>JAOXOE010000698.1:7016841-7047859 GCA_028565055.1 Phoeniculus purpureus
TAGATAATAGGATAAAGGTTGGACTCAATGACCCTGGAGGTCCTTTCCAGCCATGATGATTCTGTGATTCTGTGAAGTTTAGGAGAAGGAGAATGGGCAAAAGGTGAGGTAGACCAAAAACGCAGCTTACACTGTCCTCTAACGGAACCCCCAGAAATTCATAGAAACAATAATTAGACCAGCATTTCAATGGGCTGCAGCCCCATCTAGGGATAAATGGAAACATGGGGGCCACAATAAGAAAGCTCCTGACATAACCTGTAATTCAGCACAGGATTAAAAGGAGTTGTGTGAAGGCATCTTTTGTTTTCAATAGCAGTAGCTGTATTTATCTTTTTCCAGCTTTTGCTTCATTCTTTAATCCAGAAAACAGGACAATGGTTCCACAACAGCTTATCTCTCTAGGACACGAGCCTGGAGAAAGTCCACTGAAAGCTAATCATCCACCTCTGAAACAGTCTCTCGCCCTCAGCATCTGATCCAGACAGACAGAAATCTTGACCCCATAAAGATTTATGTGCGTCCTTTGTTTTGTTCGAAGACACAGGTGGACCAGCTCGATCACCGTTGTCAGTCACACTGATGTTTCTTTCACGAGCCACCATTTTTATTGCCGAAATCTCTCAAATCCAGGATCAAGTTACCTGGTGTCAACCATCCCTCTGTCAGCAAGTTAAATGGAGTTAAAGCTTTCCATAAGGCACAAACTGCTATGGTCTGACCTGCTGCCAAGTGCTTCAGATCCAGTCTATTACCATGAGTAAACCCAGTGGTTTTAGAACTAGATTGTTTTAAAGGGAGCAACCTCGTACTGCAAGGAACATTTACAGAACCATTTAGGTTTGAAAAGACCTTTAAGCTCACCTAGTCCAACCATTAACCCAACTGTCCCAAGCCCATAATTTCCCTAGGCTCCAGATCGACAGGACTTCTAAACATGTCTGCACAACCCAAATACTCCAGAGACACACAGAATTACACCTCCAATATGAAAGTTTATAAATCTCCTCATTTTTATCTAATCAATCCAAGGAAAAACTTCATGTTACTGCAAAATGAGGCAGTTGCTCTGAGAAGTAGAATTAATGAAAATTGATGGTGTGTTTCCTTAGAATCTGTTTAGCATCAAAGATTTTCTGTGTTGGAACTAGGGGCACCCAATAAACCACACAGGCGGTGTTTCAGCATCAGGAGAGCTCAAACCTCTCCAGCTAGCAAAGACCATACAACAAAAACCACCATAAGGCAACTTTTCGCTCAGTTTAAAGTTCCTGATGAAAACTGCCTGCCAGCAAAGCACCCATGAACTGCTCTTTGGACAGAGCAATCACACGTTAGACTTATCGATGCCAAAATAACAAAAATAAAATACTAGCAGCCTCCTAAAAAAGCACCCCAGAATAAAACAGCCTGCGGATGCTTTTACTGCAGTTGACTAAACAGATGCAGCTGATCTGGGAGGTTTGTGGTAACATCTATCACTGAGGTACAGATGCTGCAAACACACAGCAGTGAGCACACAGAATACTAAATACGGACCCATGGCTGCCTGACCACGCTTGTGCATCACCTAGTGTAGATTAATGAGCCCTAAAGCAAATTTCTTACTTGAACACCAGATCTCCTTATTTTTCTCCCCCACCCCCTCCCCGTGACCTATAGCAAAACAACAGATCTGCTTCTTTAGCAAATCAGAGAGGAGTTGTGGCTCATCACTGGCCACTCATCCTCTTCTAGTCCTTTCTCCATGCTCCCCCCACAGCAGGTTATTGTCTGCCACAGCTCGGGACATAGTGACTTGTAATTAGCTCACAGGGTGCTGTTTATAGCTGCTGCACAAAGCCAGGATTTGTTTCTTGTACTGAAGCTATGAATCTGTAAATGGGATTTTTATGAGGATTTATGTGTCATCTTGTGTTTTTCCTGGAAACTTACGCTGCTGTCTGTCCTGGGGGATGCGATGCACATTTGCCACAAATCCAACACATTGACTTCCTCCCTATTCTTAAAATTTTAAAAACAGGGATGAGAAAGCTCAACAGACGATTTAAAAATAACGTATTTAAGAAGCAGGTGGGTGTAAAAAAAAGAAGAAGAGGGTTGCAAAACAGGAAGAAAGACTCAGCTACAGCTGGTACCAGGGCTCTGCTCCAGAAAAATCTACAATCAATTACTGCTGGCATGAAGCTCAATGTTTCAGCAGGTGCCCAGCTGGCACAGGACAGGACAGGGCTGGGCTGGTGCCCATCCTGTCCTGGGCATGGGCTTCCCTTCCTACAGCTGCTCTGAGCCAGACAAGTCACTCCTGGCCAGACACAAGTCCTCACAGATGCCATCACCTGTCTGCTCTTATAAAAGCCCATCAGAGATGCTGCTCCTCCAAGAGCTGAGTCAACAATGTGATCACTAACGATTTATGTTCCGGCATTCTCACTCTGAACAAGGTTAACTGGGATCAATTTAGGGTGAGTTTCTGGCGACCTGCCTTTGGAAAGCCAAGACACCTGGAGACATCCTGCACCAGTACCACAAGAGGGACATTGCAAGCTGTGGCAGTGTCACACATCAGCTTCAAGAGAAGAGATGTCACCAGATCCCGCCTGCACAGGGACCCCAACATCTTTGCTGGGAAGACAGGTTCCACCCCTGTACCACAGCAGAAAGAGGTCTGCCTGATATCAGAAAGGACATAGAATCAGACAAGCATTTAGGCTGGAAGACATCTTCAAGCTCACAAAGTTCAACCATTAACCCAACTGTCCCAAGGCCACTGCTAAACTCTGTCCCTAAGCTCCAGATCTCCATGACTGTGAAACACGTCCAGGGATGGCGACTCAAACCCCTGCTTGGGCAGCGTGTTCCAAGGCCTGATGGCCCTTTCCATGAACAAGCTTTTCCTCAAGTCTGTGAGTGAGCCCCTGCAAGAAATTGATCTTCACTGGGTTGGAGCTGCAACAGCTTGAAGCCAAGGCTCTGCACAAGAAGCAGGCTCCATTTGTTTAGCGCTCTTTATTCTAGCACAGGCACATTCCCTGCACACTGTAATATCCCATAATGAAATTGCAGCCTTCATACGTAGTGTCTCCCTGAAGCCACGCCACTCCAGAAGAGTGAGTTGTAATTGTGCCACTTGATGCTGCACCACTGAGCCCCAGCACTGACGACTGGCAGCACAGCTAACGGGAACAGTGAGGATGTGTCTGACTGACAGCTTCACTTTAGTTGTTAGAGCCACAAGCACCCGCATGCTGAAGAAAGGTTGATGAAACGTGGAGGTGCCAACAAGAGGAAAAATAAAGTGGTTTTCCACAGGAATGAGAGAAACTAGGGCAAGAAAATGAGAGAAGAGGGGACCCTATCCACCATAACTGAGGCACATGGTGTTGGAGGACAATGCTCTGAGCATCATCATTACTTGCATAATGTATGCGTGCATGAGATTTGAGGAGGGGAAGAAACCTGGAATGCAAGAGATGTGTCACCTGGAGCACAGAGCTGACAAGAACAACGTCACTGGAGGAGCTAATGCAGCTCTCCTCATCGGCAAAAAGAGCAAACCACTTCCTAATGCCTGTCAGGAGCATCAGGGTAAATTCCTGCAAATTTGAAGCAGCAAGGCTGGAAGTTCTCAGGCAGAGCAAGAAATCCCAAACACACACTGCTTTTCCTCTTGAATTTCAAGCAAGAGGTCTTAACGGGCTGCTGGAGGGTTCTATCACCCTGCTCTTGCTCCAGAATAATGAGGCTGAATGGGGTGAACTCTGCTGTTCAAAACCACTGAACGTTCCACAAGTCAAGCAAAGCATGAGCCCCACAATGGCCATGGTATACCAATGCAAATTCCTCTAGAAAACTACCCGTGACTTTTACACTATAAAACAGGCTTGTGGGCATCTTGAAGCACAATGTTTTGTTCTCGTAGAAGCTGGACTGCTATATTAATTTATTCCTTACATTTCTGTGAGAGGTCTGCCATTTAAAGTGCTGAGCGCCAAAACAAAGTAAATCAGTGCAGCAGAGGTGCTGAAGCCTTGTACCAACAGTAGCACTGAACTGGTTTGATTGCCTTTATAACTTACCTTTGAGGTTTAACAGTTTTGAATTAGGAATAAGTTATGCTGGCTGGATTCTTTCAATTGAAGTTCTGATGTGATGGTCTATATGTCTTTGCTTAAATCATCCAAAGACTTTAAAATAAAATACAATAAGTGGACAGTAATGATAGCAGCACAGAACAAAAGTCAAGTGAGTTCTTTTCCTAAGAGGCTCTGCAGAACAGTACTCCATACAGATATGATCTTTTGAGGTCACTTCCAATCCCTAACATTCTGTGATTCTGTGAAGATGCAAACAAGATACGTTTCCTGACTAGCAGCCTCTCAGCAGAGGGGGAAGGGTATAGAGAAGAGAACACACTAGGCTGGTTGCTGTTAGCGAAGAAGTCTCTGGCTTCCCTCCTTTCCCATCCCATCCCCACGAAGGACAGAGAAAGGAACACAGTTACTGCATATGAACAGGCAAATAGAAAAAACTGTCCAAGACCAAATGCAAAGAGAACACCTACCTGATTTTGGAATTACAGGTCATTTCATTCTCAGGGTAGTGAATATCCACTGCGTCCTGAATGACTGTACCATACTCATAGACTTTAATCTTCTTTGTCACCCCAGCGATGGCAAAGTAGTCACAGTCCCGGTCGAACTCAATACTGAATGACAAAGGCACAGGTTGAGAAGTGTGTAAGACTCACCAGCAGTGTTTTACCACCTAAACATTTTAGTATGACAAATCTGAGAGCCAGAGTGCTCACAACACCTCAGTTAGGTCCGGTTCTTACTCTCAGGCACCACTTCCTAATCCCTTTCAACACACTCACATCTCCACTTACTGAAATGGACTTGAAGTTGTAGCACCATCTCCCTCTCACAGCCAAGACTTTTGCTGAGGTGCTCTATAGGTTTTCCCGCTCAGCTACACCATCACTGTGGCACCCACACAGTAAAGCCAATGCTTGACCTAGAAATGTGCTTTATGTTCAGCTGCATGCTCTGCAATCAGCAGGGTGACTGCTCATTGATTGTCTCTCTCAGTTGTACTGCTGCAACCCTCAGCTCCCACATACACAGCAGCTTGGTGAACCTGGAAGTGTTAAGTAGTATTTGTGTGGAAAAACCTATCTAAAGTCCCTGAGTAAGCACCAAGGGTCAAAACATCTCTTATGGGTACTGTTAAAGAGCACATACAAGCCACAATGACCACCTTGAGCTGGTCCTGGAAACCAAAGAACCTTTCTTCTGCAAATGCAGAGCAAATATGTAATAGATAGAGCTGGAGTTAGAAGTAAAGGCAGTCACCTCTTAACAAAGTTACACTGCAAATGAGAAAAGCCTGAGGTTGTACATGAAACACAACTGAGAGAACAGCAGGCAGCAGGTTATAAACAGCTGATGTCACCACTGCCTTCGTCGCTTGGAAGGGCTTGAGAGAAATCTATTAGACCTTCAGCAGGCAGGGGAGCAGAGCAGCTCCCCAGGCGCAACTGCTCACTGCGGGCAGAGTGGGATGTGTGGACACATCCCCACAAAAGCAGCAGCCTCTGACACTGATTTGGGGTGGCACTGCCCTAGAGATCTGGTCATGGAGACTTGAGATTTCCATAATCAGTCTCTTGACTAAACAATGAGCCTCCTACATTGAGAGGTCTCTTTTGGAGTTCTTCTGCCAGTAACTCAGTTCCATCGCTGCTGTCTTCACCACATATTTTTTCCTTGATCACATTTTTTTCTCCCCAAGCCACCAGAGTATTTGTGAACCAGGCAAGTTCTGAAGAGCAGAGAAAACTGAGCTTACACTGATTTTGTAGAGCCTGAAGAATCCTCAAAGTAGGGGGTACTTAAGGTACCTTTCTACAATTAGAAAGCATTAAAGCAATTACAAGATGACAGAGGGCTCCTCAGGCTGCTTCCATAGCTGGAACAGCGAGAGTTTTCTACCCCTCAACATAGCCAGAAAGTCAAAGGCACCAAGATGCTTTCAAAGATGACGAACTGAAATGCCAACAGTTTTCAAGTCTTTGCAAAGGAGATATCAAGTTATTTTTAAACTATGGAGAAAAAGGATTGTTGGTGCTTCTGGTGGTATAAAATAAGTTAGTGAAACAGCTTGTGACTTGGCTTTTCAAATTCAAGCAGCTCAACTTCTTCAGAGCAGGGGCAGGAGATGGTCCCATTCATCATTACGCACTTGCTTGAGGAGGAGTGAGTTAAGTTGGGTCCAGCCTGCAGAACTATGAGGATCCAGAAGGCAAAGTTGGGGACTGAAGCAGGCAAGGACATCTACTTCAATAAAACATGAAAGTGGAAGAATTCACATAGGCAGGCCAAGGGCTCTCTCCCCAGCTCAAATCTGCCCATGTCTAAGCTTCTTATGTGAACAGGACAAAAGCCCCATTCAAGTCTGTCTTGTCAGCTTGCCCTGTTCTGTGGAAGAATTTTATAATCAAAAGCCTCTATAACAATAGAATGTATTTACTCATACCACAATCTTAATTGAACGGCTGTCTGGGCTCCTGCTTGCTGCCCTGTGGATTCAGGTAAGGCACAACTAAACTGATGGCAGCGATTCATCTACTTGGACTCAATTTATAGCCTTAGCCTTCTGCTGAAGTGAAAAAACCCATAACATATTACAATGTCTGGTAAAAAGCCAAGTTATTAGAACAGAAGAGAACCTCTCTCACCTGGGGTGGTTTTGCTTCTCTAGCATCAATTTCTTTTTTTTTTTTTTAAGTAGAGACACACCACAGACCTAACAAATGAATATTTCAATGCACCCATAAAAGTTAACACATTGTTAAAAAAATTAATAAAAAGCATCAACCAACAAAATGGACTGTCAGATCCATGACCTTCAAACACCATCAAAGGCACTGCAGCAAGGACAAGGATATGCAGCTGAACAACTGCCTGTAAGGTAACAACATGGACTGGCAGCAAGCAGGGCAAAAGCAACAATAGGAATAATCAAATGGATTATTTATGATAGAGAATCACAGAACCATCTAGGATGGAAAAGACCATCAGTGGAAAAGACCTTCAAGATCAATCAATCATTAACCCAACTGTCCGAAGGCCAGGGCTAAATCCTGTCCCTAAGCTCCAGATCTCCACAACTTTGAAACATGTCCAGGGATGGTAGTTCTGATTCAATACCCTCCTACAATTATTCCTAATAGTTGCAAAGTTCTACTGCTCCCTGGACTAATCAGGATCCAGATGATGAGCCCACTTGCACAGCAACAGCTCCTTCCATGCTTTTTTCTACAAGGCTTCTAGATCTGTTCAGTACTAAGCAACTTACATTTAGCTAGCTTAGTGTTATCCCCATCACTTACTGCCTCGAGTCTGTGTGTCAATGCTCATACACAAGCTGATCACTACAACAATTTGCAAAAGAACTTAGTTTGATTTTACACATTTGAATGCCAAGTGAAGTCCCCTTTGGGGCTAGCAGTGGTTCCTACTCCTCAAAGACATCCACGTGAGGAACAATTAGCAACTGGTCCTTTTGTGAGGTTTTTTTAACCTATTTTAAACTCCACATTTCTGATGAACAAAGTCTAACTGGATCTTTATAAGGAGTCTTTTGGGACACAAACTCCTAGATGTGCAACAGGATTTACTTATAAAAATCAAATTGAAAGGAACTGATTGTTTTGTTCTAAGGAAAATAGAAGAGGGAAATCTGCTCCCAATACGTGGTTTTCTTTCTCCTAAGAAGTTAATATCCTATGGAAATACCACTAAGAGCTGTTGGAAAGTAAACATTTTCTCAGGAGTTCTGGCTGCTCTGCCGCTTATCTTTATCCTCAATCTGTGAGATTATAAATCTATTGTTTTATTTAATGCTAAAACCTAAAACCTTGGAGAACATTTGCAGCTAACAAATGGAATTACAAAACAAATTGCTTCTGAAACATGTCTGGAAGCTTGGTTTGGTGTTGAGAGCAGACCAGTGCGAAAACACTATAGAATGAGTGGCAACCACAGTTGTTCTTACAGCCCAGGAAGATGCAGACAGATGGACAACTGAACTGATGAAAGGAAGGGAGCAGCTGCCTTATCATAAAGGTGGAACAAGTGACATTAAGACTTATTGAGCACCAGTCACTCTACACTAGAATGAAGAGGCTCTCAACACAAGACTGATGGGGAATAGATGAGTTTCTCCCCCCAGGTCATACTTCAAAAGCCACATACATATATTCCTGCAAGATTGGAATGGTGGCAGAGTGAACCCAGTGTTGGTAATCCACGAGCAACAGATCCAGCCCACCTAGCCTAGCAAGTTCCAGCAAGTTTCTGTGAGAAACAGGGACATGCTGTATTCTAACACCTTCAAATCAAGACAAAAGGGCATTGCACCCAACTTCACTTTCCTTTCATTGTGACTGGGGGTACAGGTAAAGGTCTGCCACCCAGTGGTCTTCTCCCATTTCTGTACACACCCTCTGCAACTGCTGCCACAACCACAAACCCCTCAGAGCTGTGACTTGGTAACATGTCTATAACCACAGGAGCTGCCATTTTCACAAAGCTGATGACTCAGCCCCTCTCACAGGACAGAGATTTTCCTCCCTGAATACACCAAAGCCTTTCCACTTTACTTCTGCCTAACTTGGTGCTGTTTGTATTTCTGCATCTCTAACCTACATTGCCATGGCTCCACATTTATAGCAATGTGTGTGTAGTAGTACCAGTTTGGGGAGGCTCTATTGGTGGGAGGAAGGAGAAGTAACAGCAGCTTTTGCTCTTCACTGACATCTTCAAGACTTTTTCACTCCATGCTTCCACTCCCTGGCCTGAGTGATCTCATGTCCCACATCTTCTAGCCCAGTTGCCAATTTCCAATGCCCATTTTGGGGCAAAGACAAAAGATCATGAATTTAGTTTAGAATTCACACCCCCTGCAGCCTGTTTAGTGCCTGAGTCCAATGTGGAAATTTGTATTAATATCACATACCTGAGAGACTGGTTTTACAGCAGAGTGATATTTTAAAGGCGAAGTAATTAGTGTCCCTAAGCGTTCACTTGCATACTAATTCGTAGTTGTACAAAACAAAGCTACAGCCAGACACAGGCTGCTGTACCCACTCAGATTTTGTGCTCCACAGGCTCAAAGTTTGCGTTTTGTCAAAGATAAAACAGAGACAAAGCACATGAAGTTCCAGCACCAAATCACTGTTTTGACAAAGCTGGGAGAGGCTGAAACAATTAAAAAGATATTGTAAGGTTGGGGATTTTTTAATAAAGCAGCAGTTGCACTGGTGACTCCAGAGCACCACCTAAACAAGATCAACACTGCTATTCAATGCCACAGGGACAAGGGTTGGACCATCAAGGGTTGGATATATTCCTCAATTTAAAACTTGGGGTGCAAAATGTTCTCCAAAACATGAAATGAGAGTGAGGTCCAGTGATCCCAGGCAGGTTATTGCAACCTCTCCTCAGGAAGAATCACTCAAAGAAATCCATTCTCTATGGTCAAGCATCTTCATCCTTAAGAATTACATTGATTTGGGTTAACTGTGACCCCTCAGATTACCACTAAACTGCTTGATTTGTCCTCTAATCAAGGTACAGTTGCCTTAGCTATTATAATGCTGGCCTCTCCATAGGTCAGAGTCAAGTCTAATGAAAACCATGGGATGGAAGACTTCATGCTTTTTTAGTTTGATCCCATTCCTTGGAACTGTCTAGCATAGTTCAGCTCCAGTACCTTGGACACCCTTGGGCACCCTTCCTTGCCAATGAAGCTTCTCCAGGTTTCAACACCTGATGGGAACACGTGCCCTCTAAATAAATCTCTACATGAAACATAAGGATACTCTGAAAAGGCAGCTCTGTGTGTTGATTTTTTTTTCCCCCTGCTGCAGGGAAGCAGACAGGGAAGGGTTTTTTAACAGCTCATGGAATCCTGCACTGCACAGAGGGTCAGTTCTTAGCTCCAGGCTCCGTTGGGAAGGCTTTACTGCACACCATTTATGCCACGGTCACACTTTTGAGCGTCTTTCTTGCAGCCACAGTAGCCTGGAGTGATATTTTGCTCCATTTGAAGAAAGGCATAGAAAGGTACCATGTTGACAAAGTAATGTCATTAGCCCTAGTTCCAGCCCCACTTCATGCTTACAAAAATCCTTTTAAGCATAATGAAATGCCCTCAGTTCTAACAGAGCCCACTTAGCAATGCTCTCATCCCATAAAAGGCTTGTTTAAAGGGGAACATTAAATCTGAATCAGGGAGGTTTGGTGGGCTTAGTTACACCCCACAGCTCTGACAGCAAATCCAACAGAGCTCACACTTCATCACTGGAAAAAAAACCAAGGTCATTCTGTTTTCAAACCCAATGAGAGAATACACTATGCTATGGGGGATTACTTATGCTTCGTGCCACAACTTTCAGAACCGCCTCTACTCTGAGAGGGACACAAGGGAAAGCTGCCCTGAACCTAATCTTTGAAATACACCCTCAAAATACCCCAGGGAGCCATAGCAGACTTTCTTACAGCCTTCTCTATCATAGAATGGTTTAGGTTGGAAGGGATGTTACAGATCAAATTGTCCCAACCCCTGCCATGGGCAGCAACACCTCTCACCAGACCAGGCTGCCCAGAGCCCCATCCAACCTGGCCTTGAACGCTTCCAGGAGTGGAGCGGCCACAACCCGACTGGGCAACCTGTTCCAGTGCCTCATTGGAAGCAGCTCTAAAGTCCCCCTGGAAACCTCTCCAGGCTGAAAAGCTCCAACTTGGCAGGTGGATTGGACTAGATGATCTTTCAAGGTCCCTTCCAATCCCTAATGTTCTGTGATTCTGTGAACTTCCTCACAGAATGTCCCCATAGCAGAGGTGCTCCAGTCACTCTAATCATCCTTGTGGCCTCCTCTGAACTCACTCCAACAGTTGTATCCTTCTTATATTGAAGGGCATTTGAGTGATCTGCCCTAGTTTTGGTCCTGCTCTGGCTGGGGGGTTGGAGTCAATTTTTGGAGGTCTTCTAACTTCTAACATTGTGATTCTGCAACTCCAGAACTGGCTGCAGGACTCGAGGTAAGGTCTCACAAGAGCAGAACAGAGGGGGAAAATCCTCTTCCTTGATCTGCTAGTGACACTTGTTTTTGATGCAGCCCAGGACATGGTTGGCCTTCTGCACTCCATAAAATTAATGCAAAATAACTGGGGTTACTTAATCTAGAGAAGAGGAGGCTGAGAGGAGACCTAGTTCTCTACAACTACCTAAAAAGAGGTTATAATGAGGCTGTTGCTGGTCTTTTCTCCCAAGTTACTAATGATAGGACGAGAGGAAAAAGGCCTCAAGTTGCATAAAGGGAGGTTTAGATTGGCTCTTAGGAAGAAGTTCTTTCCTGAGAGAGTGGTTGGACACTGGAACAGGCTGCCCAGGGAGGTGGCAGAGTCACTGTCTCTGGAGGTGCTTAAAAATCGAGTATCTAGAGTACTCTAATCCATGGTCTAGCAGTTAGGGAGCTGTTGGGATGAGGGCTGAATTTGATGATCCTAGAGGTGCTTTCCAGCCATGATGACTCTATGCGAGTCTCTAAGACTCTTCAGCTAGATGCATCCTGGTCATCTGCATAACAGCTTTTTCAGGGGAACTTGGCCTAATTAGCAGTAATGAGAGAAAACCTATGGGGAGCTAGTGAATTCTGCAAGCAACCCATCAGAAAGCAGCACACTGATGAAAAGGCACTTTACTGCTGGGTGATGCTCTTCTGCATGCTGGAGAGAGTATGACGACAGTCCTGTGGTTTATGTGCCAAATACACACAACTAAAATGAGCCAAAGCCATCGCAAACAATATGTTAATGAGAGTTAGATTCAGTTTTTCCACAAACACCATTTTAAATAAGCTGGAACAGGAAAACGTTAAGCAAAAATGCCAATAGTTAAGCGTGGAACAGTTCTGAGGTGCTAATTAAAATTCAAGCCAAATTACAAGCCTGCCTGCTGTAATATTTTGGGTAACCTACCCATGTTTGAAAACCAGGAGTTGTCATGTCTCCCAGCTGGGACGATGAAGAGGAGGTTACCAACAGCTCTGACGGCAGCAGGAACACAGCCTCAGTGTTACCAAATATGAAGGTGGAAGACGACTGAAATCTCCAAATGTATCCAGCTGCCTTCTTTCTGCATTAACACTCAGAAAAACCTCTCCAGAAAGGAAAGCGGTGGCTAAGCTGTATAAGGAACAGGTTTGATTCATTCCTGAACAGATTCCAACCTAAACAGCCTGGTTTAGGTTGGAAGGGACCTCAGAGATGATCCAGTTACAACCCCTTGCCATGGACAGCAACACATACATCTCACCACAGACCCATTCAACCTGGCCTTGAACACTCCCAGGGATGGAGCAGCCACAACCTCCCTAGGCAACCAATTCTTAGTATCTAAGAACCATTCTTGTACATAATCCTGTAAGAACACAAGTGTCACTTCACCATATGCTTCAACACACCTACACAGCACAAATTTCAAACATCTGAGTCTATATTTATTAGTATGTACAGTATTAACTATCATTACCTCAAGCCTCTTCTCTGGACTGAGCTGCTGGTTAGGTTCTCTCAAACTGTTGAAGCCCACACCACACATTTTCCATGCCTTAGCACACCACCACACCACCTTGGGGTTTTTTCCTCCAACTAGCTGCTATTTAACAGACCAGCTCCTCCTGCTACCAAAGAAGGAACAAACAAAAAAATCCAAAGGCATGTTGATCCTTTAGAGATAATGACCTCTTCGCAAATTCAAGCAGTTCCAACTAATATAGCTCCAACTAAAAAATTTAAAGGAACTCCATAACAAGCCACAGACATCCATGTTCTATTAATAAGAGGCATGTTCCTTCAAGCAGGCAAAAATTCACACTATAAACACTCAGTGTTGAACACAAGCTATAAAATTGGGGTGTGTGGGGGGGTGGGAATTACAGGAAATCTGTCTTTGCCTTTTGCCAGCCCCTACCAGCATGCAACTTTTCCACATGAGGCACTGTGAAGCCACAGCTTTTACGGCTCTCAAGCCATGCTCCTGAGGCCAGGACACAGCATTGCTGCCATTATCATGAGCATTAGGAGGAACAGAAAGGCAGCTCCCTGCAGTCTGACAGGAAGGTTTTTGTCCTGATCAATCAGGAAGGGCTGGGTGCAGCAAGGCAAAGCAACTCCCACATGGTACCATCCTCCCACCCAAAACAGGAATTGCTCGGAGGACATTCTCAAAACTACAGCTTCCATTTTAAGTTCCTGCAAGACTGTCCCAAAGACTTGGAGGCCTCTAGTCCAATGTCCTGCTCAGAGCAGGGGTGGTCACACCAGTTTGCTCAGGGCTTTCTCCAGCCCATTCTCAAATAGCTCCAAGGATGGGGATTGTACAATCCTGCTTTGATGCTGGACTGCCCCACACTGCAGCCAGAGGCCACTGCATGATTTTTATCAAGAGACTGAACTCGCCTAGCCAAGCTGCAGTTTCTTCAAGATATAAAAAAAGAGACACCCCATGAAGAGCAATTGTTGTTTTAAATCAACAATTTTGTTTTGGCTTCAAAAGCCAATTCCCAGATTCATCAAGGCTGCTCAATACTTTTAACAGATCATTTATAAAAATCTACAAAATTTAAATTAAACTAAAAAACCTCATCTAATTATCTGCAGATGAAGACAAGTCTGAAGCACTAAGACAGCTTAATGGGAAAAACATCTTCCTACTATCAAATAGCCTGAAATTACTAGGGGCAGGGGGGGAGGAAAAGAGGTCCCAGAAGTGGCCACACAATTTCCATTCATCATACCTCCAGTTTCCTCATGTACTCTGCAGTCCAAGTCTCTATTTAGGCATTTCCCTCTCTCTCTTTCAGTAGTGGGAACATTCCCAGTAAGACAGATCCATCTCCAGTTTTGAGCTGCCACTTCTAATTGACAGTATTTTAAAAATGATTGAACAGACTACAAAAAATTCAGCTCTCTCTTCTCATCTTCTCAAGCAGCAGCATGTACTATACTCAGAAACATCATCCTGTGAAAGATGAATCCTGTCACATTTCTTCCATTTATCTTTACCACCAAGACCAAAGCATTGCTGGTCACAGACTTAAAAAACATAGAATCACAGAACCATCCCGGCTGGAAAGGACCTCCAAGATCATCAAGTCCAGCCCTCATCTCAAAATCTCCCTAACCCCTAGACCATGGCCTCAAGTGTTCTAGCTACTCAGTTTTTAAATACCTTCAGGGATGGTGACTCCACCACGTCCCTGGGCAGCCTATTCCAGTGCCCAATCACTCTCTCAGGAAAGAACTTCTTCCTAAGAGCCAATCTAAACCTCCCCTGATGCAACTTGAGGCCATTTCCCCTCATCCCATCATTAGTAATTTGGGAGAAATGGCTCATCTGATCCCAGACCACCCAAAGCATTAAAAAACCAAAAACAAAAACCAGCAAACAACCCCATGACAAAATGAAACGTGGGAAGAAGGGGCTTGTTATCATGGAATGGTGGACACAGAACTAACAGTTTCCTTGTCAAAGTCCAAAGCTGAGAATTTATATGGACAAGTAATTATAGTCCAAACTAAAAAGGAGAACAGAAAGATCAAATACGATGATTGGATGAATAGGTTAAATGGAAAGCGTGTTCTTAATGGATGGGTTTCCTAAAGGATGGGTTTTCTTTTGAGCTAATTTTTGACAGCTTTTCAGGTCCTCTTAATGAAAGAGTCAATGCAAACACAAATACAAGCAGAGTTGTACTAGTTGAATGCCAAAAGAAAACTCTTCATGGCTTGTTCCTTACTTAAAGCAATGGAATAAGAAAGCAATGAAAATAATAGAATAATGGACCCCAAAGGTAAAATCCAGTTTTTGAAAGTGATGTCCTGAGATTCAGCACCAAAACCCAAGTTGTTTCTTCCCCTCACTAAATCACTGCACCTTTGGGACAGTCAAAGCACTTCAGATGTCACTTTACGACCTCTCAGAGAAACCCAGAAGAACATGAAGGTGACAAAACTCCACACCTCAGGCTCTCTGGAAGAGCCATACTGATGCTTCCAGCAGTTTTCCCATCCTCTGCTTTCAAGACACATCTTGCTGTAGTGATTTCTTGGATTTTTCCTGTTCTTTTCTTTAAAAAAGAGAGAGACTGCCACACTAATCTCTGAAGGCCTCTGACAGTGCTAAAGCAATTTTCTCCATAAATTATTGCAAAGCTAACGCTGCAGTTTACAGACTCATCTTTAAAAAAGAAAGCCTTTACCATTTACTGCCACAGCATGCTCTGAGGATGGCTCTGTCTGGGGGCACCAGCAGTGGAAAATTAATTCCTTGGCCCCACTTCTAACAAAACTTAATGTAATTGTGAAAACCATGTAAATACTCTATACACACAGTTCTCTTTAGTCAAGAAAAAAACCCACATTTAGCACAGTGAAATGTGTTGAAAGTCCCCCAGTATTAATACAAAATGGAACTCCCCATAATCATAAAGTCTTAAATACATTTCCACTGAAGGAACATCCTTTGCTGTAAAACTGGTTATCTTGAAGGACATAAGAGGAAAAAAGGACAGATGATTATGAATTTTGCCTGTGAGTGTGTCTGTAAGGAAGGTAAGGAAGGTCTCCCTTGCTAGCCAGATTCTCCAGCTAACAGCATTAAGTGCTGATGGAAGATTCAGAGAGCTTTGGTCCTGCAGCTGATGGCTGCCACTGTGCAGAAATTGCCCGGTCACCACAGAGCCACAAAACCCTGGGACCAGAGAGCAGAGCCCTGGGGTGTCCCTCCCTCCATGTCCAAAGGCAGCTGTGGCTTTTCTAAATGCATCAGAATTTCTATAACATACATAGCTCTGTTTATGGTGTGTTAGTCCTCAGGAAGTCCAGGCACTCAGAAATATGCTTGTGGCAAGGTGCTCTGAGAAGCTGCTCCTGCCTGGGATCAGTAGGTTTAACTACCATTTGCATCCTTTTAGCATAAAGCTGGTTTTATTTCCCTTCTAAAAATCCAGGGTTTGTAGATAAGGAGCATATCTTCACAAACAAAGCAAATACAGCTTAAAAAACCCTGTAAGCCAGCAGATCTTTTGGAGTCCAGTGTGTGAACTTCATGTAGGGTTACAGTGAGGCAAACCAAACCCCCTTGTGGTCTGTTTGAAACAGCAGGTTTTTTGGGTTTTTTTAAAGATTAAGTACAAAGTTGTTTAACTTCCAGTCAATTCTACTGCTTTTTTATCATCTGAGACTGCCACCACCACCACACATCTTATCTACCTCCACAGGCTCTGAGGTGGAGACTATGGATTTAGATGAAGAATAGACATATAAATAGAAATATAAATAGGAATAATAAAAATCTATGTAAAATAAAAATATCATAAATAAAAAGCTTTGATAAATAAATGTAGGGGAGGACACAAAGCTGGAAGCCAAGGTATTTTTTCAGTGTTTAACACCTGACTTGGACAGAGGTCCTATGGTATCTTCAACAAAAATAACACCGACTTCTCAAACCTACATTTCACCCAGGAATGATAATGCCCTCAAAATAATAGTGAGATCACAGAATCATGATAGCTGAAAAGGACGACCAGGATCATCAAGTCCAGCCCTCATCCCAACAGCTCCCTAACCCCTAGAACATGGCCTTAAATGCTCAAGCTACTTGGTTTTTAAACACCTCCAGAGACAGTGACTCTGCCACCTCCCTGGACAGCATGTTCCAGTGTCCAACCACTCTCTCAGGAAAGAGCTTCTTCCTAAGAGCAAATCTAAACCTCCCCTGATGCAACTTGATGGCATTTCCCCATGTCCTATAATTACTAATTTGGGAGACAAGACCAACCCCAGCCTCGCTATAACCTCCTTTTAGGTAGATGCAGAGAGCAACTACAGAGTTATAGAGATTTATTGCCCTTCGAGTTTTTTTATAACGAAATCTGACAAAAATGCTGCTTTTACAGAACGTCAAGGAGAAGGGCGGGCAAAGGAGCTGAACCCAATCCATGCAGAAGTTGGTGGCTGAGGAAGTTTGTCTACATTGCAGTGAGACTCCCATCTGCATTTCACCGCAGTGAGTGTGAACCCAATCAGTGCAGGTTAAATATACGTCAGATCAGTGATTATTGTGCCCTGACCTCTGTGGATAAGGTGAACATTAAACATTCCTGCTACATAGTGCAGTAGTTAAGGAATCAATGCTGCTTTACAAAACCCAACCTTATTCTATGCTACATGTGCCTCCATTTCTTCACAGAGTACAAGCTTCTTGGGGTCTTTCAACTCAGAAAACCCAAGTTCAACTCACTGTGTTCACTGTAATGTTTCTCTGAAGGCCTCAAGCATGGCCAGTCTGGACCTCCTGATCCCCACATATAAGAGATGAGGCTGCTTCTCTCCCTCAAAAGTTTGCAGTGAACACATTTAGCTTTGTGAAACGTGCCTGGAAGAAGTTAAAGGGCCTTGCATATATGCTGTGCAGAAAAGATTCCCCAGTTAACACATTATATCATTTTTTCCACCACAAGCAGCTCCAAACAAGCTACCACAGACTAAATCCCCAAGGGAATGCTTCCACAGCTGCTGGAACTAGTTTAAGGTCAGGGCTGTTGGCAGATCCCATGGGCTTTCTTAAGTCCACAGGAGGCTTGGACAAACTCCAGCAGTAGTGCACAGGACACAGCCACCCTACACAGCAGGGGATTACAGAGCTCTTGCTAGCAAGAATAGAGCTGTTGAGCTGCATTTACCACAACCAGCCCCTCACTAGCGTTTTATGATAAACAGAGCTCCCAACACAGAACAGTTCAAACAACCACAATTAAAAACAATTCAGCTTAATAGTATTTCCCACTACAACTGGATCTACCAATTCTTAGAAATACCATTGCCAGACAAGACAGATGTTTCTCAAAGCAGAAGAGCTACTTCACTCACAACACAACTACATGACTGTGACAGAGGTTCTGCAGTCAGTGCTGAGCAACACCACCAGGAATAAAAGGTACTGCTGGTGTCCTCACGTACCAGTACTCAGCACTGGTGAGGCTGCACTCTGAGTACTGGGTCCAGCTTTGGGCACCTCATTACAAGGGAGACATTGAGGTGCTGGAGCGAGCGCAGAGGAGGGCAACAAAGCTGGGGAAGGGCCTGAAGAATAAATCTTATGAGGAGAGACAGAGATGAGGCTGTTTAGTTTGAGGAAGAGGAGGCTAAGGGAAGACCTCATCACCCTCTACAGCTATCTGAAAGGACACTGTAGAGATGTTGGTGCTGCTCTCTTCTCACAGGTAATTAGCAACAGAACCAGAGGGAAGGGCTTCAATCTTCAACAGGGTAGGTTTAAACTAGACATCAGGTAAAAATTCTTCATGGAGAGAGTCGTCAGGCACTGGAATGGGCTGCCCAGAGTAGGGCTGCTTGTTGGACTCAATGATCCCAAGGGTCTCTTCCAACTTGAATGAGTCTCTGATCAGTGATAGTTGTTCAAAACTGTTTTCTGGAAGTGACTGTCAGGTGTTGTCTATGACTTGTTCACCATGGCTGATGAACTCAGCCCCTGTGAGCATGAGCCGCGCTAGCGGAACTATGGTACACCTTACCTGGAAACTATGCTGGAGCCATTGTAGAGGTCGCTGGCATACGACAGTGTTGCCAGGGGTCGGACAGAATTGTAGCGTGTGAACTTGGACAGACACTCTTGAAACTCATCCAGCTGGCTCGTGGTTCTGCTGTCATCTAGGGAGAAGACAGAAGCACAACAGAAAGACAAACTCAACAGCAAACTAAAGAAAAAGACGTACATCCTTCTGTGACACTACTGCATGTTCTGTGGGGAGGATCTCTGGTCCAAACCAGGTTCTCTCTCACCTCTAGCACTCCCTGAAGGCAGTATGATTGTTCAGAGCACAAATAAAACCTTTCCACTTCAATGCTCAGTGAACTTTCTGTGCTAAAAAAAAAAAAAAATCACCAATATAGCTTTCCTGCCACTCTCATTTATTTTATTCAAATTCAGAGCCCACAGGCCATACAGATCATTAACAGAAAACCTTCAAACCTATAAAATGTACTGAGACAAATACATCCAGTTTCCTCTGGTGGTAGGTGAAAGAACATTTCTTTCCCTAGACTTCTGGTACAGAGTACCAACATTTGGTATCAATGACACTTGATCATGGAATCACCTGGGCTGAAAGGGACTTCCAAAGGTCATCTAGTCCAAACCCCCTGCAGTAAGCAGGGACATCCTCAGCTAGATCAGGTTGCCCAGAGCCTTGTCCAGCCTCAGCCATGAGTATCTCCAAGAATGAGGCCTCAATTACCTTCCTGAGTAACCTGTTCCAGTGTTCAACTAGAACGTCTTCCTAATATCCAAGTTAAAACATCTACAGATGGAGAGCAGTGACAAGTGGCTTCCTCAGGGGTCCATACTGGCACCTGCACTGTCTAGTATTTTTATCAGTGATACAGACAGCAGGATAAAGGGCACCATCAGCAAGCTTACAGGTCACACCAAGCTCAGTGGTGCTGTTGCTAGGCCAGAGGGATGGGATGTCATCCAGAAGGAACTGGACAAGCTGGACAGGTGGGCCCAGGGGAACCTCATGAGGTTCAACAAGACCAAGTGCAGGCTCCTGCCCCTGGATTGGAACAATCCTCACTGTCAGTGCAGGCTGGGGAAGGAGGGGGTAGAAAGCAGCCCCAAGGAAAAGGATTTGGGAGTGCTGGTGGATGAGAAGCTAGATATGAACAAACAGTGTTGTGTCCAGAAAGCCAGTCACACCCTGATACTCAGAAAATAATGGCACTAAGGGTGAGTGGTTTCAGGGCTGGAGTTGCTTCTTCCTTGACAAGCATGAAACCAGAAGACTCCTTGCACTGTTAAGTTTTGTGAAAATTCTGACCTTCAGCAGACAAGGTGAAACTGTGCCAGCCTGAATAATGATGATAAATATTCTGTGGGAAATGGAACTGTTTACTACAAAATGTTAAAACCTAAATTGCAGTGCAGTAGGTGAAAAGTCATTCCCCAAGTCCTCAAAAGTTCTAACTTTTATTGGCATGGACAGAATTTCATTTAAACCATTCTAAGGTTCAGTATTTCTCAAACTATTTCCTTATTAGCAGCATGAGGAAAGGACAAAGCTCCAATTACTAGAAAGCTTTGGAAATACTGGGGTAAAGAAGAAGAGCTTGTCTATAAAAGCAAAACGCAGCTGTGATTTCTTGCGGAAATCACTTTGTGCAGCCTGGTAAATCTTCACCATCAGAAATTACTCTGTACTTGTAAGGCATTTTGAAGTGTCCCTTATATTCTATTTCATGTTTGATTGGATAAAAAAAACAGCGAGGGCTGGTAATCAGAATGTCTAAGGGTACTAGCATATGTATTACTGACATCAGACAGATCAAAAGGGGCAAAACGAAGAAAGTGCCGCTCCAAATCGAATTTCTCAGCACATGACTGCTACAGGAAACAGCTCGAGAAGCAGCACAAAGACATCAGTCAGTATATTTCCTCCTTTGACACCACTATAGAAGAGAAGAGCTGCTACACTTCCATTTCCCTCATTTAGAGATCAAGCACACAGTCCTCCTGTAATTTATTCTGTATCTGTGCCTGGAAACCCAAATGTTATTTCTCAAAACATTTTCCCCCGTCAAAAGTGCAAGGCCATGTCATAATACAGTTACATCTCTGCTCCCTACTAGCACAGTCAGAGGAACTTGCAAAGAAAAGGCTTTAAATTCACAAAAAATCCTATTAAAATGTGTCAGAAAGCAGGAATGACTTAGAAAACTTAATCAAAAACTGTTTTGCAGTGCCTGAGAGCAGAGTCTGTCACTGCCCCAAAGTGACGGAAGACGCAGATGTATCCCAGAGTGAGCTCTGCCAGAAAACAATGCTGTCTTTACACTTCAAGGCTATTTTCAATGAAGGAAATAATCAAGTCTCATTTCATGTATTTAATGTGAACAAAACTCAAACTAAACTCATGGAGACATAAAGCACAGAGGTTTCTACCCCGGTTTCTGCTGTCCTGGCATGTAAGTCTTCTGGCAGATCAGTCTTGGTCCTCTAAGGCTACAAGATACTCTGCTCCAGCAATCCCTGCCTGGTTCCCCTCCTGTCCCTGGCAGGTTTCTCCATTCCTTGAACATGCAGCCTGTCTCTCTCCATACAAGCTGCAGCTTGCAGCCTGATGCTGCAGACCTCCTGCCTGCTACAGCCCATTGCTTCAAACTTTCTTACCCAAGCTGCTTTCTTTCCCAGAGGGGCTGCAGGACAACCCTCCTCACCTTCAAGCCACAGTCACTCAATCCACTTCTTTCTCAAGAGCATCTTGTCATGCAATTAAGAACCATCCATCCACTAAGTACCAATGACTCTGGCTGCTGTCACACTGTTACTCAATTATGAATGAGGCAATCCAGGCAATTGTGAAAACAGTTCCTAATTCCACAAAACAAGCCTTAAGCCTAAGGGGTGCCCCATGGAACAGCAACGCTGCCACACACTCAATCCTCAGAGCCATTTGTTAACCAAAAATCCATGCAGACAACACAAAGCATAACCTCCACATGCCCTAGTGCATGACAAACACAGCAGCATTTATCAAGCTATGCTGATGCCTCTGTACTATCTCAACAGCAGCAGTTCCAACTCCTGTGTTTGTAGCACATCTAATGGAAAGAGAACCCAACCACCACTTTCAACACCTGCATCTTGATAAGGAAGCCATGCAGCTCTTTGTTGTGGGTTATGCCCTTCAGAGTAGAGGATTACAAAGCAAGGCACGTGCCCCTCCAGAGCAACAGGATTAAGTTTTCTAAATTTAGCAGCTTCAAAGATTGGTCAAGAAAAGCAAAACACATAAATATGTATAGCAGAGTTCCCACACAAGGAATGAGTGAAAGCTGCTCTCACAGAAGACTTTTGTGAGGACTGGGCACAGTAGGAGGTATCTGATGTCAGAAGTTGAACACAACCACACAAGAGGAACTCACCTGAGACACGTGTCATCCTAGTGGAGAAATAGCACTGCTCTAAGTCCTCAAAGTGAGCCGTGAGCCGCTTGCGTCGTGAAGCCAGCGTGCTGTTATACCACGGCTGCTTTTTTGTCTGAACAGAGAAAGGAGAATGTTTCAGAAAGGTAAAACCAGGCCTGAGTTTCATTTCAGTAGATTTTACCAGATTATGAACAATTTGTGTGTTATATGTGAAGGGTTAGAAGTGCAAAACGACAATAAATGTCAAAACACTGTCAACAGCCATTCTTAGGGTGCCATGTTGCACCATTTACCCTGGCAAAGGGGAAAAGCTGCTTTTAGACCTTTCTTCTCCTCTCAACCTTTGTGAATATATCGGTTCCAGTCTCATATGCAGCACAGAGAGCAGTAGCCCTCAGGAGGTCACATCTTGCACTTACAGACAGCAGACACCAAAGATCCTGGGCTTCCAACACCACAGACCAAACACAGCTTGTATGACAAATACTTCTCTGGCAGACAGTCCTTTAACGTAAACACCTCTTTTTAAATGAGGTAGTTACTGATTATTTCTTTTGAAGCAACTCAGTAACTCTGTAAAGCTAAGCAAACAAAGCTAGAAGCCAAAGATACCTTGAAGGTCAGAGGTTAATTGAAAAGGAGTCCATGAAACTTATCATTAAAGCCACTTCCCAACCTACCCAAGCAGTAATAGCGAAGCTATGTGAACTCTGCTGTGCTTCAGAATACACAGTACTTCATGAGAAGCATGAAGATCACCTTGCTTTCATTTAGTCTCACAAATCTCATACTTGGAGTTAATTTAAAAGTATTTGAGAAGTCTACTATTAACTTCTGGAATAAAACTGTCCTGTAGCTTTCTGGTATATTAATTCTTCTGAAGACTACGCTAATGAGAAGTGGTGAGTAATCACACTGAGAAACCAAATCCCACTGTCCATCCTAGCACAGCTTCTTACTCCTAGCATTGTGCAGTCTATCATTTCTATCATTTTGGACTAGATGATCTCCAGAGGTCCCTTCCAATCCCTTCCTTTCTATGATTTCTGCCATGACTTACAATTAAAAAGAGGGACAACTGAATCTATATTCAACCTATTTTTACAGTGATGTCGTGCTGGAATTAGAACACCTTGCAGCAAAGTATTTATCTTCCAGAGCTGCCTTTAGCTCCCCATCCAAACACACATTACAGTTTAATTTAGGAATTTGTACTAGAGGGTACAGATGTACTTCTGAGGACAACACATGGCATGTGAGGACAAAAAAAAAGATGATTCTCTCGCATTAAACTGTCACAGAGGATGACTAGGAAGTCTGGCCAGTTTGATTTGTGCTTGCCAGCATAATTCCACCTTTGAAACAAAGCGCCAAGACAAAGTGGCATCAGCAGATAACAAACATATTATGCCATATCAGAGTCCTAAGCTGAACATCTCCATTCACATTTCACTTGCCCTCAAGTGTTGCTACAGCCCTTTGATTGAGTAAAAACCTCCTGGAGACCACAGGATCTAGAAGAAAAATTTTTACACTAGGAGACAGAATTTCCTCATTGCAGATTAGTTTTGCAGTTGCAAACCCCAAAATCCACAAGCACATGTAAGTGCATCAGCTCAAGTGTCATGGGTTATGGTTTCACTGTATGTGCAGCTCTGTACCCTCCATGTGAAGTCAGAATGTAGCTTAAGGCCTTAAATAAGGACAAACTACAAAACAGGTCTATGTGGATGCTCTGAGAGTCAACTCAGTGCAATGGCTCAGGGATTTGCCTTGTCTTCCAAAATGCCGCTCTCAGTTGACAGAAGAGCAAAGTGTACCCCCTTTTCCCTGAAAGAGTCAGTTTGAGGAATAAAGTTGGGTTTCTAAATACCTCACACCCTGTCTCCCCTGTCCCCCCCCACGCAGAGACACAGGGATTACCTTACCTGAGAGCTGCCGCTGAAGCCTGGGGGCTGACTGTACTCCGTGGAGTCAATAATGCTACTGCAAAACCAAGAGAGACACTCTGCTTAAATCACTCTACAACCATCCTCCAGCATTTTTAACCTGTTTGCTATGCCCCCAACCACTCACTTTACATCCTTCAGCACACTCGCCTTTGAAGTTCATTTTCTAGACAAGGAACACAAGGCTGGTTTTTGTCTGGAGTTCTGAGAAAGATTTATTTTGTAATTTTTGTAATACAGGGATTTCCTGAAGCAGAATGCTCTTACACACTATTCTGTGCCGCACAATTTCTAATCGGAACCAAAGAGCACAGAATTCATATGAAATATGCAGGGTAAGACACTCTGAACAGAACATGGTACCACTGGTTTTCCCAAAAAAAAAAGTAAGTATAATGCCATGGCATTTGAAACAGAACAGGGAAAAGTGAGAAAAGTCAGGTAAGACACACCAGGCATCTGTGAAGAGATATGAAACAATGTGAGCAATGAAATGCAGAAATAATCAAAGAAATAAGCAAAAAAAAAAACAAAACTGTTGGAGAGCAGTGTAGGAGAAAGGGACCTGGGGGTCCTGGTGGACAGCAAGATGACCAGGAGCCAGCAATGTGGTCTTGTGTGTGTTCTTGTGGCAAGAGGGCCAACGGCATCCTGGGGTGGATCAGAAAGGGGGTGGTTAGCAGATCCAAGAGAGGTTCTTCTCCCCCTCTACTCTGCACCAGTGAGACCACATCTGGAGTATTGTGTCCAGTTCTGGGCCCCCCAGTTCAAGAGGGATGTGGAGCTGCTGGAGGGAGTCCAGCATAGAGCAACAAGGATTATGAAGAAAGTGGAGCACCTCCCCTATAAGGAAAGGCTGAGGGAGCTGGGTCTCTTTAGCTTGGAGGAGACTGAGGAGTGACCTCATTAATGTCTATAAATATTTGAAGGGTGGGTGTCAGGAGTATGGAGCCAGGCTCTTCTCAGTGTCATCTAGTGATAGGACAAGGGGCAATGGGTGTAAGGTGGAACATAGGAGGTTCCATCATCAGTGTGAGAAGGAACCTCTTCCCAGTGAGAGTGACAGAGCACTGGAACAGGCTACCCAGGGGGGCTGGGGAGTCTCCTTCACTGGACATGTTTAATACCCACCTTGGATGTGTTCCTGTGTGACTTGGTCTAGGTGATCCTACTGTGGCAGGGGGATTAGACTAGATCTTTCGAGGTCCCTTCCAATCCCTAAAGATTCTATGATTCTATGAAAATCTAATACTGACAGACAGAACTGCTACATGTTATCTATCATCACAGAATCATAGAATTATTGAGGCTGGAAAAGACCTCTGAGCTCATCCAGCCCAGCCTACACCTAACATTATCACAATCACCCAAATGATGGCACTAAGTGCCACAGCCAGGTTTCCTTAAACACCTCCAGGGATAACCTCCCTGGACAATCCATTCCAGCGTCTGATCACCCTTTCCATGTGGAAGGGCTTCTCAACATCCAACCTGGCACAGCTTCAGGCCCTGCCCTCACTAGTTACCTAGGAGAAGAGAATGACCCCCATCCATCTACAACCTCCCTTCAGGGAGTTGTAGACAGGGAGAAGGACCCCCGTGAGTCTCCTCCAGGCTAAACCACCCCAGCTCTCAGAGAGTCTCCTCAGCAGACTTTTCCTCCAGTCCCTTCATCAGTCTCACTGTTCCTCTGGACCAGCTCCAAGCCCCTCAATCTCTTTCTTGCAATGTGGGGCCCAGAACTGCCCCCAGTACTCAAGGGGAGGCCTCAACAGCGCCCAGTATAGGAGCAGAATTACATCTCTACTGCTGCTTGCCACACTATTGCTGATACAAGCCAGGGCGCCGTTTGCCTTCATGCCATGTGGGCACCCTGCTGGCTGCTGTTCAGCCAGTTGTTAGCCAGTACTACCCAGTCCCTCTCTGCCAGGCTGTTCTCCAGCCACTCACCCCCCAGTCGGTAGCTGCAGGGGGTTCTTGTGGCCAAAATGTAGGACCCTGCCCTTGGCCCTGTTAAACCTCATCCCTTTGGCCTCTGCCCGTTGACCCAGCCTGTCCAGATCTCTCTGCAGCATCTTCTTCCCCTCCAGCAGATCAACACTCCTCCCAGCCTGGTGTCATCAACATATCTTAATTCACTGTTTTCTAAACATACATATGAAAACTCATGAGACTCAAGTGCCCTTAAACACCTCCAGTGATGGGGACTGTCCTTTAAATACCTCCAGAGTGTTTAAGAGAAATACAGGTAGGAGGAGAAGAGAGATGGTTGTGTTCTTGCACATGGGACCAAATATTTAGTGGTCACAAAGAGAACTACCTGGGTCTGTTGTTCTTAGTCTTATTGGGGTATCTCAGATTTAAGCACTACTTAAAGCTGACGGTCTCTCTAAATAGCTGCCAGCACACTCCTATGGGTCCTGGTTCTGCAAGTGATGGTTTTACCTACTGATGTTTACATGAGAGCTACCAGAACTGATGGAGACTCCATGTTCTTGGTCATAAAACAACTGGTTTGGTTGAAATGCCACAGAGGCCCCTGTAAGTCTAGAAGGATGACAGTGCTACTAGTGCTTAAATATTTCTCTGGATGTTTTAAAGCTTCCCGGGAGGCAAAATGTAGAACAAACAGACGATGAGTGATGATTTGAAAGTCTCATTAGTGGTTAACTTGTAGATGAGATTGATTGGGATTCTGTTACAGGCAAGACAAAAGCCACAAACCAAGAAAATTTGAGGGATAAAAATCACTATTTGTTGTGAGTTACTGCAAAGGTGAAAGCAGTAGAGATGTTTCAGGCATGGTCAAGGATGGCAAACTTCAAATTAGAATGTGGCCAACGTGAAATAATTGAACACGTACAGCAGATGCTGCCAGGAACAGCAGGACTAAGACGGTCAACTGGAAAGTGATGAAGAAAAGCTCTGCTATGAGACAGGTACAGCAGCAATTAAAAGCAAAACACAGACTTAGTGTGTCTGGTTGCGTTTTGCTGCAGGTTGTCTGCTGATGTAAAGCCTTCAGGAGCACAGACGTCACCTCCCTAACCAGAATACAAATTCAGTCAATTCTTTGTTGTGCCTGCAGCTCAGTTAACCAGCAGATGCCTGAATGTTTTCCTTTTGGAAAACAGGACATAAATAACCACAAAATCACCAAAGTTCCCTCCAAGTTCTTTATAAAAAGGTGCAACACCAAGTTTCATTAGGAAATTCAGCTCAAAACCTGGAATAGCTGCAAAAATGTGGCAACCCACAGACTTTAAACCCATTTGTTATAGCCTTACAGGGGTGGGAGGGGGATAATTAGAGTAAATGGAGGAGAAGTTGATCAGGATTTGGATAACTGAATCAGTTACCAAGCAACTCATTTTTAGATCAGAATCTTTCCTAAAACTTCAATTAGAACAACACTTGGGTACTGCCTGAATATACAGCCATAGGGAAGTTATTTCCACCCACTGCTTACACCACTTACTGGTAGCAAAAATAAGCCACATGCCATTTCAGGAAAACCCTCCCTAGAACTCTTATTCTTCCCCTCTTGTGCTCTATCAGCACTTGGCAGGGCTATAAACAAGTGCTGTGCCATTACCCAATTACAAGTTTCATCATACCCTGCATAAGCACAAGAGAACACGTGTTTGTGAGAGCTGAGATCGCACTGAATACAATAACCAAACTCCAGTTCCTTGCAAAAAATCTTGAGAAGGAAGATTGGGAGGGTGGGCATAGTAATTCTATATTTTGAAGATGTTAAGAGTATGGAAGGGAAAAAAAAAGCTGCAAACAATAAAAGAAACAGGGAATTAATGAAGCAAGTCTGTGATTTAGAGGACAGAGATGAATAAGGGTGAGTCACTGGAGACCAGATAAAACTATTTCAAAGAACTCTATTTTCTTGAACTTAAAATTCAAAGGCTAAAGAGATTTTCTTCATCTCAGCATGGGGCTGTGATAACCTTGTGCTATTTATAAGACACATTAGTAAAATTTTACACAATTATATTTCATTAGTAGGGTGTTAAACATGTTAACAAGTTACATTCCCATTTAAAGATATCATTTTAACTCACTGATAAGTTCAAAAGTCTCTGCAAGTTTAATAGCACTTTAACTTGGAAGTGAAATAATCTCCAACTACACTTGCATTTTGTTCATAGACATTCACAGTGTCTCTAGAACACAAGGATTGACCCTAGGACGTGAATTAAACAAGCATAAAGGAATAAGACATTCTCAATAAACTAAAACCAGTGTACATCTCACAGTAGATTTTCCCCCTCTCTACCCAAGTCCTTTGCTGTGTCTTAGGCTTAAAATGTTATCCCAGCTTTCAGCAGAAATAAGTTCTTCAGGAGCTTGTTCAATAGCTTGGCTCAAGTCACAGACATATACATCTGCTCATAAGTACAACCTTCTTGTAAGAAAAAGGTTTCGTGGCTGAAGGTGTTTGAGATGTACCAGAAGGAGCCTGGCCAGAGCTTGGGTGCTCCCCAACTGAAGCTTGGCTGTGAGGCAAACAATGCATTTGCACTAACAGCCAATAATTTGAGAACTAGTAGAACCTGACAAGTATCTCATCAGCTTCACAAAACTGCTTCTTGGCAAAACAGCCACAACCCACTTCAAAAGAACACATCTGCACCCCAAAAGTTAACCAAGAGCAGAGTAACAAACACCATTCTCATCCTACTCGGCCATATTCCTGCCCTCTCCATCAGAGTCAGCCAGAGATTTGTAGAAATATGAGATTCTGGTCCTGGTGTCCACATAGGGCATCTTGGTAAGAAATCCCAGCTGTTATTGCCAGGCTTCTCACCATAGCACTGTAAGTTAGCCTCTGCAGGGAAGGAAGCCAAATCATTTTCTGCCTTATTCTTGGGCTGTTAGGTTTAGAGCTGCTAGTTGCGGAAAAGGTAACAGTACAATTTTAAAATAGAAGTCAACAGTCTAGAGAACTCTGCTATTACAAAGATCATCTCTCCTACCTCTTAAGTAATTCAGTGTTGTGAAATCAGAACTTTCCTACAACCAAGATACACTACAAAGACACAGCACTTCCAACCCCGGCACATACAGCTTGGACACAAGAAGCATTTGCAATTTTATCATCCATAAAATCAGACTAAACCATATTCCAGGAAAAATGCCTCATTTCAAATAGGTTATTAGGAAGGCATTTCATTAAACCAGGGGAGACAGCAGATAAACAGAACCAATGTGTATTTTAAGTACTGATCCTGTGAGCCTATACATTTAGCCATTAGTGTCCTCGGGCCTCCCCGCTTAGCATGAATCTCATATCAAATTTTAAGACCTTTCATACACCAAGCAGAAATGCATGTCTGTTATTCCACATCATGGCAAAGGCTTACGACTCAAGTTAACTAATCCCTACTACCTTTAAAATCACCAGCTTTCTGTGCATCTAGTTTTAGTCTCTTCATCCTGCTGCTGACTCAGACAGCTTTTCCTTCACTGCTTTGTTCACATTAAGCTTATACTAATCAAAACCAGGAAAATATCGTATGCCAGCTGTGCTGGTGTTTGGGCATGAAAGTACAACATGCTATGCACAGCTTGAAATACAAGTTGTGAGTCACAAGCTCCATACCTGTGTGAAGGTGAGGGAGCCTCAAACTGTGGCACTGTACTGTCCTCACTGACAGGGGAGTACAAACCACTCATCTCCTGGAACAGAAAAGCAGGTTATGGCAAAGCTGACATGAATAGTGGGCACTGTCCAATAAACGTATGATGTTCACACAGTATTTTTTTAGTTATCAGCTTGGAAAACCATCTATATTTATTCAACTCTTGCCTAGAAGTCTTTACTAAACTTGGAGAAACATTGATTTTCTTGGCTGGTTTATTTTTGAGTTATAATTCCAACTGGGTTTCAAAAATCCTATGGCTGCAGCACTTTCTGCCTGCAAAATGATAGCTCTGAAGCTTACACTCAGGAAAAAAAAAAAAATCAATGGATTTGGTTAATTGTCTCCTTAATCACAGCAGAAACAGCAAGCTGTAACTACATTTTTGAGATATGTGACTGTGGATACAGGCTACAGCAAGAAGAGCCACGAAAAGCTAGGGCAAAGGTGCCCCAAACTTAAAAAAGTATCTGTTAGTCTTCTGTGGGGCAAATTCACAAGAGAAACTTTACACATGAACTCGGCTTTGCCTCAGTCACTGCTGCATCCCCAGTGTGAGACCAAGTCTTTCATCTGCTCGAGAAACAAACTGATGCAAGACATTGGAGCTCATTAGGTAGGGGGGCAAAGCGAGGTGGGACAGCCACACTGGTGCTTTTCAAACTCCCCCTAGGTGCCCATTAGTTGTTGGGCAGAAAGCAGGGTGTCTGTGACAAGAAAATCCAGGCTCCAGAGGTCAGAAGTAAAGTCACTGTCATACAGCAGACACACAGCCCTGCTGAAACCACTGAAGTCCCTGATTAAAGAGTGGGAAAGCAGGGAGCCAGATATTCTTTTGAGGGACCCCACAGCTTTGGGAATAGCTTTCTCCTAGATCTGAAGACTTATTTTGCCAGGCTCAAGGAAATATACTAAGGTGGATTTATGACCCAAGAGCTGAGAAATATTTAGGGAAACAGGCCTGAAAAACGCTGTCATCTACCCTGTTATCATTTGGGATCCTGCAGCTGTCAGTGCTGTTTATGTTTTGGTAATTCATCAGCACGTGTATAAATTTTAAGTGTAGAAACTCCAAAGGCTTTTGGGTAGCGGCTGGGAGATCCTGCTGACAGCTCAAGCAGACTCACAAACTGATTCTCAAGAAGCTTTAAGCAGGGGGGCTGTTTTGAGAGGTGCCAGTCTAATGTGTCCCTGAAACATCACATCAAACCACCGCAATGATTAGAGGAAGGGACCAAGGAAGAACCTCAAGGACTCAATAAGGACAGAAGGATTGAGCTGATGCATTTACAAATACTTGGAGAATAATGATTATCAAAACCCTCAGGAG
>JAOXOE010000698.1:7062254-7098917 GCA_028565055.1 Phoeniculus purpureus
GCCCCCCCCCCCCCCCCCCCCATTTCCTTAACACTGGTGTAACCTCATTTCGTGCAACAGATGCAGAGCAGGAACCACCACGTTAACCTCAATCCTTTCTCTCTATATGGTGACATGTATTTTCCTGATGGCACCTGCTTGGGGGCTTAAAGGAAAGTCTGGGTGAAGCTGGGCAGCGAGCAGTTCCCTCAGCACGTTGCTGGTTTGGAAATGGTGAATAACACTACTTTTTGCTGCCAGTTTTCCAGAGCTCTCTGCAGGCTCATGAGACCTCCTTCAAATGATAAAAAGCAAACACCCAAATCCACCACCCGGAAAACAAAACCTACAAAAAGCTTTGTCTCACCCCCACCAGCGTCCAACCTTCCCGCCAGAAGCCGCATGGAGATCCTTTCATCCCCTGAAGGGAGTGATTTGCAAAACTACTGATACGGATGTTGGATAACAGGGTTAAAGTGAAACTATTTTGCAAGCTGCTGCCTGGAGCCCACTCAGCCATCACTGTCTGCTCGACTGGGCCTTGACCGTGACTCCGGGCCAAAATCCACTTTTACCTTTAGGAGAGCGCAGCTGGCATCCTCAAGGATGCAACCCTGAGCCAGCTTGGTCTCCTCTGAACTATGGCAGTGCTGCCTCTCCCCAGCCACTCTGGGGTGGATCTCGGACTCGTTTGGTCCCTGGGGTGGATCACAGGATGCTCGGAGGGCTGCAGCTCCACCTGAGCCACCCTTGGGGTTTGCCATGGGGCAAATAACAGGAGCATTTGTTGGCACAGCCCCACCTGTGCTTTCTGTCCCCCAAACCCCCCAGCCACTGTTCACATTTTCCTCTGACACGTCCCCGAGAGCCATACCCTGAACACCATCCCTGAACCACCAAAACCCCTTCCACAAGACCATCCCAACCCTCTCCCTCAACCCTATCTCCGAATCACCCGAACCGACCAACATCGGGCGGGCAGCCTGGGGGGTTCAACACCCCCCTCCCCCCTAACCCCAGGGGGAACCCCAGGTTTTGACTGACTCAACACCTGGGGCAGCTCCCCCCGCCCTGAGACCCCCGGGCCCGCAGCCGAACCTACCCGCGGCAGTCCCGGGGCCGGAGCCGGCGACTCCTCTCCGCGCGTCCTCCCGCCGCTCCCCCGGAACGGGCCGTCCCGTCCCGCCCCGTCCGGCCCCACCTGGGACAGCCCAGCCCCGGCCCCGGCCCCGGGCGGGACCGAAGTGTCCCGAGCTGCCGGCAAAGGGCAGCGAGCGGGGGCTGTGGTGCGGCACAACTTGCCCCAGAAGATTTGATTTGGCGGGGGGGGCGATGCTGCTGCGGGTGTTGAGGGGGTGTTAGGGACAGGGCAGAGCCCTCCCGCATCTCCTGGAATGTCCCCCTGCACCCAGGGTGGGAGGTGATGGAGCATCATCATCCGGGAAAGTGCTAAAGGACGTTGCAACTTCAGGAACCTTCAGGTCATACATGGTTTTAATAACTCCAGAACTTCTTTTCAGTTCAATTTGTGTTGCTCCAGCCCACTGCTTCATCTCCACAGCTTTTCTCTCTTTCTGTGAGGGGTATCTGGGATCCACTGGATCCCAACTGCTTCCCAGGTTGGTCTCCCCACAGTTGTGATGTTGACAGCTGGGCAAGCTGTGACTAGAAAAACAGTTTGCTGGAATTTTTCTGGTGGTTTGGATCCTTTTGGCTTGCAAAACCTCCGCACTTAACCCTCCTTCATGTTCCAGAGCTGGTGGCTTTGTTTTTCTGCTTCCAGCTGGGGCCCCAGGGCAGAGACACCCCCAGAAACGCATGTTGCAGGCCACAGCTTGTGCCAAATGCCTCCTGGTAGCCTTTGGCAAGGTGGTTATGTGCTACCAAACCCTTCTGACCTAAGGATTTGCTGCTTGTTAACCCTGGAGAATTTTTCTTTGGTTTTATTCTCCAGGTTGGAGATCCCTGGGCTTTGCCACATGGTTCTGGCTCACCTCCTCCCAGCTCACCCCATCACCGAGCTGCAGCAGTCCCCTCATTTGCAGGTACTAAGTCCCCCTACAAAAACACCCTTCTTAGAGCACCCAGAAGCAGCCCTCTGAGTGGTGGTGGTCACGGAGGGGACACCCAGCCCTTCTAGAGCACCTTTGAGACCACCCTGAAAGGATTCCCTGGAAATATTTGATACTAGGCACCCCAAGAGTGAGCGTGGCTGGGGGCATCAGGCTCAGGGTTGACCATCCTGGGGGTGGTGGGGGATGAAAACCCATCCCACTGTAAGCTTTGCTTTGTTCCCTCTTCAAACACCCTTGCTTGGCGCTTTCTTGTCTCCAATTTAATTTGGCAGAGACCTCTTAGAGGGAAAGCTGCTGATCTGGGCACCTTCACTGGCTTTTTGGGGGACCCTCTGAGCACGATGCTTTGGCACCTGCTTGGATTCAAGTGGGAACATTGAGGTGAAGTGATGGAGCTGGTGGGCACTGAGGATACTGATGTCAGCCTTTTAAACTCTCGTGATACTGCTACTTACAGGGTCAGCACAGCTCTGCCTGCTCCAGTATCTTCTCCCCTTAGTGGTCCACAGGACATGCTCTGAAAGTATCTCACCACTATTTGATGCCTGACCCTATGGATTTCTCCTCTAACAAGGAGTTCCCATGGCTTCTTCACGTGTGGCACAGAAAAAAACCTCCACATTTCTGGGGTGGGATGGAGGATTAAACCTGCTGCCTCTTGGTTTGGTTTGGCATCCAACATACCTGGGCTCTGAGGGACTGTGCTTTGTTTTTCAGAAACTGGGTGAAAGGAAGCCGTAACTCAGCTGCTGATGAGTCACCGCTACTCCAGATTGCTGGTGTCCCTCAAGCACAGCAACCCAGTAAGCTCACACCATGGGATGTTGGTCTGAGCTCAGGCCTGGCACCAGCTGGAAACCAAAACCCACCTCCACCCCCTGTTTTCCATTTGTCCTTCTCAAATTCCTCGTGTTTCCGTGTGAGATCAAAGCCTTCACAGCACTAAACTTCCCCCCCAACTCCCATTTCCTCCAGGGTCCCTTAACTCCTAATACCATTTGGGAAATACCACTAATTTCATACTGAAAACAGAAGCTCTCCCTTCTGTCCCCATTGTTTCATTCAATCCAGCTGATTCATTTACCAGTTTGCCCCATTACACAACTGGGAGCTTCATTCCTGCCTTGATAACGTCCAGCTGGTACCCAGGGCTGTGGTATTGGGGTTTTGCTTGTTGTGGTGCGATGGTGGCATGCTCACACCTTTCCCCCGTAGCTGTTGGCTCCAGTCTCCCTTGTAATTCTTGTTTGCAGATAGTAGCCCAGCTCAAAGTAAGCAATGGAAAACTCTCCTCTCCGAGAACATTCCTCTCATTTTTCCCTGCTTCTGCCTTTTTCCCCTCCCTCTCCCCCTCCCACCAAAAAAAAAAACAAGCTGGATAAAAATAGCAGCTCTTGGTATTTACTTTAGCAGCAGCAATGGGTTCTTCTGGCTTTGGAGGAGAATGTGGAGGCAGGAGCAAGATAGGATGGGGTGGTGACCCTCATGAGGGTGGAGGATAAACATTTTGCTGGTGCTTTTGGGGCTGGCAGGCAGCTACTTCATCTCCTCTTCTGCCTTGATTGATGCCTGATGAGCTCTGTTCCCTCTAGGAAATGGGGAGACTTGGAGGCAGGTTGGGCTTGGGTTTCCCAGTCCTACTTTAGTCCCACCTTGCTGCTGATGTGCTGGTTTGCAGCTGCACCAAAGTGCCTGGGGCTCAGTCCTGCGTGGGGAAATGCCCCCACACTGGTGAGGTGTACGTGGGTGTCTCTTCCCCATCTTCCCCACTCATTACCTGGAAGGCTTTGGATGCAGCTGGGCTGACTGAGGTGGGTCTGGGTTTGCTGGATCATCCCTCCCTGGTGCTTAGGGGTAAAAAAAGGGCTGGGTGAGGAGGGGGGTGACATCCTTTGGTGCATCCTCAAGTCCTGCCTAGTTTTGTACTCAGTGCAGTGGAACATTGGGTCCCAAATGTGGCTGGGGAGGAGGGAGGGTGGGTGTCAGTATGTGCTGTGGCCTTTGAGAGGAAATAAACCTTGTAGGTCCTTCTTGTTCTCTTAGAGCTGATGATTGTTTTGTGTATGTGAGACCTCAGGGACTCCTTCCTGAGGAAATCCTACAGGCAGCGCTGGCAGAGGGTGAGGGGAGAGAAGCCAGGAGGTGGGGAAAGTGCCAGGGACAAGTGAGTCCTGCTAGTGTGATGTGATGCCTTCCCACTCAGGAATTGCTCAAGGATCAAATGTGTGAAGGACAGGGGACAAAAACCCTACAGTGGATGAGGCTTCTCCTTCCCCCTGCATGGGAATGTGGTCACCAGCAGTGCCTTGCCATCACCTGGGTGGGATCTATGGGAGGTGTGACCCACAGCAGGGAACTGGGTGATGCTTGGCCATACCCCAGTGTGGTGGAGCTGCTCCAGGGGGTTTCTTGCACTATGGGTGCAGGATCTCACCTGCCAGGGCTGCTTTTAGGTGAAAAATCAGTTGTGCCAGCTGTTCCCTCCAGCACATCCCTTCCTTCCACTGAACCCTGCAATGCCAAGGAACATCCAGGGACCCTCCCTCGGCTTCCCCCAGAGCCCAGCCAAGGCACACAGGGAGATCCAGTTGCATTTCTCAAATAATTTGGCAGTTGCATATCACTATTGGGGTTTTTTTTTAATGTTTTAATTATTTCTACCCCTCTATAAGCTGCTTCCCCTTAGGGGAAGCTGTTCCTGAAGGTCTCTGGGAAGCTGATATCCCTTAGCTTGGTGCCACGTGTGGAGTTTGACTGTTGGCGCTGGTGTGGTTGGCCAAGATGTGCCCTTGTGCCAGGATGTTTGGTGCTGCTCTTGGGGCTCAGCTTCTGCCTGGGGGCTGCTTGACCTTTGCTTCTCATAGTTCAGTCCTCCTCCTCTTGTTTGCTAACGGGGGTTCTGCAGGAGGATGCAGCTGAGCGTAGGGGCTCAGGGAGGGCTGCTCACCCATCCCCGGGGAGGGAACCGAGAGGAAAATGCAAATTGTGATGGGTGCAAGAGGAAAAAACACCCAAAAGGGCTTTTTTGAGGGGTGCTTGGCCTCTTTCTGCCCCATTATGAGGGAGAGTAGGCTTCTTTATTTGTGGGGGCAAAGTTCCCCTTGGGCCTGGGGTTGGATGTGAGGAACCAATATGAGATGGGGAGCAGCAAATGCCAGCTGTGTTCAGTGTGACTCGAGTGCAATGGGGGATGCTGCCTGCATCCTGTGATGCAGTGATGTTCCTGCCCTGACCCTCTGCCGCTCCTCTTCCATTTCCAGCATCTTCTCCCAAATTCTTAAAGGGAAGGGTATCCCACTTCACCCCCCTTTTCTCTCACTTTTGAGGAGGATTTTCCTCATGAGTATTTGGAGAAGTAACATCCTCTGAACGTCTCTTTTGTTGCGGTGTCACAGAGCAGAGGTGGCTTGTGCAGCCAGCAGCACCCCAGTGAGCTCTGTTCCAGCATCCAGCAGCCAAATCCTGGTGCTTATTGCAGTTATCACCTGACTTTACCAGCCCTAAGTCCTGTTGAGGAGAGAAGCATCACCATAAGTCCTTAATCACAGCTGGGATCTCACTTCAGGTATAAAGTCCATAATATGGATCTTAACTTTTGTGTCAAAACAGGTTGGAAGCAGAAAAGCTGCTGCATGTTGGCTGATGCACAGAGAAGGGAGATAAACTTGTGGTGGCTGTTCCCGGCACTCCTCATCCCAGGAGAAGGGGACAAATCAGTTAAATTTAAAAGTCCTGTGTTTAGATTTGATTAAAAGAGATTCTTATTTTTTTACTTTTTTTTTTACACTCAATTAAGATTCAAAGCTTGTAGCCACATGAGTTGAAAATACAAAAATGGGGATGAGGGTTTTAAAGGGGTAACGGGCACGTTCAGGCTCATGAGAGGGAATGAAAACCCCAGTATGTTAAACCCTTGAGGCATAAGGCAGCTGTGAACTTGTGGGGTGAGGATGTCCCTTCCTTGACCTGCTCCTGCAATGCTCCTGGACACACGTTTCCCCTGTGGGTTTTTGGGGCTGAAGTTGCAAAATATGGAGCTGGGAAGGCATTGCTCAAGCTCCAGGTTTGGGACAGCTGCCCAACACCCTCGCTGAGGACCTTTGTACTCCTTCTTGATGTTTGCTGGTGGAACAAAGGTTTTGAGCATCGCTCAGGCAAGAAGGGGACTTTGTAAGAGAGCTGTGATGAAATATTCCTGAACAAAGTGCAGAGGGGATGGGAAGTGCTGGCAGTGTGATGCTCCGGAAGTGCCTGAAGTGGAGCATGGCTGCCCGTGGGGGTGCTGCCTGCACAGAGCCTGAGCTGCCCTCTCCTTGGAGAGACTGGAAATACGGGATCCTACCGTGTGTGATACTGTGGCATTGTGTCCAGGGTGCAACATGTTTCCCCCAGAGACTTTTTTTTGGGGTGTCCTACAGGGAATGGAGATCCTGGGGCTCCTCTTTACCTCAGATGTGCTGAATGAGTGGTACAGTTGGAGGATACTGCCCTTCTCAAAGGAATGAGAAATGAAACTCAATGTATTGGGCCAATGGCTTGGCCAGACATGGTGAGACTGGGAGGACAAGTGCTGGCACAGGCAACTCTTCCTCACTATCTCAAATCCATCTTCATCCCTTGGCTCCTCTGCATGCAGGAGACAACCCCCATGGGCTTGCTTGAAGGGTCTTCCATGGCCTTGGCTCCCTTCAGACAGGAAAAAGATCCTTTGATCCAGACAGTTGAGTCCATCAGCCTTCAGGCTTAGCCTTTTACTATGCCAGTGGCTGAGGCTGGAGATCCCCACACTCACAACGTCATGTTGGGGGTTTTTTTTCTCTTTCTTTTTTGCTTGAGTTTGAGCAAGAAAGAGAAGTTTGCAAAGCAAATTCCCCTGTTTTGTCTCTCAGAAATCAAATTTAGAAAAAAAACTGAAGCGGTCTGGCGGAAGTTCTTCTTTCGAGCTTTCTCATCCTGCCTGGCACCCTGTCAAACATGGGAGCTTCAGACAAGCTGGTCTAAATAAAGTCTGTGTCTGGAACAAGAGACTTGCAAAACCTTCTGAAATTCACACTCGTGCCAGAGATTTCTTTTTGCTAAAGCCGTGTCGGTTGGTTTTGGTTTGTTTTCCACCAGGAGTGTGTTCTGCTGGAAATGGCCTCGCAGTCTGGTTTTTGGTGGGGCTTCCATCATGCTGGGAACAGATCGATGTCTGAGCTGGGAGAATGACTCTAACTGGAGCCTTCGTGGATGTTTTGCTCTGTTCCCAAGCACTTACGCCGTGGCTTTGCTTTCTCTGGCTGCAGACTGAGGCGCTGAGTCTCGTGGGAGCCACTAAATTTATTAACAAAACATTTAGTGCTGGACTGAGGCCAGAGTGCAGCTCCTCATCCTACCCGGGCTGAAGGACCAGCCTGACTTTGTTGTCACTTTTGTTACTTATTTTAAGGTGCTCACTAGGGTAGGGGGACCTTGGCAGCCTCTGGTAGAACCTGCTGCCCCAAGCAACTCTGGACTTGGACCAGGTTGTTCAGTGTGTCTAGTTCTGGGCTCCCCGGTTCATGACAGACAAGGAACTTCTGGAGCGATTTCAGTGGATGCTGTGAAGATGTTGGCAGGACTAGAGTTGAGATGATGGAAGGGCTGAGAGAGACCACTGAGGTTGTTAACCTGGGGGAGAGCAACTGAGAGGGATCTGATCAATAGCTAAAGTGTGGGGTGAGGCAGGAGGATGGGGCCAGGCTCTGTTCAGTGGTGCTCAGTGTCAGGACGAGGGACAATGGGCACCAACTGGAACACAGGAAGTTCCACCCGAGCTTGAGGAGAAACTTCTTCCCCAGTGAGGGTAGCAGAGCCCTGGCCCAGGCTGCCCAGAGAGGTTGTGGAGTCTCCTGGATGCCATCCTGAGCAACTTACTCTGGGGAACCTGGACTAGATGATCTCCAGAAGTCTCTTCCACCCCTCACCATGCCGTGAAACCACTAAACAAAAACCCAAGCTCTTGTGGCCTACTGCTTCTGATGCAAAAGCATCTGACCTCCAGTGGGGCAGGAGGGTGAGAGCATGTTAATCCTTGCTCACGTGCCCCCACACACTATCTTCCATGGGACAAATGTGGGTGAGGGATGGAAGACACACATCCCCAGCCAGCTGGGTCAGGGCTGCAGTGCTGCCAGGCTGAGATCCAGCAGGTCTCGGCTCCCAGTCCGCTCCCAGACAGGCACACGGCTCACTCCTTCGGTATCTTTTATTAATGTATAGAAAATGCATTAAAAAAAGGAGCTATACATAGCCTAAGAGCGGTCAGGACTAAAAATACTAGTTAACAGTGGTTAACAAGCGTTGATCCCATTCTCCGAGCTACAGTTTTCATTATGGGGTGGGGAGGGTTGTTTAATATATTAATTTATTTCTATTATTCATTTTATTTATGCATTTATTTGCTTTGTATCTCCCCCCTCGTTTGGCTGTGTTGGCTTGCGTTTTAAGTTCGTCGGAACCTGTCTGAGGGACTTGGTTGACTCTGCTCTTCCTTCTTTTTCCTGGGTTTTAATTTCTTTTTAAAGCAAAAACCACAATTGCAGGGTAACACCTGTACACAGGGGCTGCATCTTGGTTTGGGTGTTTGTGTCACCATCTGCTGAGAAACCGTTGACACCTGGAAAACCACAGCAACCTGGCTGGGTACAGAGGTGGGGCTGGGCACCGGCATCTTCCCAGGGAAGAGCTTTTCCCTCCCCCTTCCCCCTGGAAGGGAGAAGGAGCTTCCACCACCATCTGGGCACCATGAGGCTTAAAGAAAGGGGAAAGCGACCCTGAAGGGTAGTGGTGGTCCCTGATGGGTTTGATGGCCATCTTGGGGTGCTTGGTTGGCAGAAAGAGGGATGGGCTTCTCGTTTATTTCTGGGACAGGGCCCTTTGTCAGTGGGGTGTAAGCATGGGTTAGATGGGTCTTGGAGTGAGAGCTCTTTGCTGGCCGTGTCTGGTAAGGGTGTTACTGTTGTGGGTGTTACGGGGGGGCACAGGGAGGAGTTGCATGATCACCCCAGGGTGCAATGGTGGGAAAGTACCAGGAGGGCAGCTCTGGGTCTGGTTGCACTAGGCAGGTGTTTTGGCTCCTGCAGTATTTTGTGAGCCCACCAGGAGCCTGTGGTGGGCTCAGTGCCACACCAGCCTGGGGACATCACTTGGCACATTGCTGGGGGTGAAGGTGGCATGAGTTGTGCCTTCTGCATCCTTTCGCCAAATGCCAGCCCCCTTTGGGGTTGGGGCTGGCCTCTTTCTTCCCCTAGACGACTGTCTTTAGGATCACTTTATGGAAAGCAGCTTTTCCTTTCAGGAATTCTTTCCCTTGGTCTGTGTTTCAGTGCAGCGCGTGGTGGCAAGGTGGGATTGGAGTTCTGGCAGGAATGGAGGTTGGAGGAAATCAAAATTGAGCAAGAGATGAGGAAGTCTCTTGGTGTTTCCTTCCACAATTTTGGGGTTAGAAATAAGCAGTAGGTTGTGAGGATCCTGGACATCTGTGGTATTCTGCTGTGTGAAGGATCTGATGAGCTTCTCCTTGTTGTGGGAGTTGGCATTTCTGGAAAATTGCATCTTGTAGCTGAACAATGTGAACAAGAGTCAATGGCCCAAAGGACAGGTTGTCTTTGCTGGTTGTTTGCTAGGCATGGGTCGGCTTGTCACCAGAAGAACAAATCCACTATGTGTGGATGTCTTTGCCTTTAAAAGATTTTAGCAACTGCTTTTCACCAAGGAGATGGAAAGGTGGCACCCTGGTACCCTGTTTGAGATCAAGGATGAGCACTGGTGTATAGTGGCACTAGAAGGTCAGATGTTATCTGCAAGACTTGATGATGGAGTTGAGCTGACCAGGCCCTTTCATCCTGGTTACAGGGCTTACAGAAGGAGTGACAGACATAAGCAGGGATGGAGAGACACATGTCAGGGCATCTATTTAGAGAACAGTCAGCCTTTTTGAGGAGCTGATTTTGAACCTCCTGGAAAAGCTTGGCATGTTTGACTCACACTCTTGAAAAGAGAGGCCTCTTGCCTTCTACTTGATTGCTGACGATGAGGTCCTGTGTTTCCACTTTTGTCAATTCCTTTCAACCGGGTAGATAAGCAAATAGCACCATCCCAAACAGGCAGGGGATGTCACCTACTGCCAATCTCTGCTTGTAGTCATGACCGCTGCCCTATAGTTCTTTCATTAGGACACTGCTTGCCTATAAACTCTTGGTGATGTTGGGAAAAATATTACTCTGCTGGCCTACTAGCGGTCTTCATACGTTTAAATCAATTCTGTCTGCTGCTTTTGTTGGCTTTTGGGACTGAAACCAGGATAGGTTGCTCAAGAGGTGTGATGTGCTGCCATCTGCAACACCAGCTTTGTCCTGCAAAAGAGCCCATCATCTGCAGCCTCTCCAGCTTCTTCAACTTGTTGCCTGATTTGATGGTGATGGAAAGTAAGAAGAGAGATGCTGCTGAGCTACAACATCCTTCCTTGAGGTCAGACTGCAGCATCTCGTAAGCCAACCACTTGAAGGGCTGCGCCCTGGGTCTAATCGTGACCTAGGGTTTGGTTAGGATGTTGTGTGTGGGTATGTGGCACAGACAAGGAGGCTGCATTCCCCACTTAATGCCCTTCTTCATCTCTGCAGCCGTGGCAAGTAACGTCAGAAAATCCAGGAGGATGACCGTAAAAGAGACACTGGCCTGAGTTACAAGCTACTGCAAAGATGCCTTTATGTTGCCATCTGGAATGTGTTTCTTGAGACAAAGCAGCTTCAGTGTGATAAAATGAAAAAGCAACGTTCAGCATTTGCAATTCTCCCTTGGCTGCCAACCCGGTGATGGGCTGCATTGTCCTTGGACGTGGGGACGAGCTCCTTCTCCGAGACCAACCCGATGACAATGCCCAGAATTGATCAGAGCTGTCAGCAGAAGAGTGATTCCAGCATGGTGCTTGTTTGGGCTACATGGAAGTGGTGTCGATGACAACACAGAGCAGCCAGAGACATCTGAAGGGTTCATTGTCCTTAAGATGAGTGAAGCTAAGTATGGGAAGAGCGAACTGACCCATTCTTCCAAGAATGTTGAAGTGATCCAAAATCTGAACAGATGAAACCTTCAGGAGGGGAAACACTTGATTTCATATTAGAGAGATGGTAATAGCAAGGCACTGAGATGTGAGTCCCTCATGTGATGGCAGTGAAGTGGGATGGTGTAGGAGAAGGAAGGCAACAGTAGTTTCTCAGCTTGCACATGTCTTCCCTTTCATCATCCTCCCGTATGTATCTTTCCCCATGTGCATGGATGTCCTTGAAGAAGAGCATCTGGGCTGTGTCTCTGCCCTCTGGGCTGTGGTTTTGTGAAAACACTTTTGTCTTATCCTTCTCTGAGACCCTTTTGTCTGGAACCACTGACCTCTGTGAGAGACAGCAGGGTGGCCTATAGAAATAGCAGAGGCAACAGGCCTAGACTTCAAGACCACAAGTAGTGAATCTTCTCCCAAGTCCTTTAATTTGCCTCCTCTCTTTTCTGTCAAGCTCACCATAACTGTGGAATGAAGTGGGATGAGTTCAGCTTGGAGTGGATGATGCAGTTTGGGGCTGATGAGCAGCTCTTGTTCCCCTGCTCCCCAGGATGACTTTTGCTGTGGAGCTGTGGGTTCTCTAGAGTTGGCCTGCACATGCAGGGGTTCACCAGGCTCTCCTGATGTGACCTGTGAGTACTGGGGATGGGTTGAACTGTGTCTTTGCTTTTCCTCGCACAGTGCCTGCACACAGGGGAGGGGTGACCAGGCTGTGTGCCCTTGGCCAGAGCAGGGATGAGTTTCTGCCTGCTGGAAGAGTTGGTGTCTACAGGATGGTGGGAAAGTTGGGACCTCCCTGCCAGGAGAGGACAGGGAAGCAGGAACTGTTCCTGGACTGGTGTCCCTGGCCATGAGTTGCGTGGAAATGGCCACACCAAGGTCCCTGTGGGGAAAGAGTCTGCCACGAGATGTGTGACAAGTGTTTCTAGAAGAGTTTGATGGGGATTTCTAAATCTTTTAAAAAAATATCAAAGATCTGTCTTTCTCTTTCTTCTCATGTTAAGGGCCAGAGTATTGGTGTAGGGAGATTGGAAATTTGGTATTTCTCTGGGACAGATGCGAGGCAATGAGGTCTTTCTTTTCCCACAGCCTTTGCCTGTGCCGTGGTTCTCTCCAGCACTCGTGAGGGGCAGGTTGCTATCTCAGGCGAGTAGTACTTTTTTTTCCCCTTCTCGTATTATAAAGTACAAACAAATGACAGAAAAGGTCAGGTGGTGGGAGGTGGGAAGGGGTTCAGCTGGCTCAGAGCTGTAGGGACCGCCGCTTTTTCCCAGAGATGTTCCGGTGGTTGTAGGGTCGCATCTTCATTTCCACGAAGGGGATGGAGAACTCGTGGCCTTTCCAATGGTACCAGTTAATCCCCTGTCAGGAGGGAGAGAAGGGCACAGGGTGATGAAAGACCCTAACACAACGATACAGTGTGAGGGGAAGGAAAAGAGTTTGGCAGCTGTAGAGAAGCCAAAAGGAAAGAAATGCCACAGCAGGAGCAGAGCAAGAAACTCTTCTGCTGCTCTGGTTTGCTGGGGTTTCCCAGTGCTCAAAGGCTTCTGCTTAAATTCTGGGTATTTCTTTAGATGTCACTTCACAGGGTGCCCGTGGTAAATGACCCCAGCCAGTGTGAGGTATGGAGCGCTAGCTCAGGTGGCTTGAAGGTGCCTTCCACCTTCAGCGCAGCTCTGTCCTTACCTGACTGTGCCGGGACTCTCCGTACTTGCCGTTGAGGTTGGTGCGGTGGCAGTTCTTATACCACCAGGCCCCTTTGTAGGACATGGCACAGTTGGTTACAGCTACGTCATTGTCCCTGTCCTTGGTGGAAAAGGGGCGACCCTGGTGATAGGTGAGAGAATCCCCTGTGGAAAGAAGTGATGTTAGGGATGATAGACCCTCAGTTATCTGTTTTTTCACAAGGATGGTAGTGTATTCAAGGTGGAGCAGAAGCTCCTTGGTTGGATGTCTAGAAGAAGAGCTTATGGAAGGAGAGGCACTATGTCCATGGCACTGTTACTGGTGTTTTTGGCAGCAGGTTTGGTGCCCTGGGACTTAAGGTCAGAGCAGGTGCTCTGTTGCATGCAACCGAGATCCCTGTGTCCTCTTCCACTGGCAACTACCAGATAGTGCCTAAGAAAATTCATGCATTTTAGATGTGGCGTGGAGCTCCTTGCCAAGCTCATAGCAGTGAAGTTTTGTAGGGATCATGGAGGCTGACAGTCCTAGCTTGAGAGGCTGCAGCTGTACCCCTCTACCACATCTTGGGAAAGAGAGACCCTCCCTCCATCACCACCATTTTCTGAGTGACAAAACCCACATCAGGTGTGACAGCATCCCTGCAAAACTGGACCAAGTTTGGCCTCTGCATGCTGCAGGGGAGCTCGGATTTTTCCATTGCCCTGGAAAGGCGATAAATACACCCTCCAGCATGGCATCAGTAGTGAGCTGTGGTGACTGCCAAGTGAGATGACACCTCTGACGACTGACCTGGTTATTTGAACAGCAATGCCTCTGATATTAAATATCTAATCAATGGAAAATTCCCTGTGTCCTCAGTGGCTTTTGCGAGCCTGGTTTACATGATGGACCACAGGAAGGCAGAAAGAACCATGGGTTTGGTGTTTTGCTACTCCAGCTTTGCTATTGGGATTTCCTTCACAGTTCCAGACCCACCGGTCCCAGCGTTTCCCTGCGACTTGCTAACAGCAAGGTTGTACCCGAAGTGCCGTTGTAGTCCCCAATGCGCAGCTTGTACAGGGTCCGGGAGTCCCCAATGGAGAACTTGTCATAGTAGGCGTATGCTGATTCCTGCCCATCCCTCATGTCTATTCGCAACTCGTAGCGCCCTTGGGATGTGATCTTGTGGATGTTGTCCAAGCCTGGTGACACGAGCAGAGAGGCACCTGGTGAGACCCAGTGCCTGGATCTGCTCTATGAGCAAACAAAAAGAACCTCTGGGCAAATAAAATCACTGTGGGGAATGAGAGTAAGGAAAGGAACCACAGAGCAACAGCACTTCTGGTTAAGGTGTTGTCTCTCCTGGCACTGGTGGGATCCGAGCTCTCTTTCCCCACTCAGGCTTCATCTGCCCATGGCCATGAGAGGTATGTTCAAGGCCCAGACTCAGCTTTCTTTGTGCTGCTGGAGCTGGGGTGTTCAGCTGGTGCTTCTCATGTTGCTGTTAAGCTCCTGTGCAAGCCAGAGCATGTTTATGCCGCAGGGCTGACCTTGGCTCATGTTCAGGTTCTGAGGGAGCACACTCTGTTCCAGAGCCGTGTTGGATCTCCCCCCTCATCCTTTTCCTACTTTCTTTGGGCAACTGACTTGCTGGCTAAAGCCAGGTGAAGTCCACGAGCTTGTAGATGCCTCCAATGCAACCTGCAGCCTTTCAGAGGGGAATGATAGGGTTTGGTCATGAAGACCCCCAGCATACCCCCCACTCCTCTCCTAGGAGGAGCTGCTGGCCTTTGTGATGCGTGTGTATGCGGTGCATCCGTGCATGACTTCCTAACGTGCAGGGCAGGGAATGAGTGGCAGAAGGGATAGTGTCCAAAGGATTGCCTAGAGCAGTGGGGTGCAACATGACGAGCCAACAGCTGGCACAGTGTACAGGGAGCTTGGGTTTGGCATGTTGATGAGCTGATTAAGGTCTTACCCAACCAAAACTCGTCCTCCAGGTTTCCGAAGCCAACCCGGTAGTCTGTCCACTTCCTGAAGAAGTCAGTCAGCCCATTTTGCCGCCTCTGGAAGACCTGCCATGGTGGAGAGACCAGGGAAAATCAGCGTGAAGGAGCAGGAACAGTGAGATGGCCTTGCTGAGCTCTGGGGCACACAAAAGACAGACAATACTTTGTCTCTCATGGGAGAAAATTGCAATGCCCATCCCGTTAGTGCTAATTACAGCCGTGCAATTAATTCCTGCACAGATGGAGAAGCTGGAAGAGGCGTTAGATGATGTCCAAGGCAAATCAGTGTTGTAAGAAGAAGGAGTCAGCCTTCAGACTTTCTGCTGTCCGTGATGTGTGGTGCCTCTGGTTTTCTAGCCTGTGAATCTGCTCTTGGCCCTTTCTGTGATGTCCGAGGGGATGCTCAGAGCATCAGAGAGGAAGGGAGTTGGAGGGAAATTTCCTGGCTAGAACAAGCACTTGAGGGAGCTCATTTTTACTGTTTTGATGATACATCTAACAGAGTTTTGTGTAATGTGTGTAAGTGTGTGCTTGATATAAATAAACTCAAAGCACAGGAGCATTATTTACTTGAGCTGTCAGTCCATCTATGTCAAGACAAGCAGTGCTTGTGGAATGCAAAAGCCAAACAGGCATTTTCCTCTAAAACGCTCCTGTGTGGACTCAATCGGGGTGATGCTTGACATCCTCCTACTGCAGGCAGCGTGAATCATTCCCCATGAAAGCTATTGGCCATTAATTTCATTTCTAGAACAATAAATCAGCCTCACTCTCAGATTTTGCTTTCCAGAAGCGCTGCAAACATGTCAAATAAATCAAAGGGCATTTCTCCAAGTGTAACTATTATTACTGGAGCGTGGGCCGTTCCCCTTGGCGTGGGAGATGAAGCATGCGATATTAAACCTGCTGTTGTTCCTGTGCAGCGCGGGGCTTGGCTCGGCTCAGCTCGGCTCATAGGATGAAGCTGGGTTACTCTGCTATGGGGACATCTAGGACAACTGCATGGCTACTCACAATCCAGCCGCCTCCATCGGTGGTCATGTCACAGTAGACCTGCACCCGCTGGCTGAGGTCCCCATTGATGGAGATGGTGTAGATGCCGCTGAGAGTGTCCCCGTTCATCAAGTGCTGGGCGCAGTCTTGAGGGTTAGCAAAGACTCGGCCGCCTGTGAAATTAAAATGAACGAAGGCAGTATTTAAGCAAAGCAACACCATTTCAATGTACCTTGGGTCCCTCTGGTTGTGATCCAGGGAACATCAAACTTGGCTTCTGTGAGGTGGTGGGACTTAATATCTGCCAACAGTGTCAGAGGGTTTAATAGAACAGAATGTGTGCATATATTAATTAATATCTCCCATGTGTCCCGTGTTGGAAAGGTGCAGGGTAACATCACGATGAGTGATGAGAGTTGTCGCATCTTGGACCATCTTTCTGCACTGTGTCTGAAATCCTGGGGTTTAAGCTGTCACTGGCATATTTAGGCAGCTGTGAAAATACCAGGACATGTTCTCTGCTCGGGATTGCCAGCTCCAAACAAGTCTTAGGACTGTACTGATTCTGGAGGGATTCTCCTGGTCCATGCCCTTGGAAATGATGGTGGACTTATGCCAGGCTGATTGTCACTTGCAAACAGCAAGAATGAAGCCATGTGAGATGCTGGAGACGGGCAGCATGGCTGTGCTCCAGGCATCCTCTAACGAAGAGGCATCTCCTTTGTGAGTCAGAGTTTCAGTCTTAACTATGACATCCTAGTAGTGGTCAGATCAACTCTGGGTTCAGTTTTTCCTCATGTAATATGGAGGGGGAGACTGTGCATTTTTCTTTCTGCTGCTGCATATGGATGATGGGGTAAATGAGTGCAGAGCTGGCAGCATGGATGTGGCTTTTGAGGGTGTTTTGCTTGCACAGTGAGAAGGTGTGAAGGACGTGTTCTGTGTGTCTTGATACCCTGCAGGTGCCTTCTCTGTAACTTCCCAGTAATATCTCCCCTGCTTTGTGACCTGAAGACCTGGAGGTCATCGCTTTGCTCAGAGGTTGAAGTTTCCCCTCTTTTTGTCCCATCCCCATGGTCTGTAGCAGAAGGTCTGGTGAGACAGTGTATTTCATAGTATCCAGCAACGAAAACTGCTTCAAAGACAACCACTTCAGGCTCCCCTGGGTGCTGTGGAGATTACTTGTTTCTTAATTTATATTCATATCTTTAAGAGCCAAGGAGACCTTGAAAGACATTTCCAACTACTATAAATTATAAATACTCTATCTGTTTCTTCCTTTTGTCCCATCTGTATACAATTCCCCAAGAACGTTATGCAAACATGAAACAAAGAGGCCGAGCTATTAATATGTCAGAGGGAATGGAACAACCCCGGGATGCGTCCTGTGAGTAGAAGGAAGCAAAACAATTTAAATTAAGCCTGTTGTGTTTTGAGGTTGTTTTTTGTCAATTTTTTTTTTTATCTCCTTAAAGACAAATCCTTGATCTCTGCAAGTGCCCTGATGCGCTGCCACAGTAAGTTGAATCCCAGACCCCGGTTCTTCACTGAGGGATGCTGCCCATGCATAGCATGGCCTCAGCGGTTACTCCTGGGTGCTTCTGTCTCATTGAAATACGGGGTAAGTGTCTTGCTGATGCTTCTTTTCATCTTCAAACCCAATTAAGCCTGAGTTCAGATGCAGCATTTTAGTGGAAAGGTGCTGTCCTTGCCTGGTATGAGTGGGTTTCTGCTGCTTTACCCCAGGTGAGGAGCCAGCCCTGTGCTCTTTTATCCATCACTCCCCAACAGCCTCAAGCACTACAGGCTTTTTTCCATCACTGGCTTTGTGTGTCCACCTAAGAGGGAGAACCACAGGAAAGCCTGATGCATAGATGCATTAGAGAAGAATCGTCACTGGTTTTGTTGATATAAGTAGTTTCTATTATCTCTTAAAAGCAGCTGAAGGGACCTTTGTTGGAACCTCAATGGGGAAGTTTGTCCACAGCAGGTTCAAAGAAAACTCTGCCAATTGAATGGGCAAAAGGAATTTTGCTAGACATCATCTTCAGGCTTCTTAGTGCTTTTGAAGCCCAGGAGAAGTGTAGTTGGATTGAGGTCTGAACAGAGTGCACTCTGGCTGCTGAGCGCTCTGGGCTAGCAAGGCTAATCATGCTCTCGGGAGAAGCATGACATGCCCTGCGCAGTTTCTGCTGCAAACACTTGCAAAGGATGGGGGCAATGGTGACATTTTCGTGCCAGCTTCGTTCTGTTGGGTGTTAAGTGCGCAGTCTGGGAGGGTTTCAGTGGCTGCGGATGCCCAACCGTTTGATTTGGAAAGGAACCCATTCCTGCTGCTTTAGTGAATCGTGACTTCTCCAGAATTAGAGGGGGAAGGAATGATGCAATTAGATAAAATCGGTGGAACCACAGTCCTGCAGACACGCTGGCTCTGCTGTCTTTGACTCTGATGATGGTTCTGAAGTTGCATCTGCTTGTTATTTCAGGGACGGGAAAGTATCTGGTTGGGCAGGGCTCAGGGCGACCTGCTCTATTTGAAGATGTCCCTGCTCACTGCAGGAGGTTGGACTAGATAAGGTTTGAAAGGATCTCAACCCAAGCCACTCTGTAGTTCTGTGATATTTGTGAGAGCTTGGGCCATTTCTACAGCATGGAGAGACCACCTGGGTCTCTTCCCGCTCACTCTAAGGCTACCTGTTGATAGACAGTGTTGACTTTTGTGGAAATTTGTTTCATCTATTTATGCATTTGAGAATGAGCAAGAGCAAGTCAAGGGGCCTGGTAGATAGTTCCTGGTCTGAAGTTCAAATCCTTTGCCCTGGGCTGGGTTTTGTGTCTTCATTACTGGTCCTTCAGCCATTAATTTTTACAGGACAGTAGCGCTCTGGGTCATGGCAATGAGCGTACCTGCCTGTGGCTCATGGTGAAATCCTGCCCGAGGAAGGAAAGCCCATTGAAATTGTCCATGGTGACCAGGATGGTACATGGGCCAATCTCCCCCTGGCCAAGCGGGTGTGGTGTGAGTCCTCACCTGTGGTGAAGGTGGTGGAGATGAAGCCACTCCGCATGGCGTTTTGGGCAGCTTGCAGGCGCACGGTGTACTCGGTGGTCTCAGAAAGCCCCTCCAGGCGGATCCACGTGTCCTCAGCATCTACAATCAGCTCCTACACATAGGTCCCAGAAGGAGGTAGACACCAAGAGCAACAGATGAGAAAAGCAAAGGGGAGTCTAAAGAGTAAGCGAGGAGGGAAGGGAAGCAAAAAACTACCACAGCCCTTGATGCCTGGCCAACAATGGCTGCTTATCCCCCAGACTAAGTCAATATGAGGGCAACTAACGTGTTCAATATTTTGGGATGTTTTGTGTAGGAGAAAGCTCGTCAGTTTGGACTCAGAAGAAAGAACTGTCTGCAGTCTGTGTGCTCTGCTCAGCAGCTCCACTGGGATCTGCGTGCCCTTGGTAAAGACCATGATGACTGATTGCCCAAGCACTGCAAGGACTAGCACTGGCCAAACCTGGTTATGGGCCAGGTTGGACTCCATCAGTTCCTGCCATGTTATTTTTCTGGTGGCCACATTATTATAATGAACCCTTCAGCAAAGCCATTGACCTCTGACTGCTGCAAGCCCATCACGCCAGCAGAGGTGACGAGACGGTGACGTGTTTCTGATGGGGTTTGTGGCAGCTCTTCTGGATGGGCAGATACGGACACACTCATTAAATAATCAAATATATTGTACTGTGGTATTAATGAGCTGTCTGCAGCTATCTTCCACTTTGCAAATGGCATTTTTAGGGCTTCTGTTTGTAGGATAATTTTCTCCTGCCTCAGCTTGCTTGGTGGGTTGTCCTGCTCCTCCACATGGACTAGCTGTGCCCTTTCTACCCAGACCTGCAGGTGTGAGCAAGGGGTTCACTCCTGGCAACCCGCTCCTGCTTTTCCCAGCTGCTGCTTATCAGAGTGTAGCCTCTGCCCTTCTGGTCTCTGCCTGACCTAGTGAATGTTGGTTTTTCTGCTTTATTTGGTTTCTCCTGATTATTTCTCCAGTCTTGTGATTCCTTGACTTAATGAGTCTCTTCATGAGGACTCACTCACCTTCCGGCTGCCATCGGTAGTTCTGTAGGTCATGATGTAGTTCTCGATCTCTCCCACTGGAGGTACCCAGGAAAGCAGGGCACTCCGTCGAGTGACTTCGCTGGCAGTCAGGTTTGTTGGAGGATCCAGAACTGCAAAGGTGGATATGGAGCCCGGGAAGCACAAGTTCTCACATGCAACCATCCTAGCCTCACTTTCCAACTTGGTGCTTTTGGATTCAACCTTGCAACCCTGGGCTACAGCCCGAAGTTTGTTCTCACCCTCAATCTGCAGACCTTATCACCCATCTACAGCTCTGCAAACCCTCTAAGGTCCTCCTCTACCTGTATTCTCTCTGAAGGCTAATGGCCCTGAAATTCATGTGCTGTTGGGCCTGTCAAGCTTCTTGTAAGCATAGTGGGTTGTAAGCCTCTTCTGGAGTGAGAAAAAGACCTGGTCAAGGGTCTTCTCTGTAATCCACATCCAAAGGAAACCAAAGAAAGGGGTGGATGGCTGCTGAAAGGGGGAAAATGATGGTCGATGCTTTTTCAGACTCAAATTCTGTTCTTGTGTTGAGCCCAGAGCTGGCAATGGGGTGTCCTTGTGGCACAGGGTTACTTCTACACCCACATATATGTGAGTGTGACAAGAGTATATATATGACAAGAGCTTCATCTCAGCCCTGCTGGCTGCTCTTCCTGAGATGAACCTGTGCTTAAGGGTGTGTAACAGGCACAGGGGAAGGTGACTACGTACGAGTTGTGAAATTGGTACCGATGGTCTGGCTGGTGAGGGGCCCGTTGGTGGCATACATGGAGACTGTGTAGGTGGTGCTGGGCAGGAGGTTGGTCAGCTGGTACTCCTGGTTGACTCCATCCACGACAATTGTCTCTCCTGCAGCTGTAAGACCAAAGAGATGAGTTAGGGTAGGTTGTTCAGGGTGGTTCTTCAAAATGGGTCTATGAGTATGACCTCATGAAGAAAAGCCACCCACCAGCTGCTGCCCTCTTGAAGCAAGGGCTTCTTCCCTACTCACTCCATGGAGGGCTTTGAGGTATGGGAGGGGTAGATGTGAGCTGAACCAGAGCCCCAGCATACCTTCACGATGGGTGAGGATGAGGATGTAGCTTTCCACCTCTGACAGCGGTGGGTTCCACTGCAGAAGTGCCGCTGTGGGGGTGATGTTGGTGGCTGTGACCTCCAAGGGAGCATCCATGGCTGCATGGGAAACAGATTCAGAGAGTCAGAGGTGTTTAGAGACTGGGGTGTGAGCTGGAGGGCCTTCTTGTGACCCATCACTCATTGTCCTGCCTTGCTGCCCAGGCACATGTGTTTGCAGAGGAGTGGATGCTGCTCTAGCTGGAGAGCAGAGATGTAGCTTGTGCTACTTGGCTACCTGGGCTGCTCATTCACTGTTTTCCTGATGCAGAGCCTGGACTGTTGGTGGTTTTTGGAGTTTCTTTGAGGTTTTGAGGAGTCTAGGGATAGCAGAGGGTTTTATTCTCGCAGCAGATGCTGTTTGTGTCAGGGCTTCCCCACAGACTACTTCTGGAAGTTGGTACTCCATTTAGGAAAGGTTGTCATGGTTGCCTAACATCGCGTCTTGGGCTTCCCCATGCCTGGTACAAAGATTTATCGCTGTCCTCCATGACTACCAGTCCATATTTGGAAAGAGCTCTGCTTAGACACTTCCAAAGTCCTCAGTGCTCCGTTGTGAGCCTCCCTTATCCTCTGGCTGGTGTGAGGTCCAACTTGCTCCTATTGCAATCAGGAGCTGAACCTGGCAGTCTTTGGTTGCAACCTGCCCACCCACAGCCCTGTCTCACCTGTGTACACAGTGATGGAGGCCACCTCGCTCTCCTCCCAGCCCCGCACACTCTTCACCCCGATCTCATACTTGGTGGCAGGCTGCAGATAGTGGAGGGGGTACTCGGTGGCATCACTGGTGATGGTGGTGCTGTCTGTCCTTCCTGCAGAGAAGGAGCCAAGAGCTTTGGTGTCACAGCAGGCCCCATCCCTGGGCTTCAGGAGGGGAGGGCAGCACCACAAGCCCTGTCCAGGGGTGATACTGGGGGTGACTGGGTTTTATGCCTGTAGGTGCACTGCTCTACTGGCTCCACCTTTCCAGCATCATAAGCAAAACTGGGGCCAAGAGAGATGAGGACACTGCAAGGGCTCACTCCCTGTCCCTTCTGTGCTGAGCTGGCCCTTGGCTGAGTGGTCTCTTTCCCTCATCTCAGACATCCTGTCCTCTGTCCCTGCAGCCTCTTGGTCCATCCCAGCTATTAGTGGCTTTTCCCAGAGCACTGGGATGCTGCGTGGGGTGAGGATGATCGGGTGACTTGGAGGGAGGGTCAGCAGCTGCAAGCTGAGGGCGTGTGCCAGAGCGATCTGACCCATTACCTTCTGCAGCACGGTAGGATATTCTGTAGTGGTCAAAGGCAGCGATGGGACGCCTCCAGTAGACCATCATGGACTCCTGGGTGACATTGCCCACTCTGAGGTCCTTTGGTGCATCAATCCCTGGTGAGATGGAGCGGAAAGCAAAGCTGTGAGAGGTGGGTCCACTCCCCCTGTCCACCGTCCTGACAGGGTCGTGTGTCTGACAGGAGGGTTCCCATGATACCTGTGGTGATGGAGCCCGTGACGGGCTCAGAGCTGATGGTGCCGTGCACAGCCACCAGTGACACCAGGTACTCGGTGGATGGCTGCAAGCCCGTGAGGCTGGTGTGCCTGCGAGTGCCGTCGAGTGTGACCTGCTCTGCTGCCTCTTCCTCATCCTGAGGGCTGTAGGTGAGGATGAGACGGTCTGCTGGCGGTGATGGGTCACTCCATGTGACGTTCACACTGGAGGATGTCAGCTGGGAGAAGTGGAGCTGCGTAATGGGCCGGACCCCTGAAAGATGGAGAGAGGAGATGCAACCCCAGCTCCCTGCAGATCCTGACCTCCATGTTGTTCCCAGTGCTTGGATGGGAAATAACCAAAAGAGGTGGCAAAGCTGGAGATCTGGGTTCCCTATTGATCTGAAATGGTGCTGGGACCAAGATGCAAAACTGTGTGAGGAGCAACGGTGCTTTTCTCAGTTCTGCCTGCAACCACCATCCATCCCAGACCCACATGGTGGCTAATGGGGCTGTCCCACTACAGGTAGTGTGTGTTGGCTGGTGTTCTCAGCTGCAGGCTTTTCATCCAGAGACCCTTATGAGCTCCCTCAGACTTCAATTTCTCCTTCTTATGGACATTCAAGCCACCCCAGCCACAGAGAACAGCATGTGCTGCCTATTTCTCACCTTCTTATGGGAGCCTCCAGCCAAGCAAGTGTGCTTGTGCTGCTGGTGAAGATGACAGTGCTCCACACTATTGTAATCCTTCTGAGATCAATGGACCTGCTCCCAAAAGAGCATGTTGTCCCCAAATCTCTTCCTCATCACCACCTCCAGAGTGGAGGTGGCAATGTGCTAGGTGGGATTGTGCTGGGTGGGTTGGCAGAGGTGCCAACACGGGTTAGTGACTCCATCCCAACTTATCTTTCTCTACCTGTGAAGGCATCCACAGTGGCTTCCAGACTCTGCTGGCGTCCCCGCTCAGCGATGATGGAGATGGTGTACTCCGTCCCAGGCTCCAACTCTGAGAGGGTAAGCTGCGACTCATCCCGGGGCACTGTCACTTCAGAAGCCATCCCTGAGGCAGGGGTGAAGGTGACACGGTAGTGGTCGATAGGACCTGTGGCTTTGGTCCAGGTCAGCGAGATGGATGTCTCTGTGGAGGCTGTCACCAGGAGGTCCCGGGGGCTGTCCAGCTCTGCAGGAGAGGGTTGGTGCAGACCTTTGTCCCCATGCACAGAGGGTCCCATGGGGACACCTGAGCTGCAGGAGCCAGCTGAGCTTGGAGCACGCAGTGGGGCCAAACTCACCGGTCCTGGCATTCGTGGTTGCTGGCACGCTCTGCTGGCTGTCCATCACTGCTGAGATCCCGATGCCGTACTCTGTCCCTGGCACCAGATCTGTGAGGGAGGCAAAGGACACAAAGGGATGTGAGAGCAGCACCTGGCTGGGTGGCTCAGGGTGTGACTCCTACCTCCCACTGTCCCCTTGATGGACCCTTTTGAGCATCCTTGGAGGGGGCAGCCCTCCTGCGTGTTGGCAGTTCCTCCACCTGTTGCAGAAGAGCCGAGATTTTGCGACCCTCCGCCGCGGATGCCTGTGGATGGGGAATTTGCATCATTTCAGCCCAGAAATAAGCAATTTTGAAGGCTGTTGCTGAGGTCTGCTGCACTTGCTGGCATTGAGATGGCAGTAGGGTGTACGTGCGAGCTGAGACAGGAGCCGCGAAGCAGCTATATTTGTTTCCAAAGTGAGTCAACATCAAATATTGTCACAGGGCTGGTGTCTCAGAGAGAAAATAAATTATGCAGAGTAAATGAAATGTGCATTAATTAGGGAGGCTTTCTGGGAGCAGAACCACACACAGCTCCTTGGGCTGGATGTATCCCGTGGTGCCTCTCTCAAAGGGTATTGAGCTCAGCCAGCTACTTCCCTTCAAACCTCTTGCCCATTGCTCTTTTGTCTCCATGGGACATCACCTCCCTCTGCCTGTTGCTTCTGCCTGGCTGCCTGTGGCTTTATTCTGTGTCTTCCTGCACTTCCCCATCTAGAGAAAGACATAAACCCTGAGGTAGCATCCCCTGGGGCCACTGAAACCTTCCCCAAGAGGCCAGGAGAGATGGCAATCCCCATCTCCAGCTCATCTCCTCTTGCTACAGCACAGACCTGGTGCTGGAGGGGATGGGGGATGGACCCCCCTTCACCCCTGCCTGTAAGTGTCAGAAGTATCCTGGAAAGGAGAAGAGCAAGAATCCATATGGATTATTTATAGATTATCTATTTTCACTGTCAATATTCAATATTCAACAATGTTATTCAATCAAATAAGAATATTCAAGATTATATTCAAGATTATTTACAGATTATTTCAAGAAATAGCAGGAGGATGTAAAACAACACCTCATCTCCCTCAGCTCTCCTGGGACAGAGGTGAATGATGAATATTTCCATGCAAATGCTGACTTTGAAGAAAGATGCAGGGCAGGGGAAGGCTCGCGTTATTTTTAAGCTTAAATCTTCACTAAGCTCAGCTCAGCACCAGTCCCCACTGCTTTTCCTCAGGGGAGATGAATGAATTGCTGATTGTTTTCATACCATGGATACCACCAGCTCTCAGGTGGCTGGACACCCACCCCAGTGGGCTTCACACCACACGCAGTTAAGACTTTGGAGGACAGGACTGCTGGGTGTGTAACAGAGCTATGGGAGGAACTCCTGTGTCATCCACACTGTGGTTATCCTGGAGTGGTTTTTTGCCAGCAGAAGGGTTTTTTGGGTTGTTTTCTGCTATGATTGGATTTTTCTTTAAAAAAATTTGTCATTACACCACACCCTGGGAACCATAAGCAATGCACTTAGGTGATGATGGAGGCACTATATAAAAACCACTCGTTGTGATCGACCAAAGCCACTGCATCTCTGGAGCTCGCTCTGGGGGGTTGTTTCCTGTAGCCTTCCCTGAGTCAGGAAAAGACTTTCCAACTTATTTTTTAATTCTTATTGAGGAAAAACAAAAGCTTTTAGGCTGCCACATCCTCCAAGGTGAGCTCAGGCTTTGCCATGGGTGGCATCACAGTGTGGGTCACCCCTTTGCTCCAGAGAGGAGGATTTGGCCCTTTTTAAATTCTCCTCACCTAGAAAGGCAGTAAATGTCCTAGAGGAGAGTGAGCAGGTGACCAGCACCAGGTTTCCACTCTCAGCCCATTTCTCCATGCCTGTTCTCATCACAAAACTATCCCTAACATTTCTCTTATGTTCCGCATACCGTGCTTCCCAGGCTAACTGCTCTAATTGCTTTCCTGCCCTCCAGCCTTTCTTGTAACTTGGTGCTGCTCTACCTGTACCTTCGCATTCACCTTTCCCGTTCAACCTACTCCTGCAGTTCCATATGGCTGAGATGCCTGAGCCTGCCTTGCTCTGGGAGGGCAGAGAGTCACCGCAGAAGGACGTGGTGTCCTGCCGTCCTGAAGAGCCTCCAGCTGAAGGAGTGATCTTGGTTGCATGTGTGTAGGTAAGTCCTCTTTTTTCCCCTAAAAAAGATGTCACCAAAGCTACACATCTCATAAGTGAGCAGTTGGAAAACAAAATAGGATTTCACATGGAGTCTCCTTGACTGGGGGCGTTTAAGACCTGCCTGGATATGTTGCTGTGTGACTTGATCTAGGTGATCCTGCTGTGGCAGGGTAATTGGACTAGATGATCTTTCGAGGTCACTTCCAACCCCTAATGTTCTGTGATTCTGCGATTCACTGTGTTGCTGCAAAAGGTGCTTGGGACTTCCCTGGCAGTGGGAGGTGGCTGGTGTTTGCAGCCACCAGTGCTGGACTCAGTAATGTGCTACCAGAAGGAGCTGCCCCAGAATAGCATCCTGGGATTTGGGTCTGGTTTGGGGAAAGGCAGCAGACTGGCTGCCCACCACTGCCAACGGGGTGTCAACACCTGCTGCTCCTTCCTAGCAAAGGAAAAGAGAGGTAAGATGATATTTTCCTCTAGACCATCCTCAAAAGGCTTCCTTTCCCCATTTCTCACTTTAGAGGTGCAATGCTCAGCTTGTGGGTAAGCAGCTGAGCAAATCCTGACCCATGGAAGGGAAAATGAGCTTTGTCCCAAGGAAAACCTGTCTGGGAACTAGTAAACTCAAAGCCAGCTTCAAATATCTCCCAGCATACGTGAGACTGGGCATTGGGGCCAGTCTGGGCTCCCCATTTTTCTAACTGCTTCAGAGGAGGAAGAAGAGGGGTGAAGAAAGGTGTGTGGGGACACGCCTACCTGTGAGGGTCACCTGGGTGGTGGGACCAGGGTTGCGTGGCACCAGGACTTCGTGGTAGTGCTCCCCAGCCAGGGTGCTGTAGACCACCCTGTAGCTCTGCACCTCAGCCTCGCTGTTGTCCCAGGTGAGCTCAAGGCTGGTGGGGGTCCGCAAGCCCACCCGCAGGTTCTTGGGGGCATCGATCTCTGCATGACACAAGGGAGAGAGGCACCATCTCAGTGCTGGAATGCACCCTGCAGCCTTGGTGTGGTGCAACAGCGGTGCAGGGGCACCCAAGGGTTATGGCCATGGGGTCCCATGTGTGGTCTCTCCTCCCTGGGGCATCTGCTCTCTCACCTCCTGCTCAGGACATCTGGGAGATGCCAACCACAAGACCGATGTGCACGCTGGAGAATTTGCAGCATCCCTTAGAAGGTTGCTGTGGGAGCTAAGTGCATGTCATTTGACAAGAAAAAGCCTTTTCCCCCTATATTAAAGGAGACGGAAGCAGTGTGCATAAGGGCTCTGTAGCAGCCACATGTCGTCCTGAGCTGTTCTCAGAAGAGCCTTGAGTGTCTCTGCAGCCTCATCCATTGCCCAAAAGGTCCATTTTATCGGTGCTGCTGAGTTTGTACCCCAAATCTGCACCAGTTCACAACTCTCCAGAGAGGGCAGGGGCTGGGTGCCAGCAGGTGGGGCATAATTCCTGCTCCTTGATGGATCTGAGCTTAGGGGTGGGATTTTTTTATGCTGCCTTTTAGGAATAAAGCAAGGAAGGCCAACACAGCAAATCAGTCAGGGTAAGCATCTCATCCAAAATATTTATCTATAGATACTATACACACACCACAGTTATTATAGTGGGAGCCTAGTACCCACCAGTAACATACACAGCGAGTAATTTACACACCACAAACCAGCACTGAGCTCCGTGCTGTACCTCCTCCTTCACAGACAGTAAATGAAACCTGCGAGCTGTCTGCAGGCTTGGTGGTAATTAAAGCCTTACCAACCTGTCAGGGTATTCTGAGAAGATATGAAATAGGATAATGGCAGTTCTGAGTGGGGTGCCTCAGCCTGCAGTGCTGAGCGTGAACCAGCATCACCTTCAGTTCAGACCTGTGCTTGCTCTTTGGTGCTTTGGAGTTGCCCGTCGATCTATGGGTGCTATGAAGGCCTATGAAGGGTTTTAAAGTCTTAGCCATGGGCTTGAGCTAAGTGGTGGGTCTGAACGGGCACTGAACCTCGTGGGGATGTGTATGTCAGGCAGCAGCAGGTTCAGCCTTGATGCTGTTGGTGCTGCAGTGGCAGGACATGGCCAAGGAGTTTGTGCAGAGGTTGTAATTGATATTTGTTGGTTTTGAGTCTCGGAATCATGGAATCATTTAGGCTGGAAATGACCTTTAAGACAATTGAATCTCACCAAGGCTGCTCTGTAGGGCACAGGGTGTAAAGAAAACCTGTTGTACTGGAGGTTTAGGGACAAACCTTGCAGGCACTAGTGAAGAGGGATCAGAGGGTAGTTCTGGGGTGAGTTGAATCATTTGGTCTGCCTTGCTCTTCACAGGGACCATAATGGGACATGAGGCACCTGCATTCAGGCATCTCCCTTCACACCTGCATCTTAACCACTATGTTTCCATCATGTTCCATCCTTCCAGTACACTGGATTAAAGCCCAGCTCTCTCCTGCTGGGGTGAAAATCTGGGTACATGCAATCCAAGATGCTAAAACCCCCTAGGGGTATGCAAGCCCCAACGCTGGTCATGGGTGGAACCACCCCTGTGCAGATCCCAGGGAGCCATCTGCTCATGCTTGCTGGAGGCTTAGACCTTCCTGCCGCTTGTCCCAGCAAAGCCAGCTAGCTACCTGTGGTGAACTGGGCGAGGGCTGGCCGGCTCTCATTGGCACCCCGGAGGGCGCTGACGGCGAGGTGGTAGCGGGCGCCAGGACGCAGGGCCTGCAGGGAGTACTGGCTGAGGGGGGGCTGCAGGCGGAAGGTGGTCCTCCCGCCCTCCCCGTCCGCCAGCCCGTACTTCAGCAGGATGGCATCCACCTTGGCGCGCGGCGGCATCCACTCCACAAAGGCCACCGTGTCGGAGACATCCCGCACCAGGATCTGCGTTGGGCCGTCGATGACTGTGGAGGGAGGGAGGGAAACAGGCATCTGTTATTTCTAGGTGAGTGGAACAGGGGAAGGTGGCAGTTTTGGGGACACTGAGCTTCAGGGGTGCTTCAACCTAGCCTTCAGAGTGTCCTGAATGAGTGACTCGGACAAGGCAGTGGTGGCATGGGCAAAAGACATGACACCCTACTCCAGGGTTCTCAGGGAGTTTGGCCCTGGTGGTTTCCCATTTCCTTGTCCCAATCTCCTGGTGCTTTCCTGAAACCTCTCCACTTAACCAATGTCTCTGTCGAGCTGTGGACACCAGAGCAGGACCCAGCAGCTCTCCCATCACAGCTCTAATGCCCTTCTCTCGAGCTGCTTATTGGCAGTTCCTCTCTGGCTTTCCTAGGATGGAACCTCCTACATCTAATACAGGTCCACTTTGCTCCTAGATAACTGTTCAAACTCCTCAATGCTTTGAAACCTGTCATCTTCCTTTGTGCTGGCTCTTTGAACCTCTCTAACTGCTGTTATCGATGTTCTCCTTCTACTCAATTTACTCTTTTCTGAGCCTTTTCCATCGCTGACAGAATTTATCAGCAAGGATATTGTGGCTGTTGAAGATGTTGACAACATGTTAAAGAGCGTGGAGCCGAGGACTGATCCAAGCATCCAGAACTGAGGAACATGGCTAGCAATGTTCCTGCTTTGCTGCCAGCTCCTGGTTTGTCATTAAGCTGAAGGACCAGCTTCTAAAGCTGCTTATGTCTTAGCAGTGAGGACAGAAGAGAAAACTCAGCTGCCCTGGTGAGTCTTCTTAACTAGCTGGGTGTGGGCTGTGGTGGGTGTCCACCAACCCCTCTCAGGGAAAGGGGTTTTAGCTAAATTTGTGCTGGGAATCTACTGCAAGATGCTTTTTACACACAGAATTGAGCCCTTCCCTCCTCTTCCTCCCCCAACACTCAATCTCTGGAAATCATGGGGAGCATCAGGTTCTACTCAGCAGCGTGAAACCCTGCCCGTGCAGTTTGAACCCAGCACAAGGTGTTAAGGCAGGATGAGGGTGATGGGGCAGAGCCATGAGAGTGCTGCAGAGAAAGGCCCAAGCAAGGATGCTTCTGTGGAGTGGAGAGCTGGGAGCCCACTGCTGGATCTGTGCTTCCCTGCAGAGGTCAACAACTGACTTGGAAATAACAGCCTCTCCTTTCATTTCTTCCTGACTTTCTGGGGAAGGGAAGATTTGTACTTGCCCAGGAGATGTCTCTGTTAAGCCACATCAAGCCAAACAAAGCAGGAGAGGACTCTGCTGAGGAGGCTCAGATCTGCAGCAAGCTGCTGCTGCTGGAGGGACTGTTGCCTGGGATTAGCAGCCTGGAGAGAACATCACCTTGTTGTAACCCTCCAGCAGCTACTTAAATGTGCTTTCTGTTTGCAGCAGCTTAGATGAAGGTTAGGTGTCTGCCCAGCTGCCAGGGCAGGCTGCAGCGCTTCCAGCGTCCGGTGTGGAGAGCCTCGTCTTCACAGAGGTCGTCTGCCATCCTCAGATCTCCTTCAGCAAGCAGCAGACCCAGCTGATTCCCTCCTGGCCTGTGGAGCGGACCAGTGACCAACCCAATTAATTGGTTCAGGAGGGATGTGCTGCTGCTCCTGGCTTCCTGCTCTGCTGCCTGATTTGCCTGAGTTGTTGGGAGTAGAAAGGCATTTGGTGGCTCAAAAGCAGGTGGGAGTTTTAATCTGCTCTATATGAGTAGGCAGCACATCAAGAGAGACGTTGCCTGGGGTTGTCCAGCCTCCAAAATGTGAGATTGTCAGAATTTGCCCAGCAACATGATAGAAGCAGACCCCAGCCTTTACTTCCAACCCTATTAGCCTCACCATGCCCATGTCAATTCCTTGGGGAGAGGGACAAAACACTGTGTGAAGGAGCTGTTGGGGTGATACTCCTGTAGCTGGGGCTGGGCCAGTTTTATCCCTGCCCAGGGCTGCTCTTGCTGCTGGGACTTTATTTTGGAGATTAAGCCTCAGGCACTGCTGTGCTGCCCGGGGTTGGGGTCACTCACGAGTTGAGACACTGTCGGAGGCAGGAGGGCTCCTGGCTTGTTCCTTCAGGGCCACCACAGTGACAGTGTACTCCTCCCCTGGCTTCAGCCCAGTCTGGTTGAAGGTGGTGACGGTGCTGGGCAGCTGGGCGATCATACCGCCCTCGTTATTCTGCCAGGGAGCAGAAATAAGTGTTAAAAAATTAAACGCACAGAAAGAGACCTTTTGTGGGGGGAGACTGAAGGAATGAGAGGAAGTGCCCCCCACACTGCATCCTTCCAACCCCAGCCCTGCATTCCCAGATTGCATCCTTACCCTGGCACATGGAGCTGCAGAAATCCAGGGTGAAGTCACACGCCAAGCGTGGAACCACCCACGTTGTTGGGCTGAGAGCTCCTCCTGCCTTCTTCCCCACCCTCCACGGCTTCTATATTTTGCCATCTGTGTGTCTGCTCTTCTCCAGGAGAGGAAAGATAATAAACCCAAAGCCTGTGCTAGACACTCTTTCCCTGCTCTTCAGGTGCCAGGAGCCTTCTGCTGCTCATGTCTAGGTATGAAACAGGAAGGTCTTTATTTGGCCATCCTCGTGCTTTCTAGATATCTTTATTAAACTCCCTGCACTTTGTGGTTTTGCTCTGAAAACCTGTAAAGCTTTAAGCAACAGCAAATGTCACCTCTCCTGCCCTTGTTTGTACAAAGACTCTTCTCTTGCTGCTGTCTCCACTAATAACACGCTGAACAAACCTTTGCTCAAAGCTCTCAAGTCACGTTAATCTTTGTCCTCCTTAAACAGGAGATCTGTCATTGTAGCCATCAATTGCCGTCGTACCTTTACTAACTTTCTCTTCTAAATTAACCTTAGCTTTATCTTCCCCACGCCCCTGCACCCTAGTGTGGGCAGTCCCCACCTGATCCAGCCTTCAGGTGGGGATTCTGAGGACCAGGCGAACATCCTCTCACACAGGTGGGGGGAAGACAGAATGAGCTCTGTTTTGTTCATGGAGGTTTATTTGTGCTGCTGCTGCTGTTTTAGGCCTCTGGGACTAGGTTTTGGGTTTGTCTGGGCTGTGGCAATGGTTGAGTGTTTGCCCGAGTGAGCGGTGCTTCCAGGTGGTGAAGGACACAGCACCCTCTGCCTCATTTTAGTTGAACAACTGGTGATGGGGTCCAATGGTGAGAGGGTCCAATGTTGGCAGCCTATGGGCAGGAGCATGACTGTGACTTTGCAGCTGACTGGTAGATGCAAGAACCTCAAAGCCTGGTGAGCCACAGCCCTTTCCCACCCCAAAAACCTGCACCCAGGAGCAGCAATCCCTTTGTACCTTACCTCTTCCTTTAAATCCTGAACTATTTTCATGGGGTTTGAACTCCTAAGCTTACAAAACATTGGTCTTTGTCTCCATTTGTATTTTTTTTTAGGGTCAAGCTTAAGAAAAACCTGTTGTCATTGACCCTGCAGGGAGAAGTTTGCTTCTAGCCTGGCGATTCCTTACCCTTAGATGGATGTATCCCCATTCGTCTGCTCTGGAGAGATATGCTGTTGAGCTTAGTTCCTGAGTACCAGGGAGATGTTTGAGAGCCAGCAATTTGTTTGCTACTAAAAGCTCTTCCCTGCCATTGCCTTATTGCTTTGGCTTTTATCTCAATGGCAGATGAGAATTGGCCTGGGATTTGTAACTGCAGCACCTGAACTTTGGCTTCTGACACAACCAGTGTGAGGTTGCACTGGGAATTGTACCCAGGTCCTTCTAGCCCTTGTGGAAATGAGGGGACGAGTTATTTAAAGCGATCGGCCCCTGCTTGGTGCTGTATAATGACACTCCACGGCTAAGAGCTTTTAAAACTTCGGGGCCGAGTTCTGCAGCTCTCGGCTGCCCAGAGCTGCCTTTGACTCCAGCAAGGGGCTTTGTATGAGTGAAAAACGTCATAATTGAGCCCTTCATCAGCATTTCTTTTACTGCTGAGGCTTGAATGCTCTTGTAAAGAGGCTGTATATACAATTGAAGCTATACTTACGGCTAAATGGTGTAGAAATTATGAATATAGATGAAATACTTGATGTACGATTTTTGTTGCTGTGCCTAGAAAAATCTGTGATATTTGGGGCAGCGTTTCCATCCTTTCATCTTTTTCTGGCACAATTTCTACCTGTTTATCACCGTGATTAAAATTCTGCAGCAGGAATTAGCTGGGCGCGTGACTTGGGGATGCTGAAGGTTGTTCTCGGAGAACCGGTGGCTGCTCGGTTCTGTTTTGGATCCTTTGGGTAGCTCAGCATGTGGAGAGCAAGGGCGAGGAGGAGGAAGAGGGGTCATGGCAGAGGAGATAGAGGGGGTGACAGCAAGGGGCAGTGAGGCTGGGAGGTTCATTTATTTACAGGCTTGCCTCTTGATCTGACTGGGGAATTTCTTTGGGGGGATCTTGTATGTCTTAATGCCACAGACCACTGGAAAAACGCAAGCTGGTGATTGGAGGTCTAGGAGTTTGCGGTTGTTTCATGTGCAGAACATGAACTGCAAACAGAGTTGGGTGTTTTGAGGGGCAGTTGACAGCTGATGTGGGACCAGTTCGCTCAGTGTTTTGAGAGTGACCGCGGGTACCCTGTGGTGCCATGCACACGCTGGTGTACCTTGGGGATGAAGCTGATCTCCCAGCCGTCAAAAGGGAAGGAGAAGGGCTCCCACTGCACCTCCACTGTCGTCTCAGTGATGGTCTTGAATGTCAGCCCTCGTGGCATGGCAAGGTCTGGAAGGGAGCAGAGGGCAGTGAGCAGAGCAGGGAGGGTGTGTGGGTGCTGCTGGTCCCCGCCCTAATCCCTGTCGCTGGTTTATTATCTGGTCAAGGAAAAAGGGTGAACTTTTGGGTAGCTGTTGACAGAATCCCAAGACTTCAAACTGCATCTTTATGCAGAGTGTGGACATGTTTCATTTCCCTCTTTCTGATATCCCTGCACAGATATAAATGGGGATAAATATCTTCAGTGTTTTTTGAAGGCTCAAATTTCTGGTGCTAGAAGGTTTTCATGGATAATGTGAGCCAGCTTGAGCATCACATCTGGTTGTCCAGGCACCCAGTGACAAATGCAGTAGGATACTTACTGGTCATCACCTTGGAGGTGACAGGGATGCTCAAGTCATCGCTGATGACTGTGTAGACACTGACATTGTAGGCAACTCCTGGCTCCAGCTCTGTGATGGTGATGCTGCTCCAGTCCCCAGGTACCCGCTGCTGGAGCTCGGTGCCCCCTGGCCCCGCTGGCTGGTATGAGATGACATACTCGGTAGCTGCCCCAGGGTTGTCCCAAGTCAGCTCGATGGAGCTGTCACCAATCCCCATCACTTGCAGGTTTTCGGGAGGCATCACTGATGGGAGGGCAGAGGTAAGGAGAACATCAGTGGTGTGTGGCTTATACTCTCACCTGGCTGTGGGTCTGCTGGTGGGACAGGGGCATGGCTTTTGGGCTGGGTTATCTGAGGTTGTATTAACTGCCATGGCAAGCTCAGGAGAACCCGACTGCAGCAGCTTTGCACTAAGGGTTTACAGTGACGCTGGGCCCAACCTCATTGGTTTTTTTACTAGCCTCTCACTGTGTGGACAGGAACCACAGGGAGAGAGTCACACTGCAAGGCCTGAGCAGATCCTCTGTGGTCTGTTCTGCTGGGTATGGGGTTCTCCCAGGCTTTATGGGGGCTCTGTCTGCCTTGAAGCCCTTGCTCATCCCCACGCGTGCCCCCGCTACCTGCTGAGCAGTCCTGCCCTTCGTAGCCTCCCTCGCAGATGCAAAGCCCATCCTGGCAGACCCCTCGGCCACTGCAGGCATTGGGACAGTGCAGCCACCCGCAGTCCTTGCCGGCGTAGCCCTCGTGGCAGACACACGTGCCGTTGACACACTGGCCCTTCCCGGAGCAGTCGTGGGGGCACCTCAGCTGGGAGCAGTCTTCCCCAGTGAAACCCTCCTCACAGATGCACTCGCCGTCGACGCAGAGTCCGCGGGAGCCACAGCCGGCAGGGCAGCGGAGCTGGGAGCAGTCCTCACCCCCATAGTCGTTGTCACAGATGCACTGGCCCTCCATGCAGACGCCGCGGCTGGAGCAGCCCCGGGGACAGTGAGGCTCGGAGCAGTTGCTGCCTGCCCAGCCCTCCATGCACACACAGCTGCACGACTCCAGGCTGAAGTTCCCGTGGCCACTGCACTGTGGGGTGTAATCCAGTTGCCCTGCAAGGATGCAGGACCAAGGGTCAGAGCCCACCAGGTGTGAAGTGGGAAAAGGTCAGTGGTGGTCCCAGGTCAGCCTGTTGATGGGCTCTGGGGAAGTTGAGCAAGATGTAGGGCAAGGAGGGCATGGTCCTACCTCTGGCTGAACATGTCCCACACTGGTAAGCTGGTGGCTTTAGGCCTGGCAGGGGCAGGATTGGTGATATGGGCTCCTGGTGGGGTTTGGATGGGCCTCCAGGAGATTCTGTCCCTTCAAGAGCACTGACCTCCATAGCTAAGGCTGCCATCAGCCTTGTTGGGGGTGCAAGCACTCCCTTTGGTTCTCTTCAGCTCAGCACTCAGTTGATAGGAACCTCCCTAGACCTCTTACTGGGATAAAGTATTCCTTGGTCAAGCCCTCTGCACCAGCCATGACTCCTGCTGCCTCCTCTCTGCCCACTGTTCCTTTTTACTGCTTGCTCCACCTCCCATTGGAAGGTAAGGATTCCAAGACATCCTCTGCAGCCCTATCTTTGAGCCTGACTAGGACTGAGCTGTTGGCAGCAGAGGTTTGGGAAAGTAAGGAAAGCACCTGTCTGGAGGTGCCTTTGCCCAGGATACTCTAGGTTGAGGAGAGATGCACGGGGAGAAAGACACCCACCAGTTGCTCTGATATTGGTGCCTTTCCCCTGTTTTGCCCCATTGCTCCAGCTGAGGGTTTATCCCAGCCAGGCTAATTTTTTCTTGCTTGTTTTTCCTGCTTCTCTTCTTTGTGCGAACTGAGGAAGAAGAGAAATCCTTTATGTGCTTCCTCTGGCCCTCGGGAAACCTCTGCACCATGAGGACCCCAAGCTGCAGGACTTTGTGTCTCCCTAGGTAAGTTTTCTATCCTCACTGACCTATTGGAGCAGCTTTTCCAGTGAGGGGTCCATCTAAACTATATCAGCGATCAGCTGGAATCAATGGAGCTTCACCTGGGGAAGGATGATGAGCTGGTCGAGAGTGTGTGAGTTAAAGGGAAGACAGGGAAAGGTGATGTTACTGTAGGGGTCTGCTATAGCCCCCCTGACCAGCAGAACCAAGCAGTTGAGGCCCTTCACAGGCAAATAGTAGCGGCTTCCAGGTCACAGGCTCTGGTCCTCATGGGGGATTTCAACCGCCCTGACATCTGCTGGAGGGACAACACAGAAAGGCACCAGCAATGCAGGTTGTTCTTGGATTGCATTGATGACAAATTCCTCCTCCAAATGGTGGAGGAACCAAGGAGAAAGGTGCTATGCTGGACCTTGTTCTCACCAACAGGGAAGGGCTGGTGACTAATGTGAGGATCAGGGACAACCTTGGCTGCAGTGACCATGAAGCAGTTGAATTTAAGATCCTCAGGGCATCCAGGAGAAAGTTTTCTAGGCTTACGTCCCTGGACTTTGGGCGTGCAGCCTTTGATCGCTTCAGGGATCTGCTGGCCAAAGTATCATGGGATGAAGCCTAGAGGGAAGAGAGGCCCAGGACAGCTGGTCAATATTCAAGGATCACCTCCTCTGTGTCCAGGAGCAATGTATACCAACAAAGAGGAAAGCAGGGAAGAATGCTAGGAGG
>JAOXOE010000698.1:7106639-7117705 GCA_028565055.1 Phoeniculus purpureus
GGGGAACTTCTTTACTGTGAGGGTCACAGAGCACTGGAACAGGCTCCCCAGGGGGGTCGTGGAGTCTCCTTCTCTGGAGACTTTTAAGGCCCACCTGGACATGTTCCTCTGTGATCTGTGTTAGATAGTTTTGTCCTGCTCCACCAGGGGGGTTGGACTCGATGACCTCTTTGGGTCCCTTCCAACTCCTAACATCCTATGATCCTATGAAGGATGCAGCCCTTCAGAAATGATTGTCCACATGTATCCTGTGCTGTTGTTTTATTCCCCTGACAGATTGCTGAGGGTGTATAGGTTCTCAGGCTGAGCAACTCTCGTCTCTTACTCTGCTCCCGTCTTTCATTCCTTAGGGGATGCAATGACCTACCACAATGGCTGGAAGTTCACAACATGGGACAGACACAATGACGTGGCTCTCAGCAACTGTGCTCTGACACACCATGGGGTGTGGTGGTACAAGAACTGCCACTTGGCCAACCTCAATGGGAAGTAGGGGGAGAGCAAGCACAGTGAGGTGAGTGGTCAGCTTGAGAAAACACATCCTAACCCCTTTCATTTGAAAGAAAGATGATCCATAAGGAAGCTTGCAGCTCTTACTCCGCCCTCTCTTGATCCAGAGGATTTGAGCTCATAGTCCCCTGATTCTTGTGGGCAGAGATACTTGAAGTGGAGCTGTCTGGTTTCTGAGGGGAACTCATAAAAAGACAATCTGTAGCGGCCACTCTAAGATTGCTGCTCGATGTCTCATGTGGCCTAGACCTTGACTGTCAGTACTTGCCTTGATGTGTGTCTCATTGCACAGGCTTAATTTGAGTTGAAGATGCCTCAGTACTATTGTCCCATTCCAAGCTGGACAGAGACTTGGTTTTATGAGGAATGCCTGGAAGGCTGATTTTAGTCATAGTTAAATCTAGTGTCTGTGTGTACTGGAGGGTTAGATGGCATTCAAGGGGGACAGGGGCAGTTCTAACGCCTGGGCTGGGTGTTTTAGTAGAATCAATTCCTTCATCTTTTTCCAAGGTGTGAACTGGGAGCCATGGAAAGGCCATGAATTCTCCATCCCTTTTACCAAAATGAAGATCCGTCTTCAGTCTTCCAGTAATGAAGCAGTTTTGGGGAGGAAGAATAGGTCTTTATGAAGGAAGAGGAAGATGATCAGAGCTTAACTTGAACTCTGTGCAGGATACTACCCACAGAAAACCATTTGACATTGCTTAACGAAGTTAGGCTTGGGCAGCTGCAGACGCTGGAAACAGCTGCAGCCTAGCCTGCTTCTGGCCTCTGGAGTTCCTGATAGGTGATCTGTCAGAGATGGGGAGTGGGCTTGTGGGGAGGAACCCACCTGTAGCTCCCCTGGTTGACTAAACACGACGAGGACCTGCTCGATCCAATGTATGCAACTTGTGTGAACTTTATTTAAGCCAAGCTTTCCTTTTACATAAACCATGCTGTCCTTTCTGAAAACCCAGGCTACTGACTCCTCTTAATTTTCTACTTCAGAATTAAAATAATTAAATTTGAACCTGCTACAAAAGAGACTCTTCCCAGAGACTCTCTGTTCTCCCTGCCTCTGTCTGTGGACCTCTTTTCTTTTCCCCTTGTCACTTGGGGCACATTCCCTACGCTTCCTGCAATCATAAAGCTAGGTTTTGGGAAGTGCCAGGCTACTGGCAAAGCTTGTTAATTCAGATGAGGTGTGTGATCTGGGTTCCTCAGCTCCAATACCACATCTCTTCAGGACAAAATCCTGTTTTGCTTGTTTCCCTTCTTGTCTCCTGGTCCAAAGAAAAGCCTGAGGAGACAGGCAGGAAATCAGTGTTCTTCCCCCATGCTCTGCTCACTGTCCCAAACCCACCTCTGTGTAACTACCTGCCTAAAAGTCTGCTTAAAGACCATGAACAAAATTCTCTGTGACTGTCCCAAGTGCTGCCTTCTGCTCTGTCATTAGCAGCGTGGTAGCTAGTGATGCTGAACTGGTAGTGCTTGTCATCCTCCTCCACAATGAGCATCATGGCATCCCAATCCCACACACTCTCCCTTGGGCCCCAGTGTGTGGTTTCACACTTGGCTGCTTTTTTGACTCCCAGCCAAAAAAGGTGAGTTTTATTTTCTTTCCCTGAGTGGATGTTAACATTCTGGACCACTGGCTACAGCCAGGGAAGAAGTATGAGTTCAGCAAGCAATGCTCATCCAGAGGCTTCCTAGTCTGAGCAGATCAGAGCGTGATTGTCCGGTGTCTTCATGACCTTTTCTATCCCAGTGCTAAGCTCAGTGGTACATTTAAAAGAATCCTTGACTTCAGGGGAAGCAATAAAATTGCAAATAAAGGTGCTCTTAAAGTATTTCTGGTGTCTTATTTTGGATGGAAGAATTGGTTTTCTTCCCACTTAAACTTGGCTTTTTTACAAGATGGAGCAATACTCAGACCTATAAAAATTAGACCTTTGGAGTCTTCTCCAAAGCAGGGATGGGGGCGATGTGATCCAGAGCAACTAACTGATGTGTCATTGCTAGGACCTGTCCGAGGTGGGCGGGCTAGAGAGTTGTCTCTCAAAGGTGAGTACTGGATTGTTGTCAGCACTTGCAGAGCTGTGCCCTTGCCTGGCAGGCAAAGACTGTTAGGAGGGTTTACTTGTCCCTCCTCATTACAGCGTCCCTCTTTCACCAGGAAGGCTGCTGGCAAAGCACCGTGGTAAGTGATGATTTCCAAACAGCCACAGGATGGCATCATCTCTTCATGCTAAAGCAGGAGACACTTCACCCCCCCTGCAGCCGGCTGGCCTCTGTAGAAAGACGTTTCTGAGGTTAACCAGACCCTGTACTACAAACGGCTCAGAAAATGCAGATTGTTTGCCTTTAGGAACTGGCTGTTCTGGTTTCCAGGCTCAGGCTGGTCGGGACAGTCCCATAAAAATTTCACATTCTCCTGTTTTACGGCAATACCAGCCCTGTAACAGTGATGCCACAGGGCCAAAACAGCTTCTTGGAAGCTCTGCCTTGCCCTGATCTCAGGGCACTTAAATGTTATGGCCAGAGAGATTTGCAACGTGCCCTGGGGCAGAACTTGAATCCCAGGAGGATCCCCTCTGCCTTCGAATTGCTTTGTCAATCGAGACTGTCCCCTTGGTGGGCCCCAGGAGCCAAGACTGGTCTGTAACGCTTTGTCTGCATGCAGAGTTGACTAGAAAGCAGCAGTGTTCTTTCTGGTCACTGCTCTAGGCTTTGCTGGCTGAAGAAACAGAGGAATAGCCAGTGGAGATCCCATTCTCTGCTCCTAGTGAGGTTTCATGGGCTAGTGGGGGCAATGTTTCCATCTACTCAGCCTCATGGCTGAGGTGAGATGTGCACTGCTTGTTCCTTCAAACATCTGCCTCTGTTTCCAGCTGCTCGTTGCTGCGATCCCATAAACCCCCTCCCACCAGAGCCTCAGCTTTGGGGACAAGGTACAGCTTGGTGCATCGTTCAGGTGAGCAGTAGATTTTCATTCTTTGCCATTGTGGAGGGATAGCTGATTTGGAAAGGCTCTACCCAGCAGAGCTCTGTTCCTCATCCTACATGTAACCTGCTGAACCCCAGCAGCTGTGAGGAGCTGCAGACACTGTGAAATACTTGTCTGATCGAAACCAACTGGGGTTAACTAGATCCTGCTGCTGAAAAAAACCCTCTGCAACCCATCTCCCACAATGCACAAACCCTGCTCTGCTGCTTCCTACTAGTTTTTGCCCTCGGGGAGAGCAGCTTGGCTGTGCTCCTTAGCAGGCCGGGCCATTAAACTCGACTAAGCTCGGCTGTGGCTTTAAGAGAGCAGCTCTCATCTGGCTGTAGGCAGAGACTGCACAAACTCTTCCTGCTGAGCTCTGCTGTGTCTTATCTAGGGCCAGGACACAGATACAAGAAAGATTTCCCCAGGAAAATAAACACATGACTGGGAGCTCCAGACATGGCATTTGTGCTTTAAGAAGTCATTTATTTTTCATTAAAAAAAAAAAAGGAAAAAAAATCTGGTGGTTTTTGGTTTTCCCTCCTGTTGCACTGACTCTTTAAAAAAAAAAAAGGCTGATACTGAAATGTGGTTGTGGAGAGGCAGAGCAGAGGGGTCTGGGAAGCTGGGACTCCCTCATCCTTCTCCTTGCTGCTTTGATGAGTGGAGGGTACAGGGTCAGTGCTGGTCCTGGGGCACCACTGGCTCTCACTGCTCTGTTTTCTCCAGAAGCAGCTGATTCAGCATGGTTTGGCTAAAAGCAGCCATTGAGCAAGTCCTAGTGATTTGTGGAGTGTGGAGGTCAGACAGATCAGGGCAGGTTTGTATCCTGGTCCTTCCCTGGCCAATCCACAGAAGGTTTGAATGATGGTTTTGGTGCCTTCTTGACATTCAGACCTGTCTCCCAACTCCCCAAAGCCTAGACTGGAAATGTGTGACACAACATGGATGTTTGGTTGATACTTCTCTGGTTCTTGCAGGAATCAGTTGCTTCATCTGAAACGTTCCTCATCATTCCTTCAAAAGATGGACCTTCTTGCAGGGAGCCGTGCAAAGCCTAGCAGCTCCACACCAGGTAGGTTCTATCCTGCGACTCTGGCTGTCTCTGTGCCCCTGCTTGCTTGGCTGAGCCTCTGACCTCCCACTGCGTTTTCCTTTGCTACAATTTCTTTTGATTCCTTCAGGCAGCACCACCTGCTCTTCCTCTGGGGTTCCTGGTGCCTCTGGATGGTGGGAGGAGAACTTGCGTGGTCACCTTCCCTTGCCCAACCAGAGGGGAAAGCACCCCTCAGGGCTGGGGGAGAAAGGAGGGAAGGAGGAAGGAACAGCACGAGTGATGGTTGTCTAAGGGTCCTGGAGGGCACTGAAGGGCATTTGGGATGGAGACCAGAGATATTCTTGTGTGTTCCTCTCTAGGATTAGGTGAGACAAAATCCTAATGTTTTTTAATGGCATTATATGTTGTTTCCTGTTTTGGAGGAGGGGGGAGTCACTTACTTCTGTGTTAACACAAGCTGGAAAATAAGGCACATATGAGGTCAATTTAAAGGGCTGTGTGAGGAGGAGCCCAGCTGTTCCCAGCAGCCAAACCCCATGACGGGACCTTAACATCACCGCCCCGTCTGAGTCAGACAAAACAGGCTGCGCTGGGACAGGGTGGCACAAGCAGCTGCTTTCAAACAGTCACTGGTTTTGCACCCCAACTCCATTTCTGTGTGCCCCTCGAACTGGGGAAAGGCAGCATTGCCCTCATCCAGGCTGAACGCGGTTGTGTCTGGCAGCTCCATCCAGCCTTGCCATTGTCAGTTTGGCTGCTGGCCCCCTAGATGTCTGGCTCTGGCTGGCAGCTCTGGTCTGCTCCAGCAGCTTAAATACTGGAATTAAAAACAGCCAGACACATGGCAAACCCCGATGGGATGGCCTTCTCATCACACGCACATGTCCCTTGGTGGGAGACAGAGCCTGGTGGGGTGAGAGTTGGGGTGCAGAGGAGATGCCCAGCTCCTCAGCAGGTTGGCTGGGCACAGGGGCCTTGGGGGGAGCAGAGGGACAAACCCTGAGCTGGGGTGAGAGCGCTGTGTGGTGGCATTAGCTGATGTGCCAGGGGAGATGAGTGTTGAGAGGCCTGCGTGATCTGGCTGTATGATGCATCCCCAGGTAAAGGATGACTGTGATCATGAACTTAACTCTCTTCTGCTCTTACAGTGCCTCCTGAATCCCATACAGACGTTCCATGCATAGCACATGGGGCTGCCCATGGTGGGTCTGTGTCTGTCTGATACAGGGCTCAAGGGAGAGGGGATGGCCAGGTGTGCTGGGAGAGCCTATCTGCTGCTTTCACACTGCTCCATTGTGTCAAGCCCCATGGCAGAGGGGCCTTTGGTCTGCTCTTCTTTAGTAGTCATTCAATAAATAACTCTAATGCCCATAGCCAAGCCTTTAACACTTGTGTTTCTGCTCTTGCAGTGGCATAGTGGGCTCTCTGAAGGTGAGTCTGTATAAAACAGTCTTTCAGGGAAGATTAGTTTTTTGTTAAGTGCTGGTGCAAAGAGGTTGGTTGTGCAGCCTCTGCTCTCCTCCTGCCTCTAGCCTGGGTGGCAATGTTGTCCTTCTGCTTTGCTGCCTTAAAAGATGGTGTCTTGAGGTTGGCCTGAGGGCGTCCAGCTTTAGATGCTCACAGTTGCCTTTGGTTTGGTGGCTGGGGAGATGGCACATCTTGGAGCTGCGGGCTATCGCTGTGCTCATCTCCAACACAGGCTGGGTTTGGATGGAGCCTGGACACCCAAGTTGTGCCATCTCCATGGCAGGGCAAGCAAACAAGGTGTCCTCAGGCTCACTTTGCGTGTGGCTGGCTGGGGCTGCAGGCAGCAAGATGCGCAGGTCTTGGAGTGCGTGTGGTCCCACACACCCTTGTATGTGCTGCAGGGCAGAAGGAGAGCCTCACACCCAGTGTGCTGTGTCCCAGCCCACGCATGTGTGCTGGGCAGGTGGCAGGTTACCCATATGTGTCCACTTGTCCTCTGCAGGGATGTCTGCCCATGGGCACACTGCCGTGGTGGGGGTAGAGGGGGCTTGTGTAAACCTGTACCAAATGGCCCTGCTCTCTGCTGGCCTTTTGGACTCAGGTGCTTTGGGAAGTCATTGTGGAGCAGCAGCTTTGGGATCTCCTCGCCCCTCGTAGCACACAGCTGAAAGGACTGGTGGCATCTCAGAGAGGAGGGCCTGGATGCCCCCCTGCCTGCTAGATGGGCAAAGAAGGTCTCTTGTCCAGCAAAAGCAGCTTGGGCTGAGCTGAGATCCACAGGTCCTCTTCATCCTTCTTCTTTTTCTTTTTATTCTTCTCAGTGTGCAGCTGCCCGTTGCTGCTGGGCCTGCTTTTCTTCCTGCTTTGTCCTCTCTGCCTGCAGAAGCAGCAGTGGCAGCAAATGAAAATGAATGTAATGAGGACAACAAAGGGCAGGCCCAGCAGAATGACCAGGCAGACGGTGTTGAAAACACCTTCCTCGTGCTTGGTACGGACGAGATCCAAGATGGAATTAAAGAAAGAGCTGATCTGCTGCTGCATGTTGTCTCCTGGTCAGGCTGCTTGGGCTGCTCCTTCCACTGGAAGGTCCCTTGGGATGTGTTTAGCAGCTGTAAGCAGCTCCTGGGCTCCACAAATGTCCTTGGATGGTACCTGCCGAGAGGAGAAACCATGTGGATCAGGTGCCTCCTCTGTCAGCAGTTTCCTGTATGGAGCTGTCAGCACAGCCAAAGACTCAGCAGGGTGAGAGATCTGCTGCCTTGGAGGTGTCTGGGGTCCTGAGGGCTGGTCCATGCTGCCAGCTATGTCCCTATGGGTGTCATAAAATATCCCTGCCTCTCATGAGATTCTTTCTTGGCCATGGGAATGGCTGAGGAGGGCTTTGGGCATCCCTGCTTGCCTTGCTATCTGTCCAAGTGCAAATCCTGTCCCCTGGCCACACACCTCAACCCTCCCTTGGCAGCCCCAGCATATGGAGCTCTTCTTAGCACTTTGTAGGGCTTGTTTCTTAGCAGAGGAAATATTTATTCCATAGGAGAAGTTTTTCTGTCTAGGAAGGGACTTTCTTGGTCCAAGCAAGGGACCAAGGGACTGCTCTCAGTCCCTTGCTTGGTCTAGCAAGGGACTGAGAGCAATACTGCTGCCACTGGAATTGGGACTCAGCATGTCACAGGTCTCTCCTTACCCTCGATCCACCCTGGCATGGGTTGCCTGATTTAGGCAGACCTTTCCCATGGTCTGGGACAGGCAGCCAAGCTGTTGTGCTGCACTGTGTCCTGTCCTGGGGACTGCTCCCGCTGCTCTGGCACATGTGGCATCACCATCAGGTTCAAACCCCTGAAATTCCCTTGGCAACTGTGGTCAGTAGGACTCGCAGGTGGTGATGCTCAGGTGGGTTGGGTCTGGTGAGTGGCATCTAAGCACCCAGGGCTGCCCACAAAAGCAGTAGCGAGGGAGGACAGGAGTTGGCTGGTGATGAAGGAGCTGCTGTGCCTCACCTGGGAATTGCTCCAAGGATTTGGGTGGGGCAGAGCAGCATTTCTGCAGCCTGACGTAAAGTTTTCCTCTCCCTTAGGGAGAGAGAGGTGCTGCTGAGTGGCTCCTGGGGAAGTCCTGCAGGGGCTGGGAGCTGCTGCCTCTGCTCACCACTTTTCTACTCTCCTGGAACCAGGGTAGAGTTGAGGGGCTGTGCCCTGAGTTTGTAGTTCTGGTCCAACACAGAGGTCACTCAGTTGTGGGTCGTGCATAGGCAATGTCAGGCTCTAACACTGTGTTTCACTCTCACTTGGTGGTTTACAGAAGCGTCTTTGGCAGCCTGTGGGATTTGGGACCTGCAGCCTCCTGAGGGAATGCTGAACCATCCCCAGCCCCGTGCTCAAGAGGGGAAACTGCGGCATGGTAAGAGGAAAGCCAACGCTTGCACCTAACAAATACTGAAGGGGTGCAGCCTGAACTCCAAATGTGTCCTGGAGCAGTGCTCCCATTGTCCTGTGCACCCACCTTGGCTCTCCCTCTGTACCAGGGGTCTGAGATGTTCCAGTTGCCCCAGTCAGCACCACTGTGCTTCCTCCCACCTTGCTTTGCAACTTACACCCCAGCTCTTAACACACAGCAAAGCTAATGGCCTTGCCTGAAAAAGAAACCACCAGTCCCACCCAACCCTAACCATTGTCCTCGTGCTGCCGCCAAGGCAGGAGCTGGTGGGCAGCTCCCAAAAGACACCTTCCAAGGGAAAAACTGCCTTTGGAAACACCATCCTGGGACCTACAAAGCTGTGTGGGGTCTTGTTTCACCAGCCACCCCTGGCTGCTGGCTTTTGTCCTCTCTGCCAGGTCCACAAAAACCAGATTCTTCAATGTAGATGCAGAGCTCTCAGTTAGGGACTTCACAGAGCTCAGGTCCTATTAAAAAAGGGGGGGTTATCCTTCCTGCCCTGCACAGACACAGGCTGACTGCTGCAGATTGACTGCTCTGATGCGCATGTGAGTAGCTGAGCTGTCCCCAGTTAGCTGGTGGTTTCTCTTTTGAACGTCCGTGTGGGCAGTGTGATGAAAACGAGTGGATGCGTTGCTGTGGGTTCCTTTTGGAGAAACCCCCACCGAATGAGATGCAGCACTCAGGGAGCTCCTCTGGGCTTTGGCTAAATGAACGTGGGTTGGAGCTAATGTTTTACTGCTTGATTTTTGTCCCATTTGCTCTATCTGCTGGCTAGAAGATGATTTTTTTTTTTTAAAAAGGGGGTTTTGGAGGTAAGACAAGCAGGGGGAAGTGGTGAGAGCTGTTTCTTAAAACTGATCCCAACCTTCACCCCGCTGAGGCTTTTTTTTTTTTGGCAGCTATAGTGAAGGTTAAACTGCAAAGCAAATAAACAGAGCGGCTTTTCCTCGGCCTGAATCATCTGTGTGATGCAGGTTTGCCATTTATCCATAAATATCCTGACAGCTCATTATCCAGGCAGGAACACTGGGACGCCTGCGAGACATTTTGCTCCAAAAAATAAGTGAAAAAAGCCCCCCCATCAAATCCCAAAACAACTGCCTTAATTTCAGACAAAACAGGATGTACAGTTTTATTCCTGTGCTTAAGTCACTTTATATTTATTGCCTCTCAGCTTCTGGGGAGGGAAGGAGGGCTGGGACTTCCTTTTAAACTTGTAATTAATTGTTTGCAGAGGAAAAAAAAAAATTGAAGAAAAAAAGCAGCAGCAGAGCCCTTTGAAATGTTCCCACTTTAAAGTAGAGCTTGATGTGCTGCTTCTTCCTGGGAAGCACCAGGCCCTGGGCAAACTCAGAGCAGCAAGGAGGGATGGGGCAGAGCATCCCTGGTGAGGGGCAGGCAGAGGTACCTGCCAGCACCCCACAAATCCCAAGGCCACCTCCCAGTGGGACTGTGCAGCTGCTTTTTGAGCGCCTTGATCTGCTCGGTGCACTCCATCGCCTTTTGTTTGGTAGATGAAGGGATGTCTGTACGCTGTATAAAGGGGTTCTTCAGTTCAATGTAAAAAAAAAACGGGAGGGGAAAGATGAAAAACTGGTGCCTTTTGAGCTGGTGTCTCCACAGGCAGAGGGGTTACCCGAGGCCACCTCTGCTGCTTAGAGTTTTGTACGACAGCAGCATCTCCCCATAGCAGGGAGATGAACGGGGAGAGCGGTGCTGGGCGTGAACTGGGCATCCAGCGTGCATGGAGCTGCAGTTGGGAGATCGGCTGGTTTTATGGCTCAAGGTATGGGTCCAAAAATTGAATCTGAGGGAGGCACTGGGAGCCGGGGCAGTGTCCTGGGAAGGGCTGGTGGACACCCTGCTAAATGAGCTCTTTGTTTTGGGGTGGCCAGTGCTGGCAGCCAGTAAGGGGAGAGCTTGGGAAATCCTGCGGTCAAGGATGGACAGCAGTGCCACATGCCTTGTGTCTGTGAGGCTTGTGTAAATTTTAATTGGGGCTGGGTGTCGAACATGAGGTTCTTTAATGCACTTTGGCTCCAAAGGAGCCAGTGATCTTGAGGGTGGGGAGCATCTGCTGCTCCTCTGGCATCATGGACAGCTGTGGGTGGAAAATGAGCACCTACTGAGGGCCAGCACTGTGAGCTGCCAGCATGCCAAGATGGGCTGCAGGGGTGAAGGCTGCCAGCCTGAGCATGAGAAATCAAAACAGAGGGGTTGCCTTGGCAATGCTGGCTGCCCACATCCTGTGAGCTGCACAGCAACCTCATACGAGTTCGGAGAAAAGTTTGCAGTTCACTGGAAACAGGGGGCAAAGGGCTGGAAACGGCTACACAAGGTCACTGTGGCAGAGGGGAGAGGGCTGGGGATGTGCTAAGACTTGATTTTGTAAGCTGAGACCTTTAGGCTCAACTCTCCATGGGCTCTCATGTATGTCTGAAGCTCCTTCCAGCCTAGCAAAGCTCAGCCTCTTGGCTGATGCATAGCCCCACTAAGACCTGGGCAGCTGCAGAGGACAACCCTCCTATAACCAGTGAGGTCTGTCCCTCTCAGGCACAGTTGTCCAGCTGCAGCTTGGGACTTGTTGAGGTGACAAGAGGCATCTGACATGCAGGCCCGCCCCCC
>JAOXOE010000698.1:7128253-7149401 GCA_028565055.1 Phoeniculus purpureus
TCTGGCTCTTATTTAGCTGTTGTCCAGACTGCTGAGTCTGGCTCCACCAGTCTACCTCTATTTCAGCCTCTCTAATTCTCCTGAGCCTTTCTACTTCAGCTTGCAGTTTTCCAAACTCATCTTGCAACTGTGCCGCCTGGTCAAGCAGATAACCTACCTGCTCGCACCATGCACAGCCAGGGAAACGTAAAAGAGTGCTACATTCCTGGCAGCCTGTCAGCTCCACAGCCTCATCTTGTTCCAGGATCTCTGTTTGGGTTCCCACATCTATGTGCAGTGGTGACCGCAGTCTGGTCTTCCTCTGCTGCCATGTTGTTACCATTTTTTTTTTGCCCTTGGCGGCTGAAGCAGCTAAAGAGGCTGAAGCGGCTAACACTGTCGGAGCTCGGCATGGTCTGGGCGCGAATTCTGGTTTCTCCGCCTTGTAAGGTGGGTAATGTACGTTACTCTGTAGCAACCCGGGTAATCGTGTGAGAGTTCTAGACCTTCAGCGGCTGCCCCTTTTCTCCCCCGAGCTTTCCCATTCAGGGAATCCACAGATCACCCAAAAACCTCAATAAATAGCGTTCGTGGACCGGTGCTGTCGGAGCTCGGTGCAGTCATCCTCGTCTTGTTTGGGGACCTCTGTTTGGGTTCCCACATCTATGTGCAGTGGTGACTGCAGCCTGGTCTTCCTCTGATGCCGTGTTGTTAACATTTTTTTTTGTTAGCTTTAGCGGCTGCCCCTTCTCTCCCCTGAGATTTCCTGTACAGGTAATCCCCAGATCACCCAAAAACCTCGATAAATAGTGTTCGGGGACCAGTGCTGTCGGAGCTTGGCACGGGCACCACACAAGCTTTAAAGCAGTTTGAGATACAGCTTGAAACATTCCTCAGGTTAAGCTGAGCTGTTGCTGACAATTAGCCTGGATAAGTATCACGGAGAAATGAGTAGTAGCCTTTGAATCTATCTAGTGGTGCTCCATATCTCCAGGAAAGCATCTGCTGGTGCCTTGTGAAGAGCTGCAGAATCCTTTTCTGGCTGACTGCTGCTCTGTAAGGTTGTGTAACTCCGACTCTTCTTACAAATGTGACTTGGGTTCTTGTTTTGTCATGCTGTTGTTTGCTGCGTAGTAGGTCCTCAGCACGCAAGGCTGAGACAAGGCACAAAGAAATACCTCATCTCTTATAACTCACAGGACTGCTTTCATGCCAATGAAGTAGTTTTATATCTGTCTGCAGGATAAGGAAGCAGTGGAGCTTTCAGCTGCACTGACAGGAGTCCAGAAAAAGCCATTTTGGGCAGGAGAAATGCAGGGAGATCTTGGGGATTTTATCAGTCTTCTGCCGACTGCTGCCAGACTTCACCCTCTTGAGAAGAATGTGACAGCAGACTTGCAGCCTTTTGAGTTTAGTCACTGTGTGACTCAATCTGAGCAAAGCAAAGGAGGCTCAAATCAAAATGAAACTTTTGTAAGTGTGGTGGGTGCCAGGGAAAAGGGTTTTACTTACTGTGTGCTCTCAGTCTGAATTTTACAGCCAGCAGGATTAGAAAAGCTGACAAGCCCCAAAGGTTTTGGGCAGAGTATACTGCAAGGTGTCAGCACTGATCACACGAGGGCACTTCTTGCCTTTGAAGTTTCTTGGTTTTCTTTAAGTGAAACAGATAGAGTTTGTTGACTTCCCTTCTTTCCTTTGTGCTTCTTCCAAGCACAGATTTTTTTCACCGTGGAACAAGTCAACTGGATGAGATGTTCAAATGAAGGGTGAGGGTGGTGTTTTGTGACAGTATAACACAGCATCCCCAGAAGAGAACAAATTACATTAGCTGTTGAATGTATGCTTTGGATTTCATATGCTTCATGCAGGAAAAGCCTCTGATGCCTGGAGAGAATGAGGTTTGGAGTCCTCGCGTAATCTCCCCAGTGATGCTGCTGCTGCTTGTGCATTTAAAGATCCCTCCTGTGTGACATCTGAAGTTAGTTAGAACTGTAAATGCATAAATAATAGTTTCCATGATTAGAAAAATTTGTTCTGATCCAGGAAAGAGACTTGCTGACCGCACAGAATTTGTGTGTTTATTGAGTGGTTTTAACACACAGGTTCTCATTAGCTGGGTTATTGTGTGGAGTCAAGCAGAGGAGCTATATGGTGGGGCAGAAGACCTGGTCCTTCCTCAGCTGGAACTTTCCTACCTGGAGTTAATCCTTGAGGCACAGCCAGCTGAAGGCCATGGTGCCAGCTTTCAGTGTCAGCTGCTTATTCATTTCAAGGGCTTTGGGGACCACTTTGCGTCTTTATCTGGATAAGTGCTAATTCAGTATTAAAATTACTGAAGGCAAAGCAGCAAACCCAGGCAGTAAATGAAACATTTACATCCAAAACTGTTTTATTGTTTCAATAGGCTGATTGTCCAGGCAGCATCTACTGTGGGCTTCAGAATCACAGAATGTTAGGGATAGCAAGGGACCTCAAAAGATTATCCAATCCAATCCCCCTGCCACAGCAAGATCACCTAGATTAAGTCACACAGGAACATATCCAGGTGGGTTTTAAATGCCTCCAGAGAAGTAGACCCCACACTCCCTTTGGGCAGCCCCTTCTAGTGCTCTGTCACCCTCACTGAGAAAATAAAGTTCCTTCTCATATTTATTTGGAACCTCCTGTGTTCCAGCTTATGTAGAAAAAGAAGCAATCTAATCAACTTCTATCATAATGAAATAATTTTAAAGATCTTAAAAAAAAATTTTAACTCATTTTTTTTTGAGACCATGTTTTCTCTGATTTTTCATGCTTGGAACTTCCAACTGATTAATTATTTTCATTTCCTGGCTCTGCTTTATGTGATCTTTGGCTTTTGTGTGGTTTTTTTTAAAGTTCAGTTTGAAAGTTGAATTTTAAATGCAATTTTGTTGTTCTGTGTGTTCTTCATTTGACTCCTATACAAGCCTTGATGTTGCTATTGAGAAGATCATGTCCTTGAAAGGGAACTATGTCCACTCTGAAATCTATTTAGGCTGCATTTCATCCCATCGAAGAGAAGCTGCTGTACCTTGTTTACTGACTTTCAGGTGTCTTGGCAGTGGGCCTCATTAACAGATGACAAGTTGTTCTACTCCTTCTGTTGGGCCAAAATACTATTTGCCGCTGATTTTATTTGTAAATGTTGCTAACTGAAGAAACTCTATTTTGGTGGTGAACCAGCGTTTTGGATGGCATTTGTGGAAATACTTTTATCTCTGTATGTCAAGGTTGTAGCTTAAGAGCAACAGGTTTATCCTGGGCAGTTGTCAGGAGGATGGAGCCAGGTTCTTCTCAGTGTTGTCCAATGATAGGACAAGGGCCAGTGGGTGTCAGCTGGAACAGAGAAGGTTCCACATCAGTATGAGAAGGAACTTCTTCCTGATGAGGGTGACACAGCACTGGAATGGGCTGCCCATGGCAGTGTAGAGTCTCCTTCTCTGGAGACATTTAAAACCCACTTGGCTATGTTCCTGTGTGACTTGATCTAGGTGATTCTGCTGTGGCAGAGGGATTGGTCTGGATGATCTTTCAAGGTCCCTTCCAATCCCTAATGTTCTGTGATTGTGTGATCCTGGCTTGAGGAGCTTTTCTGGGAAGAAGTGTTACTGTGTGGTTGGTCATTGGTTCAGTTGTGCTTTGTTGATCATTTTATGAATTAGTAATGCATGTATTTTAACAGTAAAACTCCAGAAAGTGCTCTTGTAATAATGGCATTGAGTTTGTATGAAAATTAACTTCTAGCAAACCTTAACCTGTGGGTATCTACGGTGTAATCAAAGGTGTTTGGAAGACGGAGTGTTTCAAATTCATGGCGATCTGGTGTTTAGGGACATGGTTTAGTGATGGCCTTGGAACAGGTTTGTTGGTGGTTGAACTCAATGATCTTGCAAGGTCTTTTCTAACCGAAACAATCCTGTGATTCTGTAAATACCAGTGGGAAAATATTGATAGGAAAACCAACTGGTAGGTCACTAACAGTTTGGACGCTGCAGAAGTGTGTCTCAGGAGAGACTCAAGCCTTGAGAAAAAATTCCTGATGGCCTGGTGTGGCTGTGACCTGTAGTTTCTCATTCTGAAAACCTAGCTGGTACTTTCTGAAGTATATCTGCCATTATCAAAGTTAACAGTGACACGGAGTCCTGTAGTGAACACGGTGAGTGCCTTACTGGGCTGTGCTGAGGCTTCTGTGTGTCTGTGCTGCTACTCTCATAATCCTCAGTTGCTGTTTTTCAAAGCAATGTGTTATCCATTTAGAAAGAAAACCAGACCTTCACATAACTGGGGCTGATTTATTTCTAGTTGGAATCAGCATGTTGCTTGCATAGCTCCAAACCAAGATATTCTCCCTCACTTGTTTTTTTGGAGAGGAAAGCTGTTCTATCCCGCTCACACCATTTTGCAATTAGATCAGTTCATTCTGGTTTGTCCCTAATTCTCTCAATGTCTTCTAAAACCAGTATCAATTGCTATGTTCTGTGATTGAAATGTGACTTTTTAAGGTGCATTCGGGTCTTTCTTTGCCGGGTGCTTGTTTCAGTGACAAAGTTGTGGATTCTCTGCTCATGTTAGCTTCAAGGTATTGCAGTTCCATGCATTCCTGCATCTTCATACTTTCTTGAATCCTCTTGCTGTCATCCATGGATTCCACATGTGGAAAGGTCAGCTGTCAGGCAGAACCATAGCTTTGCATATCACTGCAAATTTCAGGTAGAGTCTGTCCTGTTCGTTTTCCTATAGTGGAACTTAAGAGAACTTGCAGAAACCAGCAAGACTGCAGGGATTTTCATTTTGATTTCTTAGAAAAGAGTTATTATTTGAAAAAACAACATGCTGGTTCAGAAAAATCAGGAATCAAATTGGACACATCTCACACTTTGCGATCCTGGTAATTTAAACTATTGCCAAATGAGGGTTTGGGCATGAGCAAGAGTTTGTAAGGTGTCTCCTAACAATGTTTGCAGTCGAAAGTCATCAAAACTTGTCAATATTTTAATCATAAAACATTTTTCTTTCTTTAAAATGTGGTAGCATTATGTTCATGTGAGTTCCATGTCTAGATTGACTCAAGATAATATCTTTGTTGTGTTGGTTGTTGCTGTTACAGTCCAGTTTGCTTGATGGAATGTTTGAATGTTCAAAGTCAGAGTTGGACTCTCAAGTTCTCTCTAGGAGTGTGGGTTTTGTGTGGTTGTTTTTAAATGGAAACAAAATTTTTCTATTTATGCAAGATTATAGTCTTAAAAGGTTTTAAAACTTGTGTCGAACTCTTGTTGGATATTTAATGTAGTTCTTTGACTCATGCTACAAACAGCTTTTTTTCATCCATGAGAAGTTCCTGCATAACAACAGAAGGCTGTTGGTCACACCTCAGTTTGTTATTCACATGGCATTTATTGCCCACAAGAACCTCACACATGTCAATTGAACTCAGGTGGTGTGGTGCTCTTCTAATGGGACAAAAGAATTTATCTTAGTTCAGTCTCTTTGGTTCTCTGTGGTGGTGTGGGTCCGTGTCTGGATCCCCATGCCTCCAACATGGGTCACCATTAACATCAACTATATTTTAACCAAGAACTTTTATCTAAAGTGTTAGACACAAAGAGAGGGTTTAACAAAACCACTGATGAACCTGCAGGCAGTGAACCAACTGACTCAGTTTGGAGAAGAAAGGCATTGAGACATCTTAATTCATTTCCCCCACTACACATCAGAAGAAACCCCACACAAGAGATAGACACAGACTTACACTGAACTGAGATAAAATGTCTGAAACTTCTTCATTGTAGACAGTTCCTGCTTCTCTCTGAAATGACAGTGTTCATCCAACTTCAGTTTCAATCCTCATAAGCCTTCAAAGTTCAGAATTCCCCCAGTCTCTCCGGCTGAGCGCAGACAGGTTAGTAGGCCTTGACAGTTCCTCCCATTATGTTGATTTTCTGCAGAAGTGGTAACGTTTTCTCTCAGTGGCAAAGTGAGCAAAACTCCAGGCACCAAGACAGAGAACATCAAAGAAAGTGGAAGAGTGAGTGGTTGGGCACTGGAGCAGGCTGCCCAGGGAGTTGGTTCAGTCTCCATCCCTGGAAGTGTTTAAAACCGAGTAGCTGGAGCACTTGAGGCCATGGTCTAGGTGTTCAGGAGATGTTGGGATGAAGGGTGGACTTGGTGGTCCTGGAGGTCCTTTCCAGCCATGATGATTCTATGAAGTCACTGAGCGGGGAGGAGGGGGAGGATTGGAACAGCAGACATTTTTCAAACTCAAACTTTTCTGCAGAAAATACACAAACTTACAAATTCTGCTTGCTTTTAAAGCGTAACAGGTTCTCTCTGGTTCCTTGCAACAGTCTCGCTAGCTGTGTTGTGGTTGACCTGCTTTCTTGCTAATCATTGGTTTCCAAAATCAGGGCAGTATTAGCATATATTGTGATATATTTAGATTTCTTTGTTCTTGGGGTTCTGTAAATTCACAGTTAGATTTAGAAGATTAATTTAGTATTTACGCCAACAGGTTTGTACCCTTCTTGATGTCTTCACAACCTCTTCGGAGCGACTCTAAAGATTGGTAGCAAAATGTAAATCTTGGCTCTGAACCCTGATAAAAATACATTTTTATAAATCATTTTAGCATTCTTGCTTAGAAATGTGTAACCATTGCATTAAATTTAGACACAGTTGTTTACTTCTTGTAAAGAGAGGACTAGTTTTGCTAACCAGCCTGACTGTAAACTCACTACTGATAAAGAACATTTAAGTCTTGCTTTGGTCTCTCATTTTTAAACACTTGGTTCTTGATTCAAATGTGTAGTTATGGGCTGCAAAATGGACAACTTTCAGTTCACATTCATTTCATTCCTGGTGAGGTCTCTCAGAGGAGATGGAATTATTTGTAGGGAAAGGCACAACTGCATTCTGAGGTCTTTTTGACTTGACTTTCTGCAGTGCTGGTTTTAAGTATTTCACATCTAAAACTCCTGCAGAACTCAGTGAATGAATGCCTGAAGTCATAACTTGTTTGATTTGCTCATGGGTTACATTCTCTTCAGAGTACTCAAGTGTTTGAGCACTTAGCTGCATTTCACACCCCTGAGGCAGCAACCACATATGTTGTGGTCTGGAGATATTTTTGGGCTGTCATAGGTGGTTGTAGATCGAATCAGACAGAATCATAGAATGGCCAGGATTGGAAGGAGCCTTAAAGATCATCTATTTCCAACCCCCCTGCATAGGCAGGGACACCTTCAGTGCATCAGGTTACTCAGGGCTCCAGCCAACCTGGCCTTGAACACTTCCAGGGATGGGGCAGCCACAGCTTCCTCAGGCAACCTGTTCCAGCATCTCCCCACCTTCACAGCAAAGAATTCATTCTTAATGTCCAACCTCAGTCTCCCCTCTTCAAGTCTCTAGCCCTTTCCCCTTGTCCTCTCACTACCACCCGTGTCCAAAGCCCTCCCCCAGCTTTCTTGTAGCCTCCTTCTAATATTGGAAAGCTGCTAGAGACCAGAGCTCTGCATGCTCTAGAGAACTGGCACCAAGGCAGGGAAATTTGGATGGAATGTTTTTGTTTGTTTGAAGTATTCTATGTGTTGGGCTTACGTAAAAGGGGAGCTGTTTCTCAGCTGAGGTTGAAGAAAGACGTCCTTCTTCCCTTCCTGTCACACGCAGAGATGCCATCTGGGCACAGGAATGAACTCCAGGACAGACTTGCTGTTCATCCAGGCAGTATTACTGAAACCTTGAAGCAAACATGGAATGAAACCTTTGAGGAGCAGTGATGCATTCAGTGACATCATTGGGTTTTAAGGTGTGATCCTACAAAGCACCTGCTTCCTCCAGTCAGCAGCATGGGGAGTTAGGGGAAGGTGTAAGCTCCGAGCAGTTTAAGAATGCTTTAATGTTAGGAATGTCAGAAGTTTAGACAGATGTCCCTACCTTCACAGGTTTTGATCCTTATCATTTTGATCCTTTTTGCCTATGAAAAGTCATTTTCTTAGTCCTGTGCAGTGCAGGATTTCATACAAAAGCAGGAACCACTTTCCTACTCTTTTAATTTTTGGCTGGTTTTAAGCAACTACACTTTCTCACGTTACACCTCATTATTTTTTATTTAAATAATAGCTGATGATTCAAATTTTATCTCCTTCAATATGTTCTCAGTTTTAAAATTTACATTCAGTTTATATTCTTGAAACTTGGAATAACCTTGTTCAGATCCTAGCACCTGAATAAGTCCTCTGTCCTGTAATACGTTCTATTTTAAACACATAAGCTCCAGGTAACTGAGATATGACAAGAGCTGATCTATCTAATCCTGCACTTTTTGATACTCCTTTTTTTTTAATCTCTGCCTGAGGTTCCCTTTTCCCAGTAACCCTGCTCCTCTCTGTTCCACATTCAGATCTCAAAAAAAGATCTTTAAATTAAATTTTAGGTTGGAAAAGACCTTCAAGATCAAGTCCAACCCTGAATGCAACTCTTCCAAGACCACCTCTAAACTCTGTTCCTAAGCTTCAGCTCTACACATTTAAACACTCCATCTTCCAGGTCTCAGTATTAGACAGTAGATACCCCTGGGGTAAGATACTTACATTTAAAGGTCATTCCTAAATGGCTGTTAGAGAGGCAATGAGTAATCAAGGATAGCTGCATCCTTCTCAAGCAAAGATTTTATCTCATGGCTGTTAGAGCTGTCACCTCATCTGTCCTGTCTGGCACTTGCTTAGCATTGGGCTGAGGTGTGAAGGGAGCTGAAGATTTACTAACCCTTGCAAATATGCGTTGGTTATGATACTGGCGTTGCACAGCACAATTTATACCACTCCACTGAGTTTACATGGGCAGCTGGAGGGCTGCAAGGCATAAACAGTTAGTACTTGATAGACAGCAGTTGCAAACCAGGTAAGATTTGTTGATCAAAACATATTTCAGACTAGTGCTCCATACAGGAGATTTTCACTGGGTGAAGGACCTGGCTAAGAGGTTGGACAGTGTGTAGGAAAAGAAATCAAATGAAACAATGACCTGCTTCAGTTTTCCATTGCATTCCCAGTGGGAAGCACCTGCCTTTGCTTACTTGAGAGCTGGATCTTGCTGGGCTAGAGTTCAGTGCAATTTGTTTTCCAAGTGGGCTGCTCTCTTCAGCTCAGCAGCGATGCTTTTGTCCAGGGTGGGGGATAGGATGAGAGACTTAACACAGTTCATCATCAAATACATCTGAGGTTGGTTTAAAATGCTGCAGGGTGGTAGCAGATGGGAAAGAATAAATCACGTTTCTGCTCTGCTGGAACCAGTAGCATTTGGCTTTTTTCCTATTTCTTTCCATCTTCCAGTGAAGAATTATTTTAACTTCTCATTAATGTCAAGAAGCAGACAACATCCATATTTTTTCCTATTCCACAATTTGTGTGACAAAGCAATGTTAGAAATAAGAGTTTTCTTAGAAGTTGTCTCTGTGCTGTCTGTGTTTGAGCATCCTGCTCAGGCAGGGGGATTGGACTGGATCATTTTTTGATATTCCTTCCAGTCCCTAATGTTCTGTGATTCTGTGATCAGTAACTGTCAAACAGGATTAGAAAAGTATCGACTGAGAGGGTGGTTTGGGAACATCTTCATTCCTTGTCCCCCAAGTAATTCTTGATGTGAGGCTTAACTGTACGAGGGTGTTCATCTGAGGTGGGCCAGGGGTGTAGGGTTTCTGGTTTTTTTGTCAAAACAAATTGCAAAATTTAGAAAATCCAATCTTAGAGCTGCAGTTCTTAGGATTGTGCCCACATAGCTTCTGTGACAGGGTGCTCAGTCAAAAAGGGCTGTGCTGGAATAATAACGAAGGAAGACAGGAAGTTGTCATTGTTGTTACTATTATTATGTTCTTAGCCCTTGTGGAGCTGGAACTGAAGTCGGTCTCTTCCAACGGTAATGATTGTATGACTCTACGAGGGCTGTGCAGGTGCGCTACCTCAGGATAGTGCCACAGGACGCTTTTCAGAATTTGGAGATGTTCCTCTTTAAGGAAAAGGGTGAATCTTTGGACAGGAGAGTGAGTGCAGTCGTGGTCCACTGTGGGAGAAATCAGAGAGTTCTCTGTTTGAGTAACAAATTTGGATCTTAGAAAACACCATCCTTTTTCTCAACGTCAACAGTGCAAAAGAAATTGGTATGAGAACAATTTGTTCACTTACCTAAATATCAGACAAAAACGTCTGCATGATAATGAAGAAGGTGGTTTTGGCCAACGTTAAAAATGAGAAATTTTTGTGAAGGCCGTTAACATTCTCATCTCCTGTTACTCAAACCCTCTGGGCTGAAACCAAACCCAGAACAACCCCAAATGTAATAACCTGGCCTTCAGGAAACATGGTTTTGGTTAAGTAACTAAAGGTGCCGAGCGCCTTTTCCTTTATGTGTTGGTGTAGATCCCCTCCTAAGAGGAGACAGAAACTGAGAGACTAGTTGGGGAAGATTAATTTCCATAAGAAATGAGGCTAAAAATACATTTGAATGCATCCCTGAGAGTGATGTATCGGTGAGAGCACGTTTAATGAAGAGCTGTCGCAGGCAGTTAGAGGATAGCATTGTTCCTGTAATTGGAGATCGAAAGCAGAGCTTGTGTTTTGTTACAACAAATACCAGAGAGTGACAGTATAAAGAAGAGGTCACAGCAGCGAAGCTTTTGAAACCGGACTGAAACCAGAAACAATAGACACCGACACTTCCAGCGATGAGATGGTCTGTGAATGGTCTCAGTTTGGAGTGTTTAGTGAGGCCATTAAAATACGGAAACAGAAGATGTTTTACCAGAGGTGAGTGAAGGTTTGTAAAGCTGCCCAGCCCATTCCATGGCATCACACTGGAGAAAAGAAAGAATAGGTACTGTGTTACAAGTGGAGCATATCATAGGCTGCTTTGTCTGAGCAAGATGTGAGGAACATTGGTGAGTACAACTGAGATTTTACCTCAAGTCCTGGGGTCAGGTTTGAGCCCCTCACCACCAAAAGGACATTGAGGGGCTGGAGGTTGGAATGAGGTGAAGATCAGTTTATTCAACCAAGTGACAAGAGATAGAACTAGAGGAAATGGCCTCAAGTTATGCCACGGGAGGTTTAAATTGGATATCAGAAAGAATTTCTTTACTCAAAGGGTTATCAGACATTGGAACAGGCTGCCCAGAGCAGTAGTGGAGTCCCCATCCCTGGAGGGATTTAAGAGGTGTGTAGACACAGCACTTAGGGATTCGGTTTAGTTGGGGGTTTTTCAGTGTTGGATTAATGGTTGGCCTCGATGGTTTTGAAGGTAGTTTCCAGTCCAGGCAATTCTGTGGTTTTCCTGCCCCATGTCTTCTTTTCTCGTCAGAGTCAGCAGTACCTGTGTGCCATGGGGTAGCTGTGTTGTTCTGCCACTATAATTTCCAGAGGGCAGGCGCTAGTAGGCAAAAAACAAGTAAAAGAAAAGCACCTTCTTCTGAACATCCCTGTCTGAAAATAATAGCATTTTAGTCAACATTGGTCATATTTAATACAGGTGCTTAGTGCAGAGGGATTCAGTGACAGCTAAGTGGAAATGACACCTGTCTGCTTCAGGAAAGGGTTTAGTATAAAATGTTCTCAATGCAGTGACACCGTATAACGTTCTGTATGGAGAGGATTCATTCCTCTTAATTGCAGCCAGCCATTCCCTTCTTAGAAGTGAAAAGCAAATACAAGTCTGCTCTTTCATTTCCACACTATACAGATTCCTTCGTGTACTTTGTACAACATCTCTGGTTCTCCTGGTTCTTTATCTGGGGTTTACACTGGGTTTCAGGTGAGCGTTCAGATGAAAAACTAACCTCGGTAAATTTATTTCCATACAGATTTCAATAGGTACAAACTGACTGTGAACATGTTATTGGTGCCAAACCAACTCATGATACGGTTCTACTACCAAACATGGAATTCCAAAAGGAATTGAAACACACAAGACTTTGGTGTTTAAAATGCTTCTTTTTTTATAAGGCCTTGGTCAAGTTAGTATTGTTGGAGTTAGCTTGGAAAAAAGGAGACTGAGGGATGACCTCACTATTGTTTATAAATATGTGAAAGGTTGGTGTCAGGAGGATGGAGCCAGGCTCTACTCAGTGTTGTGTAATGATAGGACAAGGGGCAATGGGTGTGAGCTGAAGCATAGGAAGTTCCACATCAATATGAAAAGGAACAAGTTCTCAGTGAGGGTGACAGAGCACTGGAAGGGGCTGCCCAGGGAGGTTGTGAAGTCTCCTTCTCTGGAGGAATTTAAAACCCACCTGGACATGTTCCTGTGCGACTTGATCTAAGCGATCCTTCTGTGGCAGGGGGATTGGACTGGATGATCTTCGTGGGTTCCTTCCAATCCCTAATGTTCTGTGATTCTGTGATTTGATTTCTTAAATACATCTCCATAGGATACACAGAACCAGATGTTCGGTGCTGGAAAATCTTGCTTATAGCGACAGGGAGAAATCGTCATCATCACTTGCCATTTTGGCCTCTTTAAATGCAGTAACTGTGAAATAACCAGTGAGAACCACCAGCACTTTACATACTGCTTTCAGTAACCCCTTCCATTTCACAGAGTCCTTTCAGCTAAAAATTAGACTAGGAGTCTGAACAGATTATTTACCCTCTGCAATTTATTTGTGGCCATTGGTCTCTGTTAATGTCATGAAGATGTATGCGGTGGCATTAACAGCTCTGACAGGGATTACTGGTGCTTCCCCAGCACAGATACAGTTGCTAGTCTTTCTCCTTGAAGAAAAGGAGCCTGCAAGCTCCTTATTTTACAGCCTCGCTTTCTGTCTACATGGTGTAATTTTTGTGCAATTCAACTTGGAATCAAATGCTTTTTTTAAAAGAAAAATCATATTTCACTTCTTAGAGCGTTATTTCTAGGTTTGATACATGTAATTTTCTCAAGCCTTTCTGTGTTAGATTTAGAGACGCTGATTTATATTTCTCTAAATTCCAGGTTGCAGTACAGTGCATTGTATGTGCCTTTGTCTTTTAATTGCAAAGAGGGCTGAACAGTTTCTTAGTTCTTACAAAATCAGGTTCTTACTCTGAAAATGTGACCAATTATCTAACACAATCCTTCGTGGGTGTGGGGTTTGCAGGGAATGTGCCACAGTAAGTGGTGATGGTGACACGTAAATCTCCCTTTTGAGGAACAGGTATTGTGCTTCTAAAGTACCGGCTGCCAAAGGCTGCCAAAAGTAGGTAGAAAATTGAGAGGAAGAAGATGTTTGAAGCAAGAACCTAAAATCCTACCTGTAAACCACCAACCTGTAAACAAGTATCAATTAAAATATTAATATCTAAAAAGCTACTTGTCCTTCAAGCTGCTTTCCAGCATAGAATCCAAAGTACAGTTGTTTAAACACTGCATTAGAACCTCTAAGAGCCATAAAAATGAGGAAAAGCCTTTAAAACTTAATTGTATGAGTGCTGCTCAATGCTACGTGTCATCAGTCTTTAATTACCAAAGTTAAAAGGTTGGCACTTGTGATTTTCCAGATGATTGAAGGTATTCAGAGCTTTTCAAGTCAGAGCCACTTCTCAACTCCCCTCCCACCTCTATTTCTTCATTCTCCTTTGGTTGCCTCAGTTTGTGAGTCAGGCAATGATGAAAAGAAATAATTATCAAAGCAGAAGAGCATGGAATGAACAAATTAGCTATTTTAAAAATAATATTGTAAGAATTTGAGCTATACTTAGCACTTCTTAGCTTCCCAGAACAATGGGGGCTTGCCATGCATTTGGAGTTAACACATGTGAGCAAGTAACACAACACTGAGAATATTCCTAAAAAGCATTTATTGATCTGGTTCAAAACATGTTAAAGAACCAGAGAAACCTTTTAAATCAAACTCTATGAATTTTTAATGGATCGAGATCTTTGCTCCTTCTTTCTATTTTTCACCCTTTAAACTTGGGTTAATAGACTCTTGACCAAGATTTTGATTTATTACAAGTGGTTTTTCATGGTAAGACATTGATTTTATTTCTTATTCCCCTCTGTTGGAGGAGCATCTGCTGCTTTTGTCAGTTTGACCCCTCTTGTGATGATACTCTGCTTCCTTTGAATGTCTGACATAAAGCTGATGGAGACCTCCTTCTGCATGCTGGCTGAGGAGGCTAGGGAAGATCGAATGCAGTTTTGTCCTTGGTTTAAGAAGGCTTTCAGTCTCAGTTCCTCGTGTCTCAAGGTCCCTGTGCTGGGCAGCAGTGGATGTGAGATGATGAGCACCGCCTCTCTTGCCATGGTCTGTCATTGTGATTAAAACCCACTGGGATCGGTTTGAGCCCAAGCATGACTCCTTTAGGACCTTTCTGGAAAAGGGAGTTTTTGACTCCAGTTCCAAGAGCTGCTTATGCCTCTCAGTCCTATGACAGATTGCTCATTTTCCCCACGTGCCTAGTTACTCTGCTTTTAGTTGTGAAGCGTTTGATGTGATCAGTGTGTCAGGTTTTTCTGGGCTCCATTCCCTTACTGCTGTCAGTAGGCAATGTGAGTGGTGTTTGCCTGTCTCTCCTGCTTTCTGGGGTGGGTTTGTGGCCTTGTGCTTCTAAATGCCTTTCAGTGCTGAGGCTAGTTTCAGTGCTGGGCACCTGTTACCCACGGCCTTAGGAAAGGTTGGTCTGTCTGGCTCAGAATTGGTATTTAGCTGCAGTAAAGAGCCCAGATTAAGAGATGTTAAATCATAGAATTTTCTAGATTGGAGAAGACCTTCAGGCTCACCAAGTCCAACTATGAACCCAGCTGTCCCAAGATCACCGCTAAACCCTGTCTCTGAGCTCTAGATCTCCACAACTGTGAAACATGTCCAGGGATCGTGATTCAACCCCTCCATGGGCATCCAAGAAGAAGTTTTCACTCAAGTCTGACCTAAACTTCCCCTAGTGCAACTTGAGGCCATTTCCTCTTGTCCTGTCACTTGTTACTGGAGAGGCCAACCCCCACCTCTCTACACCCTCCTTTCATGTAGTGAGTAGAAGTGAAAGCTCCTAGTATCAATAATTATGATCCAATAAAAATATTTAACAAGATCTCATTTCTTTGTGGCAAATGTTGCAGTATTTAGTGATGGATATTAACTCTGCAACACAAGAGACTAAAAATGATGATAAATTAAAAAGGGCACTTTAGGTTTCATTTTCCCAGTGGATGCAGTAAAGTACCATGATGTAAAAAACAAGAAACGACACCAGGTCAGTTTATTGTTGCTTTATCGCAACTTCTATTTCCCCAGCTCTTAACAACTACTTGGCTTCTGCTACTGAAGAGTTTTGTTAAATCTTGTCATATAGCACTTCCATTTCCTGTTTATAGAGGTTGCATTTCACTGACAGTTCTAACCTGGACTTGTGCCAGAAAGCTGCTGATGGGTCTGTAAATACCCCATGGTGCTTTCCACATAAATATATGAAGTTAATACCTGAAAGTGCAAGTTTGAAACAATAAAATCTGTGCTGAGTACAATTACAGAGTCAGCAGAGGGGATTGAAAATCACAGGTCTCAGATGGTGTTGGGTAAAGGTAATTAAAGCACGAAGAGTAATGATAAAACCCTTTTGTTCCACTGCTCTCCTGCAGTGCTTCAGGCTTTGTGTTGTACAATCAAAACGCCAGATTCTGGCCTGGAAGCCTCACTGTGTTGGAAACTTGTCTGCTGCCGAAATGGAAGAAATGCTGTTAGTCTCCTCTGGATGTAGCCAGGGCTAAAGAAATCTCCCCAATTGCTGAGGGACTGGAGTGGGAGCTGTTTATAAAAATAACTAATACAAATTCTGTTTGGTAATAAGAAAAAGCCTTTTACCATGAGTGTTGTGAATTCTGGAACAGGCTGCCCATGCTGGACATGGAGTCACCGTCCCTTGAGATCCCTAAATGTGGTCCCAAGCAACCTGCTATAGCTGCCTCTATTTTGAGAGGTGTTTAGACTAGATGATCTCCAGAGATCTGCTCCGTCATTAGGTCTTTTTAGCCAAAGAACTCTCAGACTGCAGGAATTCAGCTTTTTATCTCCATACCACTAAGTTTGTTGATGATAACTCATATTTTCCACAGTTTATAGTGTTGCTCTGTGCTTACAAAAGAACTTTTCTTTCCATCTTTTGCCTCCTTCAGGCAGGAGAATCTGTCTTTTCAGGGCTGAGATGACAATTTTGCAGAGGATGCCTTTTATCCAATTTGTCAGTCTGAACATATAATTGAAACAAAATCACTGATGGAGTCACTTATGAGCGGCTCAGATTGTGCTGCCTAGAGGAAGGGAATGAACGTTCCTGTTCCACGAGCTGTGCTGCTCGAGTGAATTCCCAGATGAAGCAGAAGTGGGTATTAAAGTGTTGGGAGAGTGCAAGTCAACAGGATGTGGGTTAGAGAATGTTAGAGATTACCTTGGCAGAAAGATTACCTTGTGGAAAGGAAATGTGAACATTGGCTGCCTCCTCCTACTGATTTGCTTGGTTGATACTAAGGTGACTGCTCTCACAAAGTGAGCTCCTCCGTGCAGAGTCAGACTTTGTGTGTTCACCAATAGAATAGAAAAGCTCTTGATGTAGATCTGGCTGTCTGCCATGGTGTCATGGGGTGCTCACAGGAGTCTTGTTGTACCACAGGGTGGACATTGAGTGGAAGATTCTGAACTACAATAGTGCAGTGGTTTGTTCTGGAAGACCTGAGCTGTCCAGATTACTCTGGAAATGGAAAGCTGCTGCTTCTGTGTGGAATGGTGCTAACAGGGCTGTCCCCAGTGCCTGTGCACTGGTCTGGTGGACAGGACAGAGGGGCTGAGGAGGAGAGGGCAAACCTCATTCTCCTGACCTGCTCCATGCTCTTGGTGCTGACTCACACAGAAAGTTGTGATTTGGCTCCCCAGCTGGATTATTTCTGGCTCCTGCAGTTGATATTTGAGGTTTATTTTTGTCTATTTCTGATTTTTGTGGAACAGTGTCATGGCAAGGAGCCGTGACCGCTGCAGGAAGAGGAAGGCAGGCAGACCGCACACACCTTTATTAATTACACTTCTTAAGCTTCATCTCACATTCATCCCGTTTCTTTATTGTAATGAATATCCCAGCAGCAGCTAATTACAGCGGTCCCAGGGTTTTTTTGTTCATCACCTCATTATCTCTGTCTCGCGCTCAGGTTCTGCTCCCCAGCCGCTGGCCTGGCAGCGCGACGAGCCCCGCGTTGGCGGCACAGGAATAGAATGGCAGATGGCAGCAGCCACTATTTATAGCTCTGGCCACGCTGCCCAAACACCACCCCATCAGCTTTGTTTTCTCTGGGAAGACAATTTCTGGGGGAAGAAAAATAATTTGCATTCCTGAGCAGCCACCCTGGCAAAGAGCAAGTCTCGCCTGGTATTGATTTCTGCCTTTTCTAAATATTAGGAGCTATTTTTGCCTCTCAATTTCTGCCCTTTCTCCCCACCCGTCACCCTGCAAAACTTCCAAATCATCACAGGAAAATCGTTTTAGGTCCAGCCCTTCCTCACGGCTTTGCAGCGCTGATCGGGGCCAAGCTGGAGGGATTTATTGTTCCGGGGAAGTTGTGCTGCCATGGCAACTGAGGCACAGGGAATTTTAATTGCAAGGCACAATATATGTTTATGAAAATAATTAATAAAAATGCTAATGGGATGTTTTTATTGTACCAGCGGCATCTTTTGTGCTGCACTTCTCACTCTAGATTTTTGCACAAAAGCCGTTCAGTCGGGTTAAAATTACTAATTTTACTGGTTTGCACTCATGAAGTTTGGGGTTTTTTTTAAGGTGAGATGAAACACTGCTTTTTTCCGTCTTTAACCTCAGCAGATGTGGATCATTTGGGGTTTGATGATGTTATATCAACGTACTGAAACAGTGGGACTCGTGCAGTGCTGGAATTCCAAGCTCTGGGCTGGCAGGAGTCTGTGGAGAGGCAGCATAAGGGTTGTTAGTTCAGCTTTTGCAGCATCCAAGAAAAATCACCTTCCCTGGCAGTTTCTCTCACCATGTCAGTGTGGTGTAGGAGCTGGTGCTGAGCCTTCCCCTCTACCCCCTCGGTGCAAGCTCAGCCATGTTTTCATGGAGTGACAGTGAACCAGCAACATGGGGCCGTCGGTAGCTGGAAATGGAGACATCATGCCCTAAGCCTATCCCTGGTCCAGGTGAACCCTCTTACTTCGTCTTATTGACACTTAGAGGCTGTTGTATGGTTTTCTGATTGATTTTTGGTTTTCTCTCTATGCTGTGCACCGATTTTCTCCTTGTGTGTTATGTAATATCTCATGTTTTTATTTTAAAGACACACCAGTGAAAACACATCTCTTTAGTTCTGAACTGACTGTTGTGGCAAGTCAGATGAGCCATTCCACGTGTTTTCCTTGTTTCTGACCTTCAAGCATGAAGATTTTAGTGCTGGAACTGCTAGTGAAGCAAAAGGTCATCTACCTCATTGCCATGATTTTGGCTGGGTGTGTGCAGTACAGGAGTTTAATGCTAATGAGTGAGTGCAGTTTTAGTTTGTTTTTCAGTGTGTCGCCTTGTAAAGTTTCTTTGAAAAATAACAGAAGTGAACAAGACTTTTCCCTTTGAGATCTAGTAGGATGTGATGCAGTTAAACTTTATATTGGGAAAGCCGCCACCAATTCAGTCCTGTTGGGGAGCCACAAAGATGATGGAGTGGAACATCTCCCTGATGAGTAAAGGCTGAGGGAGCTGAGTCTCTTTAGCTTGGAAAAAAGGAGACTGAGGGGTGACCCTGTTAATGTTTATAAATATGGAAAGGGCAGGTGTCAGGAGGACAGAGCCAGGCTCTGCTCAGTGGGATCTAATGATAGGACAAGGGGCAACGGGTGTAAGCTGGAACATGGGTTCCATATAAATATGAGAAGGAACTTCTTCCCAGTGAGGGTGACAGAGCACTGGAAGGGGCTGCCCAGGGGAGCCTTGTGTAGTCTCCTTGTCTGGAGACGTTTAAAACCCACCTGGATATGTTCCTGTGTGACTGGATCTAGGTGATCCTGCTGCAGCAGGGGGGATTGGATTAGATGATCTTTCAAGGTCCCTTCCAATCCCTAATATTTTGTGATTCTGTGACTTTCTCATGTGCTGACAACATCTCATCTCTGTTACAATACATTGTGTGGTTAATGTGCTACCTTCATGATTCCATCGCTGTGCCATGGATGGCAAAACAGCAATGCACTGTGCTCATTGTGCGTCTTAGTTTTGTGCACAATTAGTTTTGATTAGGACTGAGCTTCTGCCATATGTACTGTCAGCATCGTACGTTTTCCTCTGGAGAGATGAGAGACATGAAGGCTGTTGCTCTCTGATTTTTGTGTGGTTTCATACAAACAGAGCTTGGCTGCCTTCCAGTTCTTCCTAGTTGAGTTTTTTATTTCTGGCCTCAGTTAGCTGGCAGTGGAGTCTTTGGGCCAAGGTTTGATCATACAGGCCTGACTGGTTACCATGGACTTACTTGTTTATTTAAAACTCAGAGGCTGCTGTTTTTGATGTGTTATCAAATTTAAGACCTACCCCAGGATGTTGCCCCTTTGTTTAGAAATATGTTACCAACACTGTTGTCTGAGATAACACTGAAATACACTAAAAATTGTTTGGAGGGGAAAAAACACCCAATGCTGATGGCTAGAGATGCAGCAACTTTCCTGAATGATGAGTTACATGAGAGGATTTAATCACTGTCTACAAATACATGAGGGCTGGGTGTCAGGAAGAGAGAAATCTTCTTTTTTCAGTGGCGTCAGACAAGACAAGGGGTAATGGATGGCAGCTTGAATACAGGAAGTCTGACCTCAATCTGAGGAAAAACTTCCTTACAGTCAAGGTTGTTAAATATTGGAAGGGGTTGCCCAGGGAGGCTATGGAGTCCTCTTCTCTGGAGATGTTTCAGACCCAGCTGGATGCAGTTTTGTGTAGTTGATTGAGGCTTTTTAGGTGGTTATGCTTTTCAGTAAATTGTGTCCTGCTGGAGCAGGAAACTTGGACCTGATGGCCTTTGAAGGCCCCTTCTAACCCTAATAAACTGTGTAAAGAGTTAACCATTGAAAGAAGAATTGCTGTGCTTCACTGGGTGAAGGGAGGAGTCACTTAACACTCATTACCAACTTTTAACAGGTGTAACTGGCCACCAGGAGTCAAGCAAACCCCATCTCTTCCTTACTTAGATGAAATTCTTGGGGTTTATTTGCTTTTAAGTGGTGGAAGTGAGTGTAACTCACACACAGGTCATGGGGGGCATTCAGTGTCAGATTTAGCGATGAACTATGCCAGCTCCTGCCTGAACTCTCCTCTTGGGAAACAGCTTTGATGTTCAAAGTTCTTCCCTGTACTCCCAGCTGCAAAGAACCTTGAAACTCTGTCCTGCCTGAAATACAGAACTGCTGGGCTTTGAAAAGCTGATGGATAATGAGTTCCTTGGCAGATGAAGCTGATCTAAATTGGGGTGGCTGTGGTCCTGACCTCTCGCCTGCCCTGGCTGACTGTTCCCATGTCCTCCACTTCTCCAGTGCTGCTGGAGCTCATGTGAGCAGCCAAGAAGAGGCATGAGGGAGCTGACCTGGGTCGAAATGAATGATCTGGTTTCCTCGGGGGTAGCTGTGGCCTAGATTATCTCAGAGGACAAACATCTAAGTGCTGGTTTTGCCTTCAGGGACTGTGTGTTGATACAGAGCTCAAGGGAGGAGCAGCACCAGGCTGTGGCAGCATTCAGCCTCACACAGTGGGATGACATTCATCCTCATGCAATCCAAGCTTTGGGGTGTGGCTCACTAGTGCAAGCAAAGACTTGCCCTTTGACTTGAAGTGATGCTCAGAGTGTTTGATCCCCTCAATTTCAAGTAGGATTATGATTTCTTCTTAGGGTTAATTTGCCATCACTTGGCCTCACAAGGGAGATCTGGAGTACAAAACACTTCCCTGTGTTACTGACCTTAGTTTTGTGAGTGGCTGTGCAGGAGGGCAGAGGTGCACAATTCCGTGTAATGCCCATTATATTGTTCATCATTTATGTTAATCACAGAATCGTAGAATCACTAGGGATTGGAAGGAACCTCAAAAGATCATCTAGTCCAATCCCCCTGCCACAGCAGGATCACCTAGACCAAGTCACACAGGAACACATCCAT
>JAOXOE010000698.1:7149501-7174842 GCA_028565055.1 Phoeniculus purpureus
GCCACAGCAGGACCACCTAGACCAAGTCACACAGGAACATGTCCAGGTGGGTTTTAAACATCTCCAGAGAAGGAGACCCCACAACCCCCCTGGGCAGCCCCAGTCTGGGACTCTTCCAGATGCCAACTTTTTTTAATTCCTTTTTCCTTACTTCTTTGATCTTTCCCTCATCTTATCTATTCCCTATTTTCTGTGATTATTTGTTCTGCATTTTTTAAGACAAGGACACTTCAGCTTTGGGACCAAACTTCTGCTGGTCCTTGAGAGCAGACTCAGAAGGACAGGAGAAGTGAGAAAGTCTCTGAAAGACCAAAACCAAGCTAAGTCCATAAAAGGCTTTCTGTCCTACCATCTACTGAGTAGCCCAGAGACCTCTGTTCTTGGATATAGTGCCTAAGCATTTAACAGCCCTCGTCGGTTTTATTTTCTGTGAAGTTGTCCACTCTCGCCTAGAGCTTCTATAAGCTTTTGGCACTCGCAGTGCTTCTTGGCAATCTGCTCTCCGCTTCACAAAGAGAACTCATTTGTTTCCAGCGTAGCTCCTAATAGCTTAATGTGATCCCCCACAGCTTTTATTTGGGAAGAGGAAATGCACACTTGGTCTCTATCCAACCTCTCTATACCACTCGGTATTCTGCAGATCTTCGACATGCCTCTTTTAAGTCATCACTCTTTCAGGCTATAGATAAACATGTTTGACAAGTCTCCTTTAAAAAGTAATAGCTTATAAAAACACTTTAAAGCCTTTAGGAAAACACTACTGAAAGACATGATCTCTTCCGTGGAACGATGGGCGACGTTCTGCTTTTCTCTGTGGTTAATAGACGGTTGAGCGATCTGCTTTTGTGTTAGGTGAGCCCGTGTCATCTCTAGCGCAGGCTGTCCCTTCACTGGCATGGTGGTAACCCTTACCATGGTGAGACCTGCCTGGTGGTTCTGCAGGCAAAGGGGACTACCCAAAGAAATTACGATGACAATAACAGGTAAGAGGCATCATCTTCTTCTTCTTCCCTATCTCTTACTGAAACGGCTTCAGTGGTGAACAGCAAACAGAAACAGACTTTTCAACGTACTTTAAAAGGACTGTCAATCACGATGGAAGCGGTGCCACGCTGTGTGCTGTCTGCAGTTACCGTTCTGAAGAAGACACGTTGATTGATTCTTCTCGTAGACTGAAAATAGGAGTATTTGGTGAACTAGGGAAGAATCTACAACGTCAGCATGTGACAGTAAAGTAGAAACAATCAGATAACGATCAGCCTGAAGTAATCAAGGGGATTGCACTGGCAACGCGCTGCTTGGGAAAACCTGGCAGTTCGTTCGAAAACAGAGATGAGTGTTCCTCTTGTGCACTTCAGAATAGATCTGATGACAATAATGACTCAGTGCCTGCACGGTGACTCCGGTAAGGCAGCAGTCAGAGCAAAATTAGTGGGGATTTTATTTGAAGTCTCATGTCTGGAAAAAGTTATTCCATCTGAGGGTTAAGGGGGAAATCCAGTGAGTCTGGCTTTGGTCTTTTGCAATTAAGGCAATTGGCTTTCTTTGCTTAATTGTATCGTCAAATCACAAAATGCATGAGGTTTGGTGAGACCTCTGGAGATGACCAATTCCAACGGCCCTTCTCACTGTGAGAGTGGTGAGAGCCTGCAGTGGGTTGCCCAGGGAGAGGTGGTTGGGGCCCCATCCCTGAAGGTGTTTAAGGCCAGGCTGTATGAGGCTCTGGCCAGCCTGACCTGCGGTGGGGTGTCCCTGCCCATGGCAGGGGGGTTGGAGCTGGATGATCCTGTGGCCCCTTCCAGCCCTGACTGATTCTATGTGACTTACAGTGGGGAAGGTACTTTCATCTTAAAGCCTGTGTTGCAGGTGCTTAGAACTTCTAGAGAACAATATGGATGTGTTCTTGTGTGACTTGGTCTGGGTGATCCTGCTGAGGCAGGGGGATTGGACTGGATGATCTTTCAAGGGGACCTTCCAATCCCTAAGGATTCTATGATTCTCAGGTGTGCTCACCCAAAGCAGGTTGCTCAGGACCCTATCCCACCAGGTCTTTAATATCTCCAAGGGTGGAGCCTCCACAGCATCTCTAGGTAACCTGTTCTAGAGCTCAAACACTTTCACATCATTAAGAGGGTTTTTTAGATTCAGCTGGTTTTATACTCAGCAGGAGGCATACCTATGCTTTGGCATGCCTCCTGCCTTGTGTAGATGTCACTGAGAAGAGTGTGGATGTTTTCTTAAGGCCAGTCATAAGAGCAAAGACTGAAGTGAAGAAGACATCGAGTCCTTTGTGTCCTTTGTCATCAGGTCTTTTGTCCCATTCAGCAGCAGGCCCATGTTTTGTCTAGGTTATTTCTTGCTGCTGATCTACTGGTAGAAGCCCATTTTTTGTGCACTTCACATCCTTCAACACAGTCAACTCCAGATGGGCCCCACTTCAAATGTAACAGATGATTTAAAATAGATTTCGCTAATTCCCAAGATTTGCCAATTAGTCTGGCTCCAGCAGAGGTTTTGAGACAGAGTTTTACAGATGCTACTTGCCACGAGCTGAAAGAGCTGGGGCTCTTGAGTTTGAGGAAGAGGAGGCTGAGAGGAGACCTCATCGCTCTCTACAACTACCTGAAAGGATGCTGTGGAGAGGTTGGTGCTGGTCTCTTCTCACAGGCAATTAGTGGCAGAACAAGAGGGAATGGGTTCAAGTTACAACAGGGTGGGTTTAGACTTGATAGTAGGAAAATCTTTTTCACAGAAAGGGTGGTCAGGCACTGGAATGGGCTTCCCAGGGAGGTGGATGAGTTGTCATCCCTGGATGTGTTTAAAGATTGTTTGGATGAGGTGTTGAGGGATCTGGTTTAGGAGAGAACTTGTAAGGTAGGGTAGATGGTTGGACTTGATGCTCTCAGGGGTCTTCTCCAACCAGAGTGATTCTGTGATTCCACTTCACCAACTGCAGAGTTTCCCTCTGAGTCACCTACTTACATCATGAAACAAACGATGTCCTTATTTTTTGAACACCTTTTGGTAAAATACATACTCTAGTCCTAAATGCAAATGAAGTGAACAGTGATGAATTGGGCCCACGTTCAAAAAACCCCACTCGATTGAAAGTTTAAGCAAATGCTCAAACATTTGACCATATGGAAGTACCTTTAAGCACGAATTCAAGAGGAACTCTGTATGAGAGGAACACGCTGAACTGACAAAGCAGGCCATGCTTGTAGGAGAGAAACACCAGGTGAGCACCCAGAAGTCAAGGGTAACACTTCTATTTACTCGCCGATTCCCTGTCCTCTCTTACCGCAGTAACAAGGACGGTGAGGTTGGGGAACGCGGTTCTCCATGCTAGATGCACAGGAAGCAGGTGTTCCCACCCATGCACACGCTTTGCTCACAACTCAAAGTTTCCTGATGCGTACTCCAAATGTTTTTTACACCGTATGTGTGAAATGAGGCAGAAATTACCTTCTACTATGATCTCCATGGTAACAATCATGATTTTGGCTGTTATTAAGCTGTTCCTTAATATTGAATTAACGACAAGGAACATATGGAGTGATACAACACATAGATGTGGAAGAAAACAAAACGTGGTCAAAAATTGTGCTCAAAAATGTGTTTCAAAGGCTTTTTAGAGACACCTGTTATAGGAAAGCTTTGTGACCCCACTGCCTTGTACTGTTAGGGCGCTTTATGCGAGGCAAACAGCACGTGGGGAAATAAGTACTTGCAGTCAAGGCTGTTAACTGGTTAACAGAGAGGTTATTGTCTTACATTCCTATTCTTCCTGTTTCATTCAGTGTGTCCTGGATGTGAGAAGACAAGAAGTTATATGCAGTGTCTTTCAAAGCCATATTAATTTTTGAGGTCTGCATACATTTGCGTGCATTTCTAGGTGCCACACACCAGTCACTTTAGCAAGAGCTGAAATAAACGGTCGCTCAATTCTCTGCTGTTATCGTTGACGTATGGGGTATAAATTAAACAATCTCATTATGCTGCTGTGTGAGCTACTGGGCTGTATTTGCAATGTTTGTCAGGACTGATGTCCCATAAATAAAACATCTAAGGATTCAGCTTATCTGCTTTTGGAATGGCACAAATACGTTCACATGTCGTACGAGCTGAAAGAATCTGAGCTTCTGAAGTTGAAGAAAAATAGGTTATCATTGGTAGCAGCAAGTAGTGGGATCATCAGGAGGATGCAGACCGTACGTATTGATAACGGCCCTTTCTGTGTTCGGCAGAAGACACCTCAGTGGATATTTAAAGGTTCTGCCTTACAAGCCCTAGAAAACTAGCAGTCACCGGTATGAGAGCTCCAGCGGCGTAACGGCAGTTGGTGATATGTGGTACTTGGTAACGTTTCACAGAAAACAAAAGGGAAAGGAAGAAGCAGACGTGTAGTAAACTTTAGCGCTGTTAATTCTGCGTATGTTCTTTTTCTCTCCTGAGTTGGTCTCCTTCTAAGAGCCTGCTTTTTTCCAAACTAATGCATTTCCTTACGTAACCAGCACCTCTCTGCAGTTCCCAGACATGGCATACAAGCGTGTGTCTTGACAGGTGAATGGATTTGATAGATTTGGTTCAAGTCTGATACCAGTCAAACGTAATGTGACTGTAATTATTCCAAGGGGGTGACTTCTCTGAGGATGGGGATTCATCAGATCTTACCACCTCGTGGTAAAATATTGCCTTATGAAACGTTACCACGCCTCTACTCAATTCTAAGTCCCAGGTGAAGCTGTCCCCGATCTCCACACATTTGTAGTTAATGTTTGCAGATCTAGAGGACTTTGCTGTTGACCACTCAGCTAAAAGCATGATGTGAAAAGCCCTCACTTCAGAACAAGAATTTGTTTTGAAGTATTGTCCAGGATTTCTTTGGTGTTTATTGATTTTGCTGAAAGTGGTATCAAAAAACGGCTTTTGTTATGAACACTGTTCTTCCACGCAAAGACATCGTCTATCTTCTTTTCAGGACTGTCAAGAGTCTTTGACTTAAAGCTGAAGAGATCTTCTTTTGAGCCACCATATGGCTGTGAATTAAAACTTCTTAGCCAGTTTTTACAGACAGAATAACCGAGGTGCAGTCTATTGCTGTTGGCGTGGATCAGTCCTTACGAGCACGACAGGCTCAGTGTGAAAGCTGGTTTTCCTCAGTGATGATTGTTCCATCTGAGGCTAACATTGCCCACATTTGGTAACATCCTTCACTATGCGCGTTGGAAAGCCTTACATTGCTGATCAAAGCACGGATAAATCCACTTAAATTCTCTAAAACTATTGTTTCATTTCGTGTAAGTACCACAGGCATCACAGCCACTGCCATTCAGCATGACCTGGACAGGCTGGAGAGTTGGGCAGGGAAAAATGTAAAGAACTAGAACAAGGGCAAGCGTGGAGTCTGGCATCTGGGCAAGAACAACCCCAGGTACCGGTGTAGGTTGGAGACTGACCTGTTGGAGAGCAGTGTAGGAGAAAGGGACCTGGGGGTCCTGGTGGACAGCAGGATGACCATGAGCTGGCAATGGGCCCTTGTGAGCAAGAAGGCCAACGGCATCCTGGGGTGGATCAGAAGATGAGTGGTTAGCAGATCAAGAGAGGTTCTTCTCCCACCTCTGCTCTGATGAGATTACATCTGGAGTATTGTGTCCAATTCTAGGCCCCTCAATTCAAGGAGGACACAGAGGCACAAAGATGATGAAGGGAGTGGAGCATCTCCCAGCTGAGGGAGCTGGGTCTCTTTAGCTTGGAATAAAGGAGACTGAGGGGTGACCTCATTAATGTCTCTAAATATGTAAAGGGCAGCGGTCAGGAGGACAGAGCAAGGCTCTTTTTGGTGTGCAATGATAGGATGAGGGGCAACGAGTACAAGCTGGTGCATAGGGGATGCCATGTAAAGGTAAGGAAAGACTTCTTCACTGTGAGGTGACAGAGCACTGGAGCAGGCTGCCCGGAGAGGTTGTGGAGTCTGCTTCTCCGGAAACATTCAAAACCTGCCCGGATGCAGCTGTGTGTGGTGTGCCCCAGGTGATTCTGCAAGGGAGTCGGACTAGGTGATCCTTCAAGGTCCCTTCCAACCCCTAACTTTCTAGTTTTCTGCGATCATAGCTTTTCTAAGTGGTTCCCTGACTCTGTTTTGCATTAGCATCACTGAATTCACCCACGTGTGAAAGGCCACGCCAGGCTTCTTCACTGTAAGTGACTACAGCCTCTACTGGCAGACTGGGAAATCAGAAGACAAAGCTATACACCTTGTTTTATTATTGCTAGAATTCAGCCTACAAGCAACCTTCCATTTTTAACCTGCAGAGGCTGTTTCTTAAGCCAAGGAACTCAAATTCTGGTTTTCTCTTACGTATTTCTCTTAGTTCTTGTATCTGTACAAGCTGGCCACTGAAATATTTCTGTAGTTGCTGTGTAACATCCTGCTATTTCCTTTTTTAAAAAAATCCAAGCACACACAGTTCCTTAACCTTCTCCACTTCTCTGCACCCCCAAAGACTGTCTGGGACTACTTGCCCCGCATTGTTACTTGGTGTTTGGAGCTAATCTTGATCCACTTTTTCTTCCAGAAGGAAATTCCTGCCACATTCTTTTCTGTAAAGGGAGAAACTCATAATTCTTGGGGGGAATAACATTTTAGCCTATCACTTACGAAACAGCACTTATGGGAACAGACAGTGTTGAGCCATCAGTGAAGGTAGAGGGTGATCTTCTTTGAGCAGCTACACTTGGGGACTACAGACCTGATCAGACTTCTCTGTAATCCTGCTCAGATGCAGGAATAACCCATGAGACTCTGACAGGACCAGTAACTTCGAAGCAGTTTGAACACTCTTCCCGAGTTTGTATTAGACTGCAGTTTAACACAGAAAGTCCAGTTGATGCAAACATTACGCAACAGTGAACGTCGCTGCTGACACACCGCGGTACTTCATTTGACTCGTGCCGCGTGAAACTGCGTGTAGAAGACGATGGCCAATTAAACCCAGAAAGAAAGGTAGAAGCAGAGCTCGCGTGAGGCTGGCTAATACACGTGACAAAGTCTGCTGGCAGAGTCATGTCTGTAAGTAAACATTTTGGCAAAGTTTGTTGTTGCTGGTTCATCAAGCACAGTCAGTTCTACTGACAAAAGCCCTTTGATATCAGATTAGTCTTGTCCGTACTGGATGGATAGTGGAGAATTCATTAAACAAAAACTTTCAATCCCGTGTATTTCTAAACTGGACCTTTTGTTAGAACGGGCTTAAATTGATTTCTCTCTAAAGAACTACTGCTGGGGTTTCTGTTTTCTGGGCTTTCTTTTCTCCCTCCTATTCATGATTTGCATTCTGCTGGCCTCCTTAACCTAGTCTTTAAATCATTTCTACCACACCAAGATCAAACCCTCTCATCTCAGTGCTATAACATTAATGTGCTTTGTTGTTTCCAGCTTGGCAGCCTCGTTCAGGAGTGTACAGCATTTATATTCAGGTAAGACTATTTGCATGAAGCAGTTCAAGTGCAGCAGCTTTTCCCTTGTCCCTGGAATGCTTTTCATGTTTTAAACATGATTCCAGATCACCTTTTCCATAGCTTGTGTATGTCTGTTAAAACAAAACTTGCTCTGGGCAACAAACCAGCCCTAGAGCTGAACTACTGACTGCGCACGTTTGGAAAGACGCAGAGGACTGATCGGGAGAAGAGCGGTGCCCCTTTGGCCGTGCCACAATTCGTTATCCCCTGACGCCGTTTGTCTAGCGCACGTGGCACTGTCGGCTGGCCAGGCTGAACCCTTCTGTTCCTCCATATTTCACACGGAAACTGCTGTTCTTTCTAGAACACTGTGAAATCCCGCTGCCAAACTGCTAAGGTGGATGTAGTCCTGCGTTTCTAACCCACTGCTAGTTCAGCATTTTGCCTCCCGTGCTGTGGTGCGTGCCTCCTGATGCCACCTGAAGCAGAACGTGCTTAACCAGCAAAGCACGAGTAGGAAACACAACTTATCTGCAGGTAAACGGCAGGTGATCCTATGATGCAGGGGAGTTTTACCTGCTGCATCCAGATGCATGCCTTCGTGTTGGGGGACTGACAGGGAGATGTTCTGTCAGCTTTACTTGAACTAACCTCATTTCCTTCTTCCCTGAGGCTATTTCTACCCCATTTTGTACAACTAGAGCAACAAGAAGAGACTCAAGTTTCGCAGAATCTATGACATGAACTACTAATTCATCCTTTTTTTTTAACTCCTGGTCTCAGTAGCTGTCACTGCTTGTGCAAAGTTATCCAATTAGATTATCAGCAGGAGCATCTTAGTACTAAGGTCTGAGAAGGCACGTTCAAGATGTCTCTTTTCTGTTTTAAAGTCTGTTAAGATTAAATGACCTTTGGTAACATTTCTTGTTGTTTAATTTTTAGGGTGAATTAAAGATAGGAAGTGATCAACAAATAAAATGATTGTCAAAACCAAACATCATAATGGAAATGACTTTGCCACCTTTACAGAATCAAATTACATTTTAAAATCACGTTTTAAAAACTAGAATATATATTTCATACACCCTTTCACAACCTACAGTTGTGACTTCTGACTTGGTCTAGGTGATCCTGCTGTGGCAGGGGGCTTGGACTAGATGATCTTTGGAGGTCCTTTCCAATCCCTAATGATTCTATGACTTGGTCTAGGTGATCCTGCTGTGGCAGGGGGACTGGACTGTATGATCTTTCGAGGTCCCTTCCAGTCCCTAATGACTCTATGACTTAGTCTAGATGATCCTGCTGTGGCAGGGGGATTGGACTGGATGATCTTTCGAGGTCACTTCCAATCCCTTGTGATTCTATGATGAACATAATATTTTCTTTCTGTTTCCACTGCCATTTGCCCATCCAGAAGAGTTAACATTGCTTTCAAATGCAACTTCAGCAACCAACTGAAGTGTTTAAAGAATACATGCTGTTTTCACATGTGTTTATTGCTCCACATGCAAAGCATCAGCAAAAACACCTTCAATCTCAAATACGTGCAAGTCTCCAGCACAAAGATTAGCCAATAAAAAGCTTATGGAGAGCAGCCTGTGATGATACTGTTCACAGATAAGAACCTTCTTTGATACAGCTTCTTGTTTCAAACAAAACTATTGAAATGCTACTGGATTTAGGCACGAAGTGAGATCCTATTTCAAAAATGCTCTACTAAGATAGTTACATCTGGAAGCTTGACAAGCAGTTCTGGTATGCATCACGACCATAGCGTGACACTTGAAATTGAACTAATTTAATAAGCAGCATCTTCACAAATCATGTCCTGGGGATACTGATTTGATTCTAAAGATCACAGAATCAAAAAATCATTAGGGATTGGAAGAGACCTCAAAAGATCATCCAGTCCAATCCCCCTGCCACAGCAGGATCACCTAGACCAAGTCACGCAGGAACATATTGAGGATGGTTTTAAATGTCTCCAGTGGCAGAGACTCCACAACTCCCCCGGGCAGACCCTTCCAGTGCTCTGTCACCCTCATTCAGAAGAAGTTCCTTCTCACATTCTTATATGGAACCTCCTATGTTCCAGCTTACAACCATTGCCCCTCGTCCTATCACTGGATGACACTGAGAAGAGCCTGGCTACATCCTCCTGACACCCATCCTTCAAATATTTATGGACATTAATGAGGTCACCCCTCAGGCTCCTCTTCTCCAAGCTAAAGAGACTCAGGTCCCTCAGCCTCTTCTCCTAAGGGAGATGCTCCACTTCCTTCATCATCCTCATAGCTCTACGCTGGACTCCCTCCAGCAGCTCCACATCTTTCTTGAATGGAGTGGGCTAAAACTGGACACAATACTCCAGATGTGGTCTCACCAGCGTAGGGTAGAGGCAGAGAAGAACCTCTCTTGATCTGCTAACCACTCCCTTTCTGATCCACACCAGGATGTGTTGGCCCTCTTGGCCACAAGAGCACACTGCTGGCTCATGGTCATCCTGCTGTCCACCAGGACCTCCATGTCCCTTTCTCCTACACTACTCTCCAATAGGTCAGTCCCCAACCTATACTGGTACGTAGGGTTGTTCTGCCCAGATGCAAGACTCTACACTTACCCTTGTTATACTTCATTACATTTCTGCCTGCCCAGCTCTCCAGCCTGTCCAGGTCTTGCTGAATGGCAGCACAGTCTGCTGGAGTGTTGGCAACACCACCCAGCTTTGTGTCATCAGCAAACTTGCTGACAGTGCACCCTAATCCCTCATACAAACTCTGAAAGATCCAAGAAAGGACAGAACAGTGATGCAAATTTTAGCAATTTTTCCCACTTTGTTTATGGGGTTGACTCTCCGAACAGTGAAAACAGCCATTCTGATGATATAAAATGTGTGATTTGGAAATACGAAGAGGAGTTTTGTGGTGGCAAAGACTTCTTTTTAAAATCTTTGAGCTATTTTTTTCTGTAAATCCTAAATTTTCTTGCTTCCCCTAGTTTTCTTTGTTTGCTATGGTGGGTTTCTGTGAGTTTCTTTTTTTTTTCTACAAGCAAAAAAATTAGCTGTTGGTCATTCCAGGCACAAACACTTTCCCCTGTGTAAAACGAGAACAGATTAGAAGCTGGGATGCCATTTCTTGTAGTTGTGTGAATATAACAGCAGTAGTAGCACAAGACATATCATCCACCATTGAATAACAAACAAAAGAAGGACACAGAACTGCTTCAGAGAATCCAGCGCAGAGCTGCAAAGATGATGGAGTGGAACATCTCCCTGATGAGGAAAGGCTGAGGGAGCTGGGTCTCTTGAGCTTGGAAAAAAAAGAAGACTGAAGGGTGACCTAATGAATGTTGATAAATATGGAAAGGGTGGATGTCAGGAGGATGGAGCCAGGCTCTGCTCGGTGTCATCTAGTGATAGGACGAGGGTCAGTGGGTGTCAGCTGGAACATAGGAGGTTCCACATCAACGTGAGAAGGACCTTTTTCCCAGTGAGGGTGACAGAGCCTTGGAAGGGGCTGTCCAGGGGTGTTGTGGAGTCTCCTTCTCTGGAGATATTTAGAACCCACCTGGATATGTTCCTGTGTGACTTGATCTAGAGGATTCTGCTGTGGTGGGGAGATTGGACTGGATGATCTTTGGAGGTCCCTTCCAATCCCTAATGTTCTGTGAAACTTGGGATAAGGCAGGAGGGTAGAAGAGTATGTGGCAATCTCTCTGGTTTCCGAAGAAATACCTGGTTATCACGTAGAGAGCTCCTTGGTAACTTGTGGAAGAATATGCCTTTTCCCCCCTCCACACACCCCATTCGGGCTCTTCAAAGAAGCTTATTAACAATCAAATCAAGGGAAGCTAATCTTCAAGTCATACGTAAATACAGAAACTTTTCTCACCGTGGAATGTCGAAGCATTACCGTAGATCCAGATTTTCATAGTGGGAGACTAGATCAGCACAGTTAAGCAGCACAATAGTTTGTCGTCTCCCAAATAATCTTCTGAGAAGAGAATTTCCCTTTCACTGCACGATGAAAACGGATTTAGCAGTGAAGGATTATGTGAAACGCAGATCAGCGGGTGCCACTGGTGGTCTCCTATGGCTGATCAGCTTGCACAGTCCTGAGCTTTCCTGCTCTGAGGCTGACCTGCATAGATTCCAGGGGAACTTGGCTAGGGGAGTGCCCAGACTTACCCGCCTTCATCTTTCACAGCAAATGGCTCTCCTGTCAAAGTCCTTCTGTATCAGGTTGCTGTGAATCATTCTGATTGTAAATAGATACTGGCAAGTTCTGTTTTCTGGAGTTTTTTGGCTGCGTCCAGTCCTTTGACCTCGAAAGTTAACGCTTTTGGTTTTAACTCCAGCATTGTAGGACCCGCTGCCCTTCTGGAAAGGATCAGTAGTTTGTACTTTTAATGTATAATGCATGAAATAATCTCATCTGAGAGCCTTCAGGCACACCTCAGTCTAGACTGCGTCTCACAATCAAACCGTCTGATTTCTGTACCTCAGCTGCTAAGATCTCAGACTGGTCCGTCTGGTTTAGTCCAGTTTAGCCGACACATGTGCAGCTTCCTGCTCTCCCACCTCATTTCACTCTTAATTACTCTATCTCTTCTTCCAAGTAGTCACACTGCTGACTTTGTTTTGTTTTGGGAACATGCCATTAACACTGCCCTATCCATACATAGAAGGGTCACACCTTTTCCGTGAAGGAAGACGACACAGCCACAGTGACTTTGCCCTGGTGCTCCAGGGCTACCAGCACAGCAGCCTCTCCGTGATGGTTGCAGTGAATTTGTGCCTGGCCAGCTGCAGTGGGTTTGATGGACAGAGGATGTGCTGATGTGCTGTGGTCCTGCCTTTCTCTTTTCCCTTTCCCTTTCCCTTTCCCTTTCCCCTTCCCTTTCCCTTTCCCTTTCCCTTTCCCCTTCCCTTTCCCTTTCCCTTTCCCTTTTCCCTTTCCCTTTCCCTTTTCCCTTTCCCTTTCCCCTTCCCTTTCCCTTTCCCCTTCCCTTTCTCCTTCCTTTCAAGAATTTCTCACAGCACCTGGCTCTCCAGCCTTTCCTCCCATTGCATGTGTACCATCAGTAAAGACTCTCAACTTTAGGTTCCTTCGGGTGACGACGGCATTGCGCTCTCCTGTGAGCATGCAGCAGATGTCATGGTAATAACAGCAATAGTAATCCCGCTTAGCATTTTGTACCTTCTGGTCATCTTACCTTTATTAATCTTCCTCGGGGAGGTAGATCAGGACTGGTAACCCCTGCTTTGGGGAGGGAAAGGCAAACATGGAGAGATGTACCCACTTTGAGAAAGTTGTTCACAAAACACACTGCTACCTAACCAGAGCTATCAGAACATAGCTGGGGATCCTATAGAGAACATCTTATTCCAATTGGCACTTTGTCCAGACAGAGTTTGAACTTCTCCCATATCAGCTTAGGCATGGCCTTGGCCAACGACTCTCCTCAGCAGCAAGTCCAGTGCCTTTGCGCAGGGTCAGTGTGTAGGACAGTCTCATGCCTGTGCTCTTGTCCTGATGCTTTTGGATAGTCTTGCTGATTGTGCTGATGTTAGGTCATGGACTGGGCTTGATGATCTTAGAGGTGTTTTCCAGCCTTAATAATTGTGTGATTCTGTGAGAAGCCCCAAGTGCTGGGCCCCACTGGGGGTCTCTTCATGCCACTATTTCGTGTGGTGCTTGATGTGAATTAATATCTTTTGTTTGCTGATTGTTTACTGTGTATGAAAGGCTGGTAGACCATGAGGGTAGCAATACATTTCACAGGTAGTGTTGGGTTAGGATCAGTTTGTTATGAAACTGAGCTCTCAGTGTGGTGTAAATGCTGTACAAACACTTTACAGAGAGTGGATTAATAGCCCCAGGGAATGGATATGGAGACATCTGCAGTAGCAAAGAGGTTGTTAAGGTCTGCACCTTCAGCAGCCAGAGTGACCTGCGTGGATTGATCTGAGATTCAGGAGACATTGGCCATGGGGCAAGTGTAGGAATGTCCCTGGGACTGGCCCTGCTCTTGAACTGCTGCTCTGGTGTTGTTTATGGGCAGCTGCCACCACTGAACTGGGAGGATGGGTTCTGAAAGAGAGAGGTGAAACATGAAAGAGGCAGCAGAAACCTGCTGCTTTCCAGGAGATCACGCACCAGGTCAGTTTAGAAATTCCTAATTCTGTGGAGATATCTGTAGTGCAGACCAGCGTGTCCCCACACAAGAGGGCATTAGGCTGGAGTAGCTGTTGTGCTGTGAAGCCCACCACTACCACCCCTTACCTTTGCAAAAGAGGGGGGAAAACTCTCCTATTTTTCTTAAGTAAAAGGATGGAAGAGGTGGAGATAGGCTCACCTCTGTGATCCTGTGTTCTACATACAAGGTATGCCCCAGATACGCTGTAAAATCTGTTTTTCCAACAACCAAAGGTTCTGATTTCCCGCTCTCCCAGTAAGATTCAGTATTCCTTGTAACTGGTAGCAGCACTGGCTGTGGTGTTCTGGCTCTTTCCTTGATTCTCTGCCTCAACACCTTCATGTCCTGTTACACTGCAGCACTAGTTGTTTGGGCTGGAGGGAGCCCTGCGCTGCTCCACCACTGGAAAAACACAACCAGAAAGCAATCCCAGCTCCCATGCTGCTTTCTGGCAGACAAGAAAGAAGTTCACAAAGCAAGGTGTTTCTGACACATGAAGGAAACTTCGCTGAAGAGAGAAAATAACTTACAGTGCCCTTAGAAACTGACAGTGGCAGTATGGAAAAAAATGTGAAAACATAAATGAAGAATGTGGCTTCATTGAATGGAAAATTGAAAGAGAGACATGAATTAACATGAAAGGCTGCAGCATATTCTGTAAAGGGCTGAGGTGGACACCAGTGAGGTGTTTGTAGGATGGCATCCCAACCATGCTCTGTTTAATCTTTTTCAGGTTCATATGGGTTTTAGAAATCAAACTTGGAGGGGGGGGGGAGGAGGTGGGGTGCAGCTTTAAATTAATATAAAACCTGAAATTAAGTGCTTGCCAAACCCTTGGAAACTGCAGGCGTTAGTAACCCTCTCTTTGAGAAACAGAACAAACACGGAGCAAAATGAATCAATAATAGGCTTTTAAAAATATGGGGAGTGACCTTCTACAGGTTGGGGAGCTGCTCCTCCACCCTGGGTCACTTCAGGGGGAGGCTCATTGATTTTACTGTCTAGGAACTTCATGGGAGAAGATCCTTACGCAACAGTTGTTGCATGAGCGCGGGATAAGCTTTTTGGGTATCACACAGCTGATCTGGTGAGGCTGGGAGTGAGGAATTGGGGTATTTTCTGCTATGTTTTAATTCACAACAAAGCACTGAATTACACATGCTGAAGCACACATTTGGAGGATTATTTTAGGAGAAACACGGATGCACACGCCCACATCTTTAGGGGGGTGGAAGCAGGCCGTGCTATTTGACATTTGAAATAAAGTAAAACCTGGGAGAAGCAACTGCTGACTGTGGATCCAGGGCTGGTACTCCATGTGGCCATGGTGCTTCTCACAGGTCAACCCTGGGTAAGGGAATTGTGATACTACTGTTATTCATTCCAGTTGGGGGGTGGGGGGGAACCCGTAAACACATCTTGCAGGCTGCCAAATGCCATTCCAAAGTGCTCTGAAAGGAGTTTTGTGTCTTCCTTATCTGAAGACTGCTGTGATCTTCCCAGATTCATTAATACATGAGAAGCAAATGACAGAGAATGCCTTTATGTTTCAGAGAGCGGGGGGCAGGAAGCTGCACATACCTCACATACGTGACGCTTTCTCGTCTATCAGAAGATCCTATCCCCGTCAGATAGCAGCAAGACATTCCTGGGGGTGGAGTGAGAGTGAATTTATCTTGGGAGCGAGCAGGGTTTTGCTGTGCTAAGCTAGCTGGGTTTTGCTCAATTCGGGAATTTTCCACTCACCTCTATTCTCCACCAGCATAGAAATCCCAACAACTGCCGTTACCTTCACTAGCTAACAGCTTTCTGCAGCAGCTCACCTGGCCTTCTGCTGGCTCTCCTGACTGTTGCCTTGCACTGCTTCTCCAGGAGTCCTGCGTTGGAGGTATGATTTCCAGACTGTGCTGTGAAGGGGTTGTGTTCCCTTTCCTCATTCCCGTCCCTTCAGGAGGGCTGCTGCCAGGTGGATGTGGTGTTAGGCAGGGAATCACCGTTTGCTTTAAAGCGCTGGGGAGCTGCGTTCTGTGGGTTGTATTGTCTTTTGATGGGGTATTCTTAACTTCAGCACTGGGGCTGGGAGCAGTGTGTGGTGTGGCTTGCGGAGGTGGGGAAGGGCATCTCTCTGCTCCTTCCAGCTCCCCTGGCCAGAACCTTCTGCCACAATGACTCAGTGGATGGATTTGTGGATTCAAAAGATTTAGTGTAACTGGCTCGGTACTTGGAAGCATGTGAGGCTGATTCAGGGCATAGCACAGACTGTTAACGCAGGGGTGAAATGCAGGTTTGGAGGGTTTGTGGGCAGCTTGAAACAACAGCTGAAAACACCCTTTTTAAAGTGAAGGTATGCATTGGCCACCATCAGAAATCCGGTGTTAGCCCCCGTGGTTGCTAGTTAGAACACGTGAAAATTACAAATTAAGACTGTAGATATGGAGGAATTACTCAGCCGGTAATCCATGTAAAGTCATTGCTGTTAAATCATTGTGACCAGAGTGTTTGAGATGGAAAAAAGGGACTACAGAATCAGAGAATCATTGCTTAGATTGGAAAAGACCTTTAAGATCATTGAATATGACCCATAATTCGTTATAAATAGAAGTGCCTGTTGGCTAAACCAGGGGAGGGATCAGAGAAAATGCAGCTGCGGCTAGCGTTTGATCGTTTGCACTCTCCACCTCCAGCCCTTATTGCAGAATAAATTGGTCTGTCATTAACATGGGAAGGTTTGTTGTTCCGATGGAGCGCCAGTCCCCGCTGGGAGGGGCTGTGGGAAGGGACTCCGTGTACCTGTGACAACAGGTGCCTTTGTCAGCACACCTCGGGGGCTGCAGGGAGGGAGCCACTCTTCGCTTGAATGCTTTGAGCTGTCGCTAAGAGGAAACACACCGAATCGACCCACCCCAGGAGGCAGCGGAAGCCGAGACGGAGCAGTTGCGATACTGCACGTTGGAAAACCTGAGCAGGACTCAGCATAGCTGGTAACGTTGCTGTGTAGGCAACACAGGGAGCTGGATCAGATCTTCAGGATCAGAATCAGAAGTATCTCTGCCATGGGAATTAACTAGAAAACATTTGCAAGGCTTTGAATAACAATTTTAAATGTACTGCTGGTGCATTTGAAGGAAAAAATACCTTTCTTCTTCCTGCAAGAGTTAAGCAAGATCAGAATCTGCTTCGGTCTCAAGGATTTAACCTCAAGTGCTGCATTTTTTTGTTTGCTATAAGCCTATTACAAGCCTCTCTGTTTCCTAGCAATAACATGTTATTTCCCCCACTGTTTAAGTGAAGGAGATGTTGGGTTTTTAGTCCTGTAGCTACAGCTGTTGCTTAAGTTTCTTATTCAAATGCAAATAGCACCCGATGCTATTTAGATACCTGAGTAATCTGTGATAAAGATACTCCAGGAGCACAGGAGAAAGAGAAAAGCGAGGGTGGGTCTGACCCTGTTTTATTCTGGTAAGTGAGAGCGTGACCATATGCTCCCAGCAACCCAAACTGGAAATTTCTACCAGATTTGGTGCATCCAGCACACAGTGTTTTTGGAGACCAGCACACGGCTGAAATTATTGACATTTCTTGAGCAGGCAGGATTTTTTCACGAGGAAGAACAAAAGGCTTCCAGAGAAGATTAAAAATGCAGTGGATGAGCCTAAGCACAAGCGCTGATTTGGTTTTACCTTGCTTCAGTCTCCTGAAAGGAGTTTCTTTGGGGATATTTTGCTTTCTCCAAATCACTTACAATTTTCTAGAATTTTCTTTGTAGTTTTGAGGACATTGATTTTTTGAATGTTTTTTTCAGGATTTTTCCCTTGCACTGCTTAGGACACAGACAAGAAGTCCTTAAAAACATCCTTTTGCAAACCAGCCCCAGATTCAGGTTCAAACCCTTCTGCTGAGGAAAGCTTCAGTTGCATAAACTTGTTTTCTTTTACTTTGTGGAGGTGTGGATTTGTCCAAGGAAGAGCTTACGGTCTTCGGTGCATCTTGCATGGCTGTTCTACCCTGTGGAACAAACTCACTCTTCTGGGAGGGTTTTGTCTTGGTGCCACCAGCTCCTGCTGAAATTGAAGTATCTGTGTGGTACAACATGGCCTTCAGTTCTCTGCAAAAGAAAAGACTTTTTAAAGTTCTTAAAGGAGAGATGTAGAAACTTGCAGAAAATTCTGTGGAATTCTTAAGGAAATTGTCATTCCAGCAGTTTTTGATTTTACAGATAACCCAGAAGAACCAAATCATTGGGCAGGAGGCCTCTGCTAGCACAAATACCAGCTTATGTGGGAGAAAACTGGGTATAAAGAATAAACAATAAGTTAGAGAAGAACAGAAGTGATTCAAGTCCTGCTGCCAAGTATTGATGGATCTTTTCTTGCTTAATACTACTCTGGATTGGCTACTGCTTGTTCATCTTCAACTTTAAAACAGGTTCCTTGGCTACCACCAAAACTTCAGCAAACGTCTTTTGCAGGCTGGGCGTTGGTTGTGTGAGGAGCAGGCACTTCAGAGCTGCTCTCCATGATAGTAATAAAAGGCACCCTCGAGAGGAGAACCCGCATGTGAGCTGATTTGCTGGGTCATATTTTCTTTCGTGACACTCCTTCCTCATTAGCTTCTCCAGGTGGGTGTGAACAACTGACACGGAACTGAGCCAAGGTTCAGCCTTGGATTGCCAACCTGCTGCTCTGGCTGCTAACGGCAGCTTGCCAGCACAATGATGGAAGAAATCTCCATAACGGTGGCCTATGATGCCCATGTCTTTAGCCAGCTGTACGATGAGGATTTCCTGGCCAATCTGGTGGCCGTCAGCAAACCCAAGTCTGTGGTAGGTGTTGCTCTTGCTGCTTTGCTGATCAGACTCTGTCCAGTAGTTGATTCCTTCTGCTGAAAGCTATCAGTTACTTGATTTTCTCTTTTCATTACTTTTATTGGAAACTCCTTTTTGTGCGTCAGCAAATCAACATCATTTATTTTGGAAGAGATAAGATTATGGAGGTAATTTATTTCTGGGTTACTAAGTTTAGAAGGTGCTAGTTTGCTTGGCAGGATAATAGTTAAGCTGATGAGTTTAGAATAAGAATTTGAGTGGAAAATGGCACTGAGTGATGAAAACATTTGCTGTGCTTTAGGATGCCAGTTACAGGTTCAGGCTGGATTCTACAGGTGAGCCCATGTGTGAGCCAGTTTGCCTACTATCAGTCAGAAGAAAATAAACATGCCACATGGAGGGGCTCAGCTTAACTTGGAAGCAGATACAGTCGAAATTCCAGCCTAAGTACAAACCAGGCTGCTGGTTAGCAGCCCTACATGCAGCTTTTGCTCTGTACGTTTTGGGTAGTTCACTGCAACAAAGGCGGGTGCTCTCAGAAGAGGGAAAACATTGATTTATTTCTGTCTTGTGTAGAACCACTCTGAGCCCGTTTCCTGCTTGGTTTCCAGTGCATGATCTCACATCCTGCATCTTCCGTAGACCTCTGGCTCTAAACTAGAGTTCTGCTCAATCCCTTTCTTTTTGGTATCTTTTTCTGTCTCTGACCTCCTTTGGGCTGAGATTTACAATGGCCCATTAGACTGGTTAGTTAATAAACCTGAAAGAGCAGTATGGGCATCTTGCTTTAATCCTTTGAAAAGTAGTGCTTAAGCACTACTTGCTTCAGGCCAGGTGATGGCCTGAAGTTTTGTCTTGCTCTGAGCAGAAGCAACGTCAAGTTATGAGTCTCTAGGTTCCTCCAGGTCAGATGTGAGTGACTGGCTGGTGCCAGGAGTGCCACTTACACCTCCACATGATCTCAAAGTATGATAAACTCACTTTTTGAATTGAAACATTTCTCTGTGAAATAATTACTTCTCTCCTAGTAAACAGATACTTATGTGGAACAACCATGGGAGGGGAAAGTATTGTTATTATTGTTATTTGTAGGATTTGAATGATTGACTTTAGTGTAAGCACGTGTTCATGTCAACTCCCTTTTTCTTAAACATTAACACGTCTCTGAGCGAATGTAGTCGGGAATAAGTCAAGAAGGTGTTTCTTCCAAGGTTCCCATAGGACATACCCAGCTACTGACTTGAATGGGTTCAGAGTATGTCAACTACAGAATCATCATCATCATGGCTGGAAAGGACCCCCAGGGTCATCGAGTCCAAACTAAGCAAATTACAGTGCAAACAACCCAAGGAGGTTTAGGACGAAGCTTGACGGGACTACGATAGGATTAGATGGTATGTGGGAGCCTTCTCTGCTCGAGGATGGGACCTCATCACTCAAAGTTGCTTTCAGTTCTGTGCAGCAGCGTTTAACTGCGGAACAAGCTGCCAGTGGGGATAAGTCGGGGCAAATCTCATTGACTCTGTTGTGTCATTTTACCAGGTTGCACAAAGGAATATGCTGTGCTTAACCTTCTGCAGGAAGCATTTGCAGAGATTCTGTTTCTCCTGTTAATAGCACAGGGATTTCTACAACCTGGGATACCTGTTTGTTTGTTAAATCATCTCTAAGGAAACCTCTTCCTTTAAAGAAGGGATGTTCTGCTGTGCTGCTTGGACTGCAGAGAAGAATTGTAAGAATGTGCTTTAAAGGCTTTTATCCCATTCCATGGTCTGGATGCCAGGGTGGCTTCACTGTAGTTCCAGAAATCTTGCAACATTTGGGTTGTGCAATAGATCGGGGCATGCAGCAGTGGCTCTTGCACACAAGAGAGAGCTGTGTACAGCAGCAGCAGCACAGGGTTAGTACTGACACCAGTCCAGGCCCAGGGATTCACTGTGATAGGTTCCTGATGGCCAAGGCCAGCCCTGCATAAACTTCTGGCATGTCCAGTGCCACATAAATAATAACTTTGTGAGGAAAATCAGAATTGTCTGCTGTTGTCCAGGTCCCATCAATTCCAGTCACATTTTTCAATGGAAAATGTGGTTTTGTCAGTGGAAGGACATAGCAGTTGCTTTGATGCACATAAATACTAGACCATTAAACCAAATATAGATGGTCTGAGATAAGGGATTGTTAAATATGCTCCAGGGTGTGCTAACAACCCTCCAGCATCTCTTTTAATCACATTCTGGTGTGACCAGGACACATGGCTGGCGTTGCTGTGTGGACCTGCTTTCAAGTTTTCAAGTTACTCTGAGTGTACTTCAGATATGCAGAGCCAGAATCAGGAGTGGACTGCCACATAGTTTGTGCATTGAGAGGAACTGAATAGCTTTACTCAAGGGAATTTAAATTCTCAGCCTATCTGGACCCATAGGGTTATAAACACAGTGCTCTAAGTTCTATAATCTTCTTAATCCAGAGCTAAAGGGCATTCTTCTAGAAAGCTTCATTGTATTTTCATTTCCCTGTCTGCCTTGTTCTGTTCAGCTCTCTGTTCAGAGGAATTACTAGCTGTTTCGTAGAAGTTGGTGGTGGTTACAAACCAGCAGACTCTGCTGCAATGATTTTTAGGCACTCACTTTTGCACCGAGGAGGTTCTAAGTGGATGGGTGAACTACAGAGTGGGTGAAGAACTGGGCAGCCTGGCAGGTGCAGTGGGTTGAATTGGTTTTTGGGGTTGGTGGGGCAGATACTGGTTAGCACCTTCAGGCCCAGACACCAAAAGAGGATGCAGACTGGTTTCCAGGTGGCAAAAACTGGAGGGTAAGAGGTGGACTTGTGGCAGGGCAGGTCTGCTGCTCAGAGGAACACTGGCAGGGCTGGGCTGAGAGGAACATCTTGAGGTTCAGCAAAGGCAAATGCAAAACCCTGGATTGAATAACTATCATCTGTGTGGGCCAGGGACCAAATGTTTGGAGAGCATCAGGTCAAAGGAGAGTGTTGGGAAGAATATTCACAGCCCAGACTGAGTCTGGCCAAGGGCCACATGAAGAAGAGAAAGCTCAGGAGGCATGCAACTGCAGCCTCTTGCCACACAGGGCTAAAACAAGACGGAATGGTCATGTTTTGCAGCAAAGCAAATTCTGACTCAGCGTAAGAGAAAGCAAATGGCTCTGCTGCGGGATGCCCTTGGCATCTCCATCCATGGAGACTCTGCAGAGCAGGATGATGCAACTCTGAAGCTGTCCCTGCCCGAGTAGGACGTTGGTCTGTGTGCCCACCGCACAAACCAACAGATTAGAGAGCGTTTCCAATCTAACTTTTTCCATGAGACACTAATTTTGCCTTGTGTGGAGTTTTTTGTGGTGAGGAGGAGCTGTCAGTATTTGAGCTTTCAAAGACTATCTTTCCCTGGGTGGCACTGCTGCTGGCCTGCTGCTGCTGCCAAAGAAGGAATAAGGCAGCCTGGGTGGTCCCTGTTATGAGAACTTGCTCTTCCCAGCAGATAGAATCCTTGTCTGCACCCTTCCCAGCCCAAGAGAAAAAAAGGTCCTGCTCTCACAACGTCTCTGGTCTCTGCCCCTCCCTCCTGTGTGAGGCACACTCTGCCCCGACCCTCTCACCCTGTCTCTAGTGTTCCCTTAGGTACACTAGAAGTAAAATCACAGGTTTCATCTTTTGCACGGATGATGCAGAAAAACAAAAGCTCCAGTAGTTTGTCTTTCCCTTCCCCTGATTGCTCAAGTCCCTCAGGACCCAGCCACTCCTTCTGTAACTCTTTCAGTTCATAAAGAGCTGGTATTTCACCCACACTTGTTGCCTTCCCAATTTCATGGGAACTTTTTCTGCAGTTGCTTTTCCCAGTACAAATCGTTGGTCTCCCCGAAATGTCAGATCCTGCTCAGGCAGGGAAGAGGTGATTTCCTACCAGTGAGTTAAGCTCCAGGTCATTCCTGCTCTAAGCCCAGGCTGTTTATTGAACGTCCAAATCCAGCTCTAAAATGTGCAACTCCTAAATGATGAAGAAGGGGATGGTTAAATTGCTGTGATGTGTAGCTGGCATGTAGTTCCGACTCTTGTTCGTGTGGATGTGATCCTCACTACTCGTGTGTTATTAAACATGAAAATGAATGGTTTGTACTAAAGCACCATGGACTGATTATTTCCCATTTGTTTGCTGCTGCCCTAAACTGTCAGTGTGCAGTGTGGTTTTGCTGCTGGATGTCATTAAGCAATCAAAGGCAATTGGTAGTCACTGGTGTTGGGGTGCTTGGCAGGTGGGAGGGCACAGGGCTGAGATCTCTTTCATCCTACTTCATTCTAGTAGCATCTTCTGAAAATTAAAACCTCTGTTAAATGCTCTTCCGGAAAAGCATTCAGCTCTCTTTTTGGTGTAGCAGGAACAGGGAAAGGGAGCATTTTCCGCGGTAATCTGTTACCCTCTTGCTGCTCAAAATCTGTTTCTGACTTCTCATTTAGATTCATTCTGTTTTCAGCTTCCCATTGGGGATCTGGTGTGTGGTTCTGTGCCAGAGTGCGGCATTCTGTACTATTACTGATTCTATCCTTGTGAAGGTTACTCGGATGCTGTGACCCACTCAGCCCTCTGCACCCTCTTGTACAAACCAAGTTGCTGTGAGGCATCAGCACCCTGCACAAAGCAGATCAGTGTTTCTGCTGCACATCCTCTCCAGGTTTTTACCCCACCTGCACTTCCCAGGACTGTATGCAGAATTCCAGTGTTGCTCTCAGTGATGATCCAGGGCTAGAACTGGAGTTGGCATGGTGGTGTGGCTTTTTCTGGGAATTCAAATCCGTGGGTGCAGTTTCCTGGTCATTTGTGTTCACTTCTGGAATATTGTGTCCAGTTCTGGGCCACTCGAGCTCAGAAGGACACAGAGCTGCTTGAGAGAGTCCGGCACAGAGCCACAGAGATGATGAAGGGAGTGGAGCATCTCCCTGCTGAGGAAAGTCTGAGGAAGCTGGGTCGCTTGAGCTTGGAAAAAAGGAGACTGAGGGGTGACCTCATTAATGTTGATAATGTTGTTCTAGATGCTGATGTAATGTGGGATAGTGTTGGATCTTTTAGGAGTCTCAGGACACCCTGTGGGATGTCATTAACCAAAAATGAAAAATGTCATTGAATAATGATTCTCTCTGACAATGGCTTTTTGACCTATTTCCTGACCTTTTTCATTCGTGCTCTTTTGGGGTTGAGGTTTTTTTAAAAAAGAAATCTATAATGTGGTGGTGCTAAGGAACCCTGTTACGACTGTGAGGTTTCTTTAATCAGACAGACCTGTGGATAAAGAATAAAATGGAATCTACAAATTATAATTCACAGACTCACAGAATTGTTAGGGATTGAAAGTGACCTCGAAAGATCATCCAGTCCAGTCCCTCTGCCACAGCAGTATTCCCTAGATCAGGCTGCACAGGAACATGTCCAGGTGGGTTTTAAACATCTCCAGAAAAGGAGACACCACAACCCCCCGGGCAGCCTCTTCCAGTGCTCTGTCACCCTAACTGGGAAGTTCCTTCTCATATTTATGTGGAACCTCCTATGTTCCAGCTGACACCCATTGCCCCTCGTTCTATCACTAGATGACATTGAGAAGAGCCTGGCTCCATCCTCCCAACACTCACCCTTCTCATATTTAGGAACATTAATTAGGTCACCCCTCAGTCTCCTTTGTTCCAAGCTCAAGAGACCCAGCTCCGTCAGCCTTTCCGCATCAGGGAGATGTTCCACTCTCTTCATCATATTTGTGGCTTTGCACTGGACTCTCTCAAGCCATGGAATCGGTTAGGTTCCTGCACTAGCTATCAGCTCTGCAGATCATGACTGTGGGTTTCTAGGTTTCAGCTAACCAACCACAGCCATCCAGATGGTCTGTTTTGTGGTTCTTAAATATTGGTAATACGGGAGTTTCTTCCAATCTAAGTGAATCTTTGCTGCATTGAGGATTTATCGAAAGTGAACATGGGTGGACTGCTGGTTCTGTCAGAACTTGTACTCTCCATAAAACCCACAGACAGCAGAGCTGAGCTGTTTTCTGAGCAATTCTGACTCATCTGAGTTTGGCATCTCTAGTCAGGTTGGATGGGGTTCTGAGCATGCTGCTGTAGTTGGAGATGTCCCTTCTCACTACAGGGGGATGGGACTCGACGACTCTGAAAGATCTCCTCGATCCAAACCATCCTTTGATTCTGTCTTCATTGTCCATAGTTATTTTTGTTATTTTTTTAACACAATTCTCGGAAGATTTTGGCATAAAGGGTCAGTGCCAAGGTTGGGAAACATATTTCAGTGGTTTTTCATCTTGTTTAGTCTGGCCTTGCACCTTCTATTCAATACTCCTGTATTTTCTTTACCACTTCCTTGTAGCTGTGTCAACACAAACTCTCAGTAAAAGCCACCAAGGCTGGTTGCAGCACTGGATACGTTGGTTGCTTATGTTTTGATGCCGTACGTTTGTCTTCTGTGCTAAGAGAATCCCAGATTATTTGAGAGAAGAATGTCAGCAGCGCCAAGACAAGCTCAGCATGTAGACAAAGCATCGTAATTTTGCTGCATGGGAGTCACCACAGTAATCCCAAGTTGTGGATACTCACCCTGTGGTGTAAGAAAGATGTTGTATTTGTTTGTCCTTCACCTTGGAGGTCACAGAAGCTGAAGAGCACAGGTCAGAACAAGCACACAGAGATGAACCACACTTAGGTTAGAATCATAGATTCATAGACTCATTAGGGATTGGAAGGGACCTCGAAAGATCATCTAGTCGAACGCCCCTGCCATGGGCAGGGACATCCCACCCTAGATAAGGCTGGCCAGAGCCTCATCCAGCCTGGCCTTAAACACCTCC
>JAOXOE010000698.1:7177199-7211492 GCA_028565055.1 Phoeniculus purpureus
GCCTCCCTTCCATCAGATTTAATGAATACTTATGGAAGAGGAGTATTGAAAAAAATTTAAAACAAATAATCTTTAAACCAGAAACTCAGAGATTTGATTTAGAAAGAAACAGAATGAAACTTTCTTTCTCCTACTGTCATGAACCTGAGAAAGTCCCTTTTACTTTAAGGCTTTTTTCATATGAACACTATTAACGTGCCTAGAGCACTTTGTCTACTTCAATAACTAACTTTTGTGTTCTTTTCTGATTTGTTATTAATGTTATAGTTAGAATACCTACTCTCTCTTTTTCTACTAATATATTCCCGGAAGTATCTTTAAAATATCCAAGAAAGTATTTTCAAAAGCTACTAAATTCTTCTATCACTATTTTTCCTTTTTAAATGTGGCAAGAATTTCCTTTTGTTTTCTCAATATGATCTTTTGTCATGTTGTGGTATTTTTTAGCATCTGTCAAAAAAATTTGTTGTATGTGTAAGCAATTTAATGGTTCACTGGGAGGGTGTTATGCAACTGAATTGTATAAAATTCTGTCCAAGCCCAGAAATTACTGTAAGGGAAAACCAATGAAATAGTGAAAGGCTGAGAATTTAAATGTTTTCTGTTTGTATTTGTATCTTTAATAGATGATTTTGTGTATCTACTGTCTTTGTTACCCCATGAGTATAAGACAAAAAAAATTAGATACCTCATGTTGAGAGGTCACGAAGAGACAGTTGCTGCTTGTTCCTGGCACAGTCCAGACTCTAGAGCCACAATCTAGCCAATGGGGTATAGGTATGTGCCACATGGGTAGGTATGGGGTACCGTATGTGTTTTACGCAGGTCTGAAATGAGTATTTCACTAGCGTGCCACTGCTAGTTCCATTTCATGGTTAATTTTTCAAACAGAAGCCACCCAGTGTGATGCTGAGCTATTATTAAAATTGTGAAGCCTGGTTAGAGCATCATAGGTGAAGGCTGCTAAATGCAGTGTTCCAGCTACACTGATGCCTGAACTCCAGGGCTTTCAATCAATACTCACTCTAACCTTGTAAATTAATACCGTGAATGGGAAATATTACCAATTGGTAAATCTGTCACTGAGACAGTTTATTAGCTACTGTGACAGTGTACACACCTATTCAGAGCATGAGGATCAGGGTGCAAGTAATGCAAAGGGCAGACTCTGCCAGCATTACTCACACCACTAAATCATACTTAGTTCTGTTGACCATTGTTGTGCTTATCTACACAGCAGAGCATGACTTTGTGAATGAAAGCTGGATACCTCGATTCTGAACTGATTATACACAAGTACTGCTCCAAAAGAAATTGAAAAACTAGCATTGCATTTTTTGTTTCACTGGCACTGATTTCCACAGGAGTAAGAGCTCATCTTAAGTTATTTGTCAGAATAAAGAAATGTAATAATCCTATCCACTGTAATCACAAGATACAACTTCATAATTCGTTTTATTTTCCAACCATAGCATCGTCTGTGAAACTAGAAAGCATTGTAGACTGATAAAGTAACCTTTGTCACACAAAAAATAGTAAATCAAGTTCATTTTGCCTCAGTACAAAAACCACAGCTGGCAGAAGTGGAACAATATGTATTTCTCATCCCACCTGTTAAAATAAGAACTGTGTGTCTTCTACCATTAATCACCACGGAGTGCATCACTTGAAACACAGATGACCATTTTTCTCATCAGCCAACATAAAAGCAAGTGAAAAGAACAATGTCAAACAGTAGCAACACTAAACTCTAATTCTTTGTAAGATTTTCTCCTGTCTCTTCTCACATTAGAAGAGCCTTCAGAGTCTCTCTTGCCTCATGATGATCTTTCAAGAATAACAAATGAGAAGGTGATTTGCACAAGGTGACAAGTATGTAATTTGTTTGCAGTGAGTTCTGAAAACATGGACTTCTGTCCTTTCTATAAAGGATAAATCATTAAACTACTGAATATAGGGCCATAGCCTTGAAACCATATTTCAGTTTCTCTGAAGACTGCAACTGGCTGATATATTCCATACAAGGCCATAGATCCAAATCAGCATGTCTTGAATTCTTGGTTTTTTCTCTAATACTGCTCTTTTGGGTCTGTCTTACTCAGCCTCCCTCTAAAATTCCCATAAGAATTTGAGACTGATTCTACATTAATCAGCTAATAAGAGTATAATATATCCCGTGTGATATATATCCCCACAAGCGTATGTCTGTCTCCAGCACCGGCCATACCAGTGGTGTACTGGGAATAGCCATGGTGTATGAGCACATAGTAGAGTGCTCATACCCTAACCACTTGACATTCAGCACCAGGGTCAGCTCAGGACTAAACCAACCTCTGGAAAGGGACCTGAATCCGTTAAAAATTCAGAACTCCCATCAGAAATGTACAGCAGTCTTGAATTAATAAAGCACTTGTTGGAAATAAACAATCCTGATGGAAGTGATATTACTTTTTAAAAGATAAACTTTTAGTTTTATTCATTAAATATATTCTTTATAGAACATTGTGTGGAATATAATGTAGTGAGATGTAAGGTGCAGTTTGTAACGTCATTGCATTATAACAGCGCAGCTACCTGTATGAGTGATGGAAGAAAAGCCAGGTGAATTGTGTGCTATGCTTGCATCTATTTGTCTTTGAATTGCCTGTGTACAGAATATGGGCTAAATTATGCCTTTAGGTAGAGTGTAAGTTTAGTCATAAATTGCACAGTCTCAGAAGACAGGATACCGTAGCACAAATCCCTCTTTGCTTCATGAATGTTTTCAAAAGCAGCATACAGCCTGTCTGCAATGTATCAGATACATTAACCAGAGCACTGCATTCCAACAACAAGTGTATTTCTGTTTCCACTTCTCCTTGTCTACTCCTCAACTTTGTCTCGTGGAGAAGATGCCATAGCTAACAGATTGCATGTGTGCCTGCTTGAATACAGGCACTTTCACTGCCTTAAGCAAATGTGTCCACTCTTTCACAAACCTGGATATTCTTTTTTTCTGACTTGTATTTCCTTTGGACTGTGAATTTGAAATGTGGAGACACATTGGGTAGAATTTACACAAATAGGTTTCTTATCTTAAATTGATCTAGATGTGTGTGAAATGCTAACTCAAAAGACTTCTATATACTTTATACATGTGAAAAGACAAATGATGTCCTGGGTTTATTATGTATCCGGCCAAAAAGTGCCATAATTTTTAGAGAACAAATTGTCATTGGTTCAGACCAAGACTGTGATAATCCATCAGTGACAACAAAGCTAGGCAACTAGCAACAGGATGAGAGGGCAGGGCCTGAAGCTGCACCAGGGGAGGGTTAGGTTGGATGTTAGGAAGCCCTTCCTCACAGAAAAGATGATCAGAAACTGGAATGGGCTGTCCAGGACAGTGGTGGAGTCCCCATCCCTGGAGGTGTTTAAGGACAGGCTGGCTGTGGCCCTTAGTGCCATGGTCTGGCTACTCTGGTGATGTTAGGTCACGGGCTGGGCTGGATGATCTTAGAGGTCTTTTCCAGCCTTAATAATGCTGTGATTCTGTAATAATAAACCTCCCCTATGTCAAAGTGAAAATGAATTTTTGAATGTGGAAAACCAGTCTGGGGATCTGAAGAGAAGGAGTGTTTTGTAGAATCTCTGGTACACGGCAGAACATCCTTTCCTTGAGCCTTTTTTGGGTTTTTTTAGTTGCACATTCCCCTGCAATCAGTATCTTTGTCTCTCAAACAGAAGTGCGTTCCTGAGTGCAAAGCTACAGGCCAGTGTTTAGAGCTACAGCTGAATTTGTTCTCTTTTGCTGGGTTGGTGCAGGGTTGCTGTATGATAACGCTCATTGAGTATCTGTTATTCTCAGCTTTTAACTTAGTTAACTATTGCTAATTAGGCCTAACAGATCTTTAACCAGCAGGACTAGGGAAGGATGATGTGTTACTTCAGGTTTGGCAAGTTTAGATGAATGGAAATACACTGCAGGGATTAGAATCTGACAAAAGGATCTGGTGTTGGAAATCATCCAGCGTTGCTGACTGGGGCCACTGCCAGTTTGAATCACAGTGAGTCATGCAGGTACTCTGTACGCTTTGCAACCTGCTTTTCCTTTCTTTGTGTGACGTTCTGCAGATGGCTCACTTGCAACAGAGAGATTTTTATAGTTGGACAATGTGGGACAGTTAAATTCAAGCAAAGCTTAGTTTCCTTTCCCTCCACCCAGCTTTCAGATTGGATCTGTATTGTCCTGAAAACTCTCTTCAGGAGGTCTTACACTTGCTGAGCAGGCAACAAGCAGGAAGAAAACTCCCCACCTCGCAAGGAAGGGCTAGTTGAGTGTGCTGATGTGGAGCTGCATTGTATATGAAAAGAGCCTTGCTGTTAGTTCTTTCAGAAAGCTGCTGCTCTGCAGCAGAGATGCAGACGAACACACATTAAGCAGACGCTGTCCCCAGCATAGTGTCCCCAACATTTCCAGGGAATCTGAGGGATATTCTCCTTGCTGCAGGCAGAGATAAAAAAGCAGCATCTGACGTTTGGGGCTTTTATTGTGCTGCGTGCAACAGACGAGCAGAATAACAATGCCAGGGACCACCTTCATGCACTGTGATGAGAGGTGGCTCCTCAACCCAGGCATACAGGCTTTCTACTGCACTGCCTACCCGGAATCAGGCTGTGGTGAGGGTGATGCTGCGGCTGCCTCACAAAACCTTTTTGATCAGGTTGCCCGAATCCAGGGGTCAGAGAGTGTTTAACGAGGTTTGTGGTATGCTTTAGAGTGGGGGGATGTCTGGTTCCTGGATGCGATGCTGAAACACTGGTAAGGGCTCTTCTACTTGATTTCCAACCTGCAATGACACAGCTTCTTATCATAAGTGCTTCACAGCAGTGACAACAAGCGAAATTGGTTTAGGTACCAGGTAATTCTAATCCCTGCATTGTTTTCTCAGAATCACAAAACATTAGGGTTTAGAAGGGACCTCAAAAGATCATCCAGTCCTGGCCAGAGCAGGATCACCTAGATCAAGTCCTACAGGAACATGTCCAGGCAGGTTTTAAATGTCTCCAGAGATGGAGACTCCTTTCTGCATGTGAATGCTGCAGATTTTCTTCTCCGCAGGCTATCCAGAACAAATGCAGTTGTGTGAGAAATTATGCTTTGCCATTTCTCTCTCAGATTTCCTGTTTGTGGCTAATAGCTCCTTGGAGATACGGTGGGGCAGACTGTACTGCATGATATTGAAACAGCACATCCCACTCACCCCCGTCAGCGTTATCCAGGAGATGAGTCTCTTGCATCAGCATGTCACTGTGGGTTCTGTTCATCCCTGTGTCCTACCAAAAGAAAAATTAATTGCTTATCTACTGCTGAATCTTATTCGCAGCAACATACATTGCAGGGTGCTTCCTCATGCCTTCCAACGGCAAGGCAGTTATCCGTAGCAACGATTGCACTGACCAGCTGAGCACCGAGTTACTTTCTTCCTATGTTTTTGTTGCATTGAAGCCTTAATGAGTGCTGATGAAGCATTTAAACAGAGCTGCATTGTCCTTCCTTGAACCTGGTCTGGTTGCATTTTAACTAGGAAGAATTAACTAGAGCAAATTGATACCACAGCTTTGAGTGTGAACTGAAGACAGGGGGTGTGATCTGAAATTTGTTGTCACTGACCTCCTGAGGTTCTGCTCAAAGCATAAAGCCATTGTATCAAACACTTGGCAGAAAGCAAGGTACAGGTAGCAGTGGTTTGTGAGAGCCTCTTGTAGCCAGTACTCTTGGCTGCATGCAACGGCTGAGCCAAGTCTGAGTTAACTCAGGATGAGCTTAGGCTGGTTCTAGGCTCCCAGGCATCACATGTGCTTGAAAAAGGTCCTGCTGTGCAGCAGTGGGAAGAGTCTAGGTTTATCATGGAGCTGTTAGGCTGGGATACGTATTGTTTGATGGACAGGTAAGAGGGAAGCTGGGCTGCAACAAGTGTCTGTGGTTGCTCACAGTGCTCACTCAAAGCAAGCTTGGAGTCTGCTGCACCAGACACAGTGTCTGCCTTTGGAGGGATACAAGTTCCTGACCTCCGTTTTGAAATTCCAAGCAAATCCATCGTTAGTGAATCAGGAAATTTAAATCACCTTCTCCAGATACTGGGAAAGGAAAGCATTGCACATGTTGTTAATTAGCTCCTTTTCTTGGGTTCTTTAATTCTGTGTGGAGGTGAGAACCAGCAAGGAAAAACCATGGAAAGTGCAGAGATCACAGAACACTGGTGACATTGTCAGTGTGATGGGGTGGTGTAGTTTGGGAGTGTTTATGCAGTGCTAGATAGAGAAGAGACATGGGAATCTCAGGAAGAGATCTTCTGCTCAGTCTGGCAGTGCTGGAGATTAGAAATCAGGTTAATAGGATTTCTGCATCTGGATCCGCCTCTGGCTGTCTTCAATATGTTCAGGCAATCACTTTACATCGCTGCTTCCATTTCCTTGGCTGTCAAATGAACATAATGATAATGGTCTTCTCTGAGTGCTGGTGCCTCATTAGAGCAGGAAAACACTTTGGAGGAACTAGTTGTAGCCGTGTGATTCATTAGCCCAGCAAGGTCAGGCTGGACTGTCTGCAAGCAGCTGAAGAAACTGCAGGAGGACAGGAAGGTCTTGTGGAGCTCAGCAGATGCCAAGGCCCAGCATGCTGCCTATGCACAGGATGGCCAGTGAAGGTGGGGCAGCTCATTTCAGCCCTGTCTGAACAGAGGGGCAGCTAACAGCAAAGGATTTTTGGTTCTCAGCGGTCCCACATGCTCTCACTGCTGTGAGTCCTTCGAGTGCTCAGTGCAGTAGTCTGCTGGGGTTTTTCAGACAGAGGTTTTGCTTCTTCAGTTCTCCTGCACAGATGCTTCATTACGATGCTCTGCATCGCTTTTTCCTCTATGTTTGATGAGCTCTCACATGATTTAATGCTTGAACACAATGAAACAAAACGAGTCAAGGAGATAAGGTGCTGAGATAAAGAGGAGATCAGTGTTTATAAACCATAAGACTCTGCTAAGTTTGATAACTGTCAGTTCTAGCCAATATACCCCATAGTGCTAAAGAAGAGGAAATCAGCACTGGAGAAGCTTTTACAGAAAATTTATGAGCACGGTTTGTTCCCAAGCAATCCATGACTGAAGTACAGCTAGCACTGTGCACTCACTTCAGAAAGGGCATACGGAGAAGTCCCTTGCTGAATTCACAGGCTGTTTCAGGGAATTAAATTGTGGAATATGGAAATGGGCTTTCAAATAGCTGCTGTTGTTTTATCAGTGTGTACCCAGACAGAAGTGCAGTAATAAATTATCAAACTCCTTTGAGTAATGTGACTGAACAGAAAAGTACAGCGGAGAGCAGCCCCTGCCAAAGTTATTGAGTGGATCTGCACGTGTCTCTGTTTTATGGGGTAAGTGGATTAGTATGGACTAGTTTCCTAATGGGAACTTTCTCCCCCCTCCAACCTCTTAGGATAGGCTTCCTCTGCATTTAAGCACTTTTTCCCCACTAAGGCAAGGTTTTAGCCTAAACAGATGCTAACGGGCAGAAGACATGATACAGTTTCAGCCAGCACGGGCACTGTTTTCTGTGTCACAACACAATGATTGCACCTTTTGGGATTTTTTGATTCCCCATTTCAGGTATCATTTACTGTCTGTACTGCTAAGAAGCCCACAACAGCACAGGAAAATGAGGTATAGGGGATGTCCTCCTAGCACCCCAGTGTGGGAGCCTTGGTCTGTGTCTGAGTGAGGTCCCAGTAAACATAGTGGAAGGAGGGAATGGATCAGCCTTCAGATGTGTGATTGCTTCACCTCGTTTAGAGTACTACTGATTAATTACTGTTGAATATAAATACCCTCAATCATTTCAAGCTGTAGCTAAGACAGAACATGCTGGTTGGGCATCTTCCATCACAGAATCACAGAATGTTAGGAATAGGAAGGGACTGCGAAAGATCATCCAGTCCAATCCCTCCACCACAGCAGGATCCCCTAGATCAAGTCGAACAGAAACATGGCCAGGCAGGTTTTAGATGTCTCCAGAGAAGGAGACACCATAACCACTCTGGGCAGCCCCTCCAGTGCTCTGTCACCTTCACTGGTAAGAAGTTCCTTCTGCGTTTGATGTGGAACCTCCTCTGTTCCAGCTGACATCCATTGCCCCTTGTCCTATCATTGGATGCCACTGAGCACTGGCTCCATCCTCCTGACCTTTCCATATTTATAAACATTAATGGTGTCACCCCTCAGTGTCCTTTTTTCCAAGCTCAAGAGACCTGGCTCCCTCAGCCTTTCCTCATCAGGGAGGTGCTCTACTCCCTTAATCATCTTTGTGACTCTGTGCTGGACACTCTCAAGCAGCTCTGTGTTCTTCTGGAACAGGCCCAGAACTGCATAGTCCTGAGGATCTCTGATTTAGTCATTCTCATTTCATTGTGTTTTGCACTATTTAGTATCATCAAAGTGAATTTCTCTTGTATGTTTCTCCAAAGTGCTTCATGTGTTTTTTCTTTTCTCTTTGCTTTCTTCAAGAGGTCGGTTTAAGATCTCATTGATAAGTGAGGACATTAGTGCTGCTTTACTAGTGCTCCCTGTGCACTGTGCTTTGCAGGTCATGGGGTTCACATTCTGTATCTATGTGACACTCAGTACTTGCTTGGTCCCTTCCTCTACTTATATTGGGCTGAAAACCAATAAAGGGAGAACAAAACCAAAACTCTCTGTAAACACATATCTCTGGTCACTGGCAGTAATGAGTTGCCCTAAGGCAAGGTGACAGTGGCATGTCCTCACAGCAGGAGTCAGCTAAACATGATCGAAATAGGCAAGAGGGACAGAGAGGCAGAAAACAGATCCAGGAAGGTTTATAAGGCACAGTGTTCACAGAATCACTCTGGTTGGAAAAGACCCCTGTCCAACCATCCACCCTACCTTACAAGTTTACCCCTAAACCATGTCCTTCAACAACTCATCCAAACGATTTTTAAACACATCCAGGGATGGCGACTCAACCACCTCCCTGGGAAGCCCATTCCAGTGCCTGACCACCCTTTCTGTGAAAAAATCTTTTCTGATAGCAAGTCTAAACCTACCCTGGTGTAACTTGAACCCATTCCCTCTTGTTCTAGCACTAATTAATTGCTTGTGAGAAGAGACCAGCACCAACCTCTCCACAACGTCCTTTCAGGTAGCTGTAGAGAGTGATGAGGTCCCCTCTCTGCCTCCTCTTCTTCAAACTAAAGAGCCCCAGCTCTTTCAGTCTTTCCTCATAAGATTTATTCAAGAAAGATGTTGAAGTGCTGGAGCAGTTCCAGAGGAGAGCAACGAGTCTGGGGAAGGGACTGGAGGGAAAATCTCATGAGGAGAGGCTGAGGGAGCTGGGGGTGTTTAGCCTGGAGGAGACTCATGGGGGGAACTTCTCCCTCTCTACAACCTGAATATAGACAGGCAGGGGTCGGGCTCTTCTCCCAGGCAAGTAGGAACATGACAAGAGGGCAGGGCCTGAAGCTGCACCAGATGAGGGTTAGGTTGGATGTTTAGAAGTCCTTCCTCATGAATAGGGTGATCAGACACTGGAATGGGCTGTCCAGGGTAATGGTGGAGTCCCCATCCCTGGAGGTGTTTAAGGACAGACTGGCTGTGGCACTTAGTGCCATGGTTTGGTGATCGTGGTGATGTTAGGTCATGGGCTGAGCTGGATGATCTTAGAGGTCTTTCCAGCCTCAATAGTTCTGTGAACTGTGACATACCAATGCTGTCAAAGGTCTCCACATAGTGAGGGGAGTGGCTGCCTTATGGTTTGCCTGCAGTGGCTGAAGGTGAGCATGGCAGCATCTTCACCTTTGCCTGAGAGGAGCCTGGTGCCAGGCTCTATGATGGCAGTGGTCATGAGCTGTAATTTAGACATTAATGCTCTTTCAGCAATAAAACCTTTTTGTTCATATGTCCCCCAGGGAATCATGCAGTCCTTTTGTGTGAACGCTTCCTTGTTCCAGTCTTACTGGTAATAGTTTTCTCACTGAGGCATTGTTGTGATGAATCATAGGATATCATAGTGTGTTTCCCTCTTCCCCATTCTCCCACTCCAGTTGTTCATGCTTTTTTCTTCTTGCTGTTCTTACTAAAATATCTCTACTTCATTCTTGTTTTCCTTTAAATGTCTGAATAATTAACAGCAGTAGGAGCAGAAAGGTTTCTGCTGATGTGGACTAGTGTTTGATGTGGAGTGCTGAACAGGGAAGCAACAGGGAGCAACTCTACTCAGCAGTGACTTTCCAGCACTTCCTTGGCTTCCTGTTTGCAAGGAGAGCCTTCAGACAGCTCTTCCGGTGTTCCTCTCATCTTTAAACATGTGTTCTCCCGATCTGTTCCACAGGTGCCAACAAAAAAGCTGAAGAAATATGAGAGAGAGTACCAAACGATGCGAGAGAGCCAGCTGCAGCAGGAGGATCCTATGGACAGATACAAGGTACGGGAGATGCTGTTTGGGAATCTGTTTAATGGGCTGAGCCCCATGGGGAGTGGCCCAGTTCCAGTGATTAAGCAGAGGTGCTTGTACTGTGCTCCCCCCACTGGGATATGCTGGGGTAGACCTTAGGGAGATTAAGCAGCAGGTGAAACTCATCTCTTTCTCAAAGAAGTGCTCTGAGGACTTCGCACCAAGTGTTTTGCCCAGGAATATTTCAATCGCAATTTGTAACTCTTGAGACCTCTGCGAGTGGCCACATACAACATTTCTCTTCTTTCAGTTTATATGTTTATAGGTAACTTTCCTGCTGTTGTGCTTTTACGGGAGATCTTCATGAGACGCAGAAACAAAGGGTGATTCTCAGCTACAGACACAGAAAGGAGAAAACATACATTGTTGTAGCGCAAGCTGCGTGCAGTGGCTTCCACAGAGACTTGCGGAAGATGAGCTCTTCCTACACTGATACAATCCTTGTTACTGATGTCTGTTAATACCAAGTGTCAGTCCTTTTTTGTTAACGCAGTGCCTAGTGCAATGGCACCCAGAGCTCTCAAGGGGTGCCAAGGTACTAGTGCAATAGGATTGCTAGTGATAAGTATCCAGCTTTAAAGCAGCAGAGAAATAAAGGTTCAGTTATTAACCTGATAGCTTGACAGCTCCCCAGAAAAGGACAGTTCCTTGATTTTGGATCAGCATTGCTTGTCTTTCCAATGTATTTGCTTTTATTGTCACTGCTGCATCCTGTTGCCATTGAAGTTTGTGTGATGGAGGCTCTGCCTCTAGGGATATACGTTACTTAATGTTTGGGACCTGCTACTGCTTACCCTGTTCTGGAAAATCCCTGTTTCTTTAGGTAAAGTTGCCAGAGATTAAGCACTCTCCTGCCCGTTGCCCAGGTTCACTGGGCAGCGCCATCGTTTCCATGTACCTGTACTGATTTCCTGCTGCTCTTCATTGTGCCTTAATATGTTAAGTGACATTGCAGTTGATGCAGAGTCTCCTGGGGGCGTGGAGTAGTAAATAATCATACAAGGTGCAACAGATTGACGTGGTCTGTGAGGAGAGTGCATCACGTTCAGAGCGCCACAGCATGGAAGTCTGTGGTGGATGACTGTCCCCTGGTTCATAAATGTGACAAGGTAGAGTTACACATGCGGAGGGAGTAGGACTGACTTGGTTTTTATAAAAAAAAAGTATCTGTGAAAAATTATGTTTTGAGTGTAGTTCTTTGGATGTCACAGGGTGTAGGTGTTAGTGTTTGTGAGAACCACAACTGCTGTAGCAGCCATGAGCCAATAGTGAGTGCCATACAACTCACTGCTGCTGACTTCCAACTCAGTACTTCACTAGTGGTTCACTTCTAGTCTGTGGAATGAAAATAATACTTAGATAACCAATATGGCTGCCTTAAAGCTGTGTGGAAGCACACTAACTGGTTAATCTTGGGCAGTGGAAGGTGAAGAACATCATCCCCAAGCTGCAGATGAGGATATAGAAAGTGATTTGTGGGCTTCTGTGGCTGTGAGTCACTGCCACGATGATGATGACAGACCAGGGTATGGGCTTGCACTTGAAACTCACGATGTAATGTTTTTGTTGATCTGGGTTGGGCCTGATCCTCTTAGCGATGCTGGGGTTAGAGAGAGTCTGCATAACCAGTTAGTTGCACATTAAGTTCAAAGTTCAGAGATACTATTCAGCAGATGGGTGTCACAGAGGAATGTTTGTAAGTGTTCTCTGTTCCTTGTTTTGCTCATTTGATTTTATCAGTGTGTCAGGCTGGGGCTAGTAGGAATTGACATTTCAAGAGTGTTTTCAAAAGGCTGCAGGAGCCAAAAGCTGTGTGGTCGTTGCTGGCAGAAAGGGCAGAGCCAGCTATGGTTGTCCCTTAAACAATGGCTCTGCAGCCTGTGTGTTCAGAAATGCATCTCACCTGTGGCAGCACCAGGGATAGACTTTGCCCACACAAGCTTGGTTTGGGCAAGGACTGAGCCTACACTGCAGAAAAGCCAGCATTGCCTTTGAGCTCCTCCAGGCTTGCATGTACTGTGTGGGCTGTGCCCCGCAGCCCTGCGTCACTGTGAATGTTTAGAGTTTCTCCTCCCAGAACAAAATGAGCTTGCCTTACTGCCCAGGAAGAGGATGATTCTTGGATGGGATTGCTGTAGTGGAGATCCCTCCACAATATTCCTCTTACAGGTCAAGAAGAAAGCAGGCTTTTGGTCTACTGATGGGCTTTAGCTGTTGGCATTTGAGTTGTTTGCAGCATGTTACCGATTTTACTGCCAGTAGAGGTTTGTCAGGACCAGAGAGACATTTGGGAGCTGAAGGAAATCTTGAGTCAGACACCTGCCCGTGACCCGGTGGTTTCAGCTGTTTGCTGCCTTCAGTATTTACAAGTAATCTTCAGGAAAAATGGATTTAGTTTGTTTATGGATGCTTTGTTTTTTTTCCATTCCTTATCCAAATCAATACGTGGGTTTTTGTCAGACTTTTAAAAGGTGCTGAAGTAAACAGAGGTCCTAAATTGTCACTGAATGTCATGAATTTGGGTTAAAAAAAAACTGCCCGTAGAAGCCAGGCACAAAGTGAGTTGGCAACATGCAGAAAAAATAGCAATGTAATTCAGTTTTTTGTCTGTTGTGGGGTTTTCTGTATTTGAGATCACCTCATGTAATGGGGATTTTGTTTGACTCAAGGAGGAAGTTGACAGAGATGATGGGCTTGGGACTTGTTGGTTTAAAATCAAGTCGATAGAACTGCCCAAAGAAGGGCTGGAGTTTTGCAAGCAGCCCCTGCTTGTGCAAACACTTCTGTGTTTCCTCTGTGGCCCCTGTTGTGCAATGGTGAAGTTGTCTGAATAAATGTGTGATTTGGTCCTAATAGCCCTCTGTGTGTTTGAAGAGGAAGCAAAGATTAATGCTTTGGTCATTTTTATTCAGAGTCGTGGTAACCATCATGAGGAAAAACGCTGGGTAATGCCTGATGTGGTTCTTTGCTTGTGGGTTGTTGGAATGCTGCTTCAGAGCCCACCAACAGCAAGCACAAACCACCTCCAGGACCAGAGGCTCTGTCTTGCGTCCTGTGAGAGGCTTTCCTGGACAGTGCTGTAACAAACCTTTTGGGCTTCTAGATAGAGCTTCACAGGCTTTTACTGCACAATCAAGAGCCCTTCCCAGTGGGCTCATGAAGGCTGCAGTTTGCTCGTGTCCCAAAAAGTCAATTTAATCAGTGTTTCCATCTCCCTGCTGAGGATCCGCTCATCCCCAAAGATTGGGGGTTTGGGTGTTTGCTCATCAGAAAATGTGACACTGGGTTGCTTAACAGGGTTTGTGACTCATTACACCCTGCTTGAGTAGCAGCACTGGGTGGATGCATCATCACCACTAATCTTGTCAGGAATTGCCCCTGGCTGCTGGCTGGAAGGAAGCAGAGGGTGGAGTTCAGCCTCTCAGTCTTCCTGAGCTGAGCTTTCAAACCTCCCTTCTTTCCCTCCAGTGTGTGATGACAGAAGCTAGAGTCTATCCTCTTGAAAACTCAGAACCAAAATCCCACTGAAGAATAAGAAGCTTCTTTTTTTTTAATTATAATTTCGTTTGTCTGTCTTTGTTGGTATTAAAAATCATTTTATACCCTGTTTTCACTGTCTTTACACCAATGGTTGAAAGCAGTGTTTGGTCTGTGACTTTACAGGAGGTAAGTTGATTTGTGTTTGTGTGTTAGCAGCAGTGTCTGTCCTTTTGGAAATGCAGTATCCTCCTTTTAAAAACTAGAGAGTTCACCAGCTGCCTTTTGTAAATGGAAGGAGGAGTTTGGGAACGGGGAATCTCGTATTTTAGTGACCATAAAAGCTGAGCAATGCCCAAGAGAAGGAAATCATTGCCATCAATGGTTAGTGGTGTGTGGAGAGAAGGCAGGAAGCTGCCTGTTTACAGCAGGGACAACAGGCAGGTCTGGCTAGTCGGCTTATGCCAGGTTACAGAACGCTGCTGTCGGAGGAGATACAAGTCCTGCTGTAAGGAACCAGCTCTATCTGTTGAACTTGCTGCCACGGCAAAGGGTGTTTTATAAAAGCCTGTAAACACTTGAAAGCCGTTGAAAGCAGTTTGCTGCACATGTGAAGTGCTTTTTGCTGTCTCTGTCTGAGCTGTGTAACTTTAGGTTTATTTAGACTTAAGCAGAGGAGTTTCCTTCTGAGGAAGGAGGAGGCAGCTTTTCACTGCTAGATGTGGTGGGAGGAGCTGGAAAAGACAAACCATCTAACCGAGCACACTGCCTTGTGTGGAGGACAAGTAGAGGTGGCCCTCTCAGAGCCTTTCAGCTTGGAATTAGAAGTATGGTCAAGGAGATAGAAGCATCTCTTAGCTATTGACTGCATGCCCAAGGTAAGAGACCTTTAACTTACTCGCCACGTGCCACCTGCGTTCCTGTTTAAGAGGAGGATAGCGCATTTCCAGCCCCGTAGCTTGCTTACCCACTTGTCTGCAAATGCAAAGCAGGAACTCGGGACTTCACGTTGTGCGGCTTGCTTTGTGGACACTGAAGCTTTTGGCACAGCAAAAATGTCCAACTTCTGTCTGGGTTGTTTTGTGGAAGTCTTACGAATTTGCAGATTTCTTCCCTTAAAGCAATGTCCCTATGAGAAGGTGTTGGTGCTGCAGTGCTGGCAGCAACACCACCCTCATCTGGTCCCAGGTTTTTTAGGTGAACTCAAGTCACCTTTTCACAGCTGCTGGCTCTCAGAAATGAATGTTTCTCAAGTGGCTTGAACAAAATACAGAAAGACGTGTCTGAGGCATTGTTATTATTACTTCCTGCAGTTCGGTTTTACACTCTGAAGAGTCTATTATCCTTACGAAGGGAGTTTAACATTTAAAAATCCTTAGTCCCAAACAGAATCCAGAATCATAGAATTGTTTAAGTTGGAAAAGACTTTCAAGATCATCGAGTCCAACCATGAACCCAACTGTACCAAGGCCACCACTAAACACTGTCCCTAAATATAGTGCAATTAGAATAAAAAAGATCCCCCAAAGTTACGCATCTCCTAGCAGTGGTTATTTTAACTGTGTTAGAAGTCTTTTACTCACAGTTTCTGTGGCAAAACAGGTTATTTGAAGTACAGTCTTTTGGAAAGGAAACAAAGGACTTTCCTGTGCGGGACAGTGCAGCCCAGTTGCACAATAGGGTGGCTTTAAGGGGAGAGTATTTGCAAAGTTTCTGCTTCCTGACACAGAGGAAGCTCCCACACCCCAGAGACCTGTTCCAGCATCCTCTTGGAACTGCTGTTGTCCTTTTTAGTGTAAGACAAGCTTGTGGAATCTCCTTACCACAAATTAAAAGCTGCAGTTTCATGGTGGGGAGTTTGGGAAGAAAAAAAGGAGTCGAGTAAGGGAGTGGAACATCTCCCTGATGAGGAAAAGCTGAGGGAGCTGGGTCTCTTTAGCTTGGAAAAAAAGGAGACTGAGGGATGACCTTATTAATGGTTATAAATATGGAAAGGGTGGGTGTCGGGAGAATGGAGCCAGGCTCTGCTGAGTGCATCTAATGATAGGACAAGGGGCAATGGGTGTGAGCTGGAACAGAGGAGGTTCCACATCTGTCTGAGAAGGAACTTCTTCCCAGTGAGGGTGACAGACCACTTGAAGGGGCTGCCCAGGGTGGTTGTGGAGTCTCCTTCTCTGGGACGTTTAGAACCCGCCTGGACATGCTCCTGTGCAGTTGGATCTAGGTGATCCTCCTGTGGCAGGGGTTTTGGACTAGATGATCTTTCAAGGTCCCTTCCAACCCCTAATGTTCTGTGATTCTGTGAAAAGCATCTGAGCGTAGCTGGCGAGCAGGAGGAAGACAGGTCAATAGCATCATGTTTATGCGTGAAATCCCATTTTGTAGAAGGCAGCTGCTGAACAGCTCTTGGGATTTTTTGTTTTTTTCCGTTTTATGGGCCAATACAGTTTCAGTTCTACTGGTTTTTCTTGGAGGAAATAACTTTCTTTTCAAGCAAGCACAGGTCCTTCAGAAATCTTACCATGTAGGTTACTGGTCCTCCTCTGTGAGTTTCCGTTTTACCACAGCACACAGATTCCTTTGCAGCCTCGTGTGCTGTGATGGACACGCGGTCACTGTGTGGCTGAAGGCTGACACATTCTTTGCTTTTTTAAAACCCGTTTGAGGAGGGCACCTTGCTCTGCCCTAGCTAGCTGTTTTCTTCAGAAGATCAAGATGTGCATTTGATGGGGACTCCTGGAAGTCCACTGAGGCACAGACATCTCTTCAATATGATTCTGTTTCCCCAAGGGATGCTGTTCTGTAGTTGCCCTGCAGAAGATGGGAAGTTGGCACTCCATCGTTTGCACAATGGATTGTTCTTATGGATTCCTGCAGATAAGATGGTGCAGGACAGTTTTCTGCTTTCACTTGGAAACATTGAGTGTCTCTTAATCGGTGCCCATTCACTGCTGCTGGGTGGGACTTTTATCTGCCTAATTTCTTTTGAGTTATGAACAAGTAGAAACCAAGTGCTTTTGTGGAGAGGACTGTGTTTATTTTGACAGAAACCCTACAATTAGGGTGTCACTGCTGCGACACAAACAGAACCACCGGGATGTAAGTGGAACTGCTGCATTTGCACTGCTGGCTTAATTCACTGTTGTTTCCCAGAGCAGCAACCCTATCTTAATGTGCACTCTTGCCTTCTCAGTGCTTTACAGACACAATATACTCCCTTACTGCTCTTTAATATTGATAAGGATTAACTTCTTATCCTGGTTGTTTTTTTCTTTCTGCAGAGGGAGAACCGCAGGCTCCAAGAAGCAAGCATGCGGCTGGAGCAGGAGAATGATGACCTTGCCCATGAGCTTGTAACAAGCAAAATTGCCTTACGGAACGACTTGGACCAGGTACTGCTAACAGAGACTGATCCCAGCTCAGGCTTGGCGACGCCAGTTTTAGGAGCCTTGTTTTTTTCACAGCCATTTTAGTACAGCCAGCAAAATTCAGACATAATGAAGCAGCATGACACCAAAAGTTAGAAGGGCTCCTGCTGTCCTCTGATAACTGCTTTTGTTTTCTGTGAAGTCTGGAATCTAGAGAGCAACAGCATTCTGAACCCTTTATCTGAGAAATAACTGTCAGTGAACTACATGTTCTGTCCTCCTCTGTCTGGAGTGGTTTAGGCAGTTGGTAAATGCTCTGTTATTAAGGCACTGAATACAGGAGAGCCATACTCCACCACCCTCTATGTTAGTCCCTTGCTCAGTGACCACTGTGGTGCCTTTTATAATGTAAAATCACTTCCTACAAGAGCCTCTCAGTTTGATTTCTGTAGCTATTTGGCTTTCTTTAACCTCTGAAATGTAAACACCGCTGACCCAGTCGTGCATTGATATATGGCAGATTCTTGACAGGCTCTGCTGTTTGTATCCATATGATCCTAAAAACCCAAGCTGTCTTGGGGAGCACACACAGCAGAGATGTGCTCTGTGTGATGGAGTGGACAGAGCTGTACTGAGGAGCTCTGTATTCTCCCTATAGGTAAAGCAGCCCCATGTCTGCTGCTGCCTGTGTTTGCTTTTTCTCAAGCATCACGACACGCCTTTGCCAGCTCCATTCCATGCTCTCCTGCATTGCTGCAGTAGTGTTACTGTCTGTTGCCCCCACACCCAGCCTCAGTTCTCTGGCACTGAAAGGAAATCTTTGTGCTGCTGCACTCCTCCTCTGCAAGGACAGGTGATCCTGTACACCACTGCAGCTGCTGGAGGACCTGGAATGAAGGCATAAAAGGAGGAAAGATTTGTGGTTCCTTCTGAAACAGGACTTTGATAAAAAAAATCTCCTTGTCATTCCCAAGCCCTTTTGTCCTAAGGTGTCAGGCATCAATTTTCTGTTCTTTCACCATGTGTTTTCCTTTCTCCCATGGAGCCAGTACTCACTAAACTGTGCAGGAATCCTCAATCTTGTCTGCAGATGTGGCCCTTGTGGAACCACTTCTGCTACCCATAGTCACCACTAGCACCCCCATTGCTAATGAACGCTGTGGCAGGTAGAGAAGCTAATACCACAGCAGTGGCAAAAAACCCTATCACAGCTCACAGATGAGCTCTGTACTGCTGTTTGTTGTTTACAGTGCCTGGTACTTTCAACAAGCTAAGGATTTACTCTTCTCAGTGGCATCCAATGATCAGACAAGGGGCAACAGGTGTGAGCTGGAACATAGGAGGTTACACATCAATATGAGAAGGAACTTCTTCACAGTGAGCGTGACAGAGCACTGAAAGGAGCTGCCCAGGGTGGGTTGTGGAGTCTCCTTTTCTGGAGATGTTTAAAACCCACCTGGCCATGTTCCTGTGCAACTAGATCTAGGGGATGATCTTTTGAGGTCCCTTCCAATCACTAATGTTCTGTGATTCTGTGATTATTTGGCCCTGCGTGCTGTAGCACCTACTTACTGAACAGGAGGAGTGGTGTGGGCTACATCATGCTGCCCTCACTTGGATTAATATTGTTCCCAAGAAAAATATCCTACGTGTCGTCACTTGTGTTAGGACATGGTGGCTGCGCTGACTCAGGCATAGGTAAACGTCTAGCAAAAGGTTCCTTTTGCATCACTGGTAAAAAATAGCTATTTGGAAAGGGAATTTCACCTAACAACAGGTTAAGTGGGTCCTTGGAGGGCAGAAACAGGCACTGCTAGAACCCAAGTCTGCAGGATTTCTGCTGTCTGTATAACAGCACCTTTGTATGGGCACAAGTACTGCCTAATTTACAGCAGCATTACTCGTTCTAGGCTGAAGACAAAGCAGATGTTTTGAACAAAGAGCTTCTCCTGACCAAGCAGAAGCTCGTGGAGACTGAGGAAGAGAAACGGAAGCAGGAAGAGGAAACTGCTCAGGTAAGGCCTTCTCTGGCTTTTCCCATTTAGCAAGGAAGTGCAAACAAAGGGATCAGCAGGAAAGCTTGTGTGGTGCAGCCATGGAAAGAGTTTTGTCTTCAAAATGAAGTCATAAATGAAAAATTACAGTGCCAGGGTAAATGTTGGTTTTTTCCTAACAAGTGGTTTTTCAGTGTTTTCTTCTTGTTGAGCTCTGGATGCTGTTTTCCGTACTTTTCCTCGTACCATAACAATCATTTTTACTGGTAGTAAGGAAAACCAACTTAAGGGGTACAAAGACTCCTCATACAATTATCTGAACACAGAGCTGGAGGAGTTTTTGCCTTGAGAGAGGCCATTCTGGATTAAGCTTCTCAGTCACTGAAGGAACACTGTGAGGCACTCCTGTGTCAAGCTAGAACCAGTGGTGCAGCAGAGTTGAGAGTTGGGAGGATTCAGCTGATCAGAGCCAGCCTGGTACTCAGTTTCATAATATTCACTCTTAGTTCTGTAATCCTACGTGTCTAATGTGCTGAGTGCTATCCTGTGTAACATCTCTCCTTCCCATCCTAGCTGAAGGAAGTCTTCAGGAAGCAGCTAGAGAAGGCAGAATCTGAGATCAAGAAAACCACAGCCATTATAGCTGAGTACAAACAGGTACTGTCTTTCCTTATTGCTCTTCTTTCAGCACGTTCTGGGAGGTGAATTTCCTGAGTTGCCAACCTCAGCCTTTCCATAAGATGCATTTCATGCTGCTGGAGAGCAATCATCGTTTGTCACAAATTGTGTTGTGGTTTTCCCAAGAGTCTCCTGTTTGAGGGAGTCAGGAAAGCTTGTCCTTCAGCTAATGTTAGCACTGCAGGGTGATGAATGCTTCTTTACACTGTCACGTAATGCAGTATAAACATCACAAACTAATTAATCCATACAGTGTTCCAGCCTCTGTGTTCAGGTTCTGTACTGAACGCTAACCCGTTCTTCCCTCTCTGTTAGCAGGGGTGTATTAGCTAAGGGGGAATGCTTGTGCCTGAGAGTGACAGAGTGTAACAAGTGTTGGCTCTAGCTCTGTAATGAAGCACAGGTTCTATTTTACACAGTAAACTCAAGCTAAGAGACTGCTTTCTCTGCTCCAGATCTGTTCCCAGCTGAGTACCAGGCTGGAAAAACAACAAGCAGCCAGCAAGGATGAGCTGGAAGTTGTGAAGGTGAGGATGATGCCTTTATGCATGGGGTGTCCTTAACACGAGTATTGTGTTCTCTACAAGTGTGTGCACAGTGGGGGCATCGGAACGGGCTGGCTTGGACAATGTATATACTTGGGTTTCTTTAATTGAAGCAGAGTTGGTTTAAGTCATGGTCCACAGCATGTCCACCCCTTCTCTAACCCCCCTTACCAGGAACATCTGCACTAGAGGTGAACATTTCCTCAGCATCCCCCTACTTTGTCACTACTGAGTAGGCAGGATTGTCTTCCCTCTGCTGTAGCTTCTAGCTGTTCCTTTAGTGCTCAACATGAACCTGCTTCTTAGTGACTTTTTAATGTTATTGATTAAAAAAATAACTCTAGATTGATGTTCCTGTAATCTGCTGAAATAGCTCAATATCCTGTTGTAGTTAGTGCAAGCCCAGATGGGTGTGCTACATCTTCCCAGTTCACCCTCCTCACTTCCTTCTGGAAATATGGAAAAGCTACCTAACAGTCTCAAAAACAGCACAGTCTGTGTTTGTTTGGTCGAGTGCTTTTATGGAAGGCACAAAGCCACCACAGCACCTTTCCTTGAATTGGGCTGGCATAAATACTGCAAGATATTCCAGAGCTTGGGGAGTGAGAGGGCTTGAGTAGTTCTAAATCTAGGAGCAAAGACAAAGCACACCAAGTAGATTTTAGGAGGTGATGTACCCTGGAGATTGTTCAGGAGCTTCTCAAACTCTTTTCCTGAAAGCTGCCTTACTGGACAGTTTGAGACAACTGAGCAAAAGGCAGGCTCACGTGACAGTGTCTCTTCCAGGCAGCACAGCTGCTGTGATGTGGATGACAAATGGGCTTTCTTTTTCTGGGTATTTCAGGGTAAGGTGATGGCCTGCAAACATTGCAGTGAGATTTTCAGTAAGGAGGGGACACTGAAGCTACCTGCAGCGAACAGGGAGAATAAAGGCTTGGAGACAGATGATGAGAAGGATGCGCTGAAGAAGCAGCTCAGAGAGATGGAGCTGGAACTTGCACAGACCAAACTGCAGCTTGTGGAAGCCAAGTGCAAAATTCAGGTGAGTGGGATCCGAGTCCAGTAGTGCAGGCTGTGATCAGTCCCAAAGAATTCTGAGTTGTGCAGAAAGTTGTTCCAAAGAGTACCTGTACCGCTGGATACTGGTGAGCTTCCAGGACAACTCACCAGTGAGCTTTGTCTTAAAAACAAAACAAGCAAAGTGGGTTTTATTTGTGCACTTTAGTATCTTCTTTGTAAAAATCTCTTCTGCTGCTTCTACAATGTCAGCCTCTCCCTGGTGCCTGGGAGGTTGTGGGGAAAGATTGCAGGGACTGAGTTTGCGGATGGGCTTTGCTCAATTCTGACTATTCTGCTTCCTTAGGAGCTGGAGCACCAGAGAGGAGCCCTTATGAATGAAATCCAAGCTGCCAAAAACTCTTGGTTTAGCAAAACCCTGAACTCGATCAAAACGGCGGCGGGCACACAGTCACCACCACAGCAGCCCCAGCCAGCCCTGCCACCCCGTGAGGGCAGCACATAGCTCCAGCCAGAGCTGCTACAGAGCACAAGAACAACCCACCCAGAGCCCCAGAGGGTTCTTCCAGTGGTCTCTCCTCTTGGGTAAAGGACAAAAGGCAGGAGTGCAGGCTTGAAGTGAAATTCTTCGGTGTTTTACATTCGTTCTGATGTAACTTCTCTTCAAAAGGGGGAAAAACCCCAAGTAATTGCTGTTTTCTGTTGAATTCTTACTTCCCAAACTGCCTTGCCGAAAGACACACTCTGATACCTTCATACTTTTACATTTATTTTATATGACTAGATGTTCAATAAATCCTTCAACACTAGGTCTTTAATACAGGACTAATTATTCCAAATTATTTTTTATCTTGCATAGAAGGTGGGTTTTTTTCTTCTTCTAGAGGAAGAGAGAGAATGGAAACCTGTAAAGTCCTGAATCATAACCTCTCTGTAGAAAGCACAGTGTAATAAGTACTAAGTGTGTGTGTGTGTGTGCGGGTGTCTAGGACAACTTACACCGCAGGACCATCTCAGAAGTTTATTGCAGTGACCACGTCCTGCAGAGAAGCACTTTTTGTAAAGCCTAGGCCGTAGCGAAGATAGTCTGGTGCTCTCCTGGCACAGCTGTTTATGAGCTTCCCTGATCATTTCTTAGTTGGGATGGGTTTTTTTTCCTTCAGAGATGCAGGTAGTGCAGTTCTTTGTCGCACTGTTGTTTAAAGCTGAACTGGAATTTAACATAAAGCTGTCTAGTTATCTTTTTTAATTTCATGTTTATACTAAAAATTTCAATGAATAATTCCTTCTGCTTGGGATAAAGGGAAAAGTGTTCCACGTTTCTTTGCTGGTTTTGCTAGGAAGCAGAGGGAAGACCTTGCATAGTTTTGACCTTTTGTAAATCCTGTGCAATAAAGGGGAAGTTTCATGAATAAAAGTAATTAAAACCTTGCCCTAGGTCTATATCCAAACCACAGATTTGAGACAGACACGAAGCATCAGACACAACCCCCGCAAAAGGCTCATGCTGCATGGAGGAGTAACACATCACAGGAGCAACATCTGTTCAGTTTGGAAATGGTGTGTTAGCTCTTAATTATTTTTATAAACCCAAACATTTCCAAGCTGAATACCAACCCCAGACTTTCCCCTCACGTAGACTTCTCTGCTGATTCCCAAACCAGTCCAGTTGGTTTCTGTCTCTCAAGGTGAGAAGATTCAAGCGCGTTGGTTTTGACTGAATATGAAAGTGTTTATAGAAAATACTTATTTCCTGGAAAATTCAACTACTGCTTGAACCGATGGGGTATTTTTTTAATCACACCTGTCATTGTCTAAAGATGGTCTTGCAGGTTAAATGTCTTTGTTGGACTCAAGGTTGTGTATTAATTGTTCCATTTATGCAGTTGTTGCAGGGATGTTAGTTCTGTTTGGATCTCTTTTTATTTGAAATTTGAAGGAATGCCATTTTGGTTGGTTTTGTACAATAAAACTTAATTATACCCATCCTGTGAGTTGTCGTCAAGCCTAACTCTGAGTTACGCAGAACAAGGCAGTACAGATGGGATGGTACCTGTGCACAAACAGCTCCAAAAGCCAGGCAGCTGTGTGAAGTAGAGCTAAAAATACAATCACTGACCTGACACAACTATCCTGCAATGAAATTCTCTCTTCTAAGAGTAAAACACTACCAAAATTGCATATTTTTAAAAGTACCTGCACGAGCAATGATTCATACAGGGAAAAAAAAGGGTGGGGAGCAGGAGGAATTCTCTTTTGCAAATCCTAACGTAGATCTCCTTCCCCAGTCGGTTTCTTGCTATTAATATTTGCACAAAGGTTTCCATTCTCTTGATTGCCTTGATTCACTGATGTGTATCAGTGATTTGCTCACCAGATCCACTTCACACTCCACAAAAGCTGCGTAAGGAATCTGAAGTGACATTTAGGAACTTGTGGTGATCATCTGATTGTTCCATGTAAAGTTACTGTGATGTTGATAGTTGGACAAGTGTCTCAACTTCTCCTTTATCTCGAGCCATACGTGAAGTCACACTTTAAAACCTTGATTGGGAAAATGCAGAAATAAGAATAATAAGAGGAAAGGGTAAGGCTGTGATTCCCTGGGCAGCTGGGTTCAGGTAACAGCTCACTGGCACTCAAAAGATCTCACCGCTCCACCTTCCCTCTGTGCGGTTGTGTCCTTTGTTATGGCACTTATGTGAGATGATTAAAAACAAAAGATGTGGGTGGATTTCCACACCCACCCCCGCCTTTAGTCTTTTGCCAAGTTAATGAGTTAAATTGTCTTGAAGGGTCTGGTGAGTGCTAGTGGGTGGTGGGAGTGACACTTTGCCTAGTTCCTCAAAAAGGAACTGTTAAATAAGCTCAGCAGGTCTCTCAGAAGTAGCTTTGCCACATCGTCACTCTCAGTGTAGCAGCTCTCTGCCTGTGGAAGTTGAGTTTCCATGGCAAAGATATGTTTGCTGCCTGCTAGACATGATGATTTCAAAACCTTGTAAGGTGGACGCTTGCTTACATCAACAAAAACCAGTTTCGGGAGGCAATGGCTACATTATCACTCTTATGACATAAAAGTAGTAAATCCATCTGTAGATTTAAGGTAGCACTTCCAGCAGCAGCACTTGGGAGGGTAGCAGTGGCATGGAAACTGCATCTTCTCAGCTGTGCCGGAAGGAAAAGGAAATTGCTCTGTGGCAGTATTTCATGAACAAACAGCTACATCCCAAAACAGGCTGCAGGGTTAAACCAGGTGAGTTAAATCCTCCCTGCTGACTGTATGTGCTGTTTTCCTGCAAGAAAACAAACCTGGGGCTTAACCCCCTACACAGTAGTGTGTGATAGAGCTATGTGCACACCTATCCCAAAGCAGAGAGCTGCCTCCCTCATTAGGTCTTCATCAGAACTGACCAAAGTCTCACTTAAACAGGTACTTCCATGTGGTGCTGGACCACCTAAAAGAGTTCATAAGTCTGCAGTGATTACTACTTCTTTTCCCTGTGTCTCCAAGCTTTTATTCCAAGTAAATTGAATTTTATCAAAACAAACACGGAACTTAATCTTATTTTCTAATTGTATTGAGAATACAGAGTTCCGAAAGAACTCTCGAGGTCTCTTCCAATCCCTTATGTTCTGTGATTCTGTGGAAACCTCTGATTAGGGTCAAACCTCCAAAGAGTATTTGAATACAACTGTTGCACGTTGTTGGATTCTAATCTGTTTCTGAGATGCTCAGTAAGGGAAGGGAGGGGAAAAAAAAAAATCCTTTTTTTACTTTAAGAAGTCATTTTTACCTTGTAACACTTTACAGGATAAATGGAGCAAGGCTGTGAACTAGCACACTCAATACTCTGCAGTAGTATCACTTCTCTTAGTTTAAGAAATCCCAAATGTACCCAGAGATAATTAAACTTCATAAAACAGTGGTGTTAATCCAGTAGTCTGCAAAACTTCTGCAGTCCCTATGCATTAATGGTTACTAAAACCAGTTTCAGGAAGGGTTGTCAACCACATAACCAGTACCACCAGTGACAAACACATCCTTGTCCTGCCTGGGCATTAACAGGTCATTTGCTAGAGCTCAGTGACATTGCTTTCATGTAATTTCCACCTCCCTTCTTAGGCATTTTGAAGGAATTACCTTGGTTTGCTTTCATTTATGCTGTTGTGTTCAAAACAGCTCAGAATAAACCCAGCCACGTGCAAGGGGAGGGAGACATAAAGTCAAGGGCAGGAAGAATGCAGCCGCCTGACAAAGCACGTTGTATCCCACTGATGGCCAGAACACTGTGTTGCTTGCTGACTGAATGCAGTAAGTTAGGACTCAATAAAAATCTGAATTAACTTACCAGCTCTGAAGTATCAGAACTGGGAAGTTCCACAAGTCACACTTTCTCCATGGGATAAAGGTAGGACTGTTGGCTTCTTGCTGTTAAGCAGCTGCAGTAAAATCCACAGAACTTACCTGTATGTGTGGGAGACCTATACCCACGTCCTGTTAGGCTCAGGGATAATTTACTTGTCTGTCCTCTAATAAGCCTGAACACTTTTGGCACTGAACACCAGAACACTCCTCTCTTGCAGTGCTGGTTTTCAGCTGACTGCTAGAGAGAAAAACCTAGTATGTGTTAACTGTGGAAGTCCCAAGATGAGGACCGAGGCTGGTGTGCAAACAGCAGTATAAAATCCTACTGGGCTGCCCTGTTGCGTCCTATTAATGCTACATAACCAGCAGGAATAGGGAAGTGATGGTGCCCCTGTACTCTGCACTTGGGAGACCCCACCTTGAGTACTGGGTCCAGCTTTGGGCACCACAGGGTAAGAAGGACGTTGAGGTGCTGGAGCAGGGCCAGAGAAGGGCAAAGAGGCTGGGGAGAGGACTGGAGAAGAGGCCCTGTGAGGAGTGGCTGAGGGAACTGGGGTTATTTAGTCCAGAGAAGAGGAGGCTGAGAGGAGACCTTATTGCTCTCTACAACTACCTCAAGGAGGTTGTAGCAAGGCTGGTGCTGGTCTCTTCTCCCAGATTACTAATGATAGGACAAGGGGAAATGGCCTCAAGTGGTGTCAGGGGAGGTTTAGATTGCATGTTAGGAAGAAGGTCTTTGCTGAGAGAGTGGCTGGGCACTGGAACAGGCTGCCCAGGGAGGTGGTAGAGTCACTGTCCCTGGAGGTGTCTAAAAACTGAGTAGCTAGAGCACTTGAGGCCATGATGTAGGAGTTAGGGAGCTGTTGGGAGGAGGGCTGGACTTGATCCTGAAGGTCCTTTCCAGCCATGAAGACTCTAAGCTATCCTCTAATTTGGAAAATTTAACAAATTCCCCACTTTGTTCAGACAATCCTTGATGACTACAAAAGAGGCTGTAGGCAAGAGTCATTATTTACAAGTTCTTCTACCATTTTCTTCAGTTTAGCCTTCCATAAGCTCTTAGGTACAGGTGTTTATCCACTTACACAGCACCTTGCACTGTAGTACGCTACATTCATGCTTCCTACAGAGACCATACACCTTCAAATCCAACAGCACTGAGAAACCCAGAAGGTGAACACAGTGAATTCAAGGGCAATATAGAGTTCAAGAGCAACTCCAACATATGTAAATGATTACAGAAACCCTGCTACTTACACTTCACATAAGACACCTTTACTGGGGTATTATAAGCTTGTGTAACCTTCGCCCTCACTGCCACTGGATTGCAGAAAGAAAGTTCATCCAGAGGAAAGAGAAAAACACCACTAAAGCCGGTCATCCTTCTAACAGTCAGAGATCAAACCTTTCTTAGGAAGCAGCAGCAAGTTTTTATAACGTGAACTTGATTGTCAAGTGACACTAAGGAGCTAATATCCCTAATCAGGTAACGCAAACACCTCTTTCACAATACACCACCCCTCTTGCACATCAGTATTTCTGACAACTCAAGTTGTCTTTGTTAGGGGGCAAAAGCTGCAGGAAGCTATTGAAATCAATTTTTACATCTACTAGAGGATGGCTTCCAGGCAGGGAATTGAACACAGCAGCTTTCAGGTGTCAGTAGCAGAGCTGTCAGCAACAAGTTCTAAGTAGCAGGAGTAACACTCCTTTGTAAAGTTAAACCAGACCAAAGCAGAGTTGTTTCAGGAAAACCTGAACTACGGACTCTGGCAACTCTCTATTCTCCACTTTGCTTTCTGTAAAACAGCAAAGACACAGACAGTCCATCCACTGCAAACAGTTGCACTCAGCTCATAATTAAAGGGAAAACAGAAACAAAGTGGGGAAACAGCCAATTGCCCACACATGAAAAACAAGACACTAAGACAAACTAACTGCCATTTTAACTGCTCCTAAAGCATTGGCTTTGCCAGATAAGTACATAGCAAGATCAAGCTGAAGGGGAATATCCTGTATAAATAATTGCCGCACTACCCGGAACACCAGCATCCTTCTACAAGATATTAATAGCACTGCCCTTGATATTATAGATATGATAAACAAGTGAATGGAAACCATCGTTTCAGCAGGAGACAAGATTTCTCTTTTCATGAAAGATCTCATTGTGTAAACAGTTCTTTGTTCACAATAACCTGAACATCTGCATTAACCAGCAGACGCCAGCTAAATAATACTCCTTAGTCGTGACAGGAGCCATCTGTTCACCCAGCTAACCCAGAGCAAGCATGGCAAGCACTGCCACAACTTCCTTATGTTATACATCCTCACACTCCATCTTTCAGCGCATGTTGTGTTTCCACACTGCAATACCATGGCATTATTCATACCAACGGGAGTCTTAAAACATATATACCCCCACAAATCAAAGACTCCAAATGTCAAAAGAATAATTGAAGACCAGAAGGATTGTAAGCAGACCACAGCCTTTTATGTAGAGATTCACAGAACCACTGAGGTTGGAAAATACCTTCAAATTCATGACTGGGCTTGATGATCTTAACTCTGCCAAGTCCACTACTACCTCAACCATCTCTCCTTATGCTCTGTATATACACAACTTTTAAGCCTGTTTGTAAACAGATGAAGGTTCAGTGATCTTAAAGGTCTTTCCCAATCTTATAAATTCTCACCTCTAGAGTTATCTTTCTACTGTTAAGAGTCAAAAGGAGGAAGAGAACTCTTAAGTTGTAAGAATAGCTAGAAGACTAAGTACTACTTTTTAAGAGAATACTGCACTGAGCTGAGTCAACACAGCAGATCCCATACAAATATCACTTAGTTTTCAGGAGTAGTGTCTACATGTGCCAGATTAAGTCCCGCTACTCCAAGTATCAGATCATCCTTTTCATGGATCTTACCCCACGCAGCTCTAGATGCTCCCTGCTCACTCCTGTTGACAGAGAACAGCTCGGTTCTCGCTGCTACAGGACCCCTCTCCCACCCGACCAGAGGCCGGTGTCCACGGCAGCCAGGGCAGACCGACACAACTTGCTGTGCTGAAAGCCGGTCTGGGTAGGGAGCGGGAGCGGCACCCTCGGTCGGGTGTTTCGCAGGGGACAAGCGAGGATTCTCCTCCGTACCTGACCCAGTTGTCGCGGAACTTGCTCTGCTGGGGCTGGTTCAAGTAAATGGTGCGGGCTGGTGCTTCGTCCAGATCCGCCGAGGACGTGGCTCCAGACATCTCATCATCCGCCTTCTTATAGCCCGAGGGGGAACACACGGGTCCTGCAGGGAGAGCGCAAAGCGGGGTCAGCACGGAGCCGCGCCCACCGCAGCTCCCGGCGGGGCCGCACCGCACCGCGGGAAGGGAAGGGCCGGGGCGAGCGGCGGCAGCGAGCCCCGGTGGCCGATAAATAACGGATCGCGGGGAGGGGGCGCTTGGCAGCGGAACAAGGAGCAGGATGAGCGGCAGGGGACCCCCCCCCACACCACACACACGCCCCGCCCCACGGCTGCGGGGAGGAGCGAAGCCCGCAACGCCCCCAGCACCGCCCTGAGCCCCCCGGGATGCTGGAGAGAGATTTATCGCTTCACTACAACCCCCCGCCGAACCGAGAGGGGCTTCGCGATACTTGAGCTGCGAATAGATGAGACAAAATTATGTCTGTTTATGAAAAAAGGCGCAGGTTTACAGGCAGTCGCGGGTGGCTCTAGAGAAGAGCCGTGCAGTGCCGGTGTTGGTTTGGGGTTATTTGAAAAGCCCCAAAGAAATCAACAAGCAACTACCCTCAAGCCAAATCCAGCACCTATTTCCACCAGCTAAAAAGTTCTCTTTCAAGGAACAGAAAAGAGCCCGCCCAGACTGATGTCCTTCTTCCCCTCCTCAACTACAGCTGGAGAGGAAAACTTCAGTCCTAGTACAACCCTAAGTGTTCCATGTAGTCAACGTTCAACATACTAAATTCTTGCACATTAGCAGTACTTGTGTTTCTTAAGCAGAATATGGGTTTAAGCTAACATCCTACCCTTCCATCATAGAACTGCTCAAGAGAGTCCAGCACAGAGCCACAAGGATGATGAAGGGAGTGGATCGTCTCCCTGATGAGGAGAGGCTGAGGGAGCTGGGTCTCCTAAGCTTGAAAAAACAAGACTGGGAAGTCATCCCATTAATATTGATAAATATGGAGAGTGTAGGTGTCAGCAGGATGGAGCCAGACTCTGCTTGGCGGCATCTAATGATAGGACAAGGGGCAATGGGTGTCAGCTGGAATACAGGCAGTTACACATCAATAAGAAACTTCTTCCCATTGAGGGTGACAGAGCACTGGAAGGGGCTGCCCAAGGGGGTTGTGGAGTCTCCTTCTCTGGAAACGTTTAAAACCCGCCTGGCCGTGTTCCTGTGTGACTTGATCTAGGGGATCCTGCTGTGGCAGGGGGATTGGACTGGACGATCATTTGACGTCCCTTCCAATCCCTAACATTCTGCAATTCTGCATGACTTATCCCTAGTGTGAAACCAGCTCTGTGTCCTCCAGCCATCAAACACTAGAGGGCCACATCACCTGCTCGTGGTACAACAAGGTCCCGCACACCAGAGCCACTTCACAGTGCTAGCAGCCAGCCAATAAGTCTAATGTCAGTAACTACCAATCTTCTGTCAGCACTGCCTCTTACCCGAGATTAGTGCTGTACACTGTGAATTCATCTCTGGAAAACACTAGCTTCACACAAGTTCAGCGTCATTGAATTTCTTTTGGTTTTGCAGATGCTAACTGAGACCAGGGAAACAGGACAGTTTGCTAGCATCGCCTTTCTGAAAAGGTCATCAAGCTGAAGAAGTAATATATGTAAAGTACATCACTATAATACTCTATGAGGTTACTCGGCCTGAAGAAGGTTGCTACAAGATAGAGGACTGGTCATCCATCCTTACTTGGCAGGTGTTTTTCCCTTCTGAAAACCAGAGTTAAGAGCACTACTGGATAATCACTGATTTTTCCTATTGATTTTATGTTGTGTAACTGCAAAGGAGATCAAACAACAGTACTCTTAAAAGCATTAAGGGCAAAGAAGCTGCTTTCATCTGTTTTCCTGGTCAAAGTCCGGAACAGAAGTGCAATTATTCTAGAACAAAGATGCTGTAAAAATCTTTTTCAAAGGCCTTATTTGTTTCATTTTCTCATTACTCCCTCTGAGCCTCGAAATAGTCATGCCAAATATCGTGAAGCCATCCCACAGCTTTAAGTAGGAAGTCAATACAGCTAATAAAGCTCAGAAGTATTCAGGTTTACTTAGTGCAGTAGGCTTTTGGCTGCTTTCTCCAAGATAGGTGCCCCAAGGACAACAGCATTTGCCTTACCCTTTACACGCACTGACATATTTTCAGAGCATATCTCTGAGCATGTGGGAACAGCTGTACTAAGAAGGTTTTTGGTTTTGGAAGTGGCTCAAATCAGCTGCTTCAACTCTTAGTTGAATAAGCCTCATTTTGGAAGATTACCCCGTAATCCTGCCCATCAGGAATGCCTTCCACCTCCCTCCCCTGTTACTGGGAAGATCACCACCAGCTGCCTGCAGACACAGTGACCAATGCTACTGGCTGTAGATATTCTTTCTCTACATTTAGAAAGGTTAAGTAGCCTGAGCTTCTGGAGGGTTCCTGGCACACAGCAGTCCCAGGAACTACATCAGCTTCCAAAGGCAAGCCCTTCAAGGAAACCAGACTACATGCAGATCACCACTTCAGACACATAGAAGCAACTTCATCTCTGCTCCCTTATTCAGAAAGGCTTTGGATGAATACAGCACAGATTTTGCCACCTCCAGTATTAGCTGGACTTAAAAGCCAAGTCTGAGCAGCTCTTATTCACAGAATCACAGAACATTAGGGACTGGAAGGGACCTCAAAAGATCATCCAGTCCAATCCCCCTGCCACAGCAGGATCACCAAGTCACACACAAATCTATCTAATAGTGTTTAACTCCCTGTATGGAAGTTAATGAATTTGACTCACTGACTTCACTTCAGGGCACATCAACTTGCCACTCTGGGAACATTTTTTCCTCTACAAGACCGGCATCATCTGTTATTTGCCAAAGACCTTGCAGCACTGCTAACACAACTTATTTCAGATTTGAGGAATGGTAGACCATTTGGATCTAACTATCTTAAGTCTACATCGTCTCACAGTGACATACATCATGATGAGTTTACCTTAATGCGTCTACAGACATGACATTTAGAGGTCAATAAAGAAAGCTGATTCTACAGGAATAACCTAGCATGATTTCAGTATAAGGCAATTCTCTTCTCAACATGTAAGTTGTCTCAGCTCTGCTGTTGGTCGTCTTAGTCTTCTCCCCAGCATTCACTCCCTCCACCTGTAAAGTCACAGAAATCCATCTCCAGTGTCACCACTTACTCAGCTCTTAGCTTGGTAACTTGTACTTCACAAGAAGGGAAAGCAGATTTTTTTGTACTGGCCAAGCATTGTCAACATGAAGCTCAAAACATGTCATTAAGTGATTATTCCCAATTGTCTTCAGGAAGGCTTTCTTGCAAAGTCTCAATCAACTTGAGTGGAGCAGAAAACAAGTAAACAAGAAAGCCTGACAAACAGCTCCAAATACTTGCAAGCCAGTCTACCCACAGACATTCTGTGAAAGAGAGCACTGGAGAGCTACTGAAGCAGCATGATTATTAGAGTCCAACACTGATTGCTACCTGTGTTTATAGAACTACAATCCTGACTGAATTTAAGCTGTGTCCAAAACATCTGGCTTCAACTGAGGCATGAGATGTTTGCTGCAGGAACCTCATACTGTTTCTCACTGAGCTTTACAAGTTGCATGAATCAGACTTGAAATAGAAATTCCCTTTTGAAGATCCCATTGGTTTTCCTCAAGGATCTTTCCTTAAAAATAAGCTTTAGTGCAAAGTAAGATGGGATTAAAGCTTTACACTAAGAGATTTTATAGCCTTCTCTCATTAAGGGAAACCAGACTGGATGCCTTAAATTCACACAGCACTTGTTACCACTTGAAAAGTGACAAATTATAACTTAATGCTATTAATTCACTGGGCCAAAGATGACACTTGCCATGTGTATCAGTGTTCTCATTTGCTCAATAACCATCACAGCTTCCCCAGACTGAGTAAATAATGTGTTGTGAATGTGGTAGCATTTAAGATGAGTCACTTGGGATGCTTGCTAACTGTCAGAATTGACAGGAGAACTCTCATGGGAATTTTATCACTTAAGCAGATTAGCCAGCTAGTTACTAGTGTCATCTACCTTTGTGACATGCTTGATTGCCCCGAGAGGTATCCTGTTTTGAAGAGCAAGTGATGAGACCAATTAACCTCTGCCAAACAGCAGAAACATAAGAAGCCAGTTTGCAACAGGTGTTCAGACAGGCTTCATCATGCCAGCTTTCAAACCTAAAGCCTACAGGTCACAGTCAAGACTTGTCCTACTGATTTTGCACATTGTATGCAGGATTAGGACCAAACTTAAAACTGACCTCAAAAAGCAGACCTCATCTGATCTGTCTTCAGAGGTCCTTTCCTAACATCAACTACTCTGATTCTAAGCTTAGACAGACCCAAGGTTTAAGTAGTCAGAATTCCTTGTGTCAACCATACTGTGTTAGAGTTCTCAATTCAGAGACATTTGGAAGGCAACTTTCCTCAGTGAAAAAGAGCCTCACCAAAAGCCTCAAACTGTCACTGATACAACACGTGGAGTTCCCGTTATAGCCTTAGCCTCAAACACTGAAGTGAACATCTGAGAAGACCTGTGCTTCAAGAGGTGGCAGACAAGGTAGGGCTTTTGCCTGCACTGAAATACAAAGGGAATGGTGTCAGTTTTGAGAGTCCCCTTCTCTGGAGACATTTACATTTAAAACCCACCTGGATACATTCCTGTGCAACTTGGTCTAGGTGATCCTGCTGTGGCAGGAGGGGATTGCACTAGATGATCTTTCAAGGTCCCCTCCAATCCTCAGCATTCTGTGATTCTGTGATGAGGACTGAGCATAAGCCTTTTACACTGACAGCAGTACTAACATCCAGTGCTTCAGTTTAGGCTAACTAGGAGACAGAAGATAGCTGCTAGCTACAACATAGGAAGTAAACAAGTACATGTGTATGTGACTTTCAGAGTATCAGGAGATGCTTGTGACCCCAGAAGCAGAAACTATTCCTCCATATAGGGCCTGGAGAATAAGTCTGATGAGAAATTGAGAGTTGGGGCTGTTTAGTTTCAGGAAGAGGAGGCTGAGGGGAGACCTTATCGCTCTCTACAACTATCTGAAAGGACACTGTAGAGATGTTGGTGCTGGTC
>JAOXOE010000698.1:7211592-7230112 GCA_028565055.1 Phoeniculus purpureus
GGGCAGAGTAGAGGGGGAGAAGAACCTCTCTCAATCTGCTAACCACCCCCATTCTGATCCACCCCAGGATGCTGTTGACCCTCTTGGCCACAAGGGCACATTGCCGGCTCATGGTCATCCTGCTGTCCACTAGGACCCTCAGGTCCCTTTCTCCTGCACTGGTCTCCAACAGGTCATTCCCTAGCCTATACTGGTAAGATCATCTAGTGCAATCCTCCTGCCAGAGCAGGATCACCTAGATCAAGTGGCACAGGAACATGTCCAGGTGAGTTTTAAACGTCTTCAAAGAAGTAGACTCCAAAACCTCCCTGGGGAGCCCATTCCAGTGCTCCGTCAACCTTGAATAGTGTCTGTAGTATTATGCATCAGAGTTCTTTGGGTGTTAATAGCTGTTCACTTGCTTCTCCTGTCCAAGAGAAGAACAGAATCCTTTTTTCCTGCGTTGCTTGTTTGCCAGTGTGCCAACAGCACGTACTTTGTTTTTACCATGATTATTATCTCGTGCTTTCAGAGTGGTAACGTCTGGTGAAATTGGGCTTGCTGGTGAAGGAGGAGAGTTGTGCTATTCCTTGGGATGCACTGGATGAGGGCAGACTGTCAGCAGTTAAATCTACTTTACAGAGCATGATGCAGAGACGTTCGTTGTTCTGAGCCAGTTGCATGCAGTTAGTGCACAAATATTCTGGTGAGATGGGTTGTTGCCATCACTGAGCGGATGTGTTGAACATGATGCTCTCGATATATTAATTTACTACAGTTTTTTCCAGGCAGAGGAGTGCTTTGTAAGGAGAGATTGGTTTGGGGCTTCAATTAGTGTTTTAGCTTAGCAAAGAAAGCAAAATAAAATCTGTCTTGTTTGGAAAAAACAATGTCAGGCTTATTTTCACTGAAAGACATATCCTCTAGTCCTCTGTACCAGAGGTCAGCAGTCTGTCAGGAATGATCTACTTCTACTAAGACATTTCTTTTCCCATATCACAGAATCTCCCATCTCTAGGTGAGTTTGGAGTTCCAGGAGGAAAGGGAGAAAGAGATGCTTTGAGTCTCACAAACACTTCCTTAGTGACAAGCAGTAGCTTGCTCTGTCTTACTTCTGTCCAGTTCCAGTGTGGTGGTCACCATGAACCTCTTAGGAATTTGGACTTCAGCATGCAGGTCTTGCATACAGTTCTAGAGAGTAGGACAGGGTGCAGAACAAGGTGGTGAAGCTAAACTACACGGAGATCAGTGTGGGTTTGTTTGCATTTATTTATTTTTAAAGGAAAAGACAAATCAGAGTGAGAAAAATCTACTTGTGTGATGGTCACAAAGGAAACAGCCAGAAGCGAAGCTTTCAGATTTCTAGAGAGCTCTCAGGGTAAGGAGCTTTGCAGACACACAGAAAATTCAACTTGTTTCCTGAAAAGAATGGTAACTGCTGGCAAATGGAAGCAGCATGCGTTGCACTGAGGAGATTCTTTGATTGCTGTATTTCATTTTTCTTTCTGAGAATAAGAACATTCTGTGGTGGTAGGACTATGGGAAGTCCTACAGATGCGTGTTTGCATCATCTCCCAGAGGTGTAGTAGTAGTTTCTTGTCCCAAATGAGCAGTTGGAAGTAGGACAGTAAACCCAACAGCAGCAGATGATGTGCAGACTCTACCATGCACTGAATTAACTTCAATTATCTTGATTCATCTGTCTGTAAAGATCTCAAAAGGCTTGAAGTCAAGATCAGCCTTCATGCAAAACTAATGTAGAACTGTATTTACTGCTTAAACTTGCGAATTACCCAAGTGGTTAAAACAACAGAAGGTATTTTTGCTACTTTTAACATTTACTTGGCATTTTTAGTGCCAGTTCGCTCGCTCAGTTAGTGACTGGGAAGTGGAGGAGATGACAAATGAGCCGCTGTGTCTGCGCAGACGTATTTCAGTGCACTTGACTCTGAACCTGTGCCTTGAAGCCACACTTGTGGGTTGGTGGTTGTGGTTTTTTGTGTGAAACGCTTGGGTTGTGACGGTTTAGCTGTGGATTGAATTGCTTGGATGGGAAAGCTATTTTAGTTCAGTAGAGAACTAATCAAACTGGTTACTTACAGCAATACCAAAGGATATTAAACAAGTGCTAGGAAGAGGAATGTGTTTTCGGTCCCAATAGCATCATGCAGGGTTCCACTGCTCAGTGTTCTGAGACTAATTAATCAGTAAGGGTGTCTAATTAAAAAGATGACTGTTCACCAGCTGCCACAGCAGGATCGCTAGTGGACGGAAACATTAGAGTTGTTCTGCTGCAAATATTTGTGTTTGGAACACAGCATCTGTTTGTCCTGACTGAAAATGGGAGAGTTTATTTCTCCGTAGTGAGGAAGAACTTGTGTGTTCTGTGCCCTGCATAGAGAGCAGTAGCTTCTCCAGACTGTGCAGTGAAACATTCTCCTAGCATCATTTTTTTTGCAGGGATACAGAGAGGGTGATTTACTTAACTCCTCGTGAACGGAGGAGATTCTTTATATTTTTATAATTTAATGTGGTCTGTCTACAAAAAATCATATTGATAGGATGCCCCATTTTTGGTGCAAGTTGTGCTGACAGTCGTCTTCTGTTTTGAATGGTTTTAATGGTGCTACGTGCTGTGGTCTAATAGTTATGTATGAACTGAAAATATGTATGACAATTTAGTGAAAAAATAACTCCTCAGAAGAGCAGAAGTTGTCAGAACTTGAATTCTTTAAAGGGCTTTATTTAAATTCAGACTGGAGAGAAAAGATTGAGTTGATGTTGAGTGTGCTAGGGTACCTGATTTCATAGTAAATGTTTAATATTACTCCTACAAACTCAGGAATAAAATGTCCCTTAGGTGAATTAAATTTGCCAAGTTTTGATTCATTTAGAGCTCACGTAGAGAAAACCTTTCAATTCAGTGAGCACAAAAGGGAAAAATATTACGCTTGCTCTTCAAAGAAATTCTTCGGTTTCATGACAGCCCTTTTCAGGAGAAAAGTGAGTAGCATCCATTGGTACTTTTTATTTTGATGTCACCTTAATTTCAACTTTTATGTATGATACTTGAGGTGGAAAATAACGACAATGAAATTATAAGACGTTAGGAATGTTACGAATTTTTCTTGCACAGAAAAAGATGCAGAAGTCAGTTTTGACAAGCACTGGAAACCCTGGTTAGGAAAATCAGAAGTTTAAAATACATTTATTGAAGAGAGCAGACTACCTTTCCCCACTATTAATAGCTGCTTTCAAAATGTTAATGTTCAAGGTTCCAAGAATTAAGAGTGTTAAATGCTTAGAGAGGTGCACTAGCAATTGAAGTGCCCAGAAGTATGCTTGGTGTCTAGATTTATTTTTTTTTTTTATATTTCTCTGAGGAATCACGTGCTTAAAGTCCTTTAAAAAGCCTTTGTTACCAGCGGTACTGGTGTTCAGTATCTTCCCAGAGCTTCTTTTACTAGAGCATTGTGCATATAGCCATGGGCAATCCACAGTAATTGGAACTGGTAACAGAAAAAGAAAGGTTTGAGCTGTCTGAAGGAATGAAACATACCTAAGTCATGCACACATCACTTACATTCAGACTAGGGTTTAAAAGGGGCTGGGAATTGTGACACCTTTCCTACCTGAATTTATGTGACTGTGTTAAAACCCCCAAATGCCGATGGTATTCCCATGTTCTTTAGGATGTTTTTTGAAAGAGCCAAGCCAACGCTACATACATGTTACAGTAATCACTTCAGAAGAGATGAGAGACTTGTAGATCTTCTTTACAGCCTGTAGCCATTCAATATATTTTCCCTGTGTAGTGATGAGCAGCTTGTACCAATTAGGAGTGATTTCTCCTATCAGCAAGTGAATCTGCAGCTGCCGAGCTCCCTACACCTTATAGAGCCAGAACTGCAACCCTCGGGTGTTGGATGGAGGCGGTGGCTTTACATAGCTGTCAGTGTAGTGCAGTGGTACTTGGGCTGCTGCACATCCTGATTTACATTCTGGTTTAGAGTATTACACAACAAGGCAGCTCAGCTTAATTTCCTAGAAAGCTCAGAACAGCAGGTCTTTTGTCTTCAGTAGCTGGTTGTTTTCAGGGCTTGTTGCTGACTCAGGCAGCCTGGCTCCTTTAGCCTCAGTGCTAGTCAGAATGCTTCTAAAATTTTAATTTAAAGCCTTGATATTCCTTATCCTGAGTGATAAATTCATGTATAGCCACTGTTGCACAGGGAGTTTCCCTTGGGTTGCAATAAACGTGCTACACGTGTGGTTCCAGTGCAGATATTGCCAATAGAAGTTCCTGCTTCTAGTCATGATTCTCTGTAGTATCTCTTAAGTACTTCACTTAGTGTTAACCAAGGCTTATCTGAGTTGCTCTGGAACATTGCATGGTGCACTTAGTTCTGTTAATTTATTAAGAGTGATTTTCACAATCTGACAAGCACTCGATGGAAGGCACTGGGTTCTCCAGGATTGGCATGGAGGTGCTTGTGTCAGACAGTGAAATAGATTATGATCTTTATATTTCTGTGCATGTAAAGGGGCAGATCTCTGCTGCTTCACACAGGGGAATTTTGCTGTTTATCCTGTCTCTCGATTGTTGTGGTGACATAAATCTTGTTCTGTTGCTTTAGCTACCTTTTGTGATTGAAGTCAGGTCTCCAGGACATTAAACAAGTGACCTAAGGTATATGGTTCCTCCTACTGACTGTGAGAGCTGTGAAGAACTAATTTTCTCTATGGAGTTCTCTGAAGCTTGTACTAACCATGATCTCCAAAGCAAAATCCAAAAAAACCCAATCACTGCTTGTCTCTGAAGCTCCTTCTGAAAACTGAGTCACAGACGTTACATTTTAAGCCAGCAGAATGTTTGATTATTCTGCTTTTGACCGCCTTTAAAATTCTAGTTGCCATAACAACTTTATTTCTTTATTTTTAGCACATCAGTTGCCATAACAATAAAATATGGCCTTTTCCATTGAACCCTTTTTCCCTCAATATATATAAAGAACCTTCTTGAGAGAGGTAAAGGAAATGTAGCAAAGTTCTTCCTGTGAGCACTGTGGTTAGAACATAAGCTGGAAACTAATGATTATTTTAAAAAATTATTCCAGTTCTGTGACAGATTTTTTTGACTACTGAGTATTTTCATAACTTGCACAGAAAAATGAATGCAAATCACTGTATAGAGTCCCTTTCTTCTGGAGGACATTGCTGCTGGGATTTAATTTTTATTTGTTATCATCAGTGTGTTAGAGAACCGTAACCCTTAGTCATTTCACTGAATCACAGAATTACTGAGGCTGGAAGAGACTTCTAAGTTAGATCATCAAACCCAGCCCATGACCTAACATCACCACAGTCACCTAGACCAGGGAGCTAAGTGCCACATCCAGTCTGTCCTTAAACACCTCCAGGGATGAGGACTCCACCACCTCCCTGGGCATTCCGTTCCAATATCTGATCACCCTTCCCATGAGGAAAGGCTTCCTAACATTCAACCTAACCCTCCCCTGGCACAGCTCTAGGCCCTGCGCTGTCATCAGTTGCTAGTTGCCTGGGAGAAGAGCTTGACCCCCACCTGACTACAGCCTCCCATCAGGTAGCTGTAGAGAAGGAGAAGGTCCCCCTGAGTCTTCTCCAGGCTAAACACCTCCAGCTCCCTCAGCCTCTCCTCATCAGACTTTCTCTCCAGTCCCTTCCCCAGCCTCGTTGATCTTCTGGACCTGCTCCAGCACCTCAATCTGTTTTTTGAAGTGAGGGGCCCAGAACTGCCACCTGTACTAGAGGTCTTTATCTCATTCTGTGCAATGGCTACCAATAAGATAGGAGATATAAAACTGTTGGCCACCAGCATCCTACGAGGTCAGTCCCAGCAGTTCCACTTCCTTATCAACAAGAGAATTGTCATCACAGAGACCAGTATCAGCGTTGATACACCAGGGTTTGGGTGGTTACATGTCGTGTATCTTAAAAATATATAAATTAAATTATTGACATTTAGCTTCAAGCTATAATTTTGAGAAGAGGCAAAAGAGTTACTTTAATATGCGTCAAAGACGCTGGACTTTATCACAGAATCATGAATCATTTAGGTTTGAAAATACTTCCAAGCTTATTGAGTCCAACCATAAACCCAACTGCCCTAAGGCCACTGCTAAACCATGTCCCTGAGCTCCATAGATCTGTAGAGTCAGCCTCTGTATTCCCTGTTGTCCTTCCTAAAAGGACTTCCATATCTCAAAAATACTGTCTTGAAACCTGCATTTGCTGTTGATAAAGTGTAAGTTTAATTTCAGGTTTTTTCCCTGCAGATAATGTCAGGTCTGGGTTTTTTAGGTTTTGGTAGTTTTTTTGAACAAAGAAAGTGATTTCTCAGCTCCCATAACATTTCACATGTGCCAATTTCCAGCTATAAATACCAACGTCCTCATTAGCTAATACAAAAAAACCCCAAAACTGGCTGGTTATTGGAAGTTGAAGGTATTTAGACATTATTCATCTTGAAACACAATTATCATATGTAAGAGAATTTTACACATTTTCCTTAGCTAATTTTTAACTTGGGGAGGGGGGAATAAAAATCACTAATTCTTGCTTTCACTGGTATTGTTCAAACATCTCTCATTGCTGGTTCCATGTCTGTGAGGTTGCCAGAAGTAGTCTTCAACTGTGTCTGTTTGCAAAGTTTTCCCTCTAGGCTGCTCTTGGTAGGAAGCTATTCTTGGTCCTTGCTCATATATGGTTATTGCTGTGAGTTTGTGCTACTAGAGCCTTGGTGCTGTAGGGGAATACAAGTGGTACCTCTTCAGCTGCTCCAGCTAGGAGGAAGATTTGGTCTAAATGAAGCTTAAAATCCATAAAAAGCAGTTGTGCCACACTTCAGTTTATAAATAGTTTTGGTGCTGTACCCTTCCCTAGTTCTTCTCTTCCATTTCTTCACCAAAGTAGTAGAATAATAATAGCGAGTAACACTTTGTTTAAAGGCAATCACCTGAAATTCACCATTTTCTCAAGAAATAGTGGGGGTAGCTTTATTAGTCCAGATTTGGGGTCAGCATCAGCTGCTCCTCGGTAAATCCATGTGTCAAACCAAAGAGTGTGTTCTTAGTTCTTCAGTGATTATTTTCTTCTACCAGAGCAGTCTAAGCAGGGAGTCCTCCTCCTAGCTGTTTGGTGTTTTTCTGAGCCACCTCTTGCCTGCTTGTGGAAGTACTATTAAAAATAATCTATTAAAGGAAAAGTTTACGGTGGAATGTGCCAATTACGTGCGCAGATCAGCACAGAAATGGTCCCTGTGACTAGGCGCACGCTGCAAGCCAGCCAGCCCAGCTGGACTAGAGTTGATGCTCTGGGAAAACTTGCAGGACCATTTAACATAAGCAACATCCCTGCAAAGTGCATTTGAGTCTGTTTCTGATCTTTTCTGAAGTGATTTTTGTCACTTCATGGTAGCTGCAACCTAACAATTGGTAGGAAAAACAGCTGGAGTTGATGGTCCTGAAGGGTTTTTAACAGTTTTTGAGAAGATAAATTACTCACATGAATGTTCTCTGTGATTTAGCTTTCCACATGGATTACAAGTAATTTGTTAGAGACCACAGTTGTGTAGGTTTTGTTGTGCAGGTTTGCTGTTGTGCTCTCAGAAGGATTTGCGGCATGCTCAGGGTTGATGGTACAGTAGTTCATGGCTGTGTGGTCTTGGCTAGTTGAAGATGGCTCTGCTTGCCACCAGGGATTGGACTGGGTGATCTTTAAAGGTCTCTTGACCTCAAAGCATTCTGTGATTGTATGACGTGATGCTCCTGGGAGAATGTAGAGAAATAGTGCTGGGTGCAACTTGTTTGTTTGCAGGCACCAACCCAGGGACTAAGCGAGGTCCGCTTTCCAACCTGGGACAGTGATGAAGAATGAAAGTCACATTTGTGTGTACTTCCACTTCATGCTTTGCTGCAGCCAGATTTGCGGTTAGGAAGGACAGATGTATGTGAGTCTGATCCTTGAATTCCTCTTCTAGTCATTGCTCTTGCAGAGCCCTTAGAACTTGGCTTTTCTCATCAAGGCTGCAATAAATTATTCATCATTAGAACTCATTAAATCAGAATTTGTTGCCTTTTAAAAGGTCACGCTGTAGTTTGAGAGAACTCTCTGGCTTTGCAGTATGTGAAAAATCAGAGCAGGTGATTTCAGTGTTTGGCTTTTTTTGTTTTTGTTTTAAATTCCATTACTCTAACTCTGCAAAACTGGAATTACTGCTAATACTGACTGAGCTTGTGCCTCTGCCAGGTCAGCTGAAATCGTTCTGATCATGAAATTCCTTGGTGCCCAGTTGTGAGAGGCTTTCAGAATAATGGCATCTGTGGCATGCTGATTAGCACCGTTCATTAGCTGTCACAGCATTTCCCTGAAGTGAAATCAGTTCTGTATAGTTTATTGCCTGATGCTTTGTTTCTGTTGCTTTGAGACATAGAAGTTGGGTGCTATTTGTCGCACCAAATTGAACCTGTATCACAGAATGTTAGGGATTGGAAGGGACCTCAAAAGAGCATCCAGTCCAAAGCCCCCACCACAGGAGGATCACCTAGATCAAGTCACACAGGAACATATCCAGGTGGGTTTTAAACATCTCCAGACAAGGAGACTACACAAGGCTCCCCTGGGCAGCCCCTTCCAGTGCTCTGTCACCCTCATTGGGAAGAAGTTCCTTCTCATATGTTCCAACTCACACCTGTTACCCTCTGTCCTATCATTGGATGGGGTTTCACTGGTTATTCAGCCTTGACAAGGCTGCGTAATTTGTTTACTAACACCCCATGAGAGTTGCTTAAGAGGAAAGAAGCATAATTGGCTTAATGCGACTGGCTTGAAACCAGCATATGAGAGTTCGATTCCTTCCTTTCTTGTACTTGGACAAGGGGGAGTTCTTCAAAGGTGTGGTAAGGTGGTGGGCAGCCGTAAATTCATTCAGTGTTGGAGGTGGTTAGGTCAGATTGTAGGACTTTTCGTTTAGATGCTGACATGTTCCCCTCAGTCTCCTTTTTTCCAAGCTAAAGAGACCCAGCTCCCTCTGCCTCTCCTCACCAGGGAGATGCTCTACTCTCTTCGTCATCTTTGTGGCTCTGTGCTGGACTCTCTCAAACATCTTTGTGTCCTTGAACTGAAGGGCCCAGAATTGGACATTTTGGGTCTGCTGGTGGATGAAAAACTGGACATGAGCCATCGTGTGCAATTGTAGCCCAGAAGGCCAATCACAAAGGAACTGTGGCCAGCAGATCAAGGGAGGTGATTTTGCCCCTCTACTCTCTCCTGGTGAGACATTGCCTGGAGTATTGTGTCCAGTTCTGGAGTCCCCAGTGCAAGAAGGATATAGACACACGGGAATGTGTCCAGAGGAGGGCTGTTAAAATGATCAGGGGAATGGAGCATCTCTCATATGAGGACAGGCTGAGAGAGTTGAGGCTGTTCAGCTTGGAGAAAAGAAGGCTCTGAGGGGACCTTCTTTTGACTGGCCAGTACCTGAGGGGGGCCTACATGAAGGCAGGGGAAAGTCTTTTCCAGAGCGTTTGTACGGATAGGACAAGGAGCAGTGGGTTCAAGCTGGGAAAGGAGAGATTTAGGTGGTATATTAGAAAAAAGTTCTTCAGTGTGAGGGTGGTTGATGGCTGGAACAGGCAGCCCGGGGAGGTGGTGGGGTCCCCATCCCTGGAGTCATTTAAGGTCAGGCTTGATGAGGCTCTGAGCAACCTGACCTAGATAGAGTTGTCCCTGTGTAGGAAGGTTGGACTAGATGACCTCTAGAGGTCCCTTCTGGTCTAGAACATTCTGTGATTCTATGTGGTCTCACCAGGGCACTTAACCACACTCCTTCTTGTCAGAGGACCATACTGTCCTGAGGTAATCTCCTGAAGAAAAACCTTCTTTAGTGTAAAACTCAGCAAGGTAACCCAGCTAACTGGTGAGAGTGCAGTAAATGGAAACAGGAGCAATTTTTGATGCAAATTTGCTCAGTGTTTACTAAATAAATGAGTAGTGTTAGTAGCTAATGTAACAGTTTCAAGCTGTGGAAGTGTTTGATGTGATTGTGCCTCCCAACATCAAGTGTTGAGTACTCCACTGCTGTTTTGAGGAAAAGGATGTTTTTATACACAGGTACCTTATATATTGCATGTGGAATGCCTGTACCCAGGTGAAAGCTCCTATGTGTGCTGTGTAAGCTCCAGCTCTTTGCTCTTTAAATAGACAGCTCTGGTGGGTGGATTTAGGGAAGAAGCTTTATATTCTAAATAACAAATAAAACTCATTTCTGCCTTAAGTATGAGTACAGAGAGCTACTTCAAATGCTAGTCTGATGGAAAAACCCAACCATGTACCTGCACATTTTATGTAAGGCATGAGTCCTTCTGGAGGTGTTAAAGCCACAAGCAGCATGCAGGTGATGTGCTGGACAAGAAAAAAGCCAGAGGTAGTTAAGATAAAAAGAAAGCAAACCAAAGAAACATATTCTCAAATGATACTTTAAAAAGGGGGTTTGGGCAGAGGATCAGGAGCTGGTGGTACTTAGACATTGTCATTCAGGTCTGCATCTCAGTAAATAACTAGTGTGTTCCTCATCCCACACTCCCAATAGCATCTCCTCACTTTATTCTACGTAGATTTAAAAGATTGTACAAAATTACTGTTGTTTAAACCAGGTAATCTTCCAATACTAACATCAGACTGGAAGTGAGTGGTGTGACTGCGATGCTGCTTGGTGTGGGACAGGAATTGCCACTGGTGCACCTGCTGCTTTAGAAAAACTCTTCAGAAAACAAATACTGCTTTCCAAAGAGAAGAGATATGGAGTAATGGGTGTTTTCCTTGCTTGAAGCTTCTAGATCTACCTTTGTACAGTCTGTCTGGGCGGCTTTATGTGTTTCCTTAGCAGGTCACACACTTCACTGCTTTCACAATGGCTTTGCGTGCATCAGACTCTGCTCTCAGCAAGATGAGGCAGTGCAAGTACTCTGTTTTGGGTGATACCTCCTGTTGTTGTTTGTAGCTGGTGGAATTAATACGGAACATGTGGAATTGTTCCTTCAATGTGGAGAAGAGAGCTGTTTATAACCAGTCTTGGAATTTATGCATCATCTAAGATGTGGTGCAATGTCTTGGTGACAGCCATGAAATGCTCCCAGTAGAGCTGTTTTCTCTTTCTCATTTCCCTTTCTTTACATGAAAATCAAAAAAGCAACCCTCATTTTGTTGAAAACTTTGCCAGTATTCCCTAATGTGCCAGAAATCTCTAATCTACAGATAGCAAGCTTCTTTCATGGAGGATTTTCATGTGCCTCCTCTGATAGGACATTCAGTATTGCCACATCATGTGTGATTCTGTCTGAAATTGCCTGGCTTTGCCAAGACTAGCTGATCGCTGCTCTGATTTCCACTTGTCTCCAAACACACATAAAATACCAGTTAGTGCATTCAGGCACAGAAGGAGTGGGCAGAGAAGGAATAAAACCTGCTTCCTATTGTTCTGCCTGAGGAGCTCTGGCTGAACACTGCGCTCAGGCGCTACATTTAGTCATGAAATCTGTTTGTTGCAGCCATTTACAGTTCTGAGGTGCTGAAACAGCTTTAATTTATATTTTTCTTAAATCCTTTGATGGAAGAACATGGAGTTACCACACATCACAATTGCAAACCTACTCGTACCCTGCTGCATTTTCTGCCGCTTCGCGTTTCTCCATACTCATCGTTGAGTATGTGCTTAGGAAAATTGTGCCCAGGGTATGCCTTGGAACTAAACTGATTTAAATCGCTGTAGTCTGTAACGACTTAGATAGTTAAAGCTCCCCCATACCATTCTTGCCAGGTGTGATTTGCTGATCTATAACCCAAAATGTAGGTTCGTGGCTGCTGTCTTGATGTCTGAATTGGCTGTTCCCGTGTTGGTGTGAGAGAACTTTGCTGCTGGCTCTCCTTCTCTGGCTTTGTTTTTAGGAAGCACCAAGGAAACGGAAGTTCCGAGTCCTTAATCAGGGTGAATCAAAGGCTCTGTTAATTGGGCTGCAAAGTTGGTGCATTGGTAAACGATGGGTTTGCCAGTATCAGTGTTTAAACTGATAATGGCACTGAAACTAGTTCCAGCTAAACCTGCCTTAAACCAGAAGATGGTGACATTTTTATGGGGCTGGGATTTTGCAGAGAAAGGACTTGAGTGAAATGAGCTCCAGTGTATGTAGATCGCGATAGAGCGTGAGTGTGGGGTCCCCGTTGAACCTTTTGGCTTTGTTGGGGGGGTGTCGGGGCCGCCAGTCACAGCACCAAGAGCACCCCCAGAGCCAAAGGTGCAGCCTCCCGCCGTGCCCTGCGGGGGGCGCCATAGCGCTGCGGCAGCGGCACCGCCATTGGCTGGGGCCGGCCCGGCCGAGTCACCTTTACCCAGCGCTGGGGTGCGGGGGGAGGGGGAGGAGGAAGAAGAAGAAGAGGAGGAGGAGCGGTCTCAGGTGCAAACATCATTACAAGGGGAAATCAGGGAAACAGCGACAGACGCTCCAGCCGCCCCACAGTAACTAGGAGTTCTCCGCGGAGCTGGAAGGATGCTGTAGGTGAGGAGGATGAGGGTTGCAGCGCTGCTGGAGGGGGGGAACCGGAGGCAGCAGTGATGATCTCGGGGCGTATCGGCGGAGAGAATGAAGAGCCGGGAATATCTTGGGATGTTATAAAAGCAAAAGGACTTTGTGTACAGCACAACGGGTATTAACTCCAACAAGAATGTTTCCTTGCAAAGTGCTGCCCCAGCACTGGAAATCTGCCTCTTCCAGGGTGTGAAATCCCTCCTGCGGACACGGCAAGGACCAGCAGCAGCATCGCAGAGATTCTGCTACTTCTAAAGAGACTTGGAGCAAATGCCAGCTTGATAGCTGAATGACCTTGGTGATCGTTTTTTGTGGAATCACTGCCAGTCTCCTAGTCTCAGGAACTCTAGGATTAAAGATGGGTTTAACATTTTTTTAGGGACCTTTCAAAAAGGAAGATTGTGTGCAATTAATTACCTACCTAATGATTCCTGAACTAATCAACCATTTCCTTAAAACCGAGCACAGCACATGATGTTTTCTGTTAACGTTTGCGCTCTCCATAACTGCGAATAAAATGAACAAGGTAATGCCCTGCAATTAGAAGATTTTAAGCACCTCTATATTGTGCTGATCATCTAATAAATATAGGAACTCTAAAACTGCACAAAGGCTGAAGCTGAATACCAGGAGTGAACAATGGCAGCTTTTCTAGGCAAATCAGCATTTCATTAGCTCCACAGCAGAATGCAGCTGGAAGTTTCTGTTCTCATTGTGTGGGGGTTTGTGAAATGATTCGAGTGTTACCACAGAGGTGAGCAATGTCATAGATTTACCTGTGGACTCCTGGCTGCTGATCCGCTGTAGCAGATATAGCAGAGTTTCCAAAGATAATGAGTTTAAAATTGCTGTTGGATGAAATGAAATGCAAGAGGATTTGTTTTGTCTGTTGGGATCTTGGATTATGCTCCTGGCATTAATAATTGTAACGGACTATAACTGTCTGAAGGAATTGTGAATATAGACATAAGTCTCCAAATTCTATTCTTAAATCCTTTTCATTTTTAAAATGAATAGACTTGCTCTTCCTCAGTGTATGTGAGATGTATATTTTCTTTCTTGGGAGTCAGGAGACAAATCTGCCTTGTCCCCCACCCATCTCCCTCCAAATAAAATTAATTATTCATACCCAAACAGTGGTGAGTCTATTGGAATGAACCTTGACCGGAATGTTTTCCTTGCCTTTCTAATGAATAGCATGGATGAGTCGCAGTGCCACATCCTGAACACAGCCAGAAAAGACAGTGTTAGATGATGAACTTTTTCCTGTGATTTCAATTGAGACGTTACAAAGATCATCTCCAGTTAACTGCTGGGCCAGGAAACCTGAGCTGTACTGAGGTTGCTCCTTCCCTTCCTCCCTCTCGCCCGTTATATTCCAAAGTAAATGACTTTCTCAGGAAAATGAGCAGTCAGAGATTCCCCGCACTCCTTCTCTGGGCAGTGAATGTGTCTCTTTTGTCAGTTTGTATTACCGTATTTTGCAGCACCTGTTTGTTTTAGAAGTGCCTTGTGTTTGCTAAAGAATTGAGCAAGAGCACTGGAGGAGCTGATTGGTGGCCTTTCTTTTTCTGGCTTTTTTCCTTCTTTCTTTTTTTTCTTTCTTTCCTTAAAGCTAAGTTGTGGCAGAGGTGATGGCACTCATGCTGAGGAGACATCAACAATCATGGGACTGTAATCCTCTCAAATGTGAGCACTGGCAGTGTCTACAGAGAGAGACCATGAGGCGCTTAAGCACAGTTCAGCTGCTGTTATTCAGGTCATCTGCTGGCTGAGGCTCAGCTTGCAGCGTTTCTTAGGCACAAACCATGAACCAGTCCCGATGGATTGAATGGAGGACTCTGAACATGAGCAGGAGTGTTCTGAATGTATCTGAGCATCTCTCCTGCCCTCTTGGATTTGGTCACTACAATGCAGTTGATGTCTGTATCCTTGAGACAGTTGTTATTGTCTTGCTAATGTTTCTGATTATCACGGGTAACTTAATGGTGATCTTTGTTTTCCACTGTGCTCCACTTCTGCACCATTACACCACCAGCTACTTTATTCAGACCATGGCCTATGCTGACCTTTTTGTGGGAGTTAGCTGCTTGGTTCCTGCTCTGTCGCTGCTCCACTACTCTACAGGTGTCCACGAGTCCTTGACTTGCCAAGTCTTTGGATACATCATCTCTGTACTCAAAAGTGTGTCTATGGCGTGTCTCACGTGCATCAGTGTGGATCGCTATCTTGCTATAACCAAGCCCCTCTCCTATAACCAGCTGGTCACACCTTGTCGCTTGAGAATCTGCATCATCTCGATCTGGATCTACTCTAGTCTGGTCTTCTTGCCTTCCTTTTTTGGTTGGGGGAAACCTGGTTACCATGGAGATATTTTTGAGTGGTGTGCTACCTCCTGGCTAACCAATGCCTATTTCACTGGCTTTATTGTGTGCTTACTGTATGCTCCCGCGGCCTTTGTCATATGCTTCACCTATTTCCACATCTTTAAAATCTGCCGGCAGCACACCAAAGAGATAAATGATCGGAGAGCTCGATTTCCCAGCCACGAAGTGGATGCTGCTGGGGAGGCTGGGCACAGCCCCGATCGCCGTTATGCCATGGTTTTGTTTCGGATAACCAGTGTGTTCTATGTGCTGTGGCTCCCCTATATCATCTACTTTCTATTGGAGAGCTCTAGGGTGTTGGAAAACCCGGCGCTCTCCTTCCTAACGACGTGGCTTGCTATAAGCAATAGTTTCTGCAACTGTGTGATCTATAGCCTCTCCAACAGCGTTTTCAGGCTGGGGCTGCGGAGGCTGTCAGAGACAATCTGCTCATCTTGTACGTGTTTGAAAGACAGGGATGTACCGGACCCTAAACCACGAAAACGGGCTAATTCCTGCTCCATTTAAGTGAGAAATGGGCGTGTGTACTCAAGTGCGGGATTGTGATAGTGTACCTGAGGAGAAGAGTTTACTTGAGTAGCTCGCCGGAATGTTAGAGAGGGTTTAACAATGATTGTGGAATCGGCTGCTGCACAGGCCTCACTGAGCCTCACAGAGCTCTCGTGAAATAGTGAGGACAGCAGTTCACAGAGATGGTGAGCAAAGTTCGAACTAAAGATCTTCCAAAGGGCGTAAGATAACCACCACATTAGAGGGGGTTCCTTATAAGTAAGTTAGTTGCTACCTGAGATTTTGCCCCTTGTAGAAAAGTTGTCTTACTTTATGTCACAATATACTGTAGCCTTCTGGATTTAAGTAGATTTGAGAGGAAACCGTCACCACCACAGTAACTGGCTGTCTGCACATTCTGTACCTGAGGACTTTAGTAGCTATTGCAGATCAATAATGGGCTCTGTCTCTGCTCATGTCCTGTACAAGTTCCAAACAACCTGCAATGCATAAACCCTACACTGGGCATGATGCTTTTGGGTAAACCGGCACGTTTGGGTACAACTTCCACAGCAACTCTCCCTCCCGTTTCCTTTTTTGTTTTGTTCTTTCCATGCTCTGCATCCCCAGATCCCATCACGTTCAAGTGGTTTAGCTGGAGGGCTCCTACAAGGTAGTTTCATCCTGCAAAAAGCAGTAGCCCTTCCTGGCTGGCTGAGTAATCACAGCAGCCTGCATATGAGGACTTCTTGGGTCTTTTCATCTTTTCAATCCCATTAACTTAGCCCATGGTACCACCATAGTGTCCTTTAGGCTGTGCTGAAGCTCTTCCTTTACCGGCCACACAGGTAATCCTGATGCAGGTAGGATAATTGCACACAGCAATGGGCAGCACCGCTTAGGAAACTTAAATAACAAGCCCTTTACTTTGGGAAGTCCAACTAGCTTAACTCCAGTGGTAGCTGTCAGTCTGTTGTGTGAACCCAGCTTGCTTTATTTTGTGTTCATTTTTAAAGAGAACCTGACGTGCTCTGTGCCCGATGTTTTCCCAGCACATTGGGGTAGGTCAGTGTGACAGGATTAAAAACTGTGCAGTTGTTTGTTAGGCAAGTGTTGTGGGAGGAGGTGAACGAGGTGGTTTAGCATCAAATACAGGCGAGGCACTTCACTGTTTCCTTTTGTACGACTGGATTTTTGGGTACGCCGATGAGGAAATTCTTTTTCATTCCGCAAGGGCACACGTTAGGTTTGGGTAAGATGTTGCTGGGGGTGCAGATGCATGCTAGTCAATACAGTATTTAAATTATCAGTTTCAACCAAATGTAATTTTTGTTGGCTTTTTTTTTTTTAAAAAAAGGCCCTATGATTGATTGTCGGTGCCTTTTGACTCTGCACTATTACTCCTTCTTTCACCAAAATGCTATGTGAAGATCGTGCCTATTACCTTTTGTAATGGAACCTAACCACGCTTGCACACTTGTGGTTTGACTCTAGGTCTCCCTTCCTGATGTACTCCTTATTCCCTTGAAGTGGTTCTGAATCCCTGTACATTTTTTTAGACCTGTAAGAAAGTGGAACCAATGGAATAAAGTAAAATTCTGTATATCAAACCCAGCCTTGGTGTTAGTTCCCTGACTTTATGCTTGGCTGTCTGGGAATCATAGCATGGCCAGGGTTGGAAGTGACCTGAAAGATCTTCTAATTCCAACTGGGATATCTTGACTAGATCAGGTTACTCAGGGCCCCAGCCAACCTGGCCTTGGGCACTTCCATTGATGGGGCAGCCAGAACTGCCTTGGGCAACCTGTTCCAGCATCTCACCACCCCAACAGAAAAGAATTTGTTCCTAATGTCCAACTTCAATCTCCCCTCTTCAAGTCTGTAACCCTTTCCTGTTGTCCTCTCGCTACCACTGGTGTCAAAAGCCCTCACCTAGCTTTCTTGTAACCACCTTCTGATATTGGAAAGCTGCTTGAAGGTCACCTGAGAGCCTCCTGTTCTCTAGATTGAACAACCCCAACTTGTTCAGCCTGTCCTCATAGGGGAGGTGCTCCAGCCTTCTGATCATTTGAGTTGCTCTCTTCTAGGCATGTAACAGGAACTCTGTGTCCTGATGTGGGGGATTCCAGAACTGGACATGGGACTCCAGATGGGGTCTCCCAAGTGCAGAGCAGAGAAGGAGAATCACCTTCCTTGACCGACTATCGCTGCTTCTTTTGCTGCAGCCCAGGACACAGTTTAGCAGGGAAAGTTGATTTGGACTAGGCCTTCAGATGGAACCATGTAAAATCCAACTCAAAGCAGGTCACTTGCTGTGTTACGATATGTTGCTGTTCCTACAATCATAGAATCGTTAGGGACCTCAAAAGATCATCTAGTCCAATCCCCATGCCACAGCAGGATCACCTAGACCAAGTTGCACAGGAACATGTCCAGGCGGGTTTTAAATGTCTCCAGTGAAGGAGACTCCACAAGTCCCCTCGGCAGCCTGTTCCAGGGCTCTGTCACACTCACTGGGAAGAAGTTCCTTCTGATATTTACATGGAACCTTCTATGTTCCAGCTTACATCCATTGCCCCTCATCCTATCACTAGATGACATTGAGAAGAGTCTGGCTTCATCTTCCTGACACCCACCCTTCACATATTTATAGACATTAATGAGGTCATACCTCAGTCTCCTCCAAGCTAAAGAGACACAGCTCCCTCAACCTGTCCTCATAAGGGAGGTGCTCCACTTCCTTCATCATGCTCGCTCCAGCAGCTCCACATCCCTCTTGAACTGAGGGGCTCAGAAATGGACACAGTACTCCAGATGTCATCTCTGCAAAGGCCTCCAGCCACACTCCTGGAGTCATGGAAGATAACAGCAGGGATTGGGAGGAAGAACTGCCCGTCGTAAATGAAGATCAGGTTCATGATCACTTGAAGAACCTGAAAGTGTTCAAGTCCATGGGACCTGACGGGATACACCCAAGGGTCCTGAGAGAACTGGCAGATGAGGTTGCTAAACCCCTCTCTATTACATTCCAAAAGTCATGGCAGT
>JAOXOE010000698.1:7237523-7250478 GCA_028565055.1 Phoeniculus purpureus
CTGGATGAGTTCCTGTGTGACTTAGTCTAGGTGATCCTGCTGTTGCAGGCGGATTGGACTAGATGATCTTTTGAGGTTCCTTCCAATCCGTTATGATTCTATGATTCTATGATGTAGTAATTGCATATGTTAGGACTTTCCCTGTTAATAGTGTAGTGGTAGGTGCTGTTGTTATTGTCTCAATTCATGGTGCATTCATGAAAATGATAAAAACTCAGGACTTGACAAAGCCCTGGACAGCCTGATTCAGGTTCTCTTTTGAGCAAAGGTTGACACAGGCTGCTTGTTGAGATCACCCCGGGTGTGCAGTGTTCTGAGAGGCACCGATAAAAAAGGACATGGCTGAGTATTGGAGAACTGGGTTGTGCAGAAGAAAAACTCTCAAAGCAAACCCCTCTGAAATACACCCTCAATTCTCCATAACATTTTGTGATGCAATTTTTTTTCAAGGTAGGGTTTTTTTTTTCCTGCTTGTTTGAGATACTAACATTTAAAAAGTCAGTGCAGAACGGCTTGCAGCTTGTGTTACAAATGCGTAATTCTGTGCGGTGTATTCTTTATTCAGAGTGGAGGATGCTCGAAGGAGAGGAAGACAGTTTGCAGAAACTTTAGGCCTGGCATTGTGCCTTCAATATTCAGAAAGTTCAAAAGTCTTAATGTTTTAAGAATGTTTTTTAATTAACTATCAAGGACATTTTTTGTTAAATGACTGAACAGGAAATCTGGAATTCATGGCCCTGTGTAATATGAAAGCTCATTTTAAAAAATAAAGTCTAAAAATGGAGCAAATTTTCCTTGGTTGGGTTTTTTTGAGGGCCCAGGATGCTACGTGATGTTTATACCAGTGACATTATGAGTGATAGTGAATTTGTAACTTTTTGTATGATAGCGGTGTGGGGAGAATGAATTTCTTGTCTTTCTCCAGCACTGATGTATGGGAATTCTTGGTATCTTGAAATTCAATGTTTTCAGTAGTCTCTAAAAAAAACCTGATTGTTCACAGGTTGTATACTAATTTCTGTCACATTAATCCTAAAAAATGCCTTCATTGTCATTTCTATAATATATATTGTGATGTTTCCTGAGAGTTGCCATAACAGTTCTTTAATAATTCATAACAATTTCTTTAAATTAGAAGTGATAGGTGTCTGTGCTGTTACGTCATGCCATCAGTGTATGCTTGGGCTGTCAGTGTGTGCTTGCAGCCCAGAAAGCCACACATGTCCTGAGCTGTATCAAAGAAGCAACAACAGTTGGCTGAGAGGGGTGATTCTCCCCCTTTACTTCACAGTCTCCTGTAGTACTGTGTCCAGTTCTGGAGTCCCCAACATCAGAAGGACATAGAGCTCCTGGAAGGTGTCTGGAGGAGAGCAACTCCAATAATCAGAGGGCTGGAACACCTCCCCTGTGAGAACAGGCTGAGCAAGTTGGGGTTGTTCAGCCTGGACAACAGGAGCCTCCTGGGTGACCTTCGAGCAGCTTTCCAGTATCTGAAGGAGGCTGCAAGAAAGCTGAGGTAGAGCTTTTGACATGGATGTGTAGCAAGAGGACAAGGGTTCCAGACTTAAAGAGGGGTGGAGATTGATGTTGGACATGGGAAACAAATTCTTTGCTGTGAGGTTGGAGAGATGCTGGACGAGGTTACACAAGGAAGTTGTGACTCCCTCATCCCTGGCAGTGTTCAAGGCCAGGTTGGCTGAGGCCCTGAGTAACCTGATTTAGTGAAGGTGTCCCTGCCTCTGCAAGAAGGTTGGAACTACATGATTTTAAGGTCCCTTCCAACCCTACCATTCTATGATTGTATGAAAATACATTTGTATTTCAGAAAGCTGATATCTCTGTGTTATTTTTTTCTTAAATGAATTTCACAGATGCTTTGGGATGCTGCTAAGCCCTGGACGAAACGTGAAGAACAGTGACATGCATTTATTAGACATGGTACGACTTAACTCCATTTAGTAAGATACAAGTGATTTACAATCCCCAGCAAAACAAACCACTTACCTCTTGGGTTTTGATTTGGCTTTTCTTTCTTAAATTCTGGATTTTGTATCTTCGAACTAGTAAGTTCATTACAAAGGACAAAGCATTGCAATTAATGGCACAGCTGGTGGCACCTGGGTTTTGTTCTATTGGTGGAGCTGATTGCTACTAACTGGTTGCTACTGGTCAGTAGTCCGGTTGCTACTAACTCAGCTTTCTTTATAGTCTGCAGCCTAAAACAAATTACTTGTTGTAAGTTTTTGTACTTGAATTTTGGGAAAGTGGTCAAAGAAAGACCTTTAAGATTATGGAGTCCAACTGTTATTTTAGTGCCATTTGCCTGTTTGTATCTACTGGCACTTTTTTTCTCATTTTATTTGCTGACATTATGTCTATTTTTCCGTTTTCTTTTACAAAATATTTTTAATTTATGCTTTAATTTTTTTAGGAATCCATGGGAAAGAGTTCTGATGGGAAGGCTTACGTAATTACGGGAATGTGGAATCCTAATGCACCCATGTTTCTGGTACTTAATGAGGAAACTCCTAAAGGTAATTAATCTGCTCTGTAAACTTGTTTTACTCTACATGAGTTTGGTGCGTATATTTTCTCCTCAGAGTCCTGGTGCATATATCAGGTGCATATATCATCATGTTTTCAAGGTCAGGTGCTTTTCTGTATACATAAACATGCCAGGCACAGAGAGTGGTTTTGAATGGTCTTGCATACAGTTGGCTCTAATCTACCCTTAGTAAAGTCGCAGATGACACCAAGTTGCGGGTGAACGTTGATCTGCTGGAGAGGAGGAAGATGCTGCAGAGAGATCTGGAAAGGCTGGGTCAGTGGGCAGAAGCCAACAGGATGAAGTTTAATGAAGTTCAGGATCCTATACTTTGGCCACAATAACACTCTGCAGCTGCAGACTGGGGGATGAGTGGCTGGAGAGCAGCCTGGCAGAGAGACACCTGGCAGTACTGGCTGAGCAGAAGCCCGCAGGGTGGCCAGGTGGTCCAAAAGGCCAATGGCATCCCAGCTTGTATCAGGAATAGTGTGACCAGCAGGACCAGGGATGTAATTCTCCCCCTGTACTGGGCACTGATGAGGCCTCCCCTCCAGTACTGTGGGCCCCTCACTTCAAGAAAGAGATTGAGGTGCTGGAGCGGGTCTAGAGGAGCAAAAAGGCTGGTAAAGGGACTGCAGGGAAAGGCTGATGAGGAGAGGCTGAGGGAGCTGGGGTTGTTTATCCAGGAGAAGAGGAAATCAGGGGGAACCTTATGTTTCTGTATAACTACCTGAAGGTAGGTTGTAGACAGGTAGGGATTGGGCTCTTCTCCCAGGCAGCTAGTGACAGGATGAGAAGGCAGGGCCTGAAGCTGCACTAAGGGAGGGTTAGGTTGTATTTTAGGAAGCCCTTTCTCATGGAAAGGGTGATCAGAGACTGGAATGGACTTCCCACGGCAGTGGTGGAGTCCTCATACCTGGAGGTGTTTAAGGACAGACTGGCTGTGGCACTTAGTGCCATGTGGCCGCTGTGGTGGTGTTAGGTCGTGGGCTGGACTGGATGATCTTAGAGACCTTTTCCAATCTCAGTAATTCAGTGCTTCTGTGATAGCATGGAAATGTGCTTATTTGTTCATAGAACTGTGTGCTTCTGATTCGGAGACATTTAAATCAGTGGTTGGCGCTTACATGTCTGTTCCAGCTTATCGAGACTTTGGGTCCTAAGCATGCACATTATTGTTTTCCACCTTTTGTGTGACTTTTCTGTACTGGGCTTGTGTTTGTCGTCTAGATAAGCGAGTGTTCATGACTGTGGCAGTGGATATGGTCGTTACTGAAGTAGTAGAACCAGTCCGGTTTCTGATGGAGACTCTTGTGCGTGTTTATCCTGCCAACGAACGCTTCTGGTACTTCAGCAGAAAGACCTTCACTGAGACCTTTTACATGAAGCTGAAACAGGTAATGTATATTTGTTCTTTAAAGATCAGTTGATGCTGAGAGCAATTGTTTTTTGGCTTAACGTGGCCTTAAAAAAGTTACCACAGTACCTGCATCTTAGAACCACTGAATGGTTTACATTGGAAAAAAAGATCATCAGAACCAATCACTAACCGACTCTGCTCAGTGGTTTGTTTCATTTAATTGTTTATTTCTGAGATGCTTAAATGCATAGTGGTTAAATAGCACATATAAGTGTTCAGTGCCTTTGTAAACTGGATTTTAATGAGTCAGAAGTTACTGGTTTGTGAGTGTAAACAATTTTGAACCCACCTTTTGAATCTCTGCAATTTCATACAACTAGACCCGTGTTTAGACATCTAAAACAAGTCTGTTTGGTAAAATTGGGAAATGACTCTTCAGTTGTTCACTGTAAAATCAACTAATATGCAACTAAAGGAAATCCTGACCACTAAAGGTGGGGAATGTGAAGGTAAGTGGCTGTAAGAATATTGAATGAGCGTTGTTTTCATGCCACTGGTTGTAACCTTGTTAAATGGTCAGATAGCAGTAAGGAAATAACCATTTCTACCAAACTCCTTCCCCTCGAGTATTTCATTTTGTCAGTTCCCTGGAGCTTGGCTTTAAGTCAAGTTGTATAAATGCTGCTCAGTCCTCCAGAGAGGGGGAGAAAGTGGTTGAGATGAAGCTTAATGCATAATTGTGTATTCTCTCCATGTTAGCTCTGCCAGTCCTCTTCTTGTTTGATTAATGTGCATTTATTTCTTCCTTGAGCAATGAGGTGATATATCCATGTCATCTGTTGAGCTGAATGCTGAAGTTTTAGGCACTGGGTGAGGTTTACGAAGGACAGTTTTCTGCCCAGTGTCCTTGTAGGATGATGCACAGCTGCATCCATCTGCAGTCACTGGTGTCTTGCTTTCTGCAAGGACTGAAATTGTGGTGTTGGCTCTAAAAGTGTACAGCCTGTGGGGTACAGAGAAAGGTCTGAACAAGCAAGCTGTGTTGATATTACATGGCAGAAGTGCTGCCATGGTTAACACACTGTGAGTAAATAAATCTCTTGCACAGCTGTTTCTGTGGTTTTTTTCCTAGAGATTATTATTACCCTAGCAATTTGGAATTAAAGAATCTGAGAAAACCAACTGTTTTTTGCAAATGCTGAGAATGTCTGTTTTGAATTAAAAGAAAATAAGTTTGGAAATACTGCATTCTCAAATGACCTAGTTCTTTTTAAATCACAACTGTACCATTTGAAATTGAGGAATATGGATGCTTTCTTTTTTGTCTTTTTCACCCCTTACAACGTGACAAACATCCTTTCTTTGAAGAAATGCACGCTTTTCTTCCTGCTCTAAAATCCTGAGGAGCTGTTCTACAGGTTTTTGGGATAGGAATTCTTGTAGTCATTGCCATCTGTGGAAGATGAGGTCTTGGTTATGGATGACAGGATCCTCTGAAAGACTCTGCACCTCAGGACACTCTTACTTCTTGAGAAGTAACTCCTTGGAATAGAACTTTGCAGATAGTGTTGGGATCAGCCACGGGACATTGTTTAGTGGTGACCTGGCAATGCTGGGTCCAAGGTTGGACTTGATGGCCTTAAAGGTCTCTTCCAACCAAAGAGATTTTTTGATTCTGTAGACAGCAAATTCATGCTTCGAATAATAAAATTATTTTATTTGCATTTTATGGAGAGAGAGGGTCTCGCAGTTAATCAAAGTATGGTCAAGTAGCTGGAGACTTGTAGTTCTTATAACACAGCAAAAGCCATGGTACCCTGTGCCCTACTCCCTCAAAACTTACAGATAACGTTGGATAATAATGTTAGTGGTGTCAATATTTGATTGATTTAACCAAGGACTTTGTAATTACTTGATAATTGTGTTCCATGAGAGCAAATGGGGCTAACGGCTCCGACATCATCTTACAGATATTTGCTACAGAATGCAGATAATTGACATTGACACCCCTGTTGCACTTTGAAAATTACCAGAACTTTCAGATCCGTAAATTTGTGCTTTCATGAAGAAAAGAAAAAGTAAGTTCTGTTGCTTTGGGAGGACCCCCCTCCCCCCAGTGACCTGTCCTGGGGGAACGTGACACTGTCCCAAGTACCTGCCCGTGTGGTGTTGCTAGGTGAGCAGATAAAAGGGGACAGTGATCTCGGTCCTGCCTTTTTTGGCTGAGGGCTTTCAGCCCAGCACAGGGGCTGGAGCCTCGTGCTAACCCCCACCCCCCTTCCCAGGGTGGTGGTGGTGGGGAAGACAACTTCCAGTGGCTAGGTGAGCAGATAAAAGGGGACAGTGATCTTGGTCCTGCCTTTTTTGGCTGAGGGCTTTCAGCCCATCACAGGGGCTGGAGCCTCGTGGTAACCCCCACCCCCCTTCCCAGGGTCGTGGTGGTGGTGGGGAAGACAACTTCCAGCGGCTCCCTCCCCCATCTCTCCTGTCGGAAGTGGGATGGAGGGGGCTCACTGGGTCTGCTCCGCTCCCATAAACGGCAGGGTTTAGGAGGATGGCTCCACACAGTGCCAACCCTGGTGAGGCAGGGACAACCCTGGCCCGGTGCCGACCCCGGGGCAGAAGGGACAACCCTGGCCCCAGACTGGAGAAGCAAGACTTTGGTGCAGATCTACAACCACCCCCACCCCGAGCAGACCTTAGCAGGTGAGCTAAGGAATTTCTCTTTCTTCCTCCTGCAGTTGAGACAGGAGGAGAGAAAGAGGAGAGGGTCCTGGAAAACCCTCTCAGCCACATGCAGGAAGTGGGGGGGCGGCCCTGCTGATGCAGCCATGCGGTCGGTCTCCATCTTGGGTCATGCACGTGGCCGGGGCCCTGTGGCTGCCGCCATTTTAGAGAGCCCTGATCAGCAGGAAGAGAGACTGTTGGTCACTTCTGCCACTGAGAAAGACTGGGTGGTGCTTGGTATTGGGGAGAATTCCTCCGTGCTTAGCTGAAGAAAAGCAGAAGGACTTTAGAATCCTTAAACCTTGGGCATGAGAGACAGAGTGTGGGATATTTGTTTGACAGCATGTCTCCTGCAGCGAGGGATGCAGTTCAGGCGCTGAGGAATGAGGCCGCCCCGAGAGCATTGAGCTGGAGAAGCTACGCTGAAGAATTGGAGAATTCAGCAGTCTGCAAACAGCCTGAGTGCCGCTGTACGGCAGACAGGGGTGATGCATGAATAGTAGAGAGGGTGGTGGTACTCGTCTCTACTTGACTGACATGCTCTTTTTCCCCCGGATCTCTGATGTGAAAAAAGACCCAAGGACCGACACGATAGTGATCTCCCATTGCATTTTTCTCGGAATATGTGATGGCATTTGGGACACAGTTTCTGGTTTGTGTGCACTAACTTGCTTAACCTTTCCTTGTTTTCTGTTAGCAGTTACAGAGTTAATAAACCTTTTTCCAGTTTCCCTAAGCTATCCATTGTCTGGGAAATTTATCTGAGATCTCATCAAGACCTAACTGCTTTGTTTTCTCTTCCTTTATCTTTAATTGTGGTTTTGAACCCACCACACACCCTGAAGTTTGTTAAGCTAAGTTCATGAGAAGTTCAGTTAGCAGAACTAGCTTGTAACTGCTTCAAGAGAGAATCAGCTTTCAAGGATATGAATGGTTAATTTAAAATACAGTTAGAAAACTTGTTCAGTATAAACCTCTTTTCTGTTATGTCAGTCCAAGCAGTCCCTGTTTAAGCATCTTTTCACCAGCTCATTGAAACCCCAAATGCGGGTCAGAGTCTGTGTGCACCTCTGGCAGAGGTGTCATAGACTTCTCCAACTCTGTCTTGGTTTTTAAACAAGTCTACTGTCCTCTGTCTGAAATGGTTGTGTTTTTCTTTTTTTTAGTTAATCTGATGTTTTTAATATGTTCGAGAAATTATTAACTGATTATGCAATAAACACAAGGAACAAACCAGCGCAACAGTTTGGGCTGGTTCATATAATACAATCATCAGTTGGCAGTTTTATGCAGTTCTATACAAGTGTATTTATCACTGCATGTAACTGAATAATAGCTGTGTACAGAACTGTAGCTCTGAGGAGAAATTAAAAATATTTGTTTCCTTTTAAAACTTGCAGCTTTGCATCCAGTGCTTAAAGTTCTAAATAACTGACTTCTTTTTCATGTGAAAGTGCTTTGAATGTGAAATACATTAAGAGCCAAATTCTTCCGCTTTGAAGGAAAAAGAAAACGACTTCCTCAGCCCTCACTAACCTTTGAGGTTGCCTTGATGTCTTTGGATTCATACTATAACACTCGAAAAAATAAAATTCTTAAAAAAAACCTTGGAACAGTGGAAGAAACATGATTGATTTGAGCTTTTCTTTAAAATAAGTAAAAAACTATGAGGACCTTTGCACAATTTATGGCTTTCAAAGACCATGAGGTTTTGTTTCTTCTTTAACCTTGTCTTCTTGCACTCTATTAAATTTTTCCCCTCAGGTATTCGATTCCTGTTTCTGTGCTGTCAGTTACTCCAATTTTTTTCCTGTTTGTGCTCTCCTTTTTTCTTTTGCTGTGCTTTCTCCTTTACCTCATCTCATTATAGCTATTTAAGTTGGAAATTTTTTTTACCATCCCTCTGAACAGTATGTGAAACAGTTAAGGGGCAGCTGCGGAAGCAATGCCATTTTCATCTTATTTTCTACCAAGAAAAGTTGAAGAAAAACCAAGCTATCAATCACTGCCAGGCTTCACATGCTGTTGCAGAGCAATCTGAGGGACTCTTGTCCGAGCTATTGTTTAGCGTCAATAGGAGGTTTGTTTGGGTGGTTTTGACAAACTCTTTAAACTGTATTTATTAGCAGTGAGGACCTAATACACCTATTTTGTTGTAGTCTGAAGGGAAAAGCCACACCAGTGCTGGGGACGCAATTTATGAAGTTGTGAGTCTGCAAAGAGAATCTGCAAGAGAGGAAGAACTGATCAGCCCAACGAGTGGAGGAGGATCCCAGGAGGATGAGGCAGAAGAAGGTAAGAATAAATGAGCTCTTACAGTTCTCAAAGACAGTACTGTTGTATTTCTGCTATTAATACACTCATTTAATTCTTCCTGTTTGCATCTATTACAAATACAGTTCTTCTGAACAAAAAGATCACCCCTAATTTTCCAGTAGCATCAGTTATTTATTAATGGCCTTTTTGCCAGCCCATTGTTTAGAGTTCTGCCAGCAGCAGCAGCAAATATGCCCTGGTGGCCAAGGCGGCCAATGGCATCCTGGGTGGCATCCGGAATAGTGTTGCCAGCAGGAGCAGGGAGGTGATCATTTGGTGAGGCCACACCTTGAGTACTGTGTCCAGTTTTGGGCCCCTCACTGCAAGAGGGACACTGAAGTGCTGAAGAGGGTACACGGGTGGCTACCAAGCTAGTAAAGATTTTGGAACCTGTGTCATATGAGGTGTCGTATGGGGAATGGCTGAGGGATCTGGGGCTGTTTAGTTGGAGAACAGGAGATTGAAGGGACACCTTATTGCACCCTACAACTACTTGAAGGGAGGCTGTAGAGAGGTTGGAGTTGGTCTGTTCTTCCTACTGGTGAGCGATAGGATGAGGGGAAATGGCCTTAAGCTGCACCAGAGGAGGTTCAGGTTGGATGTCAGGAGGGATTTATGTACTGAAAGGGTTGTCAGGAATTGGAATAGCTGCCCAGGGAGGGGATTGAGTCATCATCCCTGGAGGTGTTTAAGAGAAGAGTAGATGTTGTGTTGGGATACAGGATTTAATGGTGATGATAGGGCTGGGAAGATGTTGGACTTGATGATCTTGCAGGTCTCTTCCAGCCGAAACTGTTCTGTGATTCTATGTATGGGGAATTTCCCCACCCCAAACTGTGCTGGTCTGGTTGACGATCAGATTGGGGATCGGTCTGTTCATGGATCCAGTGTGTTTGCCTATCCCTTCCAAAGCTGGCATCCAGAGGGATCCGAAGGTGGATCCCTTCAAAGCCCCTGAGGCAAATCTCAGGGCCTTTCCTGCTGCATTTTTTGTTCTTCTGAATTCCCTTGGCCTGCTGTTGTCTGCTTATACTTGGAGGGTCAGCATTAAGAACAGGCTTATTTCCTTACACATCATTTTTGATCCACATACATGATCTACCAGAACTAGTATAGTTTTACTCTGTTACTCTTCTCCTTTATGGCACTGTCCTGTCCACACAATGAAAAGTCTTACTTACTACAGTGAAAAAATTCTTTCTTGACTCAGAAGTAAGTAGCTGGATATAAGTTAATGCAACGTCAGTCAGAACCCTGTGATGGAAGGCAGTCAGGAGCAGTCAGGTGGAGTTACATGGTGACTTCTTCCAGTTACAAACAAAACCACATGTGCCCAGGTGATCCTAGGCTTGCCAAACCCACAGTCAGGTGCTCTTTGGTCAACTACAAACTTTGTACTGATTCCTGGGACATAGCAGAATGGACATTGACTGTCACTGTGCCTCCTTTTGTGTTTAGTTGTTATTTGGAATTGTTTTACTGGTCAGAGCAAGAATTATTTCATATCAGACCTTTGGGTCTTGTGGTTCAGTGTAGCATAGCTCAACATCTCTGGGTGTTCTTTGCCTTGCTGTGTGTTTGACTTGTGTAGTCAGAATGTTTTCTGGAGCTTGTTCTGTAGACTAGGGTTTAGGTGATCAATTTAATACTTCTTTTTTATGGGTTCTTACTAGGAAGAGTAAAGCAGTCTTCCGGAATTTGATGAACATAGCACAATTAGCAGTAATGTAGATGTTGTCATTGTGGTGCAGTCACAGAATGGCCTTCTTTTATTACAGACTGAAAGTATTCCACTTGGGTTATGAACCCAAGTTGAAAGTTGGTTTAGCATCCTGATGCTGGTTTCCCTATTTTAACTGTAGATCACTTCCAAAAAGAAGACATTAAAAATACCGTGATGTGACTCTGTTCTCATGGAAACTGCATTTAGAGTTACTTGCCTAAAAGTTCTCTATCCTTCTGGATATGCAGGTTAAATGAGTCATTGGCAGTTGTTCTAAATAAATCTCTTCATTCTTTTTCTTTCTTTTTTTTTCTTTTCAGGGTACTAATTATGATGATGGAAAAAAACCCCTCTTGAGTTTACAGTGTCTTGTCTTAGCCTTGGAAGAAGTTTTTTTTTCTTGTCTTGCCTGGCCATAGGGTTTTGTTTCTACTGACAGCTCAACTAGGCCAGAAGCTGGTGGTCCCTTTACAGCTATTAAAGATCATAATCTGCTCTCTTCATTATTTTTTTGCTATATCTTGCATGCCCACGAACACAACTTCATTTGCTGCAGTTCTGTGTAAGACACGTGCTTTGTCTGCCCATCACCCATGTGCTGTGTACTATGTGCACATGCTGCTCACTGGGATCTTTCTTGTCATAAGAATAAAGATGTTCTTAAGAAAGAAAACTTGTTTTCACTATTCTAATTCTTCTTGTTTTAATGGAAGGGCTAAACATAAAATCATTGAATAGAATGGCCAGGGTTGGAAGGGACCTTGAAGACCATCTAGTTCCACCCCTCCTGCACAGGCAGGGACACCTTCACTAGATCAGGTTACTCAGGGCCCCAGCCAACCTGGCCTTGAATACTGCCAGGGATGGGGCAGCCACCACTTCCTTGTGTAACCTGTTCCAGCATCTCACCACCTTCACAGGAAAGAATTTGTTCCCCATGTCCAACCTCAGTCTCCTCCCCTCTTCAAGTCTGGAACCCTTTCCTCTTGTCCTCTTGCTGCGCACTAGGCTATAAAGCCGTACCACAGCTTTCTTGCTGGCCCTCTTCAGCTATTGGAAAGCTGCTCGAAGGTCACCTGGGAGGTTCCTGTTGTCCAGGCTGAACAACCCCAACTTGCTCAGCCTGTCCTCATAGGGGAGGTGCTCCAGCCCTCTAATCATTTGAGTTGCTCTCCTCCATACACCTTCTAGGAGCTCTATGTCCTTCTGATTTTGGGGACTCTGGAATATGATTCTTTCTTTCCCAGTGATGACTTAAAATAATTACATGCCTAGTGTTAGCAGTAATCCATTTCAAATGTACATGGCATATAGGAAATTGAGATAATGTATTTCCAAAACAACATTTTAATTTTTAATGTTCTTTTCTTATTTTAACTTTGTTTTAAAATCTGAACAGCTATATTAAAAAACCCTAAGATCTTTGCAAAGATTGTGCAATAGCTACTTAGAGATTTTTCAGATCAACCTCACTTTAAAAAACCATGATATTGTAATAGATATTTTTGGCAACCCAGTCATCTAAGGTTCCTTGCTTTGGAGATAATGATTTTTAAAATCAATATTGATGATTCTATCCTGGCTGCAGGATAGAAGTCAGAGAGTAGTGGTCAATGGGACACAGTCTAGTTAGAGGCCTGTATCTAGTGGTTGGTCCTGGGACCAGTTCTAGTCAATCTATTCATTAATGACTTGGATGAGGGATTAGGGTGCACTGTCAGCAGGCTTGCTGATGGCACAAAGCTGGGTGGTGTCGCCGACACCCCAGCAGGCTTTGCTGCTATTCAGCAAGACCTGGACAGGCTGGAGAACTGCACAGGGAGAAATTTAATGAAGTATAACAAGGGTAAGTGTAGAGTCTTGCATCTGGGCAAGAACAACCCTAGGTACCAGGATAGGTTGGGGACTGACGTGTTGGAGAGCAGAGTAGGAGAAAGGGACCTGAGGGTCCTGGTGAACAGTAGGATGACCATGAGCCAGCAATGTGCTCTTGTGGCGGAGAAGGCCAATGGCATCCTGAAGTGGATCAGAATGGGGGTGGTTAGCAGATCAAGAGAGGTTCTCCTCCTCCTCTACTCTGCCCTGGTGAGACTGTGTCTGGAATAGTGTGTCCAGTTCTGGGCCCCTCAGTTCCAGAAGGACACGGAGCTGCTGAAGGGTGTCCAGCACAGAGTCACAAAGATGATGAACGAAGTGGAACACCTCTGTTATGAGGAAAGGCTGAGGGAGCTGGGTCTCTTCAGCTTGGAGAAGAGGAGACTGAGGGGTGACCTCATTAATGTCT
>JAOXOE010000698.1:7272663-7292717 GCA_028565055.1 Phoeniculus purpureus
GTGATCCTGCTGTTGCAGGCGGATTGGACTAGATGATCTTTCGAGGTCCCTTCCAATCCGTAATGATTCTATGATTCAAATAACTGTTTCCTTTTTCATTTAATAATACTAAAGTTGTTTCCTGCATTTCATATGGAAAAATTAGTTTCTGCTCTGGAGGCCTCAATCTAGTGGTGCAGGACAGAACCCACAGAATAAAGATAATTCAAAGAATAAAGTGCAGCTTCGTAAGGAGTTGAGAAGATACATGTTCTGAATATGCACACAACCTGAGTAACTCCAGGTTGCAAACTGCTCACATTGAGTTATGTAAAGCTAATGACACACCTGAACTTCCCTGTTTAAAGCATAAGTGTGAAAGCCAGCAAATGCTTGCAGCCATCTGAAAATCCTGGCAGAGCAGATCTGCAGCAGTCTCAGTCAACGTTTTATTTCTACTGACTATGAAACCCGAACTTAAATCAATCCCAGCATCTAGACAGATAAAGTGAGAGTGTCTACAAATAATAGTGAACTTTGTTTCAACATTACAAACCTTCCTAGACAATATCCTCATCACAAACCTTAACCGGATACAATAACTTTCCTCTCTTACCTGAAAGATGTTTTCTTTGAAACTAAAATATCAGATAAAGATTTACTTTATGCTTGTTGTTTCTCTCTCATTCCTCCTTACTAACCATCCAATATTGACTAGATGGACTTTTGGTCTTATAAACACTTCTGTTGTGCTAACTGATACATGGATGCATCCCACTCACCAACTGAAATGGCCCTTAATTGACACTTGCGCTACAAACACTTGACTTGTGTGTTTTCCTAGCAGATGCTTTCCACACCAGAGCAAATGTGAGGGAAGGGGTATTGTTCATATACCAGAGAATAACCCCAACTAAGTCATTCTCTTGTCATACAAAGAAAGGTCAAAGCCCCACATTACCTGAATGTTAGTGCAAGGTCCTCAGCTGGAACCTTGCTTTGTGGTTCCAATTGTCCGTTTTCTGTCTGTTTGGTGGTACCCAGTTTGTTTTTCATATCCAGTGAAGACTGGCTCTCCTGAAAAAACAGGACAGAAGAAAAACTCAACACCATGTTAAAATAATCTGAGCCTTCATCCTTGAGGACTGATGGCGACAGTCTAAAAATTGCAGTCATACAGTGGAACCCACAAAAGCCATGAGACAAGAGAACAAACTCAGTAAGATGTGCCTATCCTCTCAGGACACAGCATTTCCCAAAAGGAAGGAATGACTCTTGTAACAACAAGCCAAGACTGTAGACTGTAACAGCACACAGACTTCTAGACACCAGCCTGTACCTGCAGATGAGGTTTTCCATGTTAAAGCAGTTATTGTGCAACTCATGGCACAATTACCTTGGAGGCAATTTGGTTTTCAACAAATTCAGCACCACAAAAGAACAGCAGTGTGTTAAAGTGGCTTGAACCCAAATTCTTCACAAAGAAGAATCAAACAAGTTCTCAGAAGGTTTTGACAACTACAGAGGTGAAGAGTGAGCTGGATGACTGCAGCTGCGGAGCTCCAGCACAGAGCTTTCCTCACCAGGGTGCAAGGGCTGCAGACAGCTCCCCAGCTCTCACCTCCACCTCTCTTCCTCCCATCCCTGTGGCACTCACCATGCTTAGCTCACGGGTTCTCTTCCCAATTTCCCTTTCCACCTGGTGTAGCTCCAAGCTCAGCTGCTCACTTGAGATCATCCCAGGCCACTTGGGAGGTGGCGGTGGGGGTTGTGGTTGGCCTGCCAGGGTAGTCGCCTCTCTCTGCAACAGCAGCCTGTTACTAACAGCCTAAATGCATAAAGCCAAGCACATACACAACTGAGCACGCAACACACCAAGGACAGGAACAGCTCTAGGGCATAACTCCAGAGTATTGCTTATGTGCAAAACCAAGGCCTTCCCTCTCCAGACTTAACAAGGTCCCAATTGAAATCAACTTCCAGTGCAAATCAAACTAGTTTTTTGTGTCACAAAGTCTCAATTTTGTTGAACAAATTTTTGAACAAAGATTTGTTGAACAAAAATTTAACAGCAAGTAAGTTAATCCACTGCCTTATTTCAGAGCAATAGAACGTATCAAATTCTACAGAAGAGGCAGAATTATTACTGCATTTTAAAATACCTCAAGAGACATGGATGTCATTGTGTAACTCTTGACTGACCCAGATCAGGAAGCACAGGAACAGAGTTGTTACTATCAGCCAAGCAAAAGCAGTAGCTGTCAGCCTTTTCAAAACTCTGATGATACTTGGGAATCAGTCCTGCAAGTGTGTGCTCTCTGCAGCTAAACACTTCTGCTTCACAAAATCCATTTGTACTTGTCTTCAAGCAGAAATGCTATTTCACTTAAAAATGCAAAACAATCTGGTTTTCCCCATCTGATTGAACTGAGTGCTACAAACTTGTAAATCAATATAGCTTCTTTGATTTCAAATATCTACTTGCAGCTTTGAATTCCAAAGAGAAACTGGAAGCTGTTACTGTTCAAATAAACCACTAGCTTTGACAAACTGAAATTTCTGTAAAATTGAGGCTCAAAACTCAGTTATGTGGGATTTAGCACTGACACCATCACAGTAACAGTAGGCAGGAAAGACCAGCCAATTAGGGGTTTTGCAGCTTTCCAATACTCTTCTATTACAGCAAAGGCAGACATGCAAGATTAAAAACATCTTTTGTTCCCACACAAGAGCACAAGAACACAAGTTAAGTTTCAAGAATACCTGTTGTAACTGCTGCTGCTACTTAAGCACTTGGCACACTTAACACTGATGGGCAATAACCACCCTACTCTCTAATGTGTGTTCCTGGGCAACCACAGCTCTATCAGAACCTGCTACCCACTACTTACAGCAATTCCTCCTGGGAAAACAGGACTATCAAGAGTTGCTGAGGTATCTAGAAGAGTCTTCTGGCAAATATCTACTGATTTTTCTTAGAAGGGAAAAAGTAACTAAAGCTTTTGGTCAAAACAGTTCTTTCATTATGCCTTGACAGATCTCCTTCCATGTCTCACAAAATACAAAGATTTCAGCTCATGAATTTGTTTACAAATGTAGACTCCTGTCTTCCATCATGTTGCAAGTGACTGCAATTCTTTTAGGGATGAGACATGAGATATTAAAGATAATTAGCTTGAAAAGTAAAGCTTATTTTCTTGACTCTTGTGGCTTGTGCTATTTAGGAAGAAACAAGTATGACACGAAGCCAAACAGTGAAGTGAAACAGATGAAGATCACAGAGTTTTGTACAGAAAACCAGACATCGTCAATGGCAGTAAAGCCAAAAGGTAACTACATTACACGTTCACCTCCAAGTGAACAGTGAGGGGGAGTAAAGAGAGAGAATGTAAGGAAACATGAACAAGCACAGAGTGTACATTTCAGTACTAGGCTGATTTGCACCTGAAGTGCAGGGAAATCTCTGCTGCTAAGCAAAGAGGTTTGCGCTGGTACCAGAGTCTTGATGCCTGGCATCACAGAATCAGGTATTGTTACTGAATTTCAGTGTAACAACAGCCAGAGGAAGACCAGCCCAGGAAAAGCAGCTTTACCAGCTTCATCTCTCTCCATAGTACCCCTCACTACTCTTCTCAATGCCGGCACCAACCTCTAGTCCTCGCATCTGTGTCTGCTGGCTAATCTGATGGTCCACTTGCTGCAGCTCCATGCGCAGCTGCTGCTCTCGTTCAGCTGACGGCAACTGTTTCCCATGACCAGCCACATCTGATATGGACAGTCTCTCCCTTTGGCATCAGGAAAGTAAAAAGAATAAGGACATTTAAAAAAAACAACTTCACACAGCTGGCAGAGCAGAAAAAGGAAAAAAAAGGTAGAAAAAAGCAAAGAAAATAATTAAAGCAATGCCACCTGTCACTGAAACGTCCCTGAGAAGGTATGCTTTGATGAGAATATGGAGAGCCTCCCCAGCCACCGTGAGCTCCATAAGGACTGTAGTCTGCCAGGGAACAGCAAGAAAAACATGTCACATTACTACAAAACTTCAAGTGGTTCAGCTGCACAAAGAACTGGAGATACACCAGAGAATAAGCAGAAAGGCCAGCCCTCAGAGCAAGACGTTTATGGTTCTTTCTGCTGAAGTACACACAGACACTGCATTAGTAGTCTCATGTGCAAAAAGCGTAGGAGTCTCAGACTGAATAACTACAAACACTCAGGGAGATGGGGACACAGAAACTTAAAGCTACTATGACAGAGCAATTAATTTTTATTACTTCAGTTCCTAAAAGACTTGAGAGTTGACTTGTAATTCTGAGATACCAAATTAACACCAGCTTGAATATTAAACTTTCAGGGAAGGCAGAGTTGTACCTGTGATAAAATCTAGAAGTAACTGCATGAACTAAGCAAATGCATTTGTTTATAGAAATTAAATACTGGAAAAGTAGAAGGAAGTCTGATGAAACAGAATCGAGTATTTTATTATGTAAGACTATCCAGAACAGAAGCCTCATCTCAGAGACTAGCAGAACAAAGTAACTTTTTCTCAATTGCAACAACAAATCACAGAATCATTGGGGCTGGAAAGATCTCTGAGCTCACCCAACCCAACCCATTACCTAACATCACCACAATCACCCAGACCACAGTGCTAAGTGCCACATCGAGTCTGTCCTTAAACACCTCCAGGTATGGGGACTACACCACTGCCCTGGATACTGCATTCCAGTGTTTGATCACCCTTTCCATGAGAAAGGGCTTCCTAATATCCGACCTAACCCCACCCCTGGTTGCTTCAGGCCCTTGCCTCTTGTTCTGGTGCTAGTTGCCTGGGGGAAGAGCCTGAGCCCTACTTGACTACAACCTCCCTTCAGGTAGCTGTAGAGAGGGAGAAGGCCTCCCCTGAGTCTCCTCCAGGCTAAATAACTCCAGCTCACTCAGCCTCTCCTCATCAGACTTTCCCTCCAGTCCCTTCACCAGCCTCATTGCTCTCCTCTGGACCCACTCCAGCACCTCAATGTTCTTCTTGAAGATCACCATCACATAGGCTATACGTGCACAATCCTGTCTGTGGAACAGCCTTTTCTTCAGGCTTCTCAGTGTGGCCCTACATAGAGGTAATTTTAGTGTCATAACATACAGCTCATCTCTATCTTTAAGACAAGAAACAAGCTGACAGGGCTGTCTTCAACTTCTACTGCACTGCAGCACTAAAAAAACACAGCAATAGCCAGCAAAACCAAAGAGCACATATGGTACCTGAAATGATGGATTTGGTGGTGGCGCCCTGAACCGCCATGGCCTGCATGGGACCAGAATTCTGGTACATCGCTTTGGAAGTACGAGAGATTGCCCCAAACCTCGATACAGTTGGTCGGTCTCCAAATGGAATGAGGTCATCGTCACCAGCCTCTGCTGCTCTTCGTTGCATGTCTAATCGCTGGTCACGTATGGCTTTACTATCTACGTTCTACACAAGATATGGAAAAGGCTGTCAAAAACTTGTTCAGAACGAGTTGCTTTACAACAAGCTGGTACCACTGTTTTAACACTTGTATTCTTCTACTCTATTAGTTTTTCTTAGCCATTAACTAGTATCAGTGTCAAATAGCTCAACGCAAGATGCCAGCCAGGCACCTACAGCTTCAGTGGAGGACTAAGTAAGCACAGCCTTGTTCAAAATTGCCCTCCAAATACAGCAGCTTCATATTACACTGTGCTTCTCTCAGAAGCTTAATTCATTATTTGGATTTTCTTGTGGTCACAAAGAGGCTTCAAGTAAAAACTAGTAACACTAACAGCAGCAATAATCACCTTCAAAGGAATTAATAGCATGAAGCTACAGCATCTCTCCCTGACAAAAGAAGTACAGGAAGCAACAGATGGACATGTTTAATTAACAAGCTGCCAGCATAGTCATTTTTGGATTTCAAGTAATTTTACAACACCCACACAGCTTTTCTATTCTGTGTTGCCCTCGTCCTTACATACCGCCATCTCCACACTTCTTGCTGCCACAACATCTTTGGGTTTTGCATCTTTGGTTCCAATGTAGGAGCCGATGGTGTCACAGGACCAGGGAGAGTACTGGCTGTAGTCATTGCCTTTGTATTTTCCAGCTACCTTCAGGTCTTCATCCAAGTACTGTAAAAAAGAAAAATCTGGTTCTGTAAGCAAAGGGAAAGAGCAGCTTCACAGCCACCACAATCAAGTTCAGCAGCAGTGAACTCAAAAACAAAAAATAATCCTGGTGGTGTTTTTCATCAGATCAGATACATCATCTGGAATCAGGCCATGGCAAGCATGAAACGTGTGAAATTCTGATCACTGGCTACACTCCCAGTGTGCACTGTGCTCTCGGCCAGTATTAAAGTCACATTTTGACCTTGGTGTGGAAAAAAAACCAAGCCTCTCAAGTGGTTACTTAACTCTAAACATGGTGGAAGCAAACAAAGCAAAGTTCAGTAACCATGAAGACTGACCACTTCAGTTCATAATGACTCAACACTAATTCTCTTGGCTGCACCAAAAGCAGACAGATCATTATCAGTGGTAGATCAAAGAATCAGGGGCAACTGTGCTATAAGGGCTTCCCACATGAGGCACAAACTCTACCTTCCTCAACACTGGACTGTTGTGATTTTCTTGTTGCTTTCATCTACCAGCACACACAAACTCCCAGGTACTTTCTACACATGCTACTAAGTTGAGGTTTTGTCAAAACATGCTTACCTCTTCTGAGTGAAAAGGATGAGGCAAGGTTGGTGATGGTGCAAAAGGAGGTGGAGAAATCACCTTCCTCTCTTCTAGCTGGGCCATGATCTCTTTCCTTCGCCGGTGAAGTTCATCCAAGCTAGGGTGAGGCTGAAACAAAGACAGAAGTGTGTTACAAAGCTTCTGAAACATTAATGCACAAAGCTAGTAATTTCAAAAATGTTATTCATCCCAAAAAATACGGCAAAAGAACACCAGTGACTAGACGGTATCATTACAATAACATGTAGTGATCAATTAAAGTATCTAGTGACCTGCATGTTTAACGTAAGATATACACATTCCTACAGTGGCCAGAGCATTAGTTCAAGACACTATTATGAGCACTAAATTGCAGTTTGCTCTTAGATATTAACATCAGTCCAACTGCTGCACTGTCCAGTAACTGAATTGCCTTTCAGCTTTTGATCAGTTCCATCAGGTACACTCTTCTTGAAGTCCACTCTTCTTGAAGTCCAAACGAATTCCTCACTAACCCCATCATCTTACTGCAGAAACATGCCACTTCTCAAGCAGCTGGTATTTTCTCTCTCAAACAGCCACAAAACCACAATATAAAATCCATACCCTGTGGCATGAAGGTCTGATCTGACTGAGGTGTGGAGCCACTGGGCAGTAAGTCTCTGTTTGCTGGTATCTGTCTCTGGATTCAGGTACATAGGAAGGTACAGCTGCTTGTGGAATTTCAATGGGTACAGGGCTTCCTCGAATAATGTCCTCTCGCTGGTATGGCTGGACAGGGGGATACACACGGCGGCTGTCGTAGTGCGGTGGGTACATGGGCTGTCCCATAGGAGGATACTGCTGGGGCTGCGTGTACTGGGGGCTCACCACACGATCCTGAAGGTAGGGTGGGTAATGGTCTAAATAAGGTGAACCAGGTTCAGGAGCTGATGGAGGAGGTCGAACAAAGCGAGAGATGGACTGGGTTGGATAGTAAACTCCTACAGTAAGGCAAGAGGAGAAAACACAAGATGAAGTGATTGCCACAACTGTCCACAAGAACAAACTGTTTCAAATACTCCTGTTGCCTGAGATCTACTCACGCTATATCTACTTGGTTTTTAAACACCTCCAAGGATGGGGACTCCACCACCTCCCTGGACAGCCTGTTCCAGTGCAAAACCACTCTCTCAGGAAAGAGCTTCTAAGATCCAATCTAAACCTCCTCTCATGCAACTTGAGGCTATTTCCCCTTGTCCTATCGTTAGTAATTTGGGAGAAGAGACCAGCACCAGCCTTGCTAAACCTCCTCCAAGGTAATTAAACAGAAATACGGTCTCCTTTTCTCTAGACTAAATAGCCCCAGTTCCCCCAGCTGCTCCTCATAGGGCCTGTTTTCCAGCCCTCTCCCCAGCCTCACTGCCCTTCTCTGGACTTGCTCCAGCACCTCAATGTCCTTCTGATACTGTGGCACCTAAAACTGGACACAGGACTCAAGGTCCCTTCCAACCTAAAACCCTTCTATGATGCTATGACTCCACATTTACTTCATATCATTTCTCTATCCAATCTTATGCTGCAGAAGAACCATGCTTTACACATAGCCTTACTTTTTCTTTGTAATCTCCTTCAATAAGAAGCTTAAGAACAAAACCAGTATGAAGATAAAAAGATAAAACCTGGTCTCAAACTTACCTTGTTGGTAGGGTGCTGGCTCAAATGGTGGGGCAGCTCCTCTAGGATCTTGATAAAACATATCTGCTTGCTGAGTACTGTACAGTTGAGACCCTCGTGGTACCATCTGCAGCTGTTTGGTGACAGACACAGAAGGCAGATCTGCTGATGCCCGAGTGGGGACAGGATGAGGGTTTACTGGTAAGGCAGAAATAGAGCTCTTGGGGACAGGTTCCAGCCTAAAAAGTAGAAAGATAGCACTAATCATTAAGACCTGAGAAAGCACACTGCACTTGAGAACACTGCTTTGTCTACGTTCCACCTTCTGACTGCTTACACCACCTTCCCCATTAAAATATAAGCAAAAGGGGAAGGAGGTTTAGAGTTTTGTTTTTTAACTTTATCCTCTAATAAATTAAAAACCCCAAGTCAACCCAAACCTCTATTGCGTTTCTTTTCTGAGCATTTGTTTGTTTCTATGCCATATTTACACATGTGAGACTTAGAACAACAATTAGGAAGAGCCGTACAAGTCAGGAGGGGATCCAGGGGCACTGCTACTCAGATGGTCCATCTTCCCTGGCTTCAGAGCCGTTTCATAACCGGAATCAGTCCCTCGAGAAATAAGTTGCGTCACTGTGCTGCCTGTTGACACAATTCCATTTGGCAGAGCAGAAGTTTTCCTACTGGGCAAGTCCACTCCCCCTTCCTCCGAGAGGATAGCTCCTGAGGGGAGGCCCACCTCATTCAGCTGGCCCAAGGAGGCACTCAGGGGTCTTCTGGGAACCAGACGCTTGTTCATTTTACGAAATCTTCAGAAAAAGAAAACCACACATCAGAAACTTGAAAAACATTAAGTAACTGTTAGAATACCTGTTAAGACTATGACCTTGCAGCTAGTTTCCTGATCAGAAAGCACGGATGGATTTTTAACGGCAATTACACCAAGAATTCATAGCTGAACTTCACACTGCAAGCTTAAAATCTAATTTCCTGTGCATAAGTGTGTTTCATCTGGATAGAAGAAAACCAAACATGACATGAAGTTCTATCTACAGTAACAGAATTTTCTGAATAAGAATCAGACTAATCAAATCTGGTTTGGGCCCCTCTGTTCTAGAAGGACACAGAACTGCTTGAGAGAGTCCAGCACAGAGCAACAAAGATGAAGGGAGTGGAACATATCCCTGATCAAGAAAGGCTAAGGGAGCTGGGTCTCTTTACCTTAGAGAAAAGGAGACTGAGGGGTGACCTCATTAACATCTATAAATATGTGAAACGTGGGTGTCAGGAGGATGGAGCCAGGCTCTGCTCAGTAGCATGTAATGACAGAACAATGCAGTGGGTATAATCTGGAACATAGCAGGTTCCACATAAACATGAGAAGGAGTTCTTCACAGTGAGGGTGACAGAGCACTGGAACAAGCTGCCCAGGGAGGTTGTGGAGTCTCCTTCTCTGGAGATGTTTAAAACCTACCTGGCCATGTTCCTGTGCAGCTGGATCTAGGTGATCCTGCTGTGGCAGGGGGATTGGACTGGATGATCTTTTGAGGTCCCTTCCACTCCCTAACATTCAGTGATTCTGATTCAGAGAAAACTCCAACAGCAGAAAATTAAAGCAACCAACGATGAACCGATTCAAATTTCCAGAGCTGCATTATTGCTGAACAAAGCAGAACAGCTGTACTTCGGTTCTGGCACTGTTTTTTCTTAAGAGATGGCTGTTTCATTAGCATGACACAACGTGAAGTATGTTTAACAGAGAAGCTACAGCTCTCTTCCCCGCTTCCTAGATACAATAAGTTACTCTTAGGGATAAGGCAAAACAGAGGCTGGACTGATGGCACACTCACTTCTCTAGCTCCTCCTGTGAATGTGCAAAGGTGCAGCTGGCCCCCCGAGGGCATCCTCCTCTCTGCTTCATGTCTCGACACATGTAAGTCTTGTACTTGCTGTGCTGAGGAGGCTGACAACGTGAGAGAAAGAAATGAAATATCTCAACACAAGAGCATTTAACCAAGAGCTGGACATATCCATTCAAGGCCTAATGTTTGACTGCTGAATATCCCCCTCAATTTCAGTGTTCCACAAATACCTAATGTGAAATTAAGGACTGGAGTAGTGTTCTTTAACAAAACTAATAGATGCAAGAGTTGACATTTTGACAATTACTTAGCTGTCAACACTATGAAGTTTCTAAAACATTTTTATTCTGTACTGGAGCTTGACTGGACACAATAACGTTTCAGGACATAGTTAGATAGATAAAACTACTATAGGTTGGAAAAACTATTACGCTGCTTCAACAGGAATTGCCATCAAACTTCGTGGAAGATTTAAAATAGAATGTAGTCAGTGACTTTTCCCTTGCTTTCTGCTAGCTCAAAATGGCACTTGAGGAACCCCTTCCTTTGACCCCCCTCTTTGAATGAAAAATCTCTTAGCTGTCTACGATAATTATTTCCATCAACAGTGGAGGATGCAATCTCAGTCTCACTCCTACACAGATCAGAAGGGTGTGGATTGTCTTCTGTGTTTTTAACTTTGCCAAGAAACAACAATTTATGCAGACCAGGATTGCAGTGTGCTGCCATTTGCCAGTGTCTCTAAATAAACTCTGACAGAGGGTCAGAGGTGGTCTCAAAGACATTTTAAGTTCTTACAGCTTTTCTGGAGGAAGGAAAACAAAAGGCAGAAATACCCTAATCAGAGATCCCACAGAGGAAAAGGTCAGTTAAAGTCAACTCTTGCTTTTTGAGAAACTCAGACAAAAGATATATTTCTGTAAGAATTCACATGCTCTGATTTCTTTTTTTGTGTCATGTACTGTATGTATGTACTGTATGAAAAGTATGTAGGCAGACTCCTGCTGGCCACTGCTGTCAGCCAGCAAGACTCTGCCTAGTATTCTACATACAGCAGACATCCCCTTTCCCACTTGGGAGGCTCTGGGTTCCTTTCCAAGCAGGGCAGCATGTACCAGGGCTAGGCCACAGCCTCACCACAACAAAACCCCTCACTGTTTTTCCCACCCCGATTCTCACTTGTGTATTCCTGCTGCCTTTCCTTTTGCTGCTAACAGCACTCATTAGGCACCCAGTGAATGCAAGAAGGTAAAACAACACAAATAATTCACTCTAATTTTGCTTCTCCCCCTTTTTTTTGGCAGAGAACATCTTTCTACTAGTTTAGCTCCCCAAACCAGCTCTCCAAGAGAGCGAGTGCCAAAGCAAGGGAGGGAGCGGGAATAGGTGACAGGCAGCTCTGTCTTTCAGCAGCAGCCAGCATCTGTATCAACTCAGCTACACACAAAACAAGATCAACACATGGTTAGGACTACCATGAGATAAGCAAATATGTATATTTGCCAACAGGATTTTGTTTCTGAGAGTTTTGTTTCAGGAACTTCAGATGAATTGTTCCCAAATCTTTAAACTTTGTATTTCATACCTGTGCTGAATCATTTACAATTTATAGAATCATAGAATCATTAACACAGAGCCATTTGGCTGAAGTGTGTCATGTCAGACTCCAGTCTCTCTTCCCCTCCTAGTCAGGAGTGTTGGTTATATGTTTCTCTTAGCTTGCATTTGGATCAGATTTTTTTTTTTTTAAATCAAAGTGAGCTGTCCAAATTAATTCAATAGGTATTGGGGGTGTCTGTGCTGCTCTGGGTTTGGTTTCCTCCCTACCCTTGTTTTTTTTCTTTGTAAATATGATACATTGGTGGTTATTTCTAATCAGCTCCTTGTCAAAATACATCTCTTCAGATGACATTAGTAAACCTCCACTATAGGATATCACCCAGAACATTTAGGGGCAAGCACTTCCTAAATGATCTAGCTTTTACCTGTTGCTGATCTGTTCCCTTCTTGCTGTGATTCTGGATATAATCAACTAAGCCATGCACCACCGTCCTCACAGCAACTAGTCCATTTTCCAGTTGTTCCCAAGTTGGAGGTGGAGCATCTATTGCATTGAGCAGAAAAAAGGGAAGTCAGACAGAAGGGTTTCCAAAACTCAGTACAAAGAAACCATCAGTATCACAGAATTTCAGTTAGCTAACCAAAATATTTTGCAGAAACCTGTGTCGTTACATAAACAGCATTCCGCACTCAAAGTTGTTAGTCAAAGACTGATATTCTTGAAAAGTTTCAAGCTCACCTCGCTAAACTGCAAGATTTTTATGAAACACCAAGACTAACCTGGACTGGGATCAATATTTGCCAGGAGCTCTAGGTGAGGTCGAAGACGGTTCAGGTTAGCTGGATCTCCAGTCCTCTGAAGAGCAATAGTTAATTCCTGAACACTCTGTGCAAATGAAGCTGGGGTCTGCAACTTAAAAGAATTGTCATAATTAACTTTCTATAGGCAAAGTGATCCTTATGGTTTCTGAAGTTTACTCCCCAAGCCCAGAGTTCCAAACTGGAGTAAAACTTTTTTCATACTGGTCCATTTCAGTCAGGACCTTCTATTAAATTCCTTCTCTGGCATTAAGAACACAATGTAAGCTCGCTCTTTTCTGTGCTGTGCTGGTAAAACCAACCGTGTAATATTAGAAACCATTTAACTGAGGTTTCTGAAGAGTGTAGTCTCTTCAAGCCCTGAACCAAGAGGTTCATACCCTGCTTTAAACTAACAGGCAGTTTAAAGGATGGTTGAACAACAAATATAACCATCAACATTCCACTAACATCACACAATTACAGTATTTTAAATCCTTTAATTCTAACTAGGTCTTTCAGGAGTTATCTGGCAGGACTGTGCAGTTAACCTTTATGGCTTCCCTTCTGCAGGACGAGGTGAAGCATAAGGAGATGGTAGGAAGTAAATGAAGCAAGAGTCAGTGGGTTACAAACATATATTCTAATTATTTAGGCCACGACAGGTTTCAAAATAACAGGATAAACGATTAGTGGGCAGTTATGACAGTTTGCAGATCTGTGTTAAAGGCATTTAAGTCTGCTACTGCTGCAGACAGGATGGACTAGGTGGAATTTAGGTGGCTTTACCTTGTCAATGATAGACTGCATGTGCGATTTGTGAGACTGGTCGCCATACAACAGCGAGGACCATTGATCAGGTGCAATACGTAAACCTGCTTCCATAGCTATCTGAACTATCTGGGAATCATGTTCCCTTCGCAGCGCTTCATATGTCCGAAACTCCTCCTTCAGTTGCATCAGGGAGGAATCCTCGTCTCGCTTTGTCACCTAGTAAGTTAAAACAAGCCAAATGCAATTAAGCAGGAGAAACTAGAGATTGTGAAGTCCAAGGCAAGCAAAATCTTCACTCAGAAACTACATTCTTCCTCCCAAACTGAATTGAACTGCGCCACCATGCAGCAAACAGTAGTTCCTACTAAAGCAACACTCTTCAAAGTGGAGCCACCAAACAAAATTTACGCAGGCTCTGACCCAGTTATCGGAAGTGCAGAATTCTGAGAGTACAATTAGCAGCAAAGCACTTTCCTCCTCAAACACAAGTGGGACTTAATAAGCAATACCATCTGTAACTATACAGGTTTTTAGGCTTGTTTAATGCACAGGACAATAAAAGACTAAAGTGAAAATCAACAGGTTTTGTAGCATTATGAAATGTCCAAGCAGAATCTTCATACCTTAAAGCACGAGGCTCTGTAGAGAAGCTGGACAACGTGCCCAATGCTAGTTTTCGAAGCCTGAGGAAATCGTGGCTCCAGCCTCTGAACTACGAAGAGAACCAAGACTTTCCGTGACAAAGCAGATCCGTCTTCCAGAGCCAGCAGAACCAGCTTTAAAGCCTCCTCTTGCATTGCTGGTGGGGAGAAAATGTGAAGAGAGATAAAGGATGAATATCAAGAGACATTTCTGCACAGTTTGTTTCTCTAAAAGTAGGACACCAGTGACAAAACTATCCTGACACACACACAAACGCATAGATAGGAAAGGAAGCTGAGCAAAGACTGTGACTGGGGACTTTAAAAATTACTATTAGTTCTATTATTAGTTCTATTTGGGTGTCAGGTGATAGCAAAAAGTCCTAGTTCTTGTCTACACATCTCTCTTGATTATTAATATAAGATAACACACTTTAGAACTATGTCCAGCGGAAAAAGCTGACAGGCTGAGGATGTTCTAGTTAGGGAACATGTTTCTCTCTTCACTCCAGTGATGCAAAAGTTACCATCCCAAAGTCAGTAATCCTAAATCCGATTCAGTGTGGAAAAGCTTTTTTCCCTTTAAGATACTGTCTTCATATTTCATGGTATTATTTTTACTGATCCTTAAAAGGCAAAGACCACATTTCAGTAACAAGACTTTGGGTTTTTTTTTTTAAAGCAAAACTATTGCTTTAGTATTCTAGGAAAGGGAATTTAATAACCTCAATTCTGAACTACTTCTAGTACAGAAGTAGCACTGAGATGTTACCTACCTGGTCCAAGGAACTGGCATCCTCTAGCTCTCACTGCAGCCCACAGGTTGGAAGAGAGCTGCTGAGGATTTTGATGCTGAAGAATGAGCTCTGTGACTGTCCTTTCCCCAAGGGACCGTGCTGCTCGCATGGCTCTGATGCGTCCTTCTTCCTCCACCAGCTGGCAATGAACTAATGTCACAAGTTTCCTTTGCATGGGACGACTTAACACGCTCTGAGTAGTGCTGTTAAGACCCACACCTTCAAAACAAAGCAGAAAAATAAACTACCTCGTATCTAATTACTCCAGACTTAAACCACTGTACTGCAGAAGAATAAACTTAGTTGTCCTGGTGTTCACTTCACAGAACACTACAGAAGGCACACCAGAAGCTCATTTTTGTCAGTTTGGTTCACTCAGCATTAAAAGTCTCTTATCTGACTCATTTGGCTCTCTAGGAAGGTGGAACCTTTAAGGAATTCTCTTCCCAAACCAGAGGTCTGTCCTGCATCCTCCCACATAGATTCCCAGTGCCTCTTCAAGAGTATGATCACATCACAGTCCTTCCCTTATCAAGGGCCTTCAGGGACCATTGCTTTTTTTGACACTTGCCTCTTCTCCCGAGACATTCCAGTGATTTGGCCAAACCACACTTGAAGGAATTCAAAACAGTTTTGGTTTAATTATGTGCAAAAACTGTGATTCACAAATATGCTAGGAGACACTGAACCAAGTTAAAAGATTAAATGACTTGACAGACATACAGCTGCCATAGGAAGTTTGTTCCGCAGCACAGAGCTTGTTCATTGGGCCACTACTACTCAGAGCAACACTACTATCACGCAGTACCACTTAGGAAAGTTTGAGAGCAAAAAGGCTGACAGGATAGTGTTGGTCTCTACTGCATGTGTTTACTGCAAGGGTAGTGAGACCCTGGCACAGGTTGCCAGAAAAGTGGAAGAACGAACAATTCCTGAAACTATTTCAGGTCAGGTTGGACCATAGGGCTCTAAGCAACCTACTCTGGTTGAATATGTCCCTGCTCACTGCAAGGGTTTGGACTGGAGGAACATGAAGGTCTCTTCAACCCAAACAATTCTAGTTTCCCAAATTAACCATATGTAATACAGATCGAATTAATATTTTGAACCCATGGCAGTTTTGCTAAATTGAAATTACTCCAACTAACCTAACTCCTGTTCAACAGTTTTACTTATTTCTCATATATCCCACATGCAGAAACTTTTTAATTTCAGTTTACTTCTCCACAAGCAACCCTTTTGCATCTTATTCTCATTTTCAGAGGAAGATGGGCACTACCTCTGGCGCTGCTGAGTGGTTTGAGGTACAAGGCTAATTCTTCCACACATTTCTTGCCCTCCTCGTAATGCTTGGTGTCTTCAGCTCCACTACATAGAGTAATTGGCTGCTGCTCAGGAACCTGAAAGAGGGGACAGTTACTCCTATGATGAGTATGCACAGTTAAGTAGCAGTCATGCTTACAAACATCACATCAAGCTTGTTCATCCGAAGCATTTGCTATTTTTTCCCCTTCTGTGTTTTTTCTTTATTAGTGAGCACTTCTTCAGCTCATTTAAATAAACAAATAGCATTTAAGAAGTCTGTGAAAATGAACACACAAAAAAATTCAAGAATTTATGTCTAGCAGACTGTTTCACTTAGTGTCTGACAGGAAGACTTACCTCATGATGAGAAAACCCTATTAAAAATTACAGGACAAACATGGCATTTCTTATAACTCTAAAATTCTGGCTGAAAAAACAGACAGACACACATCCCCAAAAACACATCAAATCAGACAAGCCCTGGTTTGCAAGTAAGCACAGACTAAGTCTTATCTAGGACTTTCCTGCTCTAAAATCATCTGCAGTAAGCGACCAGAGTTAACGAGACTAGTGAGAGAAAGACTTAACAGCAAATGTAGCAGGACACCCTTGGAACATATTCTGTCTAGATGTGAGATCAAGTTATCCTGTGAACACACCCCGCAAGGATTAAGGTGGCAGCACAGGTCTAGCAGAGACTCTGGTTGTTGGGTTTTTTGTTGTTCTTTTGGTGGTTTGGGATTTTTTTTGGTTGTGGCATTTGTTTCTTCATCCAGGCACTCACCAAGAATCAGACATTTTAAAGCAATGTTTGGCCACCCCTCTCACCAAGTTATAATTTTGTTTTCCTCAGTTACATTCTTAAAGCTTTAACCAAATTTGGGGGTGCAGTACAGGCCTGTAGCAATGTTTCTCAACATCCCTATTCAACAGCCAGCTCAAGAGGTGACACCGCAGAGAACTGTAGTGTCTCAGGAAACTGAACATATTCTTTTGAAGTGCAAAGATATAACAGACCTCAATGTCTATTTCCAAGTCACCCTTGATCCAAGAGCACAAGCATTTAATGCTTGAGTTTAAAGACTGTTAACCCTCACTCTGCATTTGTCCCTACACAGTCTGCCCTGTTTACTGCCCTAATATTTTTTTGTGCAAAATTCTACACACTACTGCTGCAGGCATTCCAGCTGGCATCACCAACAACCCCAAATACAACCACAGTGCCACAACACTCCAAAGACAAAGAGGGCTTGGAAAAAGCATGGGGCAGGAAGTTGCAGTCAGGCCTGGATTTTGGTCTTGAATTAAGGCAGGTTTTGCTGGTGGTCACAGCAGTGGTGTGGAATGCCATACACAGCACAACCCTGCCAGCCAGACACATAGGACTGTCCCCATCCACCAGGAAAAAGCTGGTGTGGACAAACCTCAACAAGTAAATGAAGCTATTAAATGCTGAAGGTTACCTGTGTATCATTCCTGTTTCTCTTTGTATGAAAAGCTTTGATGTAAAAACCATAAAAGCTTCGCACAACTGTTCTGTCTGCAAAATGAGCCTCAAAGACTGGGGTTTAACTTTCATCTTAAGCTGGAACAAGTGCAGTGCTGAACACTAAACAAAAGTGCTTTTTTGTTTTGTGGTGTTCACAGGAGAAGAAAGTGTATCCTGTGCACACACTTAGCCTTCACTCCTGTGATGCATCTCACAGCAAAATTTACAAATAATTTACCCTTTTACTGGTCCTGTTACATGCACTTCTGAACCTTTTTGGGTCTATTTTAGGGTTAGACTACTTAGTTATATTTCTAGTAAATGCACTTATTTTAAGGTTACAATGACGGTAAGAACAGCATCTACCAAGAGGAAAAAATGGTAGGGACACGATTCGTGTAAGTCACAGGAGATCGGTATTTGATCTCTGGCTCTGTCCCTCAGTTCCTAAAATAATTCAGTTTCAAAGCATCTTCACTAAATACCTTTTCAAGAGCAAGCAGGACCCTGTGGTCACTTCTGCTTACAGTATCTCCTGAGAACTTCAGAATAAATGCCCTACAGAGCAAGTTTGTTATTTTTATCCCCATTGACTATTCCCCTCTCAGACACCACACCCTCATCCCAGCTTTAACTGCCAATATATTTACATAATACATCAAACACCTCTCAACAGGGACTGGAGCAAGTCAGGAAAAATAATCTTGTGTGTTTAAGATGTGTGATTGCTTTGCCTGCATTGGCTTGGCAATGAGTCCTGGCAGCAGGATGCCACCCACCAGCACCAGAATGACTATGTGGGGCTATGGGAAGAGGCATGAGATGATGCCACGAGGAAAGGGACAGAGAAACAACATAAGAGCATCACCTCATAGTAGGCAGTGATTGAGAATTGGAGAGTTAATTGTAATTTGATTAAGGATGTCAGCTTGAGCTGTCAGTAGTTACCATTAGACATCTAATTGCACAGAATGAGAACGTGTTGAACAGACCCAATCCTTTTTTTGTCTGTTTTGAAAACACTTTTCCCCACATGGTTGTTTTTCCCCCCAAACCCTTCTGTGAATGGATGACTTGTTTCCTGTCGAAAACACCCAAACCCAAAGCCTACTGTCCTTTGGCTCCTAAGGACAAGTTCTTCCTCTCCTGGAGCACCTCATTCCACCTGAAGTTACAACAACATTTAAAAAAAAAATAAAAAAAATAAAAAAAAAAATCACTCAACCTGTCACGAGTATCTTCCCCTTTTGGAAAGGCTGGGAGTTAAGATCATTCCCCTAATTCTCTCATCATACACATTAATCCATTATCTAATGTTTAGGATTGTGTTTATCATGTCCAGTAGCAGACTAAAGAAATCAAAGCACCACAGGAATTTCTGCCACTTAATGTCACCAGTTTGGAAAATGCAGCTGCTGTTTCATGTGTTGAAAACACAAGAGGGAAGAGATCAGATGACAGATCCATGATTGTACAACTTCAACACCAGCCTGATAGATGTTTAAAGTAGTTCTGTACTGTGAGTAATATGTGAGTTCTTGAATAGTTAAAATTCAAAACCTCATTCCCAAAGAGCTGGCTCAAGAGATTTAATCCAAGTGTAAGAAGGTATCCTATTCTGTGAATGCCTTTATGATTCATGTTCAAGGCTACTGTGCCTCCCATCGCTCACAACATGCAGACGTCCTGTTTAGAAGCTCAACTACTTCAGCTCTCCCAGGAATAACAATTCCCATGGTAGTCCCCTTACAATCCTTTCTCCCCTCCCACCATCACCTCAGGTGGCTGAACTCTAGATGAGTTGAGCTGCCTGAGCAAGCCCTGTAAGCACCATTAATGTACCCATGCCACAGTAGTCTCAGTCTCCAAAACAGAAAATTTTCACTTTAAAGATGGCCATAACCTGGGCAACAGGTTTTAGTTTTTGAAAAGGTTGGGAAAAGAAAAAACATGCAAACCAGCCTGTAATTCAAGTAAGAAACTGATTCTTCACCAATAAAGTGACAAAACCTAAAGGGAGAGAAGATGCTGTTGTCAGAGAAATAGGTTTCTGCTGTCCTGGGTGACTGTGTGACAAATTCAGCACATTTACCCACAAGACCAGTCCTGCTTACTTCAGCCATAGTGTCTGCATGTAAGCAAGCCAGTGTGACTTGCCAGTCCTGGCAGAAGACATTTGTGTCTTCAAACTGGCTGGGCTCCTCCTCTGCCTCTAGCAAAAAGCACTTAACACTTACACATGTGTGAACTTCTTAGAAGCCTCCCCAAAGGAAAAAGAACAAACTGTTCTTCCCCACCCCCCCCCTCGCCCTCCCCCCGATAAAATCTTTGTGTTGTACTGTATCTCCTTCTCAGCGAAGCCTGTTTTTTAGCATTTATCTGTTGCAGGATGGCTTCATGAAAAGGGACATGATCTGTCAGAATTGGTACCGAGAGCATGAATCCCATAAAGTCT
>JAOXOE010000698.1:7292817-7309092 GCA_028565055.1 Phoeniculus purpureus
GAGCCTGGCTCCATCCTCCTCACACCCACCCCTCACATATTTATAGACATTAATGAGGTCACCCCTCAGTCTCCTCCAAGCTAAAGAGCCCCAGCTCCCTCAGCCTCTCCTCGTAAGGGAGGTGCTCCACTTCCTTCATCATCCTCGTTGCTCTGCGCTGGACTCCCTCCAGCATCTCCATGCCCTTCTTGAACTGAGGAGCCCAGAACTGGACACAACACTCCAGATGTGGTCTCCCTAGGGCGGAGTAGAGGGGGGACAAGAACCTCTCTCGATCCTCCAACCACCCCCGTTCTGATCCACCCCAGGATGCTGTTGGCCCTCTTGGCCACAAGAGGGCGACGCTGCTGGCTCCTGGCCATCCTGCTGGCCACTTTATTTCCTTTAAGAAGTGAGAGAACCCCCCTGGCTGCACTCGCACCAGCTCAGCCACCCCCAGAGTCCACGTGTTCTTCTAATAAAAGACACTTAATCTCTTCTGCTCCCAGGCCCTCTCTTGCACCCAACACCTCCGCTGCACCCTTCCCACCCACGGTGATGCTTGTCTCACCTCTACCACCCCACGTCCTACTTCACTTCTGCAAACAAGGCAGTGATGCAGCTCTTCCCAGTCATCTCTGTGTGTTTACTCAGGTTACCCTCACCTCAACATCCTCCACCATCCAACATCACCACTGAGAAGCGCTGTGCCACGAGGCTACCACACGTGTCTTCTGGAGCTCTGGTCTTCTAACCACGTTGGATCTGGAACAGGTGCCTGCCTGCACCTGTCACCCTCACGGATGCCCAGTCCCAGAGCAGACACTGCCCATCGCAGTTACGGTAGCACCGTGGCCCAGCACAGCAGCACCATCACCTGTCTTGGCTTTTACCCCTCTGGGTTGCTTTCTCCAAGTCCTTTGCGTTGGCACACGCTGCGCCACGCCAGCCTCCCACTTCTCCACAGAGGACATCAGGGCTGAGGGAGCTTGAACTTGGGCAGTGAGGGAAAGCACAGAATTAGAGCAGCAGAGCACTCTTGGTCACTCCTTTGCAACGTCCCTTTCCACCTTGAGAAGTTGTTCAGCTCTTCCACCTGGAGGTCAAGATCAGCCTCTGCTGAGCAGAGAAAATCTGAGGAGGACGTCTCGGATCAGTGAAACACTCTGGTGATTCTTGTGCTCCCTCGGGTCTGCTCCTCCCCATGGTCAGGGAACCCACATTGCCCTCAAGACCCTTCTGCTTCAGACCAGCATGACACGAGTGTTTCAGACTCGGCATCGCCCCAACTTGGGACTTCACCCAGGTTCCACATGCTGAGCACGGATGATGCCGTGTGGCTTCAAGGTGAAATAAAGGTCTCAGATTCACTTTTGAAGCTGAACATTTGAGCCCGAAAATGGCAGGAGGGTCGAACCCATGCAAGGTCAGCACTGTCCCTCCACCTGACTCTCTGCTCCCCAACCGCTACCTACAGGCCAGCTGAACATCAGGCAGATTCCACCAGCTGGGATTTGCTCAACATCAGCCAAAACAAACCCAGAAAACTGCGGTTTAGAGGATCAGCTGTGACTGGTAATTGAACAAAACCCTGAAACCAAACGGGACCGACAGGACTTGTGGGGCAAGCGGAGAATCTTTCAACAGGACCCCATCAACACCCACACACCCCCCACCCCGAAAAGGAGAAAGCAACACTCAGGAAGGGCGTAAGGGGTTACAAATATCCAGGCTTTATTATAAATAAGAAATACTGTTTTGTACATAAAAACCGCAAGTGTCGCATTTGTTCTGCTTCACCGCCCCGGACAGCAAGACCACAGATTTAAGGCAAATAAGCTGGAGTGAAGGCACAGACTGAGGGGGGCCACGCTCGGGAAGAAGGTGACGAAGGGACTGTCACACGTCGCCGGCGGCACCCAGCGCTCCACCGGCAGCTCTCGCATCATCGTCATCATCGTTATCGTCACATTACGTAGAGAAATAACTGGACTTACACAGTGAGTACTGGCTGGAGTGCGGTCGTGGTTAAGAGATGGCGTATAGAGATTTATTTATCTTTTATTTAAAAATAAAATTCTGTTAAAAACAGCTGAAGGAGAAAAAATACAAAAGAAATCTCAAAAAAAAAAAACCCCATCAAAATGAAATGAGAGAAGGAAGTGGGAAACCTTAAGCCTGAGGTCAGCCAGGGCACGGGCATGGGCATGCCTCTCCGCATCTGCTCTTCCCCCAGCCTCGGCCGCGAGGGGCTGCGGGGTTACGGGACCCTGCCATGCGCTCTCCCCTCCAGGGACTGCGAGTGCCTGCAGCCAGCGGGAAACAGGCTGGTAAAATCAGGAGGAGCTCCCAAGGGAAGGGGTCCAGGAGCGCCGTGAGGTTTGCTGGGAGCACTCACGGGGTTCACAGGATCACAAAACATCAGGGATCGGAAGGGACCTCGAAAGATCATCCAGTCCAATCCCCCTGCCACAGCAGGATCCCCTAGACCAAGTCACAGAATCACAGACCATCAGGGATTGGAATAGACCTCAAAAGATCATCCAGTCCAATCCCCCTGCCACAGCAGGATCCCCTAGACCAAGCCGCACAGAGCGCCTTGCATGGTGGCATCGGGGTGTCCCGGAGACACCCACCTGATGGGCAACAGGGTGACAGCTGGTGAAGGATCACCCCAGAGGGGGAGAAGGCGGGAGCCCAGGCAGGAGGAAACCTGATCACTACCGGGACAACATGGAGAGAAGAGGCGTGGGGTGCACGCGCCCCGCTGGCTACAGGGACAGCAGGCAGGGGGGGAGAGGCCACGGCTGAGTATTTACACACGTACGCACCCACGAGAGACTGCCTCGCGCTGCAAGATGATCAAAACAAAATAAAAAGGAAAAAAAAACCAGCAACAACAAAAAAATCACATTCACACAAAAAATATAAATTTGAAATAATTAATAGCACCAGTGTGTGTCAGATAATAATTTCTTCCCCGCTACGCAGGCGTACGCAGTTGCATAGTGTTTAAGGGTAGATATACGCGGTGGGGCTCGGGGAAGGCGGGGAGGGATGTCACGCTGGAGGTGAGGAGGAAGGTGCCGAGGATGCTAGTCTGCAGAGAGAGAGAGGGCTTCCCACCACTCCCACCCAGCCCCAGTAAGCACTGGAAGGCACTGGCTGGGAAAGCTGGTAGCGGTGAGCAATGCAGAGCTGCCACCCTGGCTGCTGCTGCAGTGGCAACAGGTGCCTGGGAGAGCAGGTGGCCAGCAGGAAGGAGGGCACCGGTAAACAACTGGGCAAACCAGTGAGGGGCGATGCTTGGAGGTACAAAACCACCAGTGTCCTCCTTTGGGAAACGGGTCGGGGGAAAGAGCTCTGCGCGTGTGCCCCTCCTTCCCCACCCAGAGATGCTCAGTGCAAGGGCTGGAGCTGGTGGAGCTCTCTGGGCGGTGGCAGCTCTGCTCTGCAGCAGCTCTTCCTGCTGCGCCAGCCCCAGCTGCCAGGGGAACGTTCGCAGCCCAAAATCGCACCCCAGGTCCTCAGCGATTCAGTAGCAACACCCAAGGCAGGCAGGCAGCCTGCAGCTTCCACGATCCCAGCCTGGGAGCTCCCAGACCCGACCCAAAGCTTCTCCACAGACCAGGAGCAGGGCTGGCAAGACCTACCGCTCCACCAGTAAAGACCTGCCACTCCACCAGTATATCCCATCTTCCTATCGAGCTTCTTTCGGAGGCCGCAGGGTTTTTTGTCCTCTCGGAGTGACGCTTCATCACAGAAACAGGCTTTGGCTGTTTGGGCAAAGGCTACCAACACGGTCAGGTTGGACAGCGGTTCTTGGTGACAAGAAGTGAATTCGCAGGGTTAGAAGTTGGGAAGAGGGTCGTGAGCGAGTGCAGCTCTACTGGCCGTTACAGTAACACTTTGGTAGCCATCCCCTTCCTTCAAAGGGACCGAGGAGAGGAGAAAGGAGAGAGAGTCGGGTTAGTTCTGCCTTGCTGGGTACAGCTCACATGGTTATTTTGGAACCACAGGAATAGAGTCCAGAGCCTCTCTTGTCCTTGTGCTGATCAAAGGGAAACTGAGAGAGAGACAAAAGGCCGAGTGCTTGGGAAGACAAATTCTATAAAAAAACCCCTTTGATGCCCAAAGACGGATATTTAATTGGCTTCTCTTAAAAAAAAAAAAACCCACTTTCAACTTATCCTGATCTGGAAAGAAAAACGGTGGCTGTGAGCAGCGAAGAGCTGGGGGTTTGCAGAAGGTCACATGTGTTAAGGCACTCCTCGGCCAAACCGCCGCTCCACCGCTCATCCCCGGCGCACCCTCAGGGCTTCTCGATGGACGGGGTGTTAAAGCAGCCAGACGGCAAGGTCTTCTTGATGTCTTCCAGGTTGCTAATGTCCTTAAGGATCTCCTCAATGTCCCTGTTGTAGGCTTGGATTGCATCGTCCTGCTTCTTGGCTTCTCTCTCCAGGAAAGACACTTTCTGGTCCAGGTCGCTGTCTTTCATCTGGTCTTTGGCGCTGTTCAGGGAACCCTCGATTTCGTTCAGTTTGTTCAAGTCCACCGTCTCCAGTTGCCCTGAGAAGCCACAAGTAAAGAGAGCAAGGTCCATTAAAAGGAACCCCCTTGATGCTCTGGTTTTGTGTGCTCCACCGAGACCGCCATCAGGCCTCATGAGAAACAGTGTTTGAATTGGGAGCAACCAAACATGCTGCACCGCTGGCACCTCAAAAAGATCCCTCCGGTTGCAGAAAGGTGGTACTGAGCATCAGGCTATCAAGCCTCCCCCACAGCACCCCCCAAAGCCACAAAAAGCCCATTTCCAGGAGCCACTGGACACTCCTTGTCCAGCACGCACCAGGAGAAGAGTCGCAGCAAGGACAGTCGTACCTAACTGATCCAGCAGGCTGTTGATGACGCCCAGCAAGCTGTTCACCGAGTTCTTGGCTTTCCTGGCGTTGTCCTCTGCCTCCTGGGCAGCCTGTGAGGCCTGTGGATTTCAAAGCAGAGCACACGAAGGCTGCAGGGACTGGAAAAGCCGCCCTGCTCCACCTTTTTAAGCCACACAAAGCCCCGAGATCTCTGAAGCCTTCAACTGACTGTTTCAGCACAGAGATCCCTGATAACCAAGCAGGAAAAGGCAGAGCGGAGTCGGCAGAGCTACACACGGGGTTTCAGTTCAAGGAACAATGAACATTAAGGACTCTGGGGCTCAAATTGCAGAAGGGACCCCACACTAAGGCCACCTCTTTGCTGGCATCATGTTTTCAGTCCCACTCAAGACTGGGACGTACTGGCCAGACCTAGCGCTGTCTTCAGAGAAGGACAGCCGGGAGAAGGCCACTTCTTGCCAGCACGACTTACCATGCCTGCCATCATCATATCCTGCTCAGCATCATCCTGCTTCCGCTTCAGCTCTTTCTCTGCATCCTGCAGCTGCTTCATCATGTCGTCCACTTCCCTGGCCAGCCCCGTCACGTCGGCGAAAGTCTTGTCAGCATCAGCCTTGGTGGCAGCAGCATTCTACAGCCAATGAAGAGAACACGATGGGAAAAGGTGGTGAAGACGCAGAACATCTTTCAGTCCTTCGCATCGAAATGCACCGTCTGCCGTGTCGCTTAGTCAGAAAAAGCACCTGGGGCCCACCAGAGGAGTTTATGTGGTTATGCACCAGTATCTCTACAACTATCTGAAAGGACACTGCAAATATGGTGGTGCTGGTCTCTTCCCACAGGTCAATAGCAACAGAAGCAGAGGGGAGGGCTTCAAGCTCCAACAGGGGAGGGTTAGACTGGCCATCAAGGAAGAAATTCTTCCTGGAGAGAGCGGTCAGGCCCTGGACTGGGCTGCCCAGGGTGGGAGTTGAGTCCTCATCCCTGGATGTGTTTAAAAGACGCTTAGATGTGGTTTAGGGGTGACCTCGTAGAGTAGGGTTGATGGTTGGAGTTGATGATCCCAGGGGTCTTTTCCTACCTGAATGATGCTGTGATTCTGTGATCCCAGGGTGGTGGCTTCAGAGGCACAAAGGACTCACCTTCTGAACAGAAGCAGCGATTTTCTCAGCGTCATCTGCTTTGGCCTTGGCTTCGCGGGCATCGGCTGCAGCGTTGCCAAGCGCCAGCTCCGCCTGGAGAGTCTTGCTGTTGGCTTCGGCAATAGTCTGGATAATGGCAGGGATCTTCTTCAGTGCCTCCAGCGCTGCCGTCTTGTTATCGTTCACACGCTTATCAAAATCTAAGAAAGGACAAAACATGCTCCAGACCGAGCTACCTGGGCTCTGCCACTCTGATGTCAGAGGGACAACAAGCAAGCTGGGGCACGGGGAGGTTTCTAGTTACTTTAAACATTTATTTGAAGAAAGAACACTGGAAAACCCGAAGAACCCACCCGACACTTCGGTTCTGGCAATAGTGTAGCCTGTTTAACCACAGTAAGTCATTTAGCTGTAGGGTGTCGTGCAGGAACGGAAGGATTCACTGCAAGCGACTCCTCTGTACCTTTCAGGTTGCTCAGAATGGTGTTGGCCTCCTGCAGCGTGCCGTTGCCCTTCCGAGCAGCCTCTTCAGCCAGGGCTTTCGCTGCATCTGCTCGAGCCAAGAGCTGGTCTGCAGTCTAAGGAGACATGGCAGGTATCAACATCTCCTTACCCTCCGAAGGACAACCCACCCAAGCCCACCAGGAAGCAGCGCCCAGTCTGAGCACCGGCAGCATTCATCCCTGCATGGCCAGGCTTCCTCGGAAACTGGGTGACTCCGGGTTCTTTGGGAAGCCTATTCTGAGTGCGAAGAACTGGCAGACATCCACTGTTCTCCCACTTAGCCTCAGACCCAGCTTTTCCCACCTCCTTTCCAGGACCATCCCTCAGTGTGAGCAGCACTAAGACCGAACAAACCCCCAGTCTTTCATATCAGCCCAGTTACCTGTTTTCCTTGGGGTGCTTACCCAGGGAACAAACCAGAACTGACCTGCTGTTCCGTCTTCCCCTTCTCTAAGAGGTTCTTCACTTCCAGCTCCTTTCCTTTCATGTCTTCTCTTAAGTCCTCATAATCTTTCAGCTTCCTGGCAATTAGCTGATCTAACTCATCTGCTTCCTTCTTGATCTTGTTTGCTTCATTCTGCAGGTGGAAATCACAATCAGATGCAGATCCCTGAGCGTTAAGGCATTTCTGAACTTGACGGTTTCAAACAGGCAGAAGCCTTGGGAGGTTCCCAGCTCTTACAGCTAGTTCCAGCTTTGCCTTCGAAGCTCTGAACACAAGAGTGATCGCTGCAAGGAACAGGGGTTACGAAGGTCTTCACAGAATGGTTTAGGCTAGAAGCGACCTCTCTCTGCTGCGCTTCAGTAAGCACAGGAGAGGGAGCAGTTTGCAGGCTTCAGAGGGGACTGCACATCTTGCACTTCTGCGTTCAAGCCAGGCAAAACATGTAACTAGTCTCTTTGCTCTTCAGAGACCCAGCGGTGAGAGTTTCCCTATGTGGCTTCTTGCATAAAAGCCGGACTATGCCTGAACAGACCCAAATTCCACTGACTAGTCCGAGGTAGAGAAACATTAGCAAAGCACATGCAAGGTGTGCCAGCAACAGAGGACACAGCTCTAACGCTCGTCCTCACCGGGCTCTGGGACAAGCCAAGATGCGCGACGCTTCCCGCACATACCTCCAGCCCTGCGGAATCCACAGTGGGCAGACTGGTGAGATTGGCGTAGATCTGCAGGGCTCTGTTCCCAGCTTCCTCTGCCTCTGCCAGCACCTTGTTGGCCTGTTTCTCTAGGTCTCGAGAAATGTTCCTGGCTTGATTATACCTACAAAAACCCCACACATCCAGTCAGGCTGCTATTGTTTTCGTAGAACTAAACTAGAGAGGGTGAGAAGTCGAAAGGCAACTCCCACACGGCCCAGACACACGGAAGGTGCCTTAGTTTTTAAGTCCAGCTCTAAAGCCAGGAAAGGAGCACAACTGTCTGTTACGGACTCACTTCTGGTTGAGCTCATCGATATCATTTGCCGTTTGGTTTTCTCCAGCCAGCGTCTTCAGCAGCAGCTGATAGGCCTCTGTGGAAGTATCGTTTGCTGCCTTGGCAATGCGAACGATCTCATCGGCTTCTTTTTTGTGCCTGGACAGGATTTACAGGAGGAAAATAAAACCATGAGAACAGTCAGCCAAACTGTTCCTAACCTCAGCTCCAGATTTATTCTCTCTTCCAAGTTTCTTTCGCTCTTGCTTCTCCTTCCTTCACGCAGATTTACACGTGGTGGACGTCAAAACACGTGGAACATCGACGACCACCTCTGCAACCCAGGCACCATGCAGTGCCCCTAAGATCAGCAGAAAGGCATCACCGCAGGTGTAGGTGTCCCTCATCCACACATCCCGTGCTTGCCCTCCTCGTGGATAGGTGGGCGCTCACCCGCAGCGCCAGGCTCTTACTCAAAGGACGTGTGTTTCGTACCAAGCAAATTCCACTTTGCTCCTCTCCTGCAGGGAAGAGCAGGGCCCTGATGTAGGCTATGAGAAGCTTGTCTTGGTCCCACCTACCTTTCAGCCAGCCTTCGGGCCTCTTCTGCCAATAGAGTCATGTTGTTAGGGTCCCCACTTGACTCTGGAGGGGTAATGGACTGGAAAAAGAAGAAAAGGGACTGAAAATGTAACCTTAAAACTTGTTTTTCATCTTTTATTCATCTTTGCTTTAAACATTTATTGTCGTGATCTAAATGCTTAGAGACGTGTCTAACCTACTTGTGCCTCTAGTTCTGTCTCCAGCCTGTGCAGCAGTTTCTGTGCTGGTTATCCCTCAAAACCAAAGGTGCTGGTATCTACCCTGCTACTTATTTTGGGACCCTTACGTTGCTTTCTTTGAGCAGGAGCTAAGAAACAACCTATGACAGACACTGGTGATCATCTTTTACTTTGAGAAGATATTTTCCTAGCAGATTTGCTATGGGGGAGAGAGAAGAAGGGCACAGGAAGGAAAGTCCTCTCCTCCCCATGTGGGACCTTGGCTCACCCTGACACTCACCACGTTGTCAGCTGCCATCTTTGCCTTCTCAAGCATATCAGAAGCTAAACTGATCAGGTCCTCTGTGCTCTCCACGCGCACCCGGGCCTGCTCTGCCAGGCTCTCCGTCTCACGCACGGTGCCCTGGATGCCCCTCAGCCTGTTGAGCTGGCTCGTCAGCGTGCTGTTGATGTCTCTGAGCCGATCCATGAGACCCTGGTCTACGTCTGAACAGCACGGCATAAGAGAGGAAGCAAAATTAATTGCAGCAGGAAGAGAAGCTGGAGCAGCAGCTTACCGCCGCGGGCAGCACGTCGGGATAAGGTTAATCCCCTGTGGAAGGGGGACCAGCAAAGCTGTTTTGTAAGTCAGTCACAGCTTGAGATTAAAGTCATTATCAGAATGTGCACCAAATAGGAGACATGGAAAGTCACTACTAATCGGACAACACTGCTGGGTGTTGGAACCGACTCTGACACGGGATTTTGAGTCCCGAATCACACTTCACCTTCGTCATTGACAAAAAAAGGACAATACAGCTGCTCCTCCAGAGTTGTCAAACATCTGCTTTGTGATTCCTTTAGCTCCTAAGATATTTTAGAAGCCAAAGAACTTACTTTCTTTGCACATTCTCCTTAGCTTAGCTCCTAGAAGGTAAGCAGAAGTGGAGAAATCGTGGGGCTTTATGTTACTTGGACAACAGCGGCTACTCCTAAGCCAGACACGGTGTCCAGATGGAGCACAGCTACATGATGTGTAGAACAGCACACCTACACCCTCAACCAAAGGGACCCTCCCAAGCAAAAACCAGTTAGAGGACTGCTTTATCCCATAACACCTGAGCAAACTTCTATGCAAAACAGACATACTGGAAAGTCTTGTGCTTGTTTAACAAATAATAACCTCCTTTGCATCTGGAGAAGACAGCAGTACGTGGAATGCCTGCAGCTGTACAGAGCTTGAGGCAGGTATTTGCTTTGGAGGGACAATACAGAGCACTGGGAGATCAGCTGGGCTGAAAGCCATCGTTGTTTTGATACCAACGTTATCTGAAATAGCTGCCTGTCCTGGTGCACACTGTAGGCTTGAAATAAACCACGCTGTGTCCCAAAAGAACAGGAACCCCAAGCCAAGAGCTCATTTCAGGCTGAGGTCAGCTCACCTTTGCTGTTTTGGGCTTCCTGGAGTAGCTCCACCACATCTCTTTCTGCCTGCTTCAACCTCTCTTCAAAGGCTTGGTCGGTTACAGTTTCTGTTCCTGTGCCCAGATTTGCTATAAGGTTTTCCAGCTCCTGCAGCCTCTCACGTTGCTCTGCCACCTACACGAGAGGGACAGAGCACTGCTATGACTCTGAGCACCTTGACCCACTCTGCTCTCAGCAAGCACTAGCCAGCCATGGTGGCCCATGCCACCGTCTCCAGCAGGGCCAGCAGTGGTGTTTGTGGTCTTACCTTGTCCTTCACCAATCTGTAACAGGCCGGACACTCTTGGCAGCCGGGCCACGAGCGGTTGTAGAAGTAGTTCTCCTCACACTGGTCACAGCGGGTCCCTACGAAGCCTTCCTTGCACTCGCAGCGACCATTCTCCCGGCACTGTAGGGAGCGCGAACCCTCAGGGTCACAGTCACAGGCTGCCAGGAAGGTAAAACCTCAGTCAGAAGTACCCTATAACCCACGGAACGACACTGTACCCTCAACACCCTAACAACGTCTCCGAGAACAATGGGTGCTCATACAGACAGCAGGACACTGTCCAGCTAGATGCAACATCTACTACGTGTGTTCACAGTGCTGCTGTTGCCTCTCCCACAAAGCACCATAATTTTCTACCCCCCTTCATCATAACCAATTGCCCTTTACAGGGTATTGAGGAGGAAAGTTCAAATCATCCTGCTTTTCATCATGTTTGCAAGATCTATTACTCCTCAGGACACAGCTGGGGCCAGCTGGGGAGATTTCACATTAGGATACAGAACTAAGTTGCACCAGGAGAGCTTTAGGCTGGAAAAACTTCTCCATGGCAGGAGTAATCAGCCCTTGGAAGAGGCTGCCCAGGGAGGGGGTTAAATCACCATCCCTGGAGGTGTTTAAAAGTCATGGAGCTCTGGAGCTCAGGTACATGAGTTAGCGGCAGCCTTGGGACAACTGGGTTGGTGGTTGGACTCAATGAGCTTAAAGGACTTTTCCAGCCTAAATGATTCTGTGACTGTTTCAGGACAAGATTCAGAGCATGTATTTACACCAGAGACATGGTTATCTATTAAGTTGGAGTTCTTCCTACCCTCAATTTTAAAAAAATAAGAGAAAGGAGATAAGCCACAGCAGAGGCTGAATTTCACATGTAGAGTGTGAACGCAAAAGGGCCAGCTTGAGCCGTGATGAAAAGCAAGGTGAGGAAGTTCTGTCCCAGACATGAGAGGGAAGCGAGGGCAAGGCTGGCTGTGCAAAGCCCTTCCCACGTGCCTCACCCCAGTCTCTCAGACTTACGTTTACAGCCTTCAGCGCTGAAGCCGAAGTGGTTGACCTCACATCTGTCGCAGCGCTGGCCGGCCACGCCAGGCTGGCACTCGCACTGCCCGGTTCGGATGTCGCACTGGCCATTGGTGGAGCCCAGCGCATGGCAGTTGCACCTGGGAGAGGCAGCCACATGTCAGGAGGTGACGCGAAAGGGAGGGACAGGTGAAGGGTCTCTCCAAGAGCCCCAGAGTCACTGGTCTTGTGCAGATATAGGAGGTGAGGTGCAAAGTCACTTGGACCTGCACTGAAAAAGGAACCCACGAGCCCCTGCCACCAATAATCAGAGTCAGGCGGCACTTTTCTATTTAAAACCCAGATCTAAAGCTATTTATAAAGCTCTTCATAAGTCATGCTCTTTGTACAGCCTTCACAGCCACTCCTGCATGGCCACTCCTCCCCACTCATAGCAGACTGAGGGCACACCAGTGTCACTGGTGTGACAAACACCACATTCCTGCACAAGGTAAACACAGGACCCCCCCCAAAACGCAGCTCTCTGCCCCAAGCCAAGTCGAACATCACCTCTCGCAGCCCCATCCACTCTGGAGGTTGAAGAAGCCGGGCTCACAGGCACTGCAGTCCCTGCCAGTGACGTGGGGCAGACACTCGCACTGCCCCGTCACTTGATTGCAACTTGTCTGCTGATTCACGGTGCCGTAGGGATTGCAGCGACAAGCTGCAACAGAAAGTGAAAAGGGATGGAGAAATCTGCAGAAAAGCCCCTTGTGGTGTCGGCGCTCTGCTAGCCGGTCCCCGAGCGGGCCTGGATCCAAGGCAGGCGGCAGCCCAGCCCCTGGAGCGCACAAAGCTTTTGCTTTGATGGCAGTAAGCACCCACAAATACAAACGTTTCAACAAGCCACGGCCACTACCCCGGGATAAAGCCACATGCCGCTGCTGACAGGCATAAAAACAGCCCACTGTCATATCCTGACAACACATGGGGACGCCACAGCTCACGGCAGGGGCAAAACTGTCGTCAAAGGCAGGAGAAATAACCCCTCACCTCGGCACTTGTCGGCGGGGTCAGGAGCCAGTGGGTTCCCAAAGAAGCCGTCTTTGCAGCGGTCGCAGTAGAAGCCAGCAGTGTTGTAGATGCACTTGAGGCACTCGCCCGTCTGGCGGTCACAGTTGCCCACGGCGTTGGGGTCAATGTTGTCGTTGCACTGGCAGAGGCGGCAGGGCCGCACAGCCCCGTTCTCACCCAGTGGGTCCCCGAAATAGGCATCGTCACACAGCTCACACCTCTTGCCTGCGACACGACAGAAACACGCGTGATGCAGTGGGACACTGCCTCACCCGGGCGCTCGGGCAAAGAAAACTTTGCCAAGTAAATTCTCCAGCTGCTGCCCCTCTCATCCTTCTTTTGGGGCCATTAAGCACTCACGAATTCCCTTGCCCTAGATCTAAATTTAAGCTGCTTTTTCACTGGAACTTTGCATTCTGAATCGTTTCAGCTCCTCCTTTTCCCTTAAGCCAAGTGTATTTGCTGCACTTGGTTGTTAAGAGCCCAAGCAAGTGGAGCTCTGTGGGGCATCACTGCTGCAGGAAGCCTCACTGCCAGAGAGGTCTGCCAAACCTCCGCAGGCAGCTGCTGAAGCATCCAATTCCGCAGCTCCCTGCAGATCTGTCCTCCCCAGCCAGTCCCAAGCCAGGCTTCTCAGGTGGTTCCTGCACACACAAACCCCCTTTTCCCAAGAAAGGACGAGCCTGCGCTAATATCTGAGCTGCAGGGAACCCTGCGCCCGTGACTCTGCTTTGGCTCCCAAAACAATGGCACCCATGTGAACCCGCAAGAGCCGCCTCTGTGCTCACTCAGGGGCTTTTCTAAGCAATTCAGGCATATCTTCTGTGCCTTGGCTTCAATCAGCAGAGAGGTGCTGGGGCTGCCAAGCATCCCAGGGCTTCCTTGCTGTGTGCAGATAGAACAAAAGGCTCTGCTTAGTGACTCATGCACATGCTCAGACCTTTATGCTTTATCATGGAAAGAAAAAAACCAGTCTCTGTTCAGGTCAAGTTCTCTGTAAAGCAGCTGAGCAGAGACTTGCTCTGGTTTTCTCTGGGCATTGATGGTGAGTCACTGCAGCCCTCCCGCTTTTCTGACTGAGGGCACTTACCCTGCCCTGTAAGCATCCCACAGAGCCCCTCTGGCTGGCAAAACCACATCTTCTAATTTTACTTCAGTCTGGCCTGCCTCCCTTAAATCTCTCTTCTTTTCTGCCCAGCACCATCCAATGGATGGAGCTCTGGTAGAAGCCAGCCCAGCTCACCTATGTCACACAGAAACGTCTCGACTTTGCACAGATTAAGCCTTTGTTTTCCTTTTGTTCATGAGATACAAGCACAAAGAACACGGCTAGCCCTGAGCCTCACACAGGACAGAAAATGGGCTGAAGAGGGGAGAAGGACATGAACCAGGAGACAAAGCAGCTCTCGCTGCTGCTCGCTGTGTGTTAAGAGCCCCAGGAGACGCAATTCCACAGGCACGCAGGGTGTAGAAAAAAGACCTCCTGTGTAGGAACTCACCTGTGGTGCCCGTCTGGCAGCTGGTGCACACAACCTCCCTTGTGCGGGGCACGACGGCGCAGCTCGAGCCGCCTGGGCATGGGCAGGGCTGGCAGTCTGAGGCCGTGCCTGCTGTGGCATCTCCGTAATACCCATCGCTGCACTTCTCACAGTGAGCCCCGGCCGTATTATCCCGGCAACTGCAAATGCCTGGAAAAGACAGGGCCATGGGGTTTGACTCACTGGGAGAAGAGCAGTGCTCTCGCTGCCCTCTGTTCCATCAGCCCTGCTTACCCGTCTCGGGCTCACACATCTCACTGTGCCCGTTGCAGGTACAAGGCACGCAGGGGCTGTAAGGCCCCAGACTTGGCGTCTCTCGCCGGTACCCAGGGGAGCAGCGCTCGCAGAACTGCCCCTCGTACCCTGCCGGGCAAGAGCAGCTCTCCACCCAGGGCGCGGGCACGCCGGGTCCAGGACGGGCACTTGTGATGGTCACATCATCCAGGTGGCCAGCACCTGGAAAACATCAAGAGAGGAACCACTGTAACCACAAGGGTCCTCACCACAGCTTCACCAAACGCGTGTCTGAAGGGTACAAGAGACAGATGTTGGCAGCTGGAAAAGTCAATTGATACGCTGAACTCTCCAGGAAGGTTCAGGGGTATGAGAGAAGATGCAGCAGAGGGCTGCACGGTGAGAACAACAGTGTGAGGAGGATGCTGAGAACAGCTTGGGAGCAAGGCTGGGCACTTCAAATAAGTCACATGTTGCATGCGCATACTTTCCACTTCCAAATCAAACAGCAAACCCAACCCCTGTCTTTCTAGAGAGGACAGACCACCCTTGGGGCAATTTTAATACCGTGTTTGCAAACTGTGTCCCGGGGCAAACTCCAGCTCTTCCTCTCAAGCCTTCATGCGGCATTTGAGTGCCCCCCCCCACCTCCTCCCTGCTCTGGAGCACAAACATCACATAGCTGGGTTTGAACTTAGTGTTTGTACCCCCAGAGCAGCTCCAGGGCACCAAGCAGAGCCTCAGCTCCCATGTTAGTGGTGACCACAGCACTCATGGGATGGCTTGCTCCACACCTTCCCTTCCCTCCATTTCAAAACCCCACATTCCTCTTTACAAGCCCCATCTACTGACAACCGTCACAGCTTTCCCACCACCCCCAAATGCAAATTCATGCCCTGCACCTTTCTGCATCTTTATGATTGGGACCTACAATGCAGCAACCCATGAGTCTGTCTCCATCTTCTGTGACAGCTACTCAGTGACTTACTTCTCTCACTGTACGTGCCGCGGATTTTGATGGAAGTCAAGTTGTGGAGAAGCTTCTGGAATTCAAAGGCCGTAAGAGTAGGCCTCCATGGGTAATCTGTAGCCTCATGGAGCCTATGGAGAAGAACCACGTACCATCAGCACAGCTAAAATTAAATGCTGTTGGTTTACTTAGAGCTCGGAGGCCAGGGGCACCACAGGCTGGGTTCTGGCTGCTCCCAACAGCCCTGTGGAGTCCTCTCACCTGAAGGTGTAGGTCAGCGCATTCTCACTGGGGTAAGAATTGCCCTGGGCAATGAGCGGCACCGACACTCTCAGCCCAGCTCCCTCCAGCACCACGTCCTCTGCGGAGAGACGCGTGTCCCGTCTGTCCACACGGAAGGAGAAGGTCAGGTTTTGCCCGTAACTCAACACCTGGTTGCCCAAGAACTTGTCTGAAAGGGGAAGAAATCCTTATGGTTAGAGGACAGAACGGAAAGGCCACGCGCAGCACAGAAAGCCTTGTGTCCTCCAGTGACCTACATGGGGCAACAAAATACATGGGGAAGTAGCTGTCCGAGATGACAGAGATGTCCTGGGTCTCCGGGCTCCACTGCAGTAAGACTTGGGAGCCATCGCGCTGCTCAGCTCGCCACTCATCCTCTCCTGAAAAATCAAAAGGGTGAGAATTAGCACCCTCAGGAGACACCCTGCTCATACCTGTGTCAGACGACACTGACAGGCTGCAGAAAGGAGCTGTGCAGAGCAAACAGCACCTTTCCAGTTTAAGCCCCCGAGTCAAGTTTTGGCTTCAACCCCTTGAACTCAGAAGTCCCTGTGACAACTACTTGGTCAAAATCTTCTTTTCTAAAGGAGGGGAAAACCTGCAGCCCCCTGTAACTTGAAGAGAGTTTGGTACAGACTGTTCCCCAGTGGAATTTTAATGGAAGAGTTGTTCTTTTCAGACCATGCAGCATGACAACAGGCAAACACAGGAAGCTGCCTGCATGCACAGAGATTTTTCCTGA
>JAOXOE010000698.1:7309192-7335874 GCA_028565055.1 Phoeniculus purpureus
GTTGTTCTTTTCAGACCATGCAGCATGACAACAGGCAAACACAGGAAGCTGCCTGCATGCACAGAGATTTTTCCTGAGCTTACAGACCTACTGAGAACACAACCGTGTTGTATTCGGAGCCACGTAAACCCCAAATCAGAAGTGACTGTAATCCTGATTTGGTCTTTAAAAGCGAGGAAATGCCTCCCTGCCAGCACCTTTCCCAAGCTATTACAGGTTTCTCTCTGTGATTCCTTGCTTGCACCTGCACAGTGTATGTTAGTGCTGGGTGCACACAGCCAGATCTCTCAATCCATCCCCCTGCTGCAGACATGGAAGCTCCTAGCAGCCTTCAAAGTCACTCAGGACTTCCAAAATAGGGATCCTGGAGCTGCCTTCGCAGGGTTTGTGGTCAGACAGGAAGGAGCAGGGTTTTTCACTGCTACTGACGGGATGAGTCTACAGCCTGAGACACAAAGGAAGGCTCAATTTTACCAAACTGGAAGCTGGAGGTGATGCTGTAGATACTGTAGCCCGTGGCACTGGTGCAGACTGAAGAGTGTCCAAAACAGAAGCAGGGGGTACAGCCCCTTGGGTTGGAGGGATCCAGATGGAAAAATCCAGGTTTACATCTGACGACATCAAGAAAAGAAAAGAATTCATTTTCCTGATGCTGACCCCAGGCCATGGCTCAAATGCTTCTCATTCTTGAAACAAAGCCACAGGACAAGGAACTCACCTCTCGCAGTGGAAGCCTTCGACATTGTCCCTGCACGCACACCGCCCTGTCTCCACATTGCATTCCCCTGAGCTGCCAGCCAGATTGCAAGAGCATGGCCTGGAAGAGTCAGGGAGAGGTGAACTCATTAACATCTGCACCAGGAAAGCTTCAAAAAGGCCCCTGGGTTGAATTTTAGGGAGCAACTGCACCCCCACCCCACCCCTTACCTGCACCCAGCTTCAGAGAGGGAGTGGAAGCCTGGCTGGCAGCGGTCACACTTCTCACCCATGACACCCGGCTTGCAGCTGCACTGGCCGTAGTTGTCGCACTGCGTGCTGAGGGAGCCTGTCAAGAGCAGGGACAGGCACCTCAGAAGAGCTGCCTGGCCCTATAAGCCCGTGGCTTTTCCAGCTTTACCACAGGGGCAAAGAATACAGGGAGAAGAAAAGCAGGAAATGTGGGTTTCAAGGCTTTTTAATTTCACGGTTGTTCTACCCCGTAAGGCACCATTTCTGAGATTTTATCCACCACGTCCCCTTCGCTTGATCTCTCACTTTCACGCTCCCATTTCCTCCCTTGAATCTCAAGCTGGATTTAAGGACTGGACTGCCTCATTCTTGGACAAACCCTTTCCTCAGGAAGGAACGTGACTAAAAAGCAGCAGCGGGTTTTTTCAGTCGTTCTCTCCTAAGTGTAGTCAACAGCCTGGGAGGTACCAGCACCACAAGAGTTAACCACCATGAGAAAAGTTAATATACAGAGATAGCTGTTTCTTTCCACTTCAGTCCACACCAGAAGATTATGGCAAAGCTGTAAGATGATTAAGCTGGACAGGACACAAGAACTCACAGAACCTTCACCATATACAGCCAAAGTTCAAATCCCCTTTGCGGTCCCACTCCAGGTTATTTAGGAAAAAACAGGGCTTGGGTAAAACATAGCAAATCCAGGGGCTTCAGCGCACCAGCGTGCCATGGGACACCCTGGAACTTGCATGTGGCTAAGTTACGAGCCCTTAAAGACTGAGAAATCACCTCCCTGCTGCTCCTCAACCAGCTCCGCTGACACCAGTCCTCACTTCTCTCAAAATAAGGTCTGACACAAGGACCTGGGGGAGCAGCCAGAGGAAGAACAGACCTTTCTTGGGCAAAAGTTTCACAACTGTGCAACTCTGTGACCAAATTAGATAGGAGAGGCACCCTGGCAGACCTTGCTGCTGCTTTTAGGGTGTGCTGCAAGCAATGACTTATCCTGGCCACTCTATTTTAGAATCTCACATCATGTCTTGCTATCTGTTACCCTTTTGTCTCCCACCCTGTTATTTGCTGAGGGCTGCTGTAGTTACAGGATTACTCCTCACAGCTCAAGTGACAACAAAAGATTCTTCTCCTGCCAGACTTTTTTCCATTTGGGGTTTGGTTAGTTTTTTTCTTCTCAAAGAAGTTTAACTACACACTTAAGAGTTTACTTTGGGGTTGTTTTTTCTCCTCAACCCCAGCCCTTTTGTGTTTAAAGTTTCACTCGTTTGTATTTATGATGCTTGGATACTCGGCAGGAGAATGGGATGCAGCTTAAGTTCACTACAATTCTTCAGTCTGAACAGCTTCCAGAAATACTCTCTCACATCATCTTGTTTATTAAGAAGTTAAATGAGCTCTTTAGTGCTGGGATTGTCCAGGGTAACACAAACGCAGTGGAAAAAGCAAAAAGTCCAACTCATAGTTTCTATTTCAGAAGGATCTAATGCTGCAGACGTGAACCATCTGCTCCTGCCACCCTGACCCCAACCACATCCAAAGAGAAATTAAAATACAACCCAAGAAACATTTTCTATGGGGAGAAAAAAAACAAAGAACATTAAAAACTCCTTTTTTACCCCCCAGTTTGGGGAACTGAGGGCAGAGGCAGCTTTCGTGCAGGGAAGCTGCGAGGAGAAGTGTTAGCTGCCAGAACTTACCGACAGGGTTGCAGCTGCAGGGCAGACACCCCTCCTCGCTGCCCAGCCGGTAGAAGCTGTCCCGGCACCTCTCGCAGTGGGCACCATCTGTGTTATCAGAGCAGCCCATGCAGTGGCCCCCGTGGCCTGTGGAGCGGTACAGCTCGGGGTCGAAGTAGCACTCCTGAGACCTCCCGTTACAGTCACAAGCTGCAAATGCAAAGGTGCCATCAATGAAGGGCGGGTGTGGCCACCAGAATCCTGACGGTCACAAAACCCACCAGGCAGAGCTCGATGTTAAGTCACAGAGGAAGTGGAGCAGCAGCTTTTAACCAGCCGCACAGAGGCCCCCTCCAAGGTGCTTGTGGATCAACGGGAACAAAAAGGGAGAAGTGTGTTTTCGTCGAACACGGAGAAGGGCACTTGAGACTGTAACGATTAAACCTGTTTCCTCACAACTCTTCTCACCAACACCCAGAATAAAAACTGGCCTTTCCTAACCCGCTCCCTTCCACTTTGGGCTGCTCTATGCCATGAGGAGAGTCTTCCCTGAATTACAAGTCCCCTTGTCTAAGGAGTAGGAGACATGGACTTTACCAGCCTGTCAAGAGAAGCTCCAGGTCTTGACCAGACAGCTGGGAGGCATCAACAGACACAGAGGTCAGACAGGAAGAAAGCTTTTCTGTCTGAAAAAGCTTCCCCATAAAGTAAACTCCCAGGAGCTGCGGTCTGTGACACAAACACAAGCAAAATAAACTGGTGTTTGCTCACTGAGATCTGCATTTGCTGTCCAGGACTGCTGCAGCAGTCTCGAAATTGGATGAAGTAATCAACAAGTAACTGTAAGAAACAATAATGCAAATACAAGGGGAAGTCAGTGGATGCCAAATGAGGAGCTTTTGATGGCCAGTTACACTTCAGCACACCAAGCACAGAGATTTTTTTTCCTATGGGTTCCATAAAGTACATGTGTGTACGTTTTTGTGGTGCATCTCTTTTCCAGAGATCACTCTCAACCTCCATGAAGGAGATGCCCATTTCTAGGGATCTAACAGCAAGCTCCTACAGGATCAGAGTAGAATGACCCACAGCCCCGTGAAATCTCTGCTGACAAATCTCCAGTTTCATGATGCCAGCAGAGGCAAGGACCCAAGCCCTGAGTTATTTCCCCTCCACTACGGCCACACGTACGCAGGCATTCATTGGCGCTCTCTGCTGTTGCTCTCCTCCACGGACGGTCATTGAAGAAGGGAAGACACTTCTCACAGTCGACCCCGAAGGTGTTGTGCTTGCAGTTGCAGACCAGCTTCCCAAGCTCGTTCTTCACGCACTCGCTCGCATGCCCATTGCATTTGCATCTGGTTAATGAAAGACGAGGAACAGGCGCTTAAGAGTCCAGAGATCCAGATCACTCACTGGGCAATCCCAAAACCAAAGCCCAGATCTGGAAATCTGAGATGAGACAGATTCAAAGGTTCATAACAAAACTGGGAACACAACTGCTGTTGTTCAGCCTGGAGCAGTCTTCAGGGAGAACTTAACAAGGTCTTTCAATATTGAAGGGGTTTTACTAGAACAGTTGAGACTTTTGATCAGGGTTTGCAGTGATAGGACAAGAGGCAAAGATTTCAAACTGAAAACCAGTAGATTTATATTGGACTAAGGAAGAAATGTTTTATCATGAGGGTGGTGAAGCACTGGTAAAGGCTGCCCAGGGCAAAGGTGGATGCTCCATCTCTGGAAGTATTTCAGGACAGGTAGGACAGAGCTTTGAGCAACATGATCTAGTGACAGATGTCCATACCCATGGCAAGGGGCTGGATCATCTCTGAAGGTCCCTTCCAACCCAAACCATATGATGAAACAAAGAGGTGCAACATGCTCAAGGCAGGCACTTAGGAACACGCAGAACATTAACCAACTCCTTTGCAGCCTGCCGCAAAACCAGAGTTGGCTGAGTAGAAGCAAAAGCTTTGCTGACTTTGGGTTAGTCAATTCTTCACAGCTTCTCTCTAGTAATCCTGACCAAAAGCTTCACAGGAGTGCAGAGGTTTCTTGTCTACTCACCTTCCCCCCACAGCAAAATCAGAAATGGCATAGTAGTAAGACTTGAGAACTTTGGGGTCGTTGAAGACTTCATCTCCAAACGTGTTCAAACGATTGAGAGTCACTCTAATATCTGTAGCCGTCACCCATTCCTAGAGCAGACAGAAATTCCATGAGATTAACCATCAAACACCCCCTCAAGCGTGTACCAGTGCTGTGTCATGAGCAGCTGGATCATCGGTCATTCATCAGTCAGCAAGTTCCTTCCTCATCACTTTCCTCTCTGCAACTCCAAAGCTCTCACGTCCCTCCCCAAGGGGCCTCACACCATCTCCTCTGGGTTTGGAAACATTTTCCAGATCCTGCTCCTCCCTGGGGACCCTTTTCCAATCCCTCTTTGCTGCTGAACTGCTCTCAGCTGGGAAGCGGTGGGTAACCACTCCGGCACAAACTGCAGGGCAGGCAATTAAACGACTTTGCTAATCGTACAAATTGTGCTAACTCTGTGCAGAGCTATGGGGCAGGAGCTGGGGAAGCTTTTGAGTACATTTGTCTGCGGTCACACACTGCCAGGCCAAACGATGCAGACAGATGAATGAGGCTGGGGCAGGCTGAGGAAGGAAAACAGACAGATCTCACTTACAACTCAAGAGATTTTCATAATATTTACAGGGCAGCTTCGCTGCAGCAACCCACCCTCCCTTTGGGAAACAGCCAGCGTGACCGGACTGTCCCCACATTCCGCCCCACCTTTGGCTAGGGACCATCCCTCGTACCTCCTGTCCCCACATTTCACCCCACTTTCAGTCAGGGACTGTCCTTGGTGCCACCCTTTTTTCATTACAGCTTCTGCTCCTTCCCTTCAAATGTCATCAGAAAAGAAGATGAGGAAGACACCGCTGCGTGCACAAACTGTGCTGCAGCTGTGTCACCACTCAGCCGCTACAATAAGAAGATTTACTGAATTACAAACTCTGGCATAAACACATGGAAAGGCTGAGCACAACAGACACGCTGCTGTGCCAGAGCTTTGTAAAGATCTCAGCAAACTGGTGGCTGGGTCTTTGCTCCTCACACAGAACAGGTTATCAGAACATTATACGCCATATCGCTGGCTTGAAATCTCGCTGTTTACCCTAACGATTACGGCCTGTCCTACTACACCAACGAGGCGGCCAAACTGGTTCATTTCCACGTCAGGAGTGCTTTTCCCTTTGCCATTAATCTTCATTTGCAGCAGCGAGCCCTGCCAAATCCTGCTCTCCTGCCCACTGTCTGGGGATCTGCTCGCTGCTGACACCTCAGGCTGCTCCTGCTGCTCCACGAGGAAAGGGAAGAGATGGTCTCCAAAGGAAGGAGCTGAGCCTTGATGGGGAGAACCCTACAGCATTAGCTCCTTGATGCAGTATAAGCTGCAAAATAAGTCAGCAAGCAGAATACATGAAGGTGCTCCTAGTATGCTCCTGACCACTGCCCAGCTGGCATTCTGTGGATGCCAACAAAAAACCCGAGTGAATCTCTTCATCAAGCCACTTGCAAAAGAAAATAAGCAGATAAAAATCAAGCTCCCCTGCTCCAACACACACGTAAGAGTCTTCCTTACTGCCACTGGTTTTGTTTTTTGTACCACAAACTTACTAAGCCAGCAGAGTCAAGAGTTCAGCTCTTCCTTCAAAGGCACCTCTTTGGTTTGTCCATCCCAACTCACCTGTGCAAAGGCTTTTCAGCATCAGTAAGAGCCAAAGTGCAGCCTGTGGTCGGCACAAAGCCGCCATGCACAGTGACTCAAGAGAAAGACCCAACTCCAGACCACCCAACTGACTTAGTCCAGCTCACGTACCTGTAGCACCGGGCTGTTATCAAAGTTATAGGCACTGGGACGTCCCTCAAGCGTTGAGAAGGCCACATTGCCCCCCGTGAGAGGGGAGATGTCACTGAACTCATCAGTGCAGAGCGCCTGTTGCTCATCCTCCCCAGTCCGAATAAAGCCCCGGTTGACTTTGTTGTAGGTGCTCTCACAGGAGCCACTGTAATACTGGTAGGGCACCCACGGACCATCTTCCCTGGTACGTTTGTAGATGGCAAAGCTCTCCGGCCGACTGGTGTGAAACTTCAGACGCACGTACGTGATGTCAAAGGCCTTTCCTGCGGATGAGAGAAGAAAAACCTGAGAAAGACTCATGGAAGGAGTGGAAAGAGCTTCACTGCAATTCTCTCTTAGGGAGAAAGATCTCCTCTAGTCCTGGCCAGCAGGATGAGCAGTGTCCAGTGACACCGCAAGTGTCTCTTATGGGCCTTCGTAGTCTTTCTCCAGGCAAAGTTGAAGCGAAGGATTTGAGGGCAGGTTGAGTAGATGGACAGACCCTACACTTGGTGTGCCACCAAACACAGCGATTCTTCGCTGCAGCCATCCCCAGCAGTGTCCTTGCCCCAACAGGTGACAGATAACATCAGACCTGTCAATGTATATAGGCCAGGCCCATGTTAACCATGTCATTTCTTCCAAACACATCTGCGGGAGAAATAGGATTAACCAAACTACAGAGAGTCACACTGTAGAACCTGGCTTGAATGTCTGCTTCCTCCCCAACCACACCATATCCCAAACTGCTCCAGCCCCTCCTGAAGCCTCTCCTCCAGCACCGAATGACTGAGCACACCCTCTTCTACTCTTACCCTGAGAAAGACAAAACAAGGTTTACGTTTCCCAGACCCTAGGATTAAAGTCAACGAGACATGTTTCAGATCAAAGACTTCTTTCCTAGTAGAAGAAATGTAAACCCACCTCTCTGCCCTCTATTCATCTCCTAACAAGTCTGTAGCAATCAGTAGATTGCCCTCCCTCACGAATTCTTCTCCTGTGACTTGAGCACCTACCCCTGTGCTCAAAAACCAACTGCCCGGGAGATTCACTCCTCCTGACTTTCCTGTAGGAGAGAAGAACCCACAGCATGCTTCAGCCTCCTTCCTCTGCCATCCCTGCTGGCCAAGGGGCATGTTTCCAGAAGGAGGCGTCCAGCTGTGTGCCAGCTGTTCTGGCTCCACCTTGGCAAGCAAACACTGCATACTCAGGACACCCCAGCGCACGTATGGAACGTGCTACAACGTGAGATTTGTCTGGAACAAACTCACTGGTACTTAGTCTCCACCACACTGTGCTTTGCACTCCCACCACCTCCAAGAAAACCACTGCTCAGAGCAGAGGCTGCAGCCCTTGCTGGTCCCAAAACATAAAAAGCCACTAGAAGAGTTTCAACTGATTGAGAAACAGGTTTTTCTTCCTCCCATAGAAGTCACACAGATTTAACCTCAACTTGCGAAATGAATGAACTTGGCCGTGTTAATTTTTAACATGAGGCTTTGCACCTGCTGATGAGTGCCTTCTCCTCAGCAGCTAGAGCAGACCAGACGGCACCAGGCAACAGGAACACGCCAAACCTGATGGCTGTGAAGCGGGTCATGAACCGCGGTCCTCACTTGAGGGACACGCACCAGTTAGAGCAGGACCAGCCTGCCTGAGGAATGTCACACCCAGCACTCATCTGGGGCAAGGGAGGAACCTTTGTCCTTTCTGGCTGCTGGCAACACCAAAGTATCAGGAGAAGCAAATGGTCCACAGATCAACATACCAGAAAAAGAATAAAAATGTAGATGCACAGGACCTGAAAAATGTTGACACTTGCACATCCACAGGATAAAACCAGACTAGTCTTGTGTTAAAGCCAAAGAGATCTGCTGATAGCCCAATGCACCCACAAGCACGAGTGTGTTGAATGGCCCCATAAAGGCCCCTTTCCTAGCTACATCCCACGTGAGGTTACAGATGAACTAAGCACCTAAGCACAGACACTCCCAAGCTGTGGCTCTTTCTCAGTTCTAACTCACTTGGGTTTGGGGTCAAGTGATTCAACAACATCTTCTTATACACAGAGGGCAAGCAAGAAGCAATCCCACTATTAACACCAAACTGCTGCTATAACGTGTAGAAACTCCAGAGGATCAACATCACTGGATAGTCTCACCAGGGCAAGGAATCCCAGAAGCAAATGCCACCTCATTCTTCTGCAGGAAAACCCTAGCATATGTGTTGACCTTCAACTTGCTAGCCTGGTTGAGAGCTTCGCCAACACACCTTGGAGGGGGCAACACCAGACCTGCTGTAGTGGTTTTACATCTAATCAAAGTGTCACCAGCTTAATGAGAAGTTTTCTTTGAGCTCATGTGCCAAAATAAAGCAAACTATGAGGTACCAAGTCTGCCCTGGTGGGATTTCTTTGAGCAATTTTAGTGACAAGTTAAAAGTAAAGATGACATTGGGCAAGAGTAGCCATTCCCTAAGTCAATAGCGCGAACAGCAGAGGAGGGCCGGGAGGATGATCCAGGAGCTGGAGCACCTCTGCTATGAGGACAGGCTGAGGGAGCTGGGATTGTTCAGCCTAAAGAAGGGAAGGTTTCGGGGTGACCTTATAGTGGCCTTTCAGTATTTGAAGGGAAACTACATAAATCACAGAACAATCATACTTGGAAAGGACCTCCTAGATCACCAAGTCCAACCACACAAGGCTGGAGAGGGACTTTTTACAGGAGTGTGCAGTGACAGGATATGGAGAAATGGCTTCAAACTGAAGAAGAATAGGTTTAGATGGAAATTCAGAAGAAATTATTCAGTATAAGGGTGGCGTGACTCTAGAATAGGTTACCCAGAGAGCCTGTGGATGCTCCCTCTCTGGAGATTTTCAAGGCCAGGTTGCATGTGGCTTTGAGCCACCTGGTCTACTCAAGAGGCATCCCTGCTCATGGCAGGGAGGCTGGATTAAATGATCTCTGAGGGCCCTTCCAAGCTGTCATTCTATGACTGTTCAATTAAATGATGTCAACTGAATTGTCAAGACTAGTCCGATGCTCTGGTCTGGGCTGGTTGGTTTTCTTCTATTAATTCTACATTCCTCGAGCAAGGAGCCAAACCCCTGTGCTCAGGCTTCATGAGGAAGAGTTTAGGGAGGAAATGCTTCAAAAGAATCCTGGGAATGAAGAGGGCCCCGGGTGTGTGTTCTCACTCCACATACACACAACTTCTGCTCTAGCAGAAGGGCCAGGTCACAGCCTGCATGACCAGAAGAAGTATTTTAGTCCTCTCTAGGGGAAAAGACTGCAGTCCTTGCTCCCTGACAAGTTCTTCTGCGGCTCCCTGCAAAAAATCCCAGCTCAGCTAAAGTCATGACATGTGCAAACTGTGCTCTGGGCAAAATGAAAACACTCTTTCCATACAAATCCCTTGGTGTTAAATAGCAAGAAGCCTCTGTTCTCCATCTTCAGTTGTACACGGCAAGGCAAAGGAAATGCCTTCAGCACCCTTCCACCCAAGGAACCTGGGTCAAAAAGACATTTTGGTTCAGCTGGCAGCGAAACTGCTTGAGAAACGAACGCTGTTAATGGCATCGAGCAGGAACGCAGTTCGTGCACATGGATCAGCTGCCGTGGGTAAATACTGCTGGGACAACGGAGTTTACCCAAGAGCAGCTGATGTGATGCTGAAATCTGTTCCTCACTGCTCGTGCTGAAGGTAAAAGCCGTGCTTCATAGCAGCTCCTCCTCGTAGCAGGGCTCCTCAATTTGCAGCTCTTTTCTAGTAAAGCTCATCTGCTGAGGATAACGACATCTTCTGCTATTATACTGGGAGAGGGCAGCAGCTATAACCAGGTGGAAGGCAGTTTTCCAAAGACAAAAAGTCATTGTTCGGCTGGTCGTTGCTTTGATCTCAGTTTGGCTCAGAAGTGGCTGATAGCATCAAGTATGGGATAACATTTCCTGCTGTGTACCGAGATCTGGTTTGCAGGAAGAACTCCAGATGTTTGTCACAGAACTAAGAGGACGACCTGGCGTTATTAGGAATCATGAGCTTAGCGGTTCAGCAGAGCAGTCTGACAAGTCCAGAGCTCAAAACCATGAGTCTTGTTTTAAAGCTGCATCTTTTACAAGCCATGAAGCCATTCTCCAGCCAAGGGGACAAGATAACCAGCCCCTTCGGTTGCTTGATGCAGGGGATGCTTCCCCGTAACAGGCTACCTAATGCCACCAGCAATTAAAGCCCTTCCTCAGCAGGGTTATGTCCCAATTCTGCATTCCAAGGTCCCCATGCTCAAACCCACAGACTGGAAAAAACAAAGTCCTAGGCAAATGGTATTTAGATCTTTAGAAACTCCTCCCTTTCTCCCCAAGTTAGGAACTTGTCCCTTCACACAAAAGGCCTCCTTGTGTTCAAACCCCTCCAGAACGGTGGATAATTTACATCAGGAAAATGTCCCGCCAGCTGGCACAGCGACTACAAGACCCGAATTGTGAGCAGATGCCTCCAAGAGATAAGCCCAGACGACATTTGCCTCCCTAATTATCAGTCCGCTCACATCTCCTGCATGTGGGAAGAAACCACATTACCTTTTCTGGACGTTCAGCAATCTCTCAGCACACCCTTGCAGCTATGAGTTTTGGTGCCCAGGATAGAAAAAAAAGAAAAATCCATCTGAGAAGATAGTGTTGGGCAAAGAATCAAACCCTCTGCAGATTTGATTTCAGCCAACAACCCATTACTAAGTAAAGCTTAAAAGAACTGAAAAGAAACTGGTAAAAAAATACCAGCATAGTTATAACTTCTTGGTTGGATTTTGATTCCATTTTACTCACAGCTACCACCAATGTTTCGTTTTGCCCTTGTCTGACCCATTTATCCATCATTCCCAGGGAGTTTTGGGCAGTTTTCCCAGTTTACTACTGGAACGTGCCCCACATCATTCACCCACCCTGTCCTTAACCCAACTTCTACTCTGCTTTTCTTGAATCATCAACCTATTGTGATGCTGGAGCTGCTACAAGAAGACTGAGCAACTCTGCTGCTTCATGATGTTCAGTCTGTGACAAATCCATAGCAGGAGGCAGTGTTTCCCACCCTTACACTGCGACCACCACGTGCAAAGGGTAGCACAGATACCAAACCTCACATGACAGAAATGTTGATGTCAGTAGACATCAGTAGGTTCACAAGACCACGGTCAATACTGATTGCTGCTTCTTGAGTCAATCAACACACCAAGTTCTCGGCTCCTGCAGTTCAACCTACCATGCTAGAAAGACTCATGGAGCAAAGAGGAGAGAGTTATCCCATCCTGGGGAATGGGACAGGATTTTCCAACATGCAGATGGGCAACAAGAGCAGGACAGTGTTTTTAAGGAGGGGAGGAGAGTGAGGAACATCCCAAACAACTTGCTCTCTTGGAATAAGCAGCTTCATTGAACAACAACAGCCCAACACCTGCAGGACACATAAGTGGGAAATTATGTCCCTTGCATCACACATGCCTGAAAAAGCCAAACTTATGACAGAAAGCAAGAAATTATTGTTGATCGAGAGCAAAATGTCCTTTACAACTGCACTCTGGCTTTTTCTGGGAAAAACTGTGGAGGAGGAGGAAGTTGAGAGCACAGATATTGCACAAGCAAATGGAATATCCAGCATCTGAAGAACGAAAATGAAGGATTTCCATGTGCTGATGATCCTCACTGGGGAAATAAGTCCATGCAGAAGCACAGACAACAGCTCTCAAATGCTCAGCAGAACATTAATAATAAACTTTGGGTTTCTTTTCTTGTCCTCACCAACTGAGCCTGGAGATTTAGGCTCATGAACAATAAATGCCTGAAGGACGCTAACACAATCTCATCACACACCACCAAAACCACGGCTTTGCTGCGTGGCGCTCCACCACAGCCACGCACCTGGGTTTTGAGAAAGCCCGGACAGAGCTACAAACGCAGGCTGCTCTTTCTGGGTGCCCATACTAAGCCAGGCTCAGAGAGAGGGAGGAAGGAAACAGGTTTGGGACACTGGAGGAACGAGTGCAGCCTTGAACACAGTGGAACGACAGCAAACTCCCACCACCCCATTAGATCATACATTCTTCTGGCGCTCCCGAACAAAGGCCCCATTGACTTGTGCGCGTGGGCGGCTCCGGACAGCAAAAGGCTGCCCAGTAAATTATTGCACGATAATCCAACATTGATAAGTCACTGAGGTGGCTGGTTATAGTTGTATTTCCAACCCCGGGGGGGGGAAACTAATTTCCCCCTTCACAAGGGCAGCTTCGTAAAAATCCTTTTCTTTTTTTCATTTGTTCACTCCTCAGACTGTGCAAAAGTCGGGAAACAGTGTCAACTAATTCAGTGCCACTCACTGCCTTATTTGTACAGCTTTGATGCAAAGAAGCGAAGCCCGTTTCCCAAAGCAGCCAGCTGTGTTTATCCACCGGGGACTGTAAAGATCTTGCATCCAAACACAGAAGTTCCGATCTGCACAGGAAGCCTCAAAGGCCTTTTTCAGCACAAACGATAAAAGTTGGGTTTGAAAAAGGCACTTTTACACTTGGCAAGCGCAGCCGGATCACTGATGATCAAGGCTGCCACAGGCTGCTTCACAGAGGGCCCCATTTCCGGAGTGCAGAGCTACCTCCTGACACCAGCACTGGCACTGGGATGAGGGGGGTCAGGATCCTTGGAATGTTCATCTGCTTCTGGCCAACGCCCCAAAGCTGCTCCATGGTCTCTGTGACACTAAGTCACTCCCACAACTGAAGGGGCACAAAAGAATTTGGGGTTTACTGCCACAAAATGAGGGGTTTACCCAAGGAAAACAAACCAAAAAAGTCACCTCAAGAGCCCTTTATTCCTGGCAAAAGAATACACAGCAATTACCACGAAATCATCATTTCATCACTGACAGTCCATAAAAACAGCACCATCAGGGAGTTCAGTGATAATAACCCTTTAAAAGGGGTTACTTCCACCCATTCCCAGTCCCAGTGGGACCTTGGTACCCCAGCAACATCACAATTTCCTAAGAGATTTCCTCATGTTGGAGATACAGCTAAAAAACAAAGCAGGCAACCAGCAAAGATCAGAGCTAGTGGCAGGAGGAGGCCAGAGGAGATTCATTCACCGTAAGGCTGTCGGTCAGACAACATGATATCTCTAGCCCTTGCCCATGGACTTTTCCTGAGGAGGACATCCTCAAAGCAGTAACAAGCCTTGGGCACCTTCGAGCCACTCTCACAGCACTCAGCAATGAAACAAAGAGCAATGACTTGAATTTTAATTTCCCCTCAGACAAATTAACAGTAGGAGGTGCACTCCTGGTGCTCAGCTCCAGCTCTTTTAGGAGATGGAGAAGTGGGGATGGAAGAACAACTGAAAGGAAAGACTAAAAATTACTTCCACACTCCCCGAGTTTAAATAACTAAACAAAAATGAAGTTGCCGCTCCTCTACGTAGGATATTTGGCCACTAGGCAAACACATGACTTCTGGTAAGAAGAAAAGAAGTTGACTTGCAGTACAGTACCTCACAAGCAAATGTAATGGGAGATGACCCCGTCAAGAGCTATGAACCATTTATTTTAAGGACAATTAAATTTTACTGAGTTATGACCAGAAAGAAGAAAAAAAATTCCAAGGAGATAGTTAGTGGAGGAATGTGGCCAGGCTCTGCCCAGGTCTGTTTTCCTCCTCACCATGCAGCAGCTCCCTGCCCTTCCCTTCGCACAACTAAGGTCAAAGCATAGGTGGTGCTTCAGCCCAAGAGCTTCAAGCAAACCCAGATGGCCAAATGCAGCACTGGGAGTGACTCTGGCGGGTGTCTGCATGCGCGGGTGGGACATCAGACACTCCTTGCTCCAGCGCTCCAAAGGGGAGGTTCATCAGCAAACATCTCAATCTGCTTTGACAGTTCCATCGCTCAGGATTGTGAGATACTAGTTTCTATTAAATGCGATTTTTAAGCCTGTTGAAAGGCAGCGCTTTCCTCACTCAGCTTCCTCCTCCTCCCCCTGTGCTTAGAGCTCTAATGCCTGGCTCCATTCCTATCTGCATTAGAGATCAAAACCAGTTTCGTAGCCCCATTAAGAACAAATTAAGTGACAGGGCTATATATGAGCACTCAGAGCCACAGCAAGTCCAGCCACCCTGAGATCAAGCTGACCTTCCAGAAACAGCCCCCTACTGCTTGTACGGTCTTGGAGGGGCCAGAAATGTTCCTTTTACTGAATTCTCTGGAATTCTGCTGATTTAATCTCCCTCTGCCCCTGCCCTCCCATCTCCCACTGGCCAGCTGTGGATTTTTTTGAGACACACAGGCCATAATTAACAGCACAGCTATCTGGAGCTAGCACTGCTGCTGTTAGCATCCATCACTTGGCTCTGGTACAGACAAGTCTCCTTTCTTCTCTCAAGCATTTAGGGAGTTTCCCTTTCTTCTGTAAACATTTAAGAAAAGGAACTTCTAGCCATCTGAAAGCAGCATTTAAGGTTGCCCAGCTTCTGTCTCCCTAACCCTCAGTGAGGAATCTCCTGCTCCTTCTGACTGACTCTCGCTATGGGTTTGAGTCGCAGTTCGTGTGCCTTCACACTGGCAATTAAAGCACTTTCACTCAATTACAGACTTACGCATAAGCTGCCATCATTTATGAAGCAGAAATGACAGCAATATCCATACGGACCGTTTCCAGCCACCCACCCGCTCCAAGGCTTTTACTTTCTCAGCCTATTAAGCTGGTGAAGGAATTGGGATAAACAGACTGGACAAATCCACTGCTGGAGTGAGGCCACTTCCAAAACAAAGCTTGCCACTGAGTTATGTTTCAAATATGTTTTGGAAAGTCAGAAGCAAAGCTCTTCCAAATTCTTTTTCTCCATGTGGAGAAGAACTTGAGCTCCAGCTCCCGACTCATGACTAAAAGCACCCAGCGTGAGCCCTCAGCTCTGCCTCTGCAGAACAGACCAGGGAGCTGCAGAGGTGTATTAAACACACAATCATGCAGGTTCACAGTCATCCACATGTTCTGTCTGGACACACATGAAGGATAAGGAGATGCAGCAACTGCTTCAAATGAAAGAGAGTTTAGCAGAAAACCAAAGAATGATCTGAGTTGGAAGGGACCTTGAGGATCATCTAGTTACAACCCCCTGCCATGGCCAGGGACACCTCCCACTAGACCTGGTTGCTCAAAGCATCATCCAACCCAGCCTTCAACACCTACAGGGATGGAACAGCCACTACTGAACCTCATGGCAGGGAGACTGGAGTAGACAATCTCTATAGTCCCTTCCAACCTTAGCAATTCTATGTACTGAAGAAGGTAGCAGGGCTTAGCACAGCCAGTCATCCACAGAAGCAATTCCATAACATTATTTTGGAACATGAAGGTGAAGCTGGATGCTCTCTGCTGATCTTGCTAAGATAAGGCCACACCATTCTTCTCCTGGAATTACCACAAGCTGCAAAATTTGAAGCTCTTGGTTTAATTCACAGACTAGAACAGAGCCAAGATGCCTCAATGTAGCCTCAGTTCGGAACTCTCGGTTCTGTGGAGCAAAACTCCTTTCACCCAAGCTAAAGGCTATCCACCCAGGAACAGAGACAACTCAGAAATAAGCCAAACAAGTTGGTATCTCCACCAGTTTTCCCTTACCATGAGTCTCCTATGAGGAGTATTTTCCTGCAACAGTCCCAGCAGAAACAAAAACGCTAGTGTGTTTAAAAGACCTTCCACAGAGACTTTGAGTTTGTTGAGCTACCTTACTGATCTTAAAACACTGGCCATACAGTGTGGTGTAAAGGTGACTGTTTGAATCACAGAATACTTCAGCTTGGAAAAGACTTTCAAGCTCATCAAGTCCAACCATTAAGCCAACTCTACCAAAGCCAACACTAAATCATGCAACAGGCAAAGGTTCGTGTTTGAAACCTGGTTTATTCTTTGGTCGACCTTTTCCATGACACTAACAGGAACTGTCACTACACTGGAGAGCTTCCTCCTTCTACCCATCCAAGCAGAAGAGCAAAGGGCTCAGAAACTATGTGGAACATGACAGGGCACAGACCAAATTCTTCTTCCATAGGACACTGCATTCCAGCAAGAGACTCATAACTGCCGCCTTTTTGCAAAGAGGAAATGAACAGCTATGCCTGAGTCACTGCAAAAAACTCCATGAGTCTCTCAGGACACCATTAGAAGAAAAGGCTTTTACCATACAAAGTGAATGGAGCAGCACCAAATGTTAATTGCCTCCCGCAGCAGGAACAAATGGACAGTGACAACCTCCTTGGATGTGTCACTCTTCCAAAGACTTGGAGGGCAGCTTTAGTGAGTGGCTGCACTACCAGTTCACTCAGAAAGATCTGAAGACCTTCCAATGCATGGACAAGATGCACACATGCTCAGGTTTCCTTCCACTAAGGTCTATGTTTTGCTGTAGACTATTTGCACTATTGTAAAAAACAACCTTCATTTTCTCTGGAAAAACCCTTTTTATTAGATATTTTATTTCCTTTAAAGTTGGGGAGAGAGTCATTTTTAAGCTCACTTGACACTTCTACAGCCAACACACTAACTGAGATACTTGCTGAAGTTTCTCAGCTCAAGACAAAACCCTCAAGTAGACCGAGTTTAGTTTAATTTCAGGTCTCCTTACACAAGGCAAGGCAAGGAAAGCACTGCTATAAAAAACACCCCATCAGCCCATGATTAGACACACCAGATTTTACACAGATGACAAGAAGAGTTCTAAATCAATACTGACAGCAGCGTAATCACTTCCAGATCATGTTGGACAGCGGTTATTTGACCTTTTTATCTAGAGTCCTCATTGCACAGCATTAAAAGTTAATTTTCAGGCAATTAGGAGATGCCAATGTGCATTTCCATTTATGAAAATATATAAAAAGAAATCCAGGTTTGGGAAAGACACCGTGACAAGAAGTTGATAGTGCTGGCAGCTTGGTGAAGGGGGTTCCTCAGTTCCTCGAAGAGTGCCTAGTCAACCACCTAACCAGGTCTGCTCACTTTTTATCTTAGTTGATGTTGTTGAAGGACAGGGCAGTTGGTCAGACTGGCTTTCTGAGGGCATTCCAACCTCCCAGGAACATTAAGTACACAAATTACTATTCACCGCTTCATTAACCAAGTGACCAGATAGTAATTGCCTTCAAATTTAAACCACATTGCCTCACACGAGCATATCCTCCCTCAGACTGGCTGGTTGAAGAGTAATCTGTGTTCCCTCAGCTCATGGGAAAACAAAGCCAGGCTGTTCCCAGCCTTGTCATGCACATACCAGCAAACTTTAGGAAGAACAACTTCAGTGGGCAAAGCTGTGAGCACGAAGATGTGGAAGGAGGAATCGCCCTGCTGTCTGGTTGTAGACTTGTACTACACTGCAACTGAGAAGTACCTTTATAGCACCAATTCTTCTCAATGCCTTCCCTCCAAACAGAGCTCTCAAGATCCCTCAAGATCCCCCAACACATCTTTGCATCTGAAAACAGCTGAAAAAGGTGGCTTTAATCACATATTTGCTAAGCAAAGTTTCCCTAAATATCTGTATCTCTAGAGCAAACAAGCCTGAAGCTGTGCCAAGACTGTTTGTGTATGAGAGTTTCCACAGAGAGCATTAAGTAAGCATTAAACTACCTAAAAAAATAACATTAAGTGCTGGTTATAATATATTTGAGGTGGATATATAATATATATGGATGGATGCTCAACTCCCCAAGAAAAAAAAAAAAACACCTCACAGCTCTCCCTTTTCCCACACTGCTTTTAAATCCCTTTAAAAGCAATTATTTTGCCCAGTTCCCACTTCAGCATTTAACAATGAAGCCTACAAGAGCGCCCCGGATAATCCCCCAGTCCTAATACCCACCATTAACTGGAAACATTAAGTGTACTGAAAACATCATTCATGGGAAAGAAAACAAGTATCTTCAAACCCATGTACTTTCAATTTTTCAAAGAATCCCTCTTTCTATAGGGATCCTCTATGTGTCTCATCTTCAACAGGCTGCCCAGAGCCTCCCCAAAGCCGCTCTTAAACACTGCCGGAGATGGAGTAGCCACAACTTTCCTGGGCAACATGTTCCAGTGCCTCAGCACTCTCACAGGGAGGAATTTCTTCCTAGGGTCCAATTTAAATCTGGCTTCTTTCAGTTTGCAAGTTACTATTCTCCCTCTCCTGAAGATAAAGGATTAGAAAGGAAATCATAAATTAATACAATTTAGAAGGGTCATCAGGTCTTGGAACAGGCTGCCCAAGGAGGGGGCCAAATCACGACCCCCAGACATGTTTTGAAGTCATGGAGATCTGGAGCTTAGGGACATGTTTTAGCAGTGTCCTTGGCACAGTTGGGGTAATGGTCAGACTCTGAGTTTGAAGGTCTTTCTCAGCCTCAATGCTGTGATTCTGCAGTGTGCTCTAAAGGCAGAAGCACGTAAGAGTCCTGCATCCAGCCCTGCGGAAGGGCTGTGCTCCATGACAAGGATTGCCAGATCCACTCCAACCCCATCTGCTCCCTTCCAACTGCTCAGAGTCTGGACAGCCCAATCCAGCACAAACTGTACTAGCACTTTTGTTTTTCCTCCTGTTTACCCTTTAAAACTTGCAGCTGCAGTGGGAAGCCTCTCCCTCTCTTCATCACAGGAGCCCCACCGGACCATAAGCTGGAGAACAGCACGTAGAGCTAGGCCAGCTCCGCCACCCCCACAGGTCGGATGCCCACACGTCAGAGCTTCAGATCAAGGGCTGACCCCAGCCCACCACACTGTGAGGTCCAAAGCTTCCCACATCAGGTTCTGGGACCCATCCTGGCAGCAGAAGAGCACAAGTCACCAACTGTCAGGTGCACAGATAGCACATGTGCTTCAAAAGAGTCTGCATGGGGACTCCGTGAGACACATCAGCACAAAGGATGTGCCCTGTCCCTCTCCCGCCCTTGAGAAGCACCTGCTGCTTCTCTCCGCCTCTTGCTCCAAACATGCAGGAGCTGCAGCTGATTCAGGCTGCAGAGCAGGGACAAGAGAACAGCCAGTGCTGTAGAAGAAGAATGCTCCAGGCTTGCACGTTCCCAAGATGAGTAGAACGGTCAAGTGACGTTTCTGCCTTTCCCTATGGCAATTAAGGGCCAACTGCTTTGACGGATAAGAGTTTCCATGGGGTAAGGAAGTTGATCTCCTCCCTCCCCACAAAAAAACCCCATAAATGGAAGATTTTTGTATTCATATGAGCACTTAATAGCAAACATTTAATAGGGCAGTTTCCAACAGTACATTGAAACGTTGTGCTGCTGGCTAATAGTTGAGATTCTTCAGTGTTATAAAACATTTTGCTCCTCTTGGTAAGTAGCGTGGTTACAACCCACCCCATCCCTGCTTCAGAGAGGGACAGGGAGGGGTTGTGAGACTCAGACTCTCTCAAAAGTCAATTCAAAGAGCTTTACTGACAGTTCTCACTTGGTCCTATCTTTTTAACAAAAAGGAGAGCAGAGATGCAAAGAATCTCACTGGGTGGTGGAGGCACACCTGATAACCCATGGCTGAGTGTTTCCCCAGGGTTAATTCAGATCTCCTCAACGCTCATACGCATCCCTTCCAGCACATAGTACTGGGCTGGTTTATCTGCTGAGGTGCTGCTGAATACTCTGATCTCACTGGAGCATTCTGTAATTCCTCACAAACCGCGTAACCAACTTCATTAGCTCTACTTCCAAGAGTTGTCACCTGAAAAATATTACTCTTCACTTTTTTAAAGAGATTACAAACCACAGATGCCAACAGGAGTGCTTGAGAAATCCTATTGCTAAGCTCTGATTAGAAGTGACTGCACTCGGTTTTCCCCCCCTTCACCACAAGAAAAAGCTTTCAAGCCTAAAACGTGCCGAGCTGAGGAGCATCTCTGCACTGACCTGCCCTACACCCTACTCCCAGGGCAATGTGGCCAGGAGCCTCTTTCTCTCACGTAGAAAACCTGCCCATCACCAAAACACCTTATTGGCTGTAGATGAGGAACACAAACAGGGTTGGGTTTTTACTTTTATTTTAACACCATTTTTACTTTTATTTCACGACCATGGGAACAACATCAGGGCTTGAAGCCACCCAAGCTCCTATGCTAACACCATGCCCTTACTCTGAGGTGACACTGTTTTCTCTGGACCACAGCTCTCCGGGGATGAGGGACTCCATCCAAAACCTGCTGAACTCAGGAGGAGAAAGATCAAGTGCCCTCCCTTAGCAACGCTGGTGTCTGGCAGAAATTACTACCAGAAGCTCAGCAACTAACTGCAGAAAATGGCTTCTCTGTTACTTGCTCTACCAAGGCCATGCATTCAACTAGATGGTCATCAAAATGACCCCACATCCCGCCCAGTAGGGCTCCTCCAGTGTGGGTGGCAGAATCAACCCTTCATTAAGTCAATCAACGCCTCCAGCTATAAGGAAAATGTCAGTAAGAACAAGGATGCTGCCTTGAGAAGGGTGACTGGACACAGTGAGCCACTCCCAAGGATATAAGGCAGCAGATGAACCACAGCCAGGGTTCATACCTACCCCAACATCAGAGCTCACAGTGCTCCACAGGGTCTCCTGGCCCTGCAGGAACGGCTGATGTGAGTCTGCCCTGGGTAACACCACTAGCTCTGAGTGCTGCTCCTCAAGACGGGGACTAAAGCAAAGATAAGAACTGACCCATGCCTGAGCTCCTTCTGCTCCTCCTCCTCTGCCAAAGGCTAGGAGCAAGTTTCGCAAACCACTGCTCCCAGACATGCAAACCAGAGCAGATCAAACACATGTTTATATGTATTTACACGTTCTGTTTACAGAAGTCTTTGGAATTAATAAGATAAATCATTTCCTCTGCCTGCAGGGGGTGGGACCAGGGGAGAAGACACTGTAAATTCAGAAATAAGCAACATCTGGTCCTCCAGACTGCTCCTGCACACCCTTCCAGCTCTATAGAAAGGCTTGGAATTAAGGCTTTTCAGCTTATTTCAGCTCCTGTAGAAGCAGCCCCTTGTTCTAGGGCCTGACCACCGCTGGGTCTTTCAGATTTTGGGTTTCAGAACCCACTGGGACAATTCACACCTTTCCCTTACTGCTACAGATGGCACAAGCCTCGGTCTAGGTGATCCTGCTGTGGCAGGGGAATTGGACTAGATGATCTTTCGAGGTCCCTTCCAATCCCTAATGATTCTATGATTCTAAGTGAAGTTTGTGGAGCACCCTGAGAGAGGGACACTTGTCATTTCTCCATGTGGCTTTGTAATCAATTAGCTGTTGGCTTCTTGAAGCAAAGCACCAAATTGCAAAAAATCTAAATTAACAATGGGTGCAAGTACCCAAAACTTGTGTACTCTGAGAAGTTATTCTTAGAGTAATTTTTAAAGGCCAGCAGATCACTTTGTGGTTGCTGCCTGGGAAACCAAGACTAGGAAGAAACCACCCAAATTCCAAGAAGCACAGCCACACAGGAAGAAGTCCCCACAGCAACACCAGAGCAGTGAGGTACTGCGCCACAGCATGAAGAAACCATATGAGATGGTCTTGGAAATTTTTAAAACCAGAGTTACCTGGTCAGGATTCAACACCGATCCTGCTCCAAGCAAGAGTCTGGATTAGGGGAACTGCTGAGGTCTCTTCCAGTCTCAGTCTATGACCAGAAACAGAATGAGATTGAAGCCCAGGCTGCAGACAAATATGCACCAAACACTCAAATATACAGGTCTGACCTTCCATAGCAGTCAACAGCAGGCAAGTCAAAGCAGTCACAGAATCAGAGTCATTTAGGTTGGGAAAGACCTTCAAGCTCATGGAGTCCTACCATTAACTCAGCTGTCCCAAGGCCACCGCTAAACCCTGTCCCTAAGCTCTAGAGCTACATTACTTTGGAACACACCCAGGAATGGCCATTCAACCACCTCCCTGGGCAGCCTGTTCCAAAGTCTGGTGACCCTGTCCTTTAAGAAGTTTTCCATAATGTCTAACCCAAACTTCCCTGGTGCAGCCTGATGCCATTTGTTCTTGTTCTGTCACTTGCAACTTGTGAGGAGACCAAGCCCTAGCTCTCTGCACCCTTCTGTCAGGCAGTTGTAGACAGTGAGGTCTCCTCTCAGCCTCCTTTTCTGCAGGACTCTCTGAAGAACAATTACACTGATACACCAAGACACTCAAGATTAACCAAACTAAGGGTACGCCTAAGTTCCACTGACACCCACGACTGGGAGGGAACCCAGGTGGACCTTTCCCAAATCGGCATACAAGAGGTTTCCTCACTGGGTCTGTTTTCTCTCACAGCAGATTTGCTCAAGCCTGATTTTTCACAGAGATTATCTGCACTGAGCAGGAACTGCTGCAGATGGGAGCAGATGCTGTGCTGGCTCCACGTCCCTTCTAGCTCATCTTTGCTGAACAAACCCAACCCACAGAACCATGCCACTGTGCATGGCCAGAGGTGATGCCAGCTGATCTCAGCTCTGGACATCTCTGGTACTCTCTGCAAACAGCACCAAGCTTTCCTGCAGGGAAGTTACTGAGAAATCCCAAACCCTTTTAAGGAAACTGTGAAAGCCAGGGCAGGGGGAAGTCTTGCTTGCAAGAGAGTTGGCTTTTTTAAATCAGCATGTTTTTTTAACCATTTTGAAGGATTAAAAAATAATAAAAATAATTTTCCTCCACTGGCATATAACAGGAGCAGAAAACAACCCCAGTCTGCACCCCAAGACAGGCAGCATACAGCACCTCAATCCTGCTTGAAACACTCAATGAATCAACAGCCAAGGAAACGTTTGGTGCCAGAGAGGAGCCAGAACTACCAGACCCCCAACCAATGGTAGGAAGGGAACTCTGCCACCAGAGCATTCAAAGGTTTATTAATAGAACGAAGGGGAAGCCAGTTCTGTTTCACAGCAACCTCTAAGGTTTTGAAGTTTGTTTTTGCTCTTTTTCTGGGACAGAGGTAAAATGTCCCTGATGTGTTTCAGGAAAAAAGTACCATGGATTACCAGGGAGGGAGATCATCGCCTTGTCCTGTCTTCAGGGACATCACCCTGTGAGTAGGTGGGCAGGTGCAAAACATTTCACACAGCAGAAAATTAACTTGGCATTTTCCCTACCAGTTCACTGCGGATCAAGAACTTGAATTCCTGGCTCTGCAATCCAGGCCTGGGCTTTAAGAGAAGAAAGACATAAAAATGCTATCAGGCTACAGTGTCCAGACCAATTTCTCTTCCTGAAGCTTTAAAGCCAGAAGCGATGGTAGTGATTGTGCTTTACGTAAGAAAGCTTGTTTTGGCAAAGCTTCATTTAGCTGCGAGTACTCTGCTCTTCCCCAGAGGTTAGGGAGGAAGCACCAAGCCGAGAGCCCCCAGCGATCTCTGCTCTACAAAATAAATTCCTTTGCAGAACAAACTGCTGCAAACAGAGCTGCACCCACAGCCCTCAGAAGGCTAGAGAAACCTTCACCCACAGCCCAGGCCACTGGGCAACATCCAAAGCACCCTGTGAGGCAGCTCCTGCTGGCACAAGCCATGTGGAGTGGCATCAGCACATCACTCCACAGCAGTTTAATGGCAGAGTTCCCCCCTCCAAGAAGGATTTGGGTTCTTTCCCAGCTCCACCACATCAGCAACTTCTCCTCGCCCACACAGACCCAGCGTACGGGAGGGTCAAAGGCCAACGTGTTGGTGAGTCAAACAGTCCTGAAAGCATCCCTTGCCCCAGCTCCTGCTAGGATTTGTATTTGTCACTACCCTCAGAGGTAAAAGCTCAATTATCAATTACTACTCATTAACACCACGGTTTCATAATCCAGTATAGAATCTTGAAACACTGAGTTGACTCTAAAGGCAGCAAGTCTCAAACAGAAAAGCCTCTGGCAACTAGTACCTCTGCAAACCCTTGTTCCAAGGGGTTGCACATAGGATACAAACAGGAAAAAAGGAAAAAAAAAAAAAAGAGGACCTAAATACAAGGTTCGAATTTGTTTATGGGCTGCTGGTCTAGCAAGAAGAAAAGGGGGAGAAAGAACAGCCAGTGCTTTATTTTTGCCCACTCAAGGATGGGGAGGAGAGATTTCCTCTCTGACAGCACCAAGTTGATGGGAAAATTTTGAAAAAAAAATTAAAAATGGCATGAAAAGAGCCAGGCAAGAAGCCTGCAGGTCAGTGCAGAGGCTCTTTATTGGCGAGGAGCAGGGCAAATATTTGGAAGGCAGGCTGAGTAAACAGGAAAGCTGCAGACCCCAGAAACAATGGGATCAACCAGGTTCCTTTTCTGGGTTGTATGACCAATTGTTTCCATGTGCTTTTGGAGAGAGGCTTAATGTACATGCGCTTAAAAAATGCCCTTGAAAAGCAAATTCCCTTCCAACAGTGCCCAGGCAAGGCATGCAAGGAACTTCTTGCAGCACACTTGAACTTCCAGCAGCCACAACGTGGGCAGCAGGCCAGAGACGTTGGTTTTTCACTCTGTCCTCTCACAGCATGGACCTGCTTTGAGGTTTCAGTCTGGTCCAGTAACATTTCTACCCTTAAGTTCACCTAAGAACCCTAAAAAGATCTTGTGGTTGAGCATCCTGGGTCACCCTTATGTGGACCACATTACCTTTGACAATGCAGCACTAGTTCAGCTGACAACCAGTTCCAGCCCCTGAGCATCATCTACAGACCTCATGGGTCACATACTCTCTTGTGCAGAGCTTTCCCTCCCATCAACAGCTTTTCATTTGGGGGAAAACCCCATTAACCAAAGGAGGAAGAGCTTGGATTTTCCTCCCGCTCCTGCAAGACAAGCCACATAGTCTGATACGATGGTCAAAGTCCAGTCAGTGCTGGGCAGTCACGTGAAGAACTGTTGATCTCTGGGGTCTGCCTCTACCATTTTCTTTAAAAACTGGGATTTGTTGGGTTTTTTAAAAACACAAAATAGTAATAAGTGAAATAACAATAATAAATAAAATCAAAGTAACAACAAAATCATAGAATCATAAGGGATTGGAAGCGACCTCGAAAGATCATCTAGTCCAATCCCCCTTGCCACAGCAGGATCACCAAGTCACACAAAAGACAATTTTTTAAAAAAGATAATAAAATGCAAAATGCTAGAAAGAAGCACAGAACCCCCATGGGTTTCTTTCGCAGATTTGCACCATTTTCTGCCATTCCACACCCCGCACGGTTGCACCTCTATCACACACTGAAAGCAAAGGACAAACACTTGGAAGTTCCCAGGCTGGTACAAAGCCACATGCTGGAAGAGGCTCTGAAATTCAGGGATTTGGCAGAAACCACAAAGAGGGACAGGAGAGCCTTGCAAGCCAAACACGCGACAAGTAGCCACAACAGCTCAGCGCAGCACTGATTTCTTCCCTGACAGTGAGGAACACAAAAGAAAAAAAAAAAAGGAATATTTAATAAGAGTTTTAAGAAGACTGAAACTAAAAGTTCCTTCCCCCCCCGCCCCCAGCTAAGTAGCAAAAGCTTTCTGTACCAACCTGCCGAGAAAGTTCCCAGGGAAAAAGCAAGCTGCCAGCCACATTCCCAAACTTAGCACAGAAATACTGTGACCTATGGCAGTGAATATTTCGTAAGTTACAACCATGAGGATAAATAGAAAGTTAAAAAAAAAAAGCTTGTAGAAGCACCCTACTCACTTGAAATCCAAAAAAAGTCTGAGCTGGCAGCAGTCTTTCACACAAAAAAATAATCTAGTCTCCATTATTAAGAAAGTTGAGGACCACTAGTGTCTTTCATCTAAAAACCTCCAGAAATATTAAAGCCACTTAGCAGTATTTACAATTATTTTGTGAAAACAGGAATTAAACCAATAAAGCAGCTGCTACGCCCTGGCTCTGAACACTGTGCCCCACACAGAATCATAAGGGATTGGAAGGGACCTCAAAAAGATGATCCATTTCAATTCCCCTGCCACAGCAGCATCATAGAATCACAGAATCATCAGGCATTGGAAGGGACCTCGAAAGATCATCTAGTCCAATCCCCTTGCCATGGGCAGGGACATCCCACTCTAGACCAGGCTGGCCAGAGCCTCATCCAGCCTGGCCTTAAATACCTCCAGGGATTGGGCCTCAACCACCTTCCTGGGCAACCGATTCCAGGCTCTCACCACTCT
>JAOXOE010000698.1:7337564-7348884 GCA_028565055.1 Phoeniculus purpureus
AAGCTCAAGAGACCCAGCTCCCTCAGCCTCTCCTCATAAGGGAGGTGCTCCACTTCCTTCATCATCCTCGTTGCTCGGCACTGGACTCCCTCCAGCAGCCCCACGTCTCTCTTGAACTGGTGGGCCCAGAACTGGACTCAACACTCCAGGTGTGGTCTCACCAGGGTAGAGTAGAGGGGCAGAACCTCCTCTCTCGATCTGCTACCCACCCCCGTTCTGATCCACCCCAGGATGCTGTTTGCCCTCTTGGCCACAAGAGGGCGACACTGCTGGCTCATGGCCATCTTGCTGGCCACCAGGACCCCAGGTCCCTTTCTCCTGCGCTGCTCTCCAACAGGTCAGTCCCCAACCTCTACTGGAAGCCACTGAGCATGGAGTCCCCTCCACCCAGTCCCATGCCCAGGTGCAGCTATGGACTTACTGGGTAGGGGGGAAAGTGTGTAAGTGGGGATGAAAATCATCAAGCATCAGGGGGCTTAATGGGGCTGTTCTACCAACCACAAGTCCCCTGGGAACTGCACCGAGATCGTCTAGGAATCACTGAGGCATGTCAGGCTGTTTGGGTCAGTGCGACGCTCTGGGATCACCCCAGGAACCCCCCCTAACGAAGACCCTCTCTGCCCTTCCTCATGCTTCTTCCCAAAAGAGAAGCCTGCCTTGAGGAGTGTCCAGGGCTTGTTCTTCTAGCAGAAATGTCATCCTGCCCCTCCAGAAAGGTCAAGTGATGGAGGTGCCAATGGCTTGCCCAGCTCTAAGGTGCATCTGGAGTTGGTGGGTGGGTGGGTTGGTTGGTGAAGGTGCTGATTGGGGCAGAGCAAGCAGCCCTGGGGCAGGTGGACACCGAGCAGAGTCCATCCCTGAGGAACACAGCCCCGATTCAGCCTTCAGAGTTATATTTATGTGTGATTGTATTTTTATATACATCTCCGCTCACCCCACTCAATTAGGCTGAGAGCAACTGCTGGCTCCTTGCCCGAGTGGAGCTGGAGGTAGGAAGCAACCCTGAGGTCCCGCAAGTGCCTTAGCTGGAGAACAAACCCAAGTGTGCCTGAGGATCTGGGTCACTCTGCCCTGCACAAGAAGGGCTTTTAGATCGTCTGGGTGATGCTGCTGTGGCAGGGGGATTGGAGTAGATGATCTTTCGAGGTCCCTTCCAGTCCCTAATGACTCCATGGTAACAGGAAAGTGCCTTCCTTGCCCTTGGCACCTCATGGTTTCATCCTGTCTCCCATCCCAAGGCCAACTGCCTTCTCCTCCATCCTTCAGGACCGAGCAGGCTCCTCCGTGCCGGTCTCCTGCAAGAGCTAGAGCACTTTTGTCTTGCTATGTACAGCCTCGAGGTTTGATGAGTTCACACGTGTGGACAGCCTGCCCGTCCCACTCTTCTTCCACGGGCAGGGAGGGAAACTCTTGGTACATCGGCTGCAGACAATGGAAGTCTCCCTGCACCACCCAAACGATCTAAGGCCAGTCCCGTCTCTCTCTGGCTCTGGCGAGCCCCAGGGCACACAAGCTGGGAAGGGAGCCAGGGAAGGGAATTCGGGTGAGTCAAGGATTTATCGAGGCTGGCAGATCTCCCATAGGCTGGCTGTCGTGGGGGCCTGGGGTGGCTCAGTGCCCTCGGGGGAGGAAAAAGGGCTGTGGCAATTATAGTTTCTTAATTGGCTTTCAACCGAGCCAGCAGCCGAGCGACATCCCCCAGTAGAGACCTCCAAGTTTGGAGGGAAAAAGCCCCCATTTTGCCCAGATGGCTCTTCAGTGACATCCCCGGGTCCCTCGGGCTAACCCCTTGTTAGCTCCTCAGCCATCCCAGGCTGCGGCAGGGGAACTCTGAAACAAGTCCAGGGTTGGTTGGGGTTAGGGTTCCTGTGGCCTGTCTCTGCAATAACTTTAGAGCGAACGTTTGACCCAAAGCAGAGCACAGGAGCTGAGGAGAGGCACCTCTAGGTGCATCTTTCCTGAAGAGCACAACCCCCTCCACACCACCCAGAGAGGACCATCTGACTGACAACACCTACCAGTATCCTCTGGTGGCAGAGGCAGTGGGGTTTTGACTAATCCTGGGGCTATTTAATCCTGTCCATGTCTAAGAGGTCCTTGTCAGAGTGATGCTTGAGGTTAGAAGAAACACTGGTCACCTCTCAGCCGCTGAGAAAGCTTTTGGCTGGTGGTCAGCAGCAGGTAAGGAAAGGAGACGTGATGGAGAGAGAGAAGGGGTGGATGTAGTTTGTGGATAGTGTAAAACAGAACAGAAAGGGTCTGTCTGCAGGTAGTGAATGAAGAAGCTTCAGGCACCACCTTGTACTCTCAGTCCAGGACTATTGAAAGAGCCCAACTCTGCTGAGCAGCTCTTGGCTCATCTGCTCTTGGCTGCCCCTGTGGGACCCTGGAGAAGAGCTTGAAGATGGTTTGAGGTCTGAGCATGATTTAGGTGTTGCCAAAGACCTGCCTCCCTCCTCCAAATCCTCCTTCCTATACGGTTTGGAGGTTCCTGGGAATGTCCAAGCTCGGCATCAGCAAGGACGGGCAGTAACGATTGAGCCCTTCCCATGGTCACCTTCCCCACGCAGCATAACCTGGGCTAGGATCAGCCCCTCCATGGGCACCGGGCAAAGCCTTAGATAGCAGTGGGGTGTTGTGGGGCTCAGTGGCTCCAGCTGAATCCCCCTGCACCCTTTTCCTTGTCCTCCTCCTTCAGAGCGAGCCCGGGACTACCTGCACAAGACCGGACGCTTCATTGTCATCGGTGGCATCGTCTCACCCGTGCACGACTCCTATGGGAAGACGGTGGGTCATCCCAACGTTGTGGTGGGTCTGGGGGGAGATTCCTATGAGCAAAGGAGAGCGTTTCCTCCTCTGGTGGAATCTGGGGAAGCTTCATCAAGAAACATGGTCCCCTGGTCTGGTCCTGCTGCAGATGAGAGTGGTGGTGCTGAGCAACCGGTGAGTAGCCAGGGCTGAAACGAGGCAGGGATCCTCCCCACCAGTGAACAGGATCTTTGGACATTTTTGTGGGCAGGAGTGACTCCTTCTGGCCTGTCTCATCTGGGCGAGCCACAGAGAATCATTCAGGTTGGAAAAGACCCTTGGGATCTTTGAGTCCAACCATCAGCCCTGCTCTACAAGTTCACTCCTAAACCAGATCTCCCAACGCTGTATCTAAGCGACTCTCAAACACGCCTAGGGATGGTGACTCAACCATCATCCTAGGCTGCTCTGCCCTTGGAAGGTTTGCAAGCCCAGGCTGGTCAGTGCACGGTGTTCGCCTCCCATAACTGTTCCTCTGTCATCCTCTCTTGCAGGGTCTGGTCTCAAGCCGGCACCGCCTGACCATGTGCCAGCTGGCGGTCCAGTCCTCTGACTGGATCAGGTGAGTGGCAGAGCCCACATCCCCTGCAGCACCAGCAGCTCTGGGCAGCCCCTGCCCTCCCCGCAGCACCGTGATGCCAATGTCCTGCTCACACAGCGGTGACACCTCCAGGGCTGAATGCCTCTGGCTGCCCCAGAACAGACTTTCCAGGCTCTTAAGTCAAAGCCTGGCAAACACGTAGTCAAACCGAAGCCCTGGGAAAGCTGGTGAGCTGGTCACCAAGAGTGGAAAGGTGTTCAGCCACACAGTCAGGTCCCCAGGACTGTCAGGGAGAGCTGGATGGAAGGCTTGAGGGAAAGCCACAATCCACGGCAGAGCCGGGGGCATGGTGGTGGCTGCTCATGGCACTGCTGGCCAGCCTGGTGGGGATGAAAGAGCACGATCGAGAGGTCAAGGCGGCGACCGTTGGCCAACCCTGTTGCCCTGCTGTGCTCCCCGCAGGGTGGACCCGTGGGAGTGCTACCAGGACACCTGGCAGACCACCTGCAGCGTGCTGGAGCACCACCGTGACCTGATGAAGGTGAGGCAGCTCCCACGCCGTGGGTGCACCCCGGGTGAGGGCATGGGGAGACAACAGGAGTGGGGTTGCTCTTGCACCAGCACTCGGACATCAACAGCTGAGAGAAGACTTGCAGGAACGTGCCTGAAGTCCTGTCCCGGGAGAGATGTGACGTACCTGCTCCATTGCCCCAGAGCAAACGGAGGCCTCCAGCTGGAGCCAGCAGCCATCCCAATCCCCCTGCAGTAGGAAGGGAGCAGGGCTGGGCACAAGCCAGATCATTAATGCCAACCCCTTGCTCCACATTGAGGGGAAGGACGTGTGGATGGGCAGCACCATTCACCAGCTGAACCAAAACTGCTGCATGAGCCCAAACAGTGGCTCAGCAGAAAACTTAAGCATCTGGGAGGTCCCTGAGGAGCACAAAGCCCAAGAGGAAAAGTCCTTCTAAAGCCCAGGCAGGCCTGAGGCTGGGGATGCTCAAGTGAGCTTGAACATACCTGTCCCCAAAGAGACCTTCAGCCTGCCATGCAGAGGCTCCGTATGGGGTTTTAAAGGTTTGGAAGTGAGGACACTCTTCCAGGAACATCTCTCCTCCATTGCAGAGAGTAACCGGTTGCATCCTCTCCAACGTCAACACGCCCTCCATCACCCCCGTGATCGGACAGCCCCAGAACGAGTCTCCGCAGACCATCTACCAGAACAACAACAACAACATCTCCAACAAGCCCACGGCAGGTAGGTGCCAGCGGGGTAGAAAGAAAGGGTTGAGCACCCACGTCTCACCTCCCAGCCAGGACTGCCAAGCGTTAGGAGATGCTGAGAGCGGTTCCCTCACCCGGGCACAGATGTACCTCTCAGGACCGGGGTGGCTGAAGCACTCGAGTGGGTTGGTCACACAACCCCTCTCCCACCAATTTTTCCTTCTTAACCTTTAGCAAAGATCCTGGGGAAGGTGGGAGAAAGCTTGAGCCGGATCTGCTGCGTCCGCCCGCCCATGGAGCGCTTCACCTTTGTGGGTACGTAGGGGGAAAGGTCCAGCACCCCCTCTGCTGTGGCTCCAGCCCCTGGGCACCTCCCAGTCCCTTTTCTGAGCTGGGCATCAGCATCTCTCTCTCGCTTCCCTTCCCCAGATGAAAATGCCAACCTGGGGACGGTGATGAGATATGAGGAGATCGGTGAGTGCCACCCCCCTCCCCACACTCCACATCACTCTGGTCCCTCTGGGCAGGGAAAGGAACTTCAAGCAAGCAAGCTGGGGGGTATTTTGTGTTCAGCACTAGTAGGGGTGTGAGAACCACCACAGCACCTTCAGCAGGACTGGTTTTGGCAGGGGAGGTCTGCGTGGAGGAGTCCTCTGACCCCCCCAGGGGAACGGCAAGGGGGCAGGGGGTTGTCTGCTCAACCCTGTTTGCTCCCACCTCTGAGCTTGTCCGATGCTTTTCTTCAGAGCTTCGCATCTTACTGCTCTGTGGCAGCGACCTGCTGGAGTCCTTCTGCATCCCTGGTCTCTGGAACGAGGCAGACGTGAGTCACCACTGAGGGACAACCCTCTCTGCTCTTCTTCCCCAGGCTCCCTTCCTCTGCTGCCCACAGCTGGGGCTCCTGGGAGCTGCTCCTGGGAGCTCCCTCGGGATGGCAGGACTTGTGCTCCCCCATCCCCACTGCCTCCTCCACCCCAATCCCTGTCCTCACCTCCCCCACACAGAGACAGTCTGAGCGATGAGGTCTTCTGCACCCAAGTCACTGACCCTGCTCAGCTTCATCTTTCCCTGCCCAGGGCAGAACAACCTTACAAGATCTCTGCCAGGTCCAACCCACCCATCTTGCTCACAAAGCAGAGATCATGTCCTCCTTGGGCAACCTCTTCTGCTGGTTCCTCCTCCTAGCATGACAAACCCTCCCCAACCTTAATAGGGTTCGTTCCATCCACGACAGACCACTCACCACACCTTGACAACCCCAGGTCTCAGCTGAAGACTGTCTAGACTCCGTCTGTCTCCATCCAGACACCATCTGCCTCCATCCAGACAGTGTCCCAGCTTTCATGGTGCTGGGTGGGTGGGCAGACGGGGACAGGTTTCCCATAGGGTGCTGATAAACCTCTCCTCGCTTTGGGCTGTTCCTAGATGGAGGTGATTGTTGGGGAGTTTGGGATCGTGGTGGTGCCCCGGGATGGAGCAGACCCTGACCGGATCATGAACCACTCGTCTATACTCCGCAAGTATAAAGTAAGTGGGTGCCCGTGGAGGGTTCTGAGAGGACCCATGGTCTCTCTTTATCCGGGGAAGAGCATCAGCCATAGGGCACATGATGAGGCCAGACGGTCTGGGCTGCCAGGTGGCACGAGCAAAGGGGAGGCTGGCAGGGCAGATGCCCTCTTCCAGGCCATCCCTTCACTCTTTTCTCCCTCCTTCCTCTGCAGAACAACATCCTGGTGGTGAAGGATGACTCCAACCACCCCATGTCGGTCGTCAGCTCCACCAAAAGCAGGTGGGTGATGTGATGCAACTCCTGCTACGTGGTGAAGAGAGGGTGCCCCCGGCTGGCTCCTCCCTTTGTGGGGCTACCAAGGTGCCACCCAAGCAGGCTCTGACCCCTCTCTCTCCCCCCTCCCCAACACCCCTAGACTTGCCCTGCAGCATGGGGATGGACACGTGGTGGATTACCTCTGCCAGCCTGTCATTGACTACATTCTCAAGAGCCAGCTCTACATCAACGCCTCGGGCTAAGTGCTGGAGGTCTTGCAGCAAGAGGCCTCGTGTCCCGCCTGCCTGCAGCTCTACATCACTCTCTTGTCTCTCTCTCTCAGTCTGTGTCTCCATCTCTCTCTCCCCACCCCATGGCCTGCGTCTGCCTCTCACCCCCGGTGCCAATGCTCCATCACGCAGCAGTGTCCAGGAACCCACGGCACAGCCCGAGGGGAGCGGTCCGGTCTCTGTTTGGAGGGGATCTGCCCTCGCCCTCATACGCAGGAAGGGAAGGGTGACCAGTAAGAGAGAGAGAGGGGAGGCACCTCCAGCACCCCTCTCCCAGCGTGTCACTGGGAAATGGTCCCTGCCCGGTCCATGCCCCCAGCATGCTCAGAGCAGGGGCTTCCTCTCCTGCATCGTCTCACCAGACTGAAGCTCAATAAATCTCGGTGGGCTTTTATTTCCTTCGTTAGTTGGAGCGCCAGCCCTCTGGAGCTCTCCGCCAAACGAGTCCTAGCGGGCAGTGGGCAGCTGTACCCCGGCCGGCCAGGAGCTCCATGGCAGGTGACCGTTCTCAGGCCAGTGCAGGACAACCCAGCTAACATTCGAGTCCTCCTGGGCTGCAAGACAACTCAACGTGCCCTAAGGCACCCTTCTAGGTGTGCAGAGCTGGGGTGATGCTCTACTCCAACGCAGCGCTGGAGGGGGCAGCTCGAAGCACCTAGAAGGGGACCTGATGCTCACGAAGCCAAGAAACGAGGGAGGAAGCAGCAGGTGGTGACCCAAAGCCTCTGGTGAGAGTTTGCCCCAAAGCTGGCTGAGCTCTGTGGGGGCCGGCTCCATCGATCCTTTAGCTGCCAGATCCCCGTGCCTGTCTGTAAATGGTCCCACTCTCCCTCTGCTCTCACCCTGTTCTTCTCCCTGGAGAGTTTATTAAATGCACGTACGTTCCGCGTCGCGAACCGGCTGTGGCTACTTTGCACACCCCCGTGACACGCCAGGCTCCTGCCCTCGCCTGCCAGGAACGGTGCCTCGCGGAGCTGCCCACAGGCAACCCTTCCCGTCCAGCTGAAGAGGAGGGTTGCTGAAGTGGGCCCTGGTCCCGTCGAGCATCCCGCGGGTGCAAGGACCCTGCACCGCCGCCCCCGGGAGAGTTTGCAGCCGCCAGGAGGAAGGTACCGTCCAGCTCTGCTCCTCACCCAGCTCCTCTCCCTTGGCTCCGTCTAACCTTCCAGCACTTCGGGCACCACCCTGCTGCCTCAAACTCCCTGGACATCTGCTCACTCTCCGCTAATTTGGGCTACCAAGGCTCAGCTTAGCCCATTCCACCCACCCCTCCCCTGAGATACAACCCTTGTGGCTTTGCTAGGGCAGTGCCGTGACCAGTTGCTGCTCTGCAGTCAGGGCCACTGTTGAGTTGAGTCACCTGAAGGCCGAGTCCTCACAAGTGGTTCAGGGAAAGGTCTCAAATGACCTTTTGTGTTTCTTCTCCCCTTGAATGTCTACGAAACCTCATGAGTTGCTTTCGTGGGAGCTCCAAGCTGTATTCAATGTGATGAGGAAGTTGCTGGCACCTCCATAGTGACTGCGGATGCAACGAGGTGGCCAAGAGCCACAGGCTCCTTGCAGAGCTTTGTGAGCAGTAGCTGATGTCTTCTTGAGGCGGCCACGGCCCTTCCCAGAAGGGACGGCAAGAGAGAAAGAAGTGATGTCACTTGCCTAAAGGCCAGGAGAGGTCTTTCCTTGCCAAGGATTTCCATCTGCACAGAGAGGCTCGTTCAGAACCTCCCGTAAATTCTCCAGCTCCCGCAGTACCAGCTCGGGCATCTCCAGGCAGGTGCACACAGATCCCATGGGGTGAGGGGATGCCCAAGCAGAGAGGGTAGTGAGAGCATGTGGGACTCTGAGTCCAGGGACCTCTCTAGGGAGCTCTTCAGCCAGTTCAAGTGCTCACCAACATCCCACCGACCCCCATTAGCTAACACGCTGGCCCAGCTCGCCGTGGTGGGACATCTCATCCATGAGAAAACCAGTAGTTAGTCTCCTCTCCACCTGTTGTCCTCCTGTGTTCCATTCTTCAGTGTCTCCACTCAAACACAGAGGTCATTTCTGACAGCAGCCTCCTCCCCTTGCCCAGATGTCACCCATGTTTTCTTAGCTGAGTGGGTTTTAACTGGAGAAAAGACACAAGGAAATGAAATGGAGGTGGGTTCCCATCCCACCACCTTAGGGAAGGGCAACGAGTCAACTCTGTCTTAGTAGTCTTACCTGTGTCTTCACGAATGCACCCAGCAAAGCTCACAGGACTGGGGTGGGTGGGGCGGGGTGGGGTTTGTAACAGGTTGTTCAGCTCTCGGATCGGTTTGGAAAATGTCTTTGGGTGGGTGTGGGGGAAGGAAAACCCCGATCGTCCCTGAAGATCCGTACGACCGCTGGGGGAGGTGAGGACCAGGGTTTTCCAGGGGAGGGGTGGGAAGAAGCTCATGGGTTTTGGTCTTTGAACCTCCACTTTTAAATGGTGCAATTTGCTGAAAAAGGAACAGACTTCAAATGCCTTTGGGGGAGATAAACCAACGTCGGGGAGGGAAAGGGGCCGGAGCTGCCATGTCGCCGATGCCGCCTTTGTCAGAGGTTTCAGAGCCTAAGTCTTCTGTTTCTTCTTCTGTCGCTCTGTGGGAAATAACAAAGGTCATTGATGAGAAAAACTTTATCAGCAAAATGTTTGAATTATGTAATAAACCAACCAAAACACAACGAGGACGTCGCTGGTGTCATTTCAAAACAGCCCCGAGACCGAGTCAGCCCGAGGACTGTGCTGACCTTGGTGCACAAGACCAAAGGAGCACGAGAATCGGAGAGTCACTCAGGTTGGAAGGGAACTCCAAGATCATGAAGCCCAACATCAACCCAACCCCACCACACCCACTGAACCCTGTTCCCTGGTACCGCGTCTATGCACTTGTTGAATGCCTTGTTGACTCCAGCACCTCAGGGCAGGGCACAGCGACTCCAGCACCTCAGGGCAACCTGTTCCGATCCCTGACCACTCCGTCAGGGTAGACATTTTTTCTGATGTCCAATCACAGAGTCACAGAACATTAGGGATTAGAAGGGACCTCGAAAGATCATCGAGTCCAGTCCCCCTCTGGCACAACTTGAGGCCATTTCCTCTTGTTCTATCACTAGTGGCTTGGGAGAAGAGACCGACCTCCACCTCTCTACACTCTCCTTTAAGGTAGTTGTATAGAGCAACAAGGTCGCCCTTCAGCCTCCTTCTCTCCAGACTAAACAATCCCAGTTGCCTCAACTGACTTCCAGGTCCTCCAGGCCCTTCACCAGCCTCATTGCTCTTCTTTGGACACATTCCTGCACCTCAATGTCCTTGTACTGAGGTGCCCAAGACTGCCCAGTACTCGAGATGAGGCCTCACTAGCGCCAAGAACAGAGGGATGAGGTCCTCTCTGGTCCTGCTTACCGCACTGTTTGTGATGCAGACCAGGATGCTCTTGGCCACCTGGGCACAGTCAAGTTCAGCCACTGTCAATCAGCAACCTCAGCTCTTCTTTCAGCTCACTTGTCCAGACACTCTCCTCAAAGCTCATAGCATCGCAAAGGGATGTTGTGACCAAAGCGTAGGACCCAGCAGGTTGCCTTGTTGAACCTCATACAAATGGTCTCAGCTCTTGGATCCAGCCTGTCCAGGTCCCTCTGCAGGGTTCTCCTACCCTCAGGCAGATCACACACACAGCACATTAGGGATTGGAAGGGACCTCGAGAGATCATCCAGTCCAATCCCCCTACCACAGCAGCATCACCTAGACCAAGTCACACAGGAACATGTCCAGGTGGGTTTGAAACTTCTCCAGAGAGATGACACCTGTTTGGTGTCATCAAAGAATCACAGAACATTAGGGATCGGAAAGGACCTCGAGAGATCATCTAGTTCAATCCCCCTGCTCGAGCTGGATCACCTAGACCAAGTCATCTGCAAACTTGCTGAGGGTGCACTCAAGCCCCTCATCCCTGTCACCGATAAAGACGACAAACAACACCAGACCCCACACTGAGCCCCAGAGAACAGCTTGGAACTGGCCACCAACTGGATTTCACTCCGCTGAGCGCAGCCCTCTGGGCTCAGCCACGCAGCCAGTGTTTTACCCAGCGACAGGGTACGTTGGGACAACCAACGGCCAAACTCGCCTCACACAGGGAGCGAAAGCAAACGAAACAGCGGGCAAGTTCCAGCCAGAAGTATTTAATATTATTATTTATTATTATTATTTAATGTTATTTATAGACTTTCTCGCTTTCAAAAGACCCACAGCTCACGGGGAAAATGTCAGGTCCGTAACAGCCGTCCCTGCATCGCACAAGAGGAGAGGACGTGTCGGAAGCAAGGTTGCATCTTGCTTCAGTACAAGCCTAACATGGATACGTGACATGGAATAGCCCTGTCGAGCAAAAGAAGGGCACTGTTTCATCAGAGAGTCAGAGCTAACGAGGGCTGAGCATGTCACCCAGTGTCCTCTTCCAGATGGGACCTCTTCTTCCACCACCACCCAGCTCAGGAGGCTTCAGCAGAGGCGACTTCCATCACGTGCTGGCTCCTTTTAGCCCCGAAATAACATCCAAAGGAAGCTGGGAGCAGCGATGGGGCAGAGATGGATCTACAGGAAAGCCACAGGTGGATGACAGGAACATTGTGGTTCCTTCAAGCTCTGCTCAGCTGGCTGGTGGGAAGTTCTGTGGGTGGTTACT
>JAOXOE010000698.1:7355128-7419274 GCA_028565055.1 Phoeniculus purpureus
ACCCATAAACATTCAACTGACCCATCACACTTATTAACTTCTATGCATTCAAAACACTCTCTAACATAGAGAGCCACTTTCTATCCTGCCTGTTCCGCTTGTAGAGCTTATACCCATCCATTGCAGCATTCCACTCATGAGAGTCATCCCACCATGTTTCCGTGATGGCAACTACATCGTAGCAGTTGTGCTTCACAACGGCTTCAAGCTCCTCCTGTTTGTTGCCCATGCTACGTGCATTACCATAGATGCACTCGAGCCAGGCTAGTGACTTTGTGCCAAATAATGGCCTGCCACCTTTTTGGTCAACTTTGGCAGGTTCATTTTTATCCCCTTCCCCCTTCAGATCTTGTTTAAAGCCCCATCAATGAGCCCAGCCAGCTCATATGCAAGGATTCTTTTCCCTCTCTGAGACAGATGAACTACCTTAAGCCCAAAGTGCCCTGCACATAACACATGCCCGTTCCTACATGTTAAATCAAATGACTTGAGAAAAAAGGTCACAACGTAATCACATTCAAGTCCTGATTATTTCAGGCTCAGAACAGAGCTCTGGACATCCCCCATAAGAGTCAGACAGGAACAGATCCTTTACCTGCACTAACCCGATGCTAGAGAATCCACAGCAAAACTTAATTAGTCTCCAGGGGAGACAGACACCAGCAGGACTACGGAGTCCTTCCTCAGGACTTTATGGTGCTTACTGAGCTTGCGAAAATGTTTCTTATCTATGTTGCTGTTTTACCTTTTCCTGCTCAATTATTTGAGGAATAGTTTTATGGCATCCTTTGATCTGCACATTTGAGCCAGCAACAACACAGAGCTAAGCGGGGTAAATGGTATCTTAAATAATGTTTAGTGAAGACCATAGAGGAGTTTTTTTTACAGTGTATCACGTGCAGAGGAAGATGCTGTTAAAACCCAGAGAGCACCTATGCAACACAAGCTCAGGAGGTCCCCAAGATAAGCAGTTGCTGACCTGTTTAGGCTTTCCTTGAGATGCTGCAATCAGTGTGTTTGCCACATAGAATCCACCCAAATAGTTGAAATTCATTGAGTAAGGAATTAAGAGGATGTGACAAATGCAAATGGATTCTTTGTTGGACAAGCTAGAAAGGCATTATGGACGTGTGGAAAAAGAAACATTAAGTCCAGAGATTTGTGGGCTAGTAGCAAGTCATAAAACTCTTAACCATGCCAGCCAGAAGCTGATGAGATGCTGGGAAGGATCAGCCTTACTCTAAGGCTTTAGAACATCGCTGAAGGAATTAGCTCAGTACACTCTTTCAGCTTAATATCCCAAGTTAATCCCACTGCTGCCACACTCCCCCTTACATCACAGGATTCAAGCCAGACTGAACAGAGAGTTCAACTGCTGCATTATACTACTCAGAACAATCACCAGGGGCTGCTGGACCCTCAGTGCCTGGGCAGGACCCATTGGTAATTCAGTGTAATTCAGCGAGTTAAAACCAGCTCAGGGTTCCCCAAAGTGTCCAGAACTAGGAGTCTTTTTTTTCCCATATGTGATGCTGATCTAATCAGAGTTCTTTGATCTGCTCCTATAAGGAAGATGTGAGAAAGCTACCAATAATGTTTCCATCTGGCTTATGCTACGGCACAGCTGGCCTGTGACGGGAACAGCTGGCATGCACAGCAGCAGGGCACTGGAGGAAACTGGTGTTCTGGGGAAAGTTAAAACTGGGTGCTGACAGAGCTGGAAAAATCTGGACTATTTTCTTGGCTCAGTCAATCACTCACCTGTAGCTCGGGTTTTTTGCTCTATACACTGAACATAAACTTCAACAGCTCAGAGAAATGTGCAGCTTATTTCTTTGGTATTTATAGATGTGGTTTAGAAGTCCCAAAACAGAGGTCCTGGGCAGAACAGCGCGCCAATACTTGGACATAATCTTTAGTCACATTCAGGATAAAGAAAAGTAACGAGACATTCCTCACCCAAAATTGTGTCCACCTAAAGGACTAACAAGCATTAAACCACCTGGAGTGCCTGAAACATCTGGATAGAAACACCAAACCACGGTCTTTGAGGTATTTTCCACCCAACCAGAAGCAGGAAGGACCAGACTGCAGTCCCATGAGGTGTAATTCAAGCAGATAACATCATGGCTTATCTGATCTACAGCTGGAATCTGAACCTTCAGAGGTTCGCCCACCACCACCAAGCACAATATCAAGCTCAGAACACCGGAAACCTCAACAGAATTAGTCAAGACATCATGCAGGCAACAAGATGAGCTCATGCAATTCTTGCAGTTGAAAAGAGAACAAGAAGAGAAGGAGGCAGAGGAGGAAAAGGGAGGATCTTGGGCATCCTGTAAACACAAGGTGCTGCACAGTGACTGGTAGTCTCATGGTTTTTTCTTTGTTCACATCCACTTTCCTGTCCTGTTTATCTCCCTCCTCACAAGCTTAGCAACGCTTCAACTAACACAAAATAATTCAAACTTCCCACTGTCCTAATGCCACCAGCTATACCAGGAAATGCCTCCTTCTCTTCTAAATGATTCTGATAAAACTAGCTTAAATTATACAGTGCACACCTCTAGAAGCAAGGTATTTTCCCACATGATAATTTTGACTGGACCTCAGGATGACTAATGGAATTCAGGTCCCTTAGACCTTCCAGTTATCTGTGATGCCATAGTACCCTACCAGTGCTGGGCTACTACACCCAACTCACTAGCAAGGCCAGTTATCTCCCCTTACCCCTTCATATCCACAGACATGAATTTTGTTTTAGGCAGCCCAAGCAAGAGCCTTCAAGTGCTGTCCATATACAGAGCTGATCAAGCACATAATGCTGCCTTACACATAGGGAGTCTGAGTGAAGTCCCATCACTTGTACTGGATACATCACTTTGTCCAAAGATGACATAAATGAAAAAAGTTGTCTCACCTCACAAAAAGTAAAACAGTGCTACCCTGAAATCACATGGCTTCTAGGCAGCCTCCCAAGCACACTTTGCTGTCATTGAAGCCTAACAACGGCAATTGAAAGCAGATTTTCCACACTATAAAAAGTCTTATTCTATTAGAGACTAGCAGATCTCAAATCACGTAACTTAGCCAAGGCTCATCTCTGCACAGTGAAGGAACATAGGTCATCTAAAAAGAGAAATATTAGTGACTCCTCCTCTGCTTTTCTACTGTTTTAATGTGTACCATGCAAAGATTTATATACCTGCTTAACTTTATCCATGTAAGCAGACCCACAGAATCACAGAATTATTGAGGCTGGAAAAGACCTCCAAGATCATCCACCCCAGCCTATGACCTAACACTACCTAGACGATGGCACTAAGTGACACAGGGATGTGTCCTTAAACATCTCCAGAGACGGTGACTCCGTCACCTCCCTGGGCAGTCCATTCCAACGTCTAATCATCCTTTCCGTGAAGAAGTGCTTCCTAACATCCAACCTAAACCTCCGCTGGTGCAGCTTCAGGCCCTGCCCTCTCGTCCTATCACTAGTTGCCTGGGAGAAGAGCTCGAATCCCACCTGCCTACAACCTCCCTTCAGGTAGCCACAGAGACTGATAAGGTCCCTCCTGAGCCTCCCTTCTCCAGGCTAAACAATCTCAGCTCCCTCAGCCTCTCCTCATAAGACTTTCCCTCCATTCCATTCACCAGCCTCGTTGCTCTTCTCTGGAACCACTCCAGCACTCAGTATCTTTCCTGAAGTGAAGGGCACAGAACTGCACACAGTATTTGAGGTGAAGCCTTATGAGTGCCCAGTACAGGGGAAGAACTATATCCCTAGTCCCGCTGGCCACACTATTCCTGATACAAGCCAGGATGCCACTGGCCTTTCATGCCACCTGAGCGCACTCCTGGCTCATGTTCAACTGGCTGTCAAACAGTACTCCCAGGTCCCTCTCTGCCTGGCTGTTGCATGCATTGGTGTATAAACATTTCAAGGTGGGTGAGCTGAGTACACAGCTTTCAAAGCTGAGGGGTAGTAGAACTTCTGGTTATCTGTGATGCCACACTGCCCTAAAAGTGTTAGTCTACTACACCCAGAGCTCTCACTAGCAAGGCCAGTTATCTCCCCTTCCCCCTTCATATCCAGAGCCCTCAGGTGGTCATTTAAACTTTGTAGAATCCAGGCATTACCTAGGGTTTTCATAAGCAGATAAAATCCAAGCCAGAAATAAATACAATTCCTTCACCTTGTGTTCCCATTTTTCCTGACGCCTTCCCAAGTGGCTTTAGATTGAAAAGTGTGTGCCTGAGCCCACAAAATCTTTCAAGGGCCCTCTTAGATATCTGCCTGTCTGCAAGTGAAAGCCATCAAAAGGAACAACAAATTCATTGACTCACTCAAAGCCGTGGAACCCAGCTGAGGAATGAACAGAGGTCACCGGCTTGCTGGATTCCTACTGACTTCTGGTGAATCAGCAAAATAAAGATGGAAAAAAGTGCCCCCCTAAGGAAAATGTGTCAGTGTAGCATTAAAACCGATGGAAAAAAAAACCCCACAGCAGTAATTTTCAGGCAAAGAGGCGGAGATAAATAAACCTAAAGCCCCGTGGTACCTTACTGCCCATTAAATACAGCTTCCTGTAGAGTCCTCTGAGCTTACAGACAGTTTTGCTCTGCATTTTTAAATTTTCATGATCTCCATTATCCAACCTACACACCAAAACAATAGCAGTGGAAAGCAAGCTACATGCATTATGTCTATCAGAGGCACAAAAAATTTATAAGTGGATGAAAGATTTTAGAAGAAAACAAACAGAAAACTAAGTTTTTAAATTCCACTCTGAACAGACAGACAAGGGGAAAAAATACTTAGTTTCAGATGTTAAGACAAAGAAAAGGAAACAAAACACAGCAGTGGAACTGGGGAAAACTCTCTGGGAGCAAAGTGATAATTTAAATCACTTTGAGGCTGGACAAGACAAGCAAAGAAAGGCTAGTGGAACAGTTTTGTGAAGTTCTGACTTTCACAGGAGCTCAAGCAGGAAACATTCCAATCTCAGGAGTTAAATCCTAGCTAATCTTTACGGCCCAGTGGCAGAGTGCAAAATACGAAGGCTGTGCTCTGGGGCTTTGAAACAGTGCTCCCGCAGCATCCCAAACTCATGTGGTAAATAAACTTGAGGTGGTGGAGCATGGGGGTAAGTTGTGCCACCAGAGCTCAGATTTAAGGTGTCTGTGCGGGTGCATTTATTAGCAGAGGTGACCAGCATCCTGCTTCTCCTTTTGCCTGCTTTGCTCCAGCTTTCGAAAACCTCAGGAACATCAAGTCTGGAGCTGTTTAAAGGGCCACGTGACTCCTCTGTACTTTGAACTCAGATAAACTTCTTACTGAATGAAGTCATGTGTAAAATGCTTTCCAACAGAGATTATTTTGAACAAGGCAGTACTAAGAAACGCAACAGAATTTCAACACTCCTTTTCCAGCAGAGGAAAAACACCACCAAAAACCCAAATCATTCTTGGGGGGAAACACCAAGTTCCCTCCCATAACCACAATGATGCTTGTAGTAGGTAGGGTTTCACTTTGGAGAACAAAAACCCCATCACACTTGAATGTAATCACACAGCAGTACAACAGCTTCTGCCTAATTTGCATGTGCAACTTTGCAGCCAAAACATACCTTCACACATTAAATTTAAATTAGGAAGACAGGAATTGGGCCCAACTTGACCACACTGGGATGGATCAGCAGTCCTATGTGCATTTTAGCCTGAAGAGATACCAGGTTTTACTCTTTTTTTCCCCGCTAGGAGCAAAACATATGGGTTGAATCCTGGACAACTTCCAGTCTGAGTCATTACGTACCAACCACAGAAGTTTCCCCTGTGGTTTTAAGTGGATAAAGCACTCCCCTCCAACTCTTTTAGACCTTATTGTTGAGCGATATTGAACAGCTACTGCCCTCTGCCCCAGTGACCACTTTGTTTTAGTCATGAGAGAAACAACTATGGAAAGCCATCACTATCATTTCATGATCATCGTATGATAATTTTAAATATAACTGGGGGGGGAGGGATGTACGTGCTAACATGTGTTCTGAGTTCCTAATGAAAAGTTAGGATAAATGGAAGCGGGTATTAAAGTATTAAAAGACATAATATAGGTTTATACCCTGGTATTTAATATTGTTTCTTCTGAGGGTGTGGAACAGCCTGTGAGCTCAAAAAGGACAATTACTGCAGATCACAGAATCTGAGAACATTACGGATTGGAAGGGACCATGAAAGACCTTCTAGTTCAATCCCCCTGTCAGAGCAGGATCACCTAGACGAAGTCACACAGGAACATATCCATGCGGGTTTTAAAAGTCTCCAGAGAAGGAGATTCCACAATCCCCTGGGCAGCCCGTTCCTCACTGTGAAGAAGTTCCATCTCATATTCATATGGAACGTCCTATGTTCTAGCTTACAGATGCACCAGGATCCCTGTGACAGATTAGACCCCTGGAAAGACAGAAGCCCCTTGGACAATTTCCCATGCACAGGATCAAAGTGACACTAAGCAGCAGGAATACCAGTAGCAAAGAGCTATTTAGACCAGACCATATTTTAACCACTTGTTCCGGTTTATCAACTACTTTGAAACTGATGTGACCAAACTGCCTGGGATTACGGTCTAAAGTCGTGCGTTGGAAAAGTCATGGCAAGTTAAGAATCCAGGATCCCTCTCTGGTGTGCAACATTGCCATCGTGCGGCTGTGCCAGCTCTGTGAAAGCACCGGCAGCCACAGATGGATTGGAACCAGATGTGCAGCTTTTTTAGCTATCTTTACTAATACCGTCAGCCTAGAGGAGAAATGTGAGGTGGTGGTAACTCTTGTAACATTTTTATGCTAGTTAAAAAGCTCCTTTCTTCAGAGTGCCCTTTCCTACATCGGGTAGCAAACAGGTTTCTTGTTTCTTCAGGCATGCCGCTGCCAGGATGATGTTGCAATGCAGAGTGTGGAACAAAACTGAGCGTCGCAAGTGTACAGAAACATCCAGAAAATGATAAATGGAGCTGTCTTCCTGTCAGGAAGCCAATCTTTGGATGTTATCTGACTGGATCAGGAAAGAGCTCCAACACAGGAAAACACCGGGAGGTTGGCATTGAGTCAGGAGCGGAAAACAAAGCAAGGAAATCAAATGATTAATTTTAAAAGAAAACGAAATTGTGAGAGCCAGAAGGCAAAACGACGGGGAACTCTGAGACAAACTAATAAAATATGCAAATGGCAAAGACAGCAGAAGGACCATGAGCCAGCAGTGTGCCCTTGTGGCCAAGAGGGCCAACAGCATCCTGAGGTGGATCAGATGGGGGCTGGTTAGCAGATCGAGAGAGGTTCTTCTCCCCCTCTACTCTGCCCTAGTGAGACCACAGCTGGAGTATTGTGTCCAGTTCTGGGCCCCTCAGCTCAAGAAAAACACGGAGCTGCTGGAGGGTGTCCAGCGTAGAGCAACGAAGATGAAGGAAGTGGAACACCTCCCTTATGGGGAAAGGGTCTCTTTAGCTAGGAGGAGACTGAGGGGTGACCTCATTCATGTCTAAATCTGTGAAGGGTGGGTGTTCAGGAGGATGGAGCCAGGCTCTGCTCAGTGTCATCTATTGATAGGACAAGGGGCAGTGGATGTGAGCTGGAACATAGGAGGGTCCATATAAATATCAGAAGGAACTTCTTCCCAGTGGGGGTGATGGAGCACTGGAAGGGGCTGCCCAAGGGAGTTGTGGAGTCTCCTTCTCTGGAGACATTTAAAACCTGCCTGGATATGCTCCTATGTGACTTGGTCTAGGTGATTCTGCTGTGGCAAGGGGATTGGACTAGATGATCTTCCGAGGTTCCTTCCAGTCCCTGATGATCTGTGATTCTGTGAATTAAACTGGATCCAGGGACGACAGACAGACACACACATAAATACCAGCTACCTGGAAGTAAAGTCAGAGCAACACCACCTTGTATGGATGCTTTTATACTAAAGAAAGAAACCAATTGCTTGAGATAGGAAACATATACTGACAGGCAAAGAAACAGGAGCCTAACCAGGGCAGGTGGTTCAACAGAAATTCCTGTTTGTGTTCCCATCTCCTAGCAACAGCAAAAGGAGCTAGCCTGCCTTCAGCACTGCAACCAGAGCGAAGCCAAACTGCCCAAACCAGGAAGGCAACAGCATCTTCCTTCTCCACCAGACAATTAAAAGAAATATCAGTGAAGTGGAAAGTCTGGACCAGTCCTAAAAAGCCAGTGAAGGAAATCAGATCACGGCCCTGAGCTGGAGCTGCTGAGATGGTAGTTACACCTCTTTTTCGGTTGTTGTCATTACCATTTGGTTTGCCAGACTGCAGAAGGCTCCTCTGCTAATCGGTTCCTGAAAAGCACAGTTGGTTTTATTGGGCAGCTTCTCCTATCTAGGGTAAGAAGCCAGAGAAATATTTATTTATTGATGTTTTTAGCAAAAAGGCCACTTTGTAAAAGCTAAAAACACTCCCAAGCTGGCAGAGAACTTTGTTCTGTGTCACCCACCAGGTTTCTATTAGCTGATACATTTTTTTAAGAGACTGTCCGCTAGTCTTTTGCAGTTTAAGCATAAAACAAACCGAAGGGTTGAATGAAAATGTTCTTTTCCTTTCCTAAATAGCACATAAACAGGGAGGTTTTTCAACAGAACATGAGAAGAAGCAAGAGTCCCTTATGAAGAATTTTAGAGGACCTCTGGCATCCCATATGGATCAGGGGCAGCTCTACAGAACAAACACCTTCTCTTCTATGACCTGAAGAGTTTCTTGGGCAGAGTGATCCAAAAAGGCCATGCTACAAACTGCACTGACCAAGAGAGTCACCCAGAGTCCATGCTGTTTCAGGTGGGAGCATATCTGGATGCACTTGCAGGTGCCTACAAAAACATCATATCAATCACCCTCTATTCAAACTACTCCCCTTGCAATGAGGCTTCTCACTGCTGTGTACGTAAAATCTACAATTTCTTGTTGAAGTACCCAGAAATCAGCCTCTGCATCTATTTCTCTCAACTTTATCATGCTGAGGGTGGTTTCCACACCGCTGTGTGGAACCAGGAAGCTCTGCACAGCCTGTCCAGCCTGTGGCCTCAGATGACTCTGCAGAGGCTGCCCAGGGAGGCATGGCCTCACCTTCTCTGCCATTTTGTGTTCAGCATCCCAGGATCAACTCTTTCTCACCTAACTCCATCAGCAAGCAGCTCAGCAGATGGACAAAATCAACATAAAATTAACAGCTTTGCAGGAATGAAATTAGATTTTAGGAAAGTGTGTCCACAGGGGACACAGGGAGAGCCCACGGTGCAGCGAGACATTAAGGCTTTGCTTTTCCAAGGGACAAAAGGCGGACTGCTGCCTTCTGTGTCACAAAGCACGTTTCTGTCCTTTCAGAGGGAATATCTACACTCCGGACCTAAAAATATAGTAAGGCATTTAAAAATGCCAAAGGAATAATTCAAGGAAACTCATAATTCTGAAGCATTTCCACACAGCAGACGCCTACTCTGGAGAAAATGCAAATGGAACTGTGTTCAGGCTGTAAAACAGCTCACGGATGGTGAAAAAGCCTCCAGCAAATCACCTCCTACAAGCGCTATCCCACAGAGTAACCATGAGCCTCAAATAACTGATTACGACTATGATGTGCTATTATTTTAGTCCTATACCTTTAGCAGTAAACCCAAACCCTCAGCACCTTCTGACTAGCTCCTGTGATTATTTGTTGCCCTTAAGCCAATTTCTACCTAGAAACTGCGACCAGTTCACAGGCTACAGCCGCACCTACAGCCAGACTGTAGCTTCCCTGCTGGGACAGCTTTGGTGGAACACCAGACATACCCTAAATTCCTGTTACAAGAAGGTGGTTCTTCTGCAGGCGAGGCTGAGAGAGGAATAAAGTTGTGCAAGCAGCTGTTTTGCTAATAATAGGGAAGGTTTTAGACATGTGTGTGCACTTGTCTTTATTTTTCCCCTAGGACTGCTACTTTCCATTAAGAGGAAGCTCACAAAGTTGTGACATTTTCTGATTAGTAAGACATACCTAAAAGGATAATGCAGCTAATATAAGTCTGCATGGTCCACCTGTAACTTGAAAATGAATAAAAGTTCTCATCACTTAGAGAAGTGATTTAATATAGAATCACAAACAGGTTTGGGTTATTGGGTTAAAGGGAGCTTCACAGATCATCCCCCTACAATAAGCAGGGATGTCTTCAACTAGAGCAGGTAGCTAAGAGCCCAGGGTCCAACCTGACCTGAAATGTTTTCAAGGATAGGACTTCTCCCAGTGATCTCACCACCCTCAGCATCATTTCTAACTTATCTCTACTTTGAATCTGCCTCTTTCAGCTTAACCATCAGCTCTTGTCCTGCCACAGCAGCCCGTCTTTCTTATCAGCCCCTTTAAGAGCTGAAAGGCCACACTAAGGTCTCCCTGCAGCTTTTCTTTTCAGGAGTAGGAGGAGTCAGTGTTTCTGCTACCTTTTTAAACTCTTTTTTTGTGGTCACTCCTATCGTGGATCTGAGCAAAAAGAGGGGTTTTCCCAGTTAAAAATACCACTGCCTTTAGCAGAAGTGATCCCACTGGGTCACAAACTGGAAACAGAAAGCTCTACCTAAACATTTTCATGATGAGAGTGGCAGCGCCCTGGGGTCTAGGCAGCCCAAAAAGACTGTAGAGTCTCTTCCTCCACAGAGACCCCAAATCCATGCTCTAGATGACCCTGCTCTGGTAGGGGGTTGGACTGGATGATCCCAGAGCTCTCTCCAACCTCACCAGTCAGGGATTGTGTGACAGAGAAGCGTTTATCCAAGTCTTTTATACGGTAACAAGCAGCAATATACCAAAACCACCAAATCTGTTACCTTCACAGCACCTAGGAATCTCACTTATACCGCATTTCCAGATACTCTGCGGCCTGTGGCATGGGGAACATTTTTTTGACCTCAGGCTTCCCAACTGGGAGCCAAATCCTGTACTTTGGCCACAGGCGTGCACTGTACACTGGCGCTAAAGTGGGTAACCCCTTGCTTGGGGTGGCAGGTTTGTGGGTGCCCCTTGGTGCTCATACCCTTCAGAACAGGGAACCGATGCCACAGGCAAAACTGCGGCCCGACGCGGCGGTCTCTCCCTGCTGCCGGATGGACGGACCGACGAGCAAACGGACGGACACTGACGAACCAGTGGACAAGTCGGACGGGCCGAGAGCCTCACGGGGACGGACAGACGAACCGAGCGAACAGCGACGGAGAGACGAGCGGCCACGACCACCAGGGCCCTCAGCAACGCCCTCAGCACAACGGCTGGCAACTGCAGGCCCCGCCCCGCCGGCCAATGGGAGCGCACCTCGTGCGCGGCGGGCGGAGAAGGCGGGAGAGGGGGCGGAGGGCGCGTGCGCGGGGCGGAGGGAGGCGGAAGGGAGAAGGAAGGAAGGTGGTAGCGGGGCCGGAGCGCGGCGGCCATGGCGAAGCATACGGTGGCAGCGGCGCGGTTCCGCCGGGTGGACGTGGACGAGTACGACGAGAACAAGTTCGTGGACGAGGAGGACGGAGGAGACGGGCAAGCGGGGCCCGATGAGGGCGAGGTGGACTCGTGCCTGCGGCAATATCCTTCCGCTGGGGGAGGAAAAAGTCCCGGCGGGAGAGGGCGCGGCGGGAAGCGGGAGAGGGGAAAAGGGGAAGGGGCTGAGAAGGGAAAGGGGCTGACAGACAGGGGGGATGGGAGAAGGGGCTGACAGAGAGGGGGGAGATGGGAGAAGGGGCTGACAGACAGGGGGGAGATGGGAGAAGGGACTGACAGAGGGGATGGCAGCTGTGCTTCCTCCCACAGCTCCTATTCCTCCCCCTCACAGCAGAGGCAGCATTGACCCGGGGCTGTCGCATCTGGGGGTGGGGTCCTATGAGGTGAAGCTGGGATGGAGGAAGGAGGTTTTCCCTGACAGAAGTGACGGAGAATAATTTCGAGGATCCTTACACTTAGAAATAGTTTGCAATTCTGGGAGCATCCAGCTTCTTGTTGGGGCTGCTCCTTCCCCAGGTGGCCTGATAAAATCGCTGTAATATCTGTGCTAGCTGGTGAGGGAATTGCTGCATCTGCTGAACCTTATGGATTTTCAGTCATGCACAAGCCAGCTCAAGTGTCACTGTCCTGGAGTTGGCCCTGTTGCTTTCTAAACCCTTGGTGTCTGGTCCTTAACTGCCTGGCACAGGGAACATGATGGCTGCACTACAGGCAGCTCTGAAGAACCCTCCTATCAACACAAAGAACCAGGCAGTGAAGGTGAAACAGTAACTAAAAATCCTGTTCCTGTAACCCCTACCCCACCAGCCCTGCCAGGCGTGCTGTGAGGAGGCCAGAGAAGCTGCTTTTAGGGTATTCCCTGGTATAGAAACATCCCTGAGCTGTGTTGTTGGCAGTATTGTAGCTCAGATGTCATCTGTCCACGTACCTTTAACTTGATGCTCGATCAGGTTGTGCATACTCTGGTTGTATGTTGTGTGCCCGGCCGGCTCCACACTTCACCACAAGCTGTGTCTGACTCAGAGCCAGCAATGAATGATCGAGGAGCCACAAGTGCAGCCTCTGACTCAGGCAGCTCGGCTTGCACTGCCAGATGAACCTACAAAAAAGGAAGAACCAATGGTTATCACATCCAATCAAAATGAAGCCCTTCAAACCTCAGAGAACGTGAGCACTCCCCCTGAGACAGAGCACAGGAGCCTGCTGTGTGATCCACTTTCTGCACCTCCTACAGAATAACACATGAGCCATGAACTGGCACTTCCCAGGCTGCTGGTGGAGACGTTTTTTGCCTAGCCTCATCCTTTTCCTGAGGTTTTTCACAGGGTTTTTGAGATCCAGCTGTTGGTTATGGGTGGTGCAGTACAAAAGACTGAACAAACTGTCCTCACATTAACAATGTGTTTCCCTTCAATCTATATTTACGTATTTTGTGTATTTAATGATTTGAAGGCAGTGGAACTGAGGAGGGAAAAGTGATGGAATTGTAATGTTTGGTTTCATTTTCAGTTGGTCTCCTGGAACTTCTACATCTTCACTCAGAGCTTTGTGACATGAGACCTGGCTGGGATACTGAGTACACCTCCACAATTTCCAAAGGAGGAAGCTGCTTAGAACTAATTTTGTAATGAAATTACTCAAAAGTCCAACAAACCCCAAGACCTTTTTCTTCCATCCTCCCCCAGTTATCGATGGGTGAGCAGGAAGAGCTGCTTTTTGCTGATTATGAGGCTAACAGCCACCGTAATCCTGCCACACAGATTCCTGGGCCTGCAGCGCCATCCCCATTGATTTGCTAATGGTTATTAACGCATCCTGTTAGCACTCTGTGTGCCTCAGACTATCTTTGTGCTATGTGTCTTCACCTTCTTGTTTGCAGGATCGTGCAGAAAGCATCGTTCTGAAGGTTCTCATCTCCTTCAAAGCCAATGACATCGAGAAGGCAGTGCAGTCGCTGGACAAAAATGGAGTGGACCTGCTGATGAAGTACATCTACAAGGGCTTCGAGAGCCCCTCGGACAACAGCAGCGCGGTGCTGCTGCAGTGGCACGAGAAGGTGTGTGGGCTCTCACCAGGGTTATCTCCAAAACAGTTCAGTTCATTGAGTTGAGCAGCTGGAAGTAGAATTTCTTTCCTAAAGGCAAGCGGAATTGGCAGCTTGGTTACTCAGGGAAATAAAAGCTCGTTAAATAATGGTCTTTAAAGCCCTTCCTGGCACTTGGAGTGCAAGAGTTTGGTTTTAAACATGTAGGCAGATGCTCCTTGGAAACATCAACCTGTAGCCCTTTCTGACCAGCCACTGTTTCACTCAGTGGTTAAACAACCTGTTTCTCTTCCCAGGCCCTGGCTGCTGGAGGAGTTGGATCCATTGTTCGTGTTTTGACTGCCAGGAAGACAGTTTAACTCCAGCAGTGAGCAGCTCTCTGCCATCCCTGGCTGGAATGACCAACCCCAAACCACCAGATGCCGTTGCTGCCCCGTGGGCAGTGCCTGTCTCTCAGCTTGCCTTCTCGCTGCTGCTTTCAGACCTGACAAATAATGCATATCGTGACCTCTTTTTTATTTTCCCTTTTTTTTTGTTAAATTCTGGAAAATTATGAAGGTGCAATTTTATTTCTAACAGGGATATTTGGTACTTGCAGACATTTCAGTGACACGTGTAGTGACGTAGACCAGGTTGTGTTTAGGGTGATTTATGTAGAATTCTGGCAGATCCGGACCTGACTCTGAACAAACACTGAAGGATGCAGGGCAACGTCTTAATTCTTTTCACAGTGTTTTGGGCCAAGATGTCTACATTTGAGCAGTGGGGCAGCTATTAATAAATTGGTAATGGGACCATGTTTCCTTTGGTGAAGCTCTGAACCTTCAGCCTTGAATAGGACAGAAAGCAAAGACTCTTCCTGACCCCAAATGTCACTTCAGAGATCTGTTTTCCTTACTCTCACATCTCACAGCCCGTTGGGTCCATCAGATGCTGGGTCAGGCAGCAGGATGGAGCAAAGATCCTGGAGAGAAGAGAACAAAGCAGCTTCCACGCAGCAAGCTGAAAGTGATGTGATTTTGTTGAGCACAAGCAGGAACGAGCTGGGAAACGCACACACACTGGTATCCAGCCAGCCCTGCAGAGCTCCCAGATTTTGGTTGTAGCTCTTTTAAACGATACCAGGCAGTTCACATTCCTGTTGTGTAATGGCAAGTCAGGTTCCAAAATACCACAGAATACACAAAAGGAAAAAGAATTAGGCCGGGCCAGGGCACCCCAGAGCACAGCTCACCTACAAGGTTTAGGGCCAGGACCGTGTTTTACATTCACCATTTGTTTTACTGCGGTTGGGTTGTGTAAATCTGTTGGGGAACTTGTGAAATCTTTTTGCTGTTTTTTGATATCTGCTTTTTTTTTTGTAATAATAACAACAAAAGACCGGACAATAAATCACCACTGAATATTTACCAGGTGTCTGAAATGCCTTGAAGTGACCAGCTGTGTGATTTTTTGGCCAGGCCACAGTATGGTTAGAAATATTTAAGAAATACATCTGTGTTCAGGGTCGTGTGTTGGCACAGATGGGCAAGAAGGCATCTCTCTATTGAAAGGAATTAAATAACCAAAAAATGTCGTCTCTCCAGAAAGGCTCATAAGCTTTTACTGTACAACTGCACCTCAGCTGGATTTAGCACATTTCTGTGTCTTTCTTACCCATCTCTTGGTGATCCGCATTTGTGCTGGATTCCAGGAGTCTCCCATGGGATGCATCAGCCTCTGCTACTTCCTCTGGATGTTACTTAGAAGAAACAAGTTTTCCTGCTGAACAGAGACAAAGGGGGAACAAGAGGCTGACTCAGAGAAGCGTGTTCATTGCAGCTTCCAAACTGCCCAAGTGTTGCATTGTAACTCACCAGGGAGTTAGGAGCCCAAGGTTTGGGGATGCAGTGGGTCCTACTTTTGATAGAAAACCAGGTCTTTGCTCTTCAGCAGCTCTGGTTTCCTGCAGAGGAGTCAAACAAAAGCCTTCTCCAGCCTCCCTCCTGCTGACATTTCATAATTTGCTGAGGAGGCAAGTAAACCCACAAGGGGCCGAGCCTGATGGTATGGGAAGCAGAGGCTGTAAAACTACTTAGAAACCCTGTGTGGAGCACCCAGCTCCTGAACCAGCAGGTCACTGGGGCAGGACAGGTTTCCCAGGCTGTGACTTGGGCTTCACCTTCCTGCTTAGGTTTGGCCTGTGACTCATGAGCTGGGGTTCTGCAACTCCAGATTTGACCTGATTGACCACCAAGCTGTCCAAATCCATGGTTTGTCCTTAGAAGCTCTGAGAGCGAAAACCCAGAGATGTGAGGACCGGCTGCCAGAGAGGCCCTGGGGTGCAGCTGGTAGAAACCCAAGTCATCCTCTGCCCCACTTCCCCATGTCTCAGTGACACGTGTGAGGCCACTTCCTGCCAGGTTTGCGACATGGGCAGCAGCAAAGGCAGAAGCAGGGGCAGAAGGGAGTAAAAGACGAGCCAGCAACTCCACCAAGAAGAGAGGAGAGAGCTGCGACGTGGCTGAGGACCCCACATCTTACTCCCACCACACCATGTCCCTGGTGGAGACAATCCGACTGTGGCAAGAAGGGGTGTGCGCGGCAGACAGGAAGGAGTGGGGGGCAGCCCTGGATGCCTTTGCAGCTGTCCAGAACCCCTCTTCCAAGATCTGCTTTAACATTGGCTGCGTCCATCTGGTGCTGGGGAAGCTGGTCGAGGCCGAGGAGGTAAGGCACAGCCCTTCGGGTCACTGCTCACAGACTCAGCAGAGATGCAGTGGGGAAGGGAGGAGTGAAGGGCCAAGGTCTGATTAAGGGAAGGATCTGAGAGGAAGGAGCAGCTCAGCTTAGGCCCCTTGGCTAAGGCAGGACAAGTCCAACCACTCTTACCCTCAGTTTTCTAAAGATCTTCCCTTTTCAACCCCCTTCCACCCTCCATGCAGGCATTCACTCGGAGCATTGGCTGTGACAAGCACCTGGCAGTGGCTTATTTCCAGCGAGGGAACGTGTTTTACCGGAGGCAGAAGTGAGTGGAAGGAGACAGGAGAGACCCAACTAAACCCACAGGAGTTTTGGTAAAGACTTGGAGGCAGGCAGATGGCTATCACAAGGTGGTGATGCCTGTGTCCTCTGCTCCACAGCCATGAAAAGGCTATCGAGGATTTCAAAGAGGCACTCGCCCAGCTGCGAGGGAACCAGCTCATAGACTACAAGATCCTGGGATTGCGGTACAGGCTCTTCGCTTGCGAGGTGAGAAAGGCTTCACTGACAATTTTGATCCCAAAGGTCTGTTAAGCAGGCAAAGAATTCTAAGGAGAAGACAGCCAACCTGTTGTTGAGTCTTGCAGACAAAAAAAAGCCAGCTGAGCTGGCACAGGGTTACCAACCTGCTGTCCTTTCCTTTCCCAACCTCCTGGCAACAGCTAGGCTGCTCTAAGGGCTCCTTTCCTTGCTCCCATCCCTGGGGCAGATCCTCTACAACATTGCACTGGTGTACGCCACACTAGGGGACTGGAGGAAAGCTGAGGAGAACCTGACACTGGCCACAAGCGTGAAGAGCGAGCCCCAGCACAAAAAGATTGACAGGGCAATGGAAGCCATCCTGGTAAGGAACAGGTCTCACTACCAGCACAGTTGCTCTCAGCAGCCCCACAGGGTGCAAAATCCCAGTGACAGAGAAACTGCCTTTCAGCTGCGGGAGAGCAGGAGAGAAGAATGTGGCTGGCTGAGCGCGGTGTACGAGTTTGGTGGGAAGAGCCTGGGGTCACTGGGGAGAGGTGGGGATGGGCAGAGGAGGTTAAATGGACCACATGGGGCTGTCACAGTGGTGGTGTGACTTTATGGAGCAAGACCTTAGCCCTGGAGACAGAAGGGAGGGGACGTGCAGCAGTCCCTGTGATGATTTCACTGTGCTACAGAAGCAGAAGCTCTGCGAGCTGGTGGCTGTCCCTGCAGGGAAGCTGTTTAGACCAAACGAAAAGCAAGTGGCTCAGCTGGAGAAGAAGGACTACCTGGGAAAGGCCACGGTAAGAGAGAAAAACATCATTTATTTGGGCCAAGCCTGGGGGCTGAGGAGAAGGGGAACCACCAGCACTGCAGGCACCAAGGAATGGGATGACCAAGAGCCAGGCAAGCTCCTTGGGTGTCACGGAAGCCCAGAAACAGGCCCACAAACATTTATGAACTCTGAACTCTGTTTAAAGCCACCTACAGGAGGTAAAAGCTTGAGCTGGACCCTGTGGTTCCCTTCAGCACTTGTGATTAGAATACAAAGGGCAACTTTTAGGTGATAATGACTCAACCACAGTAACAGACTTACCACAGCTCTGAGGTGAGTTTTGGTGCCAGAAGTGTTCAGCCTGTGCTTGAAGATGCTTGTCCCTTGAACCAGAGGCATCCTGAGGAACTTGGCTTGGCCAACAGCAGAGGATGCGGGTGGGCAGCAGAGGCCAGAGAGAGGTCACTGAGTCACTCCCTGTCTGTCTTTGCCTCTAGGTGGTGGCATCTGTGGTGGACAAGGATGATTTTTCAGGCTTTGCTCCACTCCAGCCACAGGTGAGGCATGGCCAGTGAGCAGAGGTTCAGGAGGATGTGGGGCTGGGTTTCATCCCACAGCTCAGAGCGGGGAGCAAAGAGAAGCATCATAATCATTAACTTCCTGCTGCCACTGCCACCCCCACATCTCAGATGCTCTGTCTGTCATCAGATTGAAGCCCAAACCCCCTGAAGGGTGAAGTAGTGGCCAGGCAGCACATTCAGCAGCCCCACCACTGCTGCAGGGTGATGTCTTTCAGAAGGGAGGAGTGTCAGACCCTCCCGTAACATTCATCAGGTCTCATCCACCTAAGCTTGAGTGGAGATACAACAGCAGTTCTGCTTTCCCTTCTCCATCCTCCTCCCACTTCCCAAAACCCTTCACCTTTTCTGTGCCATTCTCCTGAAGATGCAGCAGCATCTTTCCATCTCTGAAGGTGTCCTAGAGCTTTTATAGCAGCTTTTTGAGGGGATACGGGGAAACGCACCTGCTGCAGCCTACAGTACCAGTCCCTGATAAAATGCTCAACGCAGCCAAGTGTTGAGATCTCAGGTCTGTTTCAAATAGCTTCTTCAGAGGTCTGATAAAATCCACCAGACACATTAAACTACTTAGGTAGGAGAAACCACGAAGCATAACAGCAGCTTAACCTACCAACCCCCTGATCTCAGCCCTCTGTGAGCTGAAACCAAAATCGCAAGTGAAATCAGGACTGCATCTCTGCAAACCAACTGCAGGTGGAAGAACTTGCCAACTGCTCCTCAGAAGGATCAAATCCAGTGACGTTCCTCAGGGCACAGAAGGCTGCTGCTTTACCCATCAAGGTGCCAGAAAGGCAAAAACCTACTGCAACTGGTTGCAAAGCAGCAAAAACCTCTTCAAATTCAGACTGTCCAACCTGACAGCAGCCCAGGAGAAAGGAACCCATGGCCAGTGTTATAGAAGGCTGCTGGACATCTCTGCAGAGCAACTGAAGTCCTCCAAGTTACTGATAATATTCACTTCTCATTGGCAGGCCTCTGGTCCTCCACCCAGGCCCAAGACCCCAGAGATCCTCAGGTAAGTTGGATGAAGGGTAGACTCCGCTGCTAACCCACACAACCAGGTCCAGCCCCATCCTAGCACCATCATGAGCTTCCAGAGCCAGCACCTGAAACTCCTGGCGGGACAGGGAACAGGTCGCAGAATCAAGGAGGTGGAGGTCTGGGTTCCTTCTAGAAAGTAAAGCAACATGGTCCCCCACCTTCCTGACTGATCTGCTGCTCCCACACCCAGGGCCCTTGAAGGGCAGCCACACCGTGTCCTGTATGAGTTCATCCCTGAGACCACTGAGGAGCTGCAAGTCCTGCCTGGAAACATAGTCTTTGTCCTGAAGAAAGAGAAGGACAACTGGGCTACAGTGATGTTCAATGGAAAGGTACTGGGGTGTGTGTGGCAGGAGGGAGAAGACAATGGGACAGCTGTAAGGTGCTGCAGAGGACTTGCAGGGCAAAGCAAGTTAGCAGCTAAAGAAGATTGTGACTAAAGTCCCTGCGGTCTGTTTGCCTTGGCTTAGTGGAACCCATCCAACCTACAGGCTTGGTGACTTTCCTGGACACAGTGCAGGGAGAGAACAAGCTTCACTATGTCCTCCAGCAGCGAGTTACCTTCTTGCCAAGCTAACCCCACTCATCTCTCCTTCCCCTGCAGAAAGGGATTGTCCCCTGCAACTTCCTTGAGCCTGTGGAGCTCCAGAACAAGCTGCACATCCAGGTGAGGAGGCCCAGGAGGAGGTGGTGTCCTGGGGAGGGCAGATCCTCACACATTCACCCACCACCTACTCCTGGCAGGATCCATACCTGTAATCCCCTCGGGATGACAGAGCTACCCTCTTCCCATCTGTCACAGGAGGAAACTTCTGAAGACAAGATCCCAGAGTCCACTGTTCCAGAGAAGCCACGTCGGCCAGCACCAGGTCAGTGATGGGGGAGGCTGAAGGGCTGGGGAGAACTTAGGGGAGAAACCTCTGGCAGGTTTGGGATGGTTTCCTTGGTGCCACATCTTCACACTTTGAGATCTGCTCTAGAGTTCCCCTCCACCTCATTCCTGGGCCCGTTTGCAGGAGACTTTAAAGCAGGAAGCAGAGACATGAGTGGCAGTGCTGAGGAAAATAGGAGACATGGGTCCCTGAGGAAAACAAGTCTCTCCATGCTCTTAATTAGCCCAATGGCTAATGGGAAAAGAGCCTGGGGATAGGAACTGAAGGGACAAGACACTGAGGTGGGCCTGAAACAGCTGGTGGTGGGGAAAGGTGGGCCAAGATGACCACTAACAACAGTGAGGGCAGGGCTCATATGCCAAAGAGAGCAACTTCTTGGCATCTTCATGGCTGCGGTTCATGTGAGTTAAGGACAAACAGCTCAGGGACCAAACTACCTCAAAGAGCATCCTGACGGCACCAAAAGCCATGGCAGACATAGCAGTGGGACCTCAGTAACAGCACAGCTCTGCCTCATCCCATAAGAAGCACAGTTGTGTGCAAGCACTGACAAAACATCAGGCAGATTCTTGTCAAGAGAATGTCACAAACCTGTATGAAATCCCCCTACCTGGGGGTCTGAACTCAGCTTTACCACCCCAGAGAAGGACAGGGGTTGCACCTGATAACAATGGGTGGTGAGGAGCTGCAGGAGACCTGCGCCTGTATTTTGGGCACAGAACAGCAGCACTCACCCACTTGCTGAGCCACCACCTCTTTCCTCCTCCACAGACTACGCTCCTGCCACCACTGCACTGCAGCCAACAGCCACAGCCAAGGTAATGTCTTGTGAACACACACTCCAGGTCCTGCTGGTGTTACAGACCTGCAGTTACTACAGGTGGAAGCGTGCCCTGAAAATGTCTCAGGGTTTTGTCATTCAGGAGCTTCTCCAAAGCATGACAATAGGGTTAGGGGCCAGCAGGTCATCGGGACCCAACAAGGGCTGCTTTTCTGGGGAGTCCCTCTCCAGGTCCACTTGCTGGTGGACCCAGGGCTGCCACTGTATGACCCATCTTGGTTGACCTGTGGCACTTGAGAAGAATGAAACAGCAGAGAGTGTGGTTGTAACACACATGCTCCCAAGGGGGGTCAGCGCATCAGAAGGTCATGCAGGGAAGAACAAGCCTCAGCTTGGTGGTCCAGCATCACTACACACTGTCATGGGACAAGCACAGAGCTGCCCACCAGCTGCATATCCAACCACAGCTTGAGTGAGATGCTACTAGAGCTGAGTCCCTGCCCCACAGCTCAGATCTGATGCAGGCAACCATGCCTTCCACATCCTGGTCCCTCTCCTTGACCTCACCAAGACACAGAAGCTCCGACACCCATTTTATTGCCCACAGGAGGCCAAAGCAGCCATCACCAGCCCCCACATCCTCAAGGTGCACCACAAATACACAGTTGCCCTGCAAGTCAGGCTGGGCCTCTCCTACACTGACCTCATGGACCTGGTTTGCAAGAAAGTGGAGCTGCAGCCCGAGCACACACGGCTGAGGTGAGGCACTGCCAGCAGCCTGAGTCGCAACTGCAGAGCTTCTGCCCTAACCTCCCGACCCCACACACCCAGGTACAAGCCTGCAGACAGCCAAGCACTAGTGACCCTGAGTGCAGAGAACCTGGAGGTGGCTTGGAGCCAGAGCAAGGACAACTGCCTAACCCTCTGGTGTGAAGTTACAGAGGTCAGTGCCAGCAAGTCGAGGCAACCACCTCTATGCCTACTCTTAAGAAACTGCCTTTGCTTTTCCTCATCTCTCCTACCCTAGTACAAAGGAAAAGGAGAAATCCAAACGTGTCCTTATAGCTCATTTCCTGCCCTAGGGTGACGGGTTTTTAGTGGACACCAAACCAGAGGAGTCGCTGCAGGAGCTGGGACCCAGCCAAGTTGTAGCACAGTATGATTATGAAGCCACTCAACCTGAAGACCTGGAGTTCCAGGCAGGAGACGTGATACTTGTTCTATCTAAAGGTAATGGTGCTCCTCCTACAACCAGGGAGGGACACTGTAGATTCCCAGCATCTGCCAGCCAGGCCAAAACCTCTCAGGTCAGACACTGGATGTACATTCTCCAGTGAAGCCTACAAACTTCTTTAGAGACTTTGACCTCTTTCCACCAATCTTCTGGTCCTCCAAAGCAAAAAAAGAGAAGTTTCTCACCTCATTTGGTTCAAGGCAAGGTAGCAGAGGCTTTTGGGCTTTGTTTTGGATTAACAGGTTAGCTGCCATGTTCAAGACGACAGTCCTTGCTCTCCATCCTGACTTTGTTCCCACTGTCTTCTACTCAAAGCAGTTTCTAAGCTCCTTGGCTTCTGGTTTTAATTTGTTTGGTGGTACATTATTTCTTCCTTCACCTCCTTCCTCTTCATTACACTAAAAGGTTTATCAGCAGAAACCCTTAAAATGATGACGTCAGGCCTGTCTGTAGCATGCAGTGGCTCCTATCTGTGACAGGATGGTCTTGATTTTGTCCTGCAGTGAATGAAGACTGGCTAGAAGGCCAGTGCAACGGGAAGATCGGCATCTTCCCATCCGCTTTCGTTCAACAGTATCACACTAAAGACCTGGAGATGTGATTTCAGAAGAGCTTAAGGTTTCAGGCATAGAAAGAAATCAAGAATTGCAATTAAGAAGCTCCCACATTAACCACTGCAGCTGAAAAGGAACGTTAAGTATTACTGCTGCTTGTATTAAAAGCTCTATTTTTCATTTCACCGTCTGCATTCTTCTTTAACTTGTTAATAAGTTGCTAACTGCCTCCCTCTTAGGAAAACATAAACCCCTTGTCTGCCACCTGCCCCTCCCTTAGCAAAGATTTACAGACAGACCAGCAACTGGTGAAACTCCCGAGAAGGTGGTGCCACTTGCTGTGGCCCAGGAACATCCAAATAGCATTTCCTCCTCAAACAACACCACTGCCAAGCCAGGAGCTTAAGAGACACTGTGCCCCACACTGCTCGAGCTGACGAGTCACTGCCCAACCACAGTGACTCTAATCCCCCCCACTATACAGGTATCTGGAACTTTAGGCAGTTCCAAACACACTACCCCACCCCAACCTCAGGCTGAAGAGATCTTTAAGGTCATCAAGTGCAACCACGAACCCAGCATTGCCAAGTCACTACTAAATCACATCCCTACACCTTCCGAGGGGCTCAAAGCAGTGGCTTCCCCACTTTGGATACCATCATGCAGGCCCAATAACCCGGATTTTTGGTTGGGTAGATAAACCCCAGCGCCTGTGGGTGGCACACATTATCTGCACTGAGCCCACAGCAGAATCTCTACCATGTATTGACCACTCTTTAAACAAAAAGAATAAAGATTTCAAACCTTCTGATTCCTCCTGAGAAACATGTTGGTCCTAGAAGCCTGCAGCCAAGTTAGACAGGAAATAAAACGCTACACAAAGACCTGGGTGGAGAGAACACGGTTTAATTAAAGGCAAAGCTGATTTCAGCAGCTGCAGTTCTTGCACAGACAGACATAGAACACAAAAAAAGCTTACGACACAAACCAGTTTCCGTTGTGGGGTCCCTTTCCCTCGCTTCCCTGGGTGTCAGAGGGCAGGAGGGGAGTCCCAGCCGAGAGCCGGACACATTCCCGAGGCCAGATGCTCATGCACTAGTGGAATGGTGCGGCTGGAACCCTGGCGCTGCTGGGATCGCAACGGGGAACCTGATTAGCTGGTCTGGGGTGCAAGAGTCAGTGATGGTCTGGAGACGGGACCATCGCAGCAGCTGCCGGGGGCACAGCTTGAGACACAAACCGGAGGGGCCACAGGGAAGCACAGAGGGGTTTGGTTTGGATTAGCGCCAGGTGGGAACATCACTTTTGTGATTTTAGGACTTTTTCAAGGAAATAACAGCTTCGAAAAGCAACAAGGAACAGTGGTGTTGCCAGGGTGGAGATGGTGGGGGAGCTGCTTGTGCCCCTCTGAGGGGTGTCGTGTCTCCTCTGTCTTCCCTTTTTGTATTCTTTGGGGCTGCCCGGGCTCCAGGGTCACTTTGGCTCCTGCACATGCTTTGCTCTGCAGCTGACTTCCAGCTCAGAGATCCTGAATCATCGCACAAACCCCTAATCACAGCCAATGGACGTCGAGATAGGTTCTGCAGCTTCCCTGGGAAACCTAACCAAAACAAACACTGTCCTTTAACGAAACTTCCAGTCTTTCTTCCCCCTAATAAATAGCAAATAAAACGCTTTCCCTTCTGCAACCTTTTCGCCTACAAGGAGCTCTAGGCTGGCTTCCGTGTGCCGCTCCGCACACGCGTGTCTGCGGGGGTCTGGAATTTCGTCCCGGAACGGAAAGTTTGGGGGAGCTGCAGCTGGCGGAGGGGGAGGACGGGTTTCTGCAGAGCCGGCACGTGCCCATGGGCGAGTGTCACCCCACACTGTCCAGGCTGGCTGGCAGCTTCACCCAGCCCTGCCAGACCCCCGATTATTTCCTGGTAACGGGGCTACTAGCATCCAGCGGAGATGGGAGGATGGCGAGAGAAAGAGAAAAGAAAAAGAGGAAAAAAAAACCCACTGAAAGCTTTCTACCTACCTATTAAAATGTGTGGGGCTGCGAGTGCACAGACGAGCCTGCCTGTGGCAGGGCTGGCCACTCTGCTACAGTAAAATGTACAGGAATCAAACATTAATTTAAAACCCCACAGCAGTTAATTCGCTTGTCCAGCAGAGCTGTGATGCCCCACGTCACCCTTTATTAGGTCAAACACCTACTGACAGAGGGCATTTCATGCTGGAGTTTCTAACCCACCCGAGGGGCTGGCCAAAACCTGGGGGCGAAAGGTGAAGTGGTGTCAAGTGCCAGACTCTCCTTCATGAAACTCCTTCGCTAGCCCAGGAGATCGAGTCCCACCTTGTCACCAACCATCTCTGACCGGAGCAGCAACTGGGGCTTTCATTGCTACACACTGACTATGAAGCACGTCTGTGTACGGAAGATTTTCAGTGTGATCTTACTACTGAGATAGTAATAAAGATGTTTAGGAGTAATTTCAACTACATTCTCAGTCAGCAAAGCAATCATTAATGGAATCCTGTTTTATCTCCCCAAAGAGAGGAAAAAGGATTGAGAAGTTCTCGTTGGCTTCTCCCATCTGCCCTTCGTTCTCAGCTTTCTGCTTCCCATGTGGCTGGGGACATGCACAATGGAGAAGGTGAGAGGCGGTGAGATCGGGTTGCTGAGTGAGACAAACGGCAGCTCCCCTCTCTCTTCAGAGGGCCCAGGGATGGGAGAGTTCCTGGTGTTGGTTTTTCTTGCACTGCAGACGTTTTTTTGTGCACACTCAGCAGGTCGGTGGAGCACTTACGCCCTCCTGACAGCGAGGAACAGAAGAGAGGGCTGCCACCTGCACAGGACCGTGTGGGCCAGTCCTGCAAACCCAACATGCCATGGTGTATGGAGCCTTCGTTTGCAAGGGTTGCCACCTATGTGTCTCAATGCGGCGGATTCATGGTGCCTTGTCCGCGTTGCTGCTTCTGCTTCTGCTGCATTAACAGCTGCTCCAGGGCTGAGGGTCCAGGATGCATCATGGAACTGGACCAGATGGACTAGAAACAAACAATCAACACTGGCACCTCATGCAGTCATGGCATTGTTTAGGCTGGAAAAGACCTTTAAGAACACTGAGTCAAACCATTAACCCAACTGTCCCAAGGCCACTGCTAAACCCTGTCCCTAAACTCCAGATCTGCACAACTGTGAAACACGTCCTGGCAGTACACGGCCCCCTACTCACAAACAAGAAACCAGAGACTGTTTTCTGTCTTCTCTTTATCACTTACACCTGGCTTATCATGAGTTCACCTAGACTTCAAAGAACACCTCTCTGAAGGGAGAGGCTGATCCTCCTCCAGAATCCTCATCACCATTAAAATTCATTCCATGTTAATGATTACTAAGTTTAGACTAGTCAAAGCAAACGGTATAATTTCTTCCAGTTCTGCCAGCCTGGTCTTGTCCTGCAAAATACACTAAAACAGCAAGAACTGGAAAACTCTGACACCCTTCAGCACTGCCTGAATCTGCAGGAAAAACCCCTTTGGCTTCTGACACTGAACTGCGGTGCTTGCAATAGCCCAACAGCCATCACTGGATCTTCCGGTCCCCCAAACCCATTCCTGAGCACACAAGTCTGCCAAATGTACCTTCAGGCTCTCCATAAGCACGGCTGAGGAGTCCTCCATAGCGGGAGGGCCCTGGGCTGCCCAGGTGCCACTGGGAGTGCTGGACTGGTGCCAGCTGCTCTCCGAAGACGACGATGTTGCTGGGAGATAGTCCAGACCAAACCCTCCCATCGCTAAATGGAGAAGATGACAAGTTCAAGGAAATGTAGCAAAACCACTACGAAACCACCACCACCACCCGGCTTCACACAATCCAGCACTTGCCTGGCTTATCTGTTTTCCAGCGGTCTGCAACCCTCCTGTCCCTATTGTCCGGAGTCCCAATAGGTCCAAAGTTGGAAAAGGGAACGGAATTGTGGTTATGGGTTGGAGGGGAGCTTGGCAAGCTGCTGGGGTTGGAAGAGTGAGGAGACTGGCTGGCTGGCGTCGAATGGTCTAGTGATTACAAGGCAAGAGAAAAAAAGGTCAACACAAACACCAGGCACCTCCCAGATTTGCATTTCTTAGTGCTTCTATGAAACCCATGTTCTCCAGCACTGGAGGTCAGGTTTTATCCGTCACACTACCAAAAGAAACTTCTCAAACTAAACTAACAGTCTCCAAGTTTGACAAACCAGTAAAAGCAGAGTTTGCAAGTTCACAACTCTTAACTCCCAAGTCCAGGAACGTTTAAGAAAATTTAAGACTCAATGGAGCAATTTAGACCAGAAGCTGACAATTAATAGTTGTTTTTTATGCTTTCAACACAATAGTTAAGAAAAAAGCTGAATTGCTTTACAGACTGCTTAAAAGCTAGACAGAAATCAATGAAAAAACAACACGCTGTCACATTTTCCTCAAAAAATCTTAATTCATCCAGTTTCTTTCTCTGATAAATATATACATTATGAAATTCAGTTATTTCTGCTTTTGAGGACCTTTGAGCTAAAGCTCTGATCCCAAATGCTTGTCAGGAATCAAAGCTGAAGAGATTTCAGGGTTTCTTTTGCCCACTCAACTACTTCAATTATAATCCAGGTTCTTACACCATTATTAATTAGGGAATCCTCTCACGTTTCTGAGGATATATTAAAAAAAAAGAACCAACCAGAAACCTACAGCCACTTTGTCAAGCAGGTTTTTAATTTCCAGTTATGTTTAACCTGCAGGAGATTCAGAATGAACTCAAATCTTCTTATATCACTAGACCCAAGACTATCCCAGCATTACCTGAGCTGGCTGGAAGGGATGGAGACCATGGAGTCCCTTCAAAGAGAGAATATAGTGAAGTCTCCTGATGCGCAACTGAAGGGGTGACTTCTGGTTTTGTGCTGGTATTCATGTTTTTCCCATACACCTCGTTGAACACGCTGTTATTGGGATATCTTTCCTGAAAGAGGAAAAAAAGGTAAGAGTTTAGGCTTTGGATTTATCTCTAACACTTTACAAAGGAAACAATCTTAGATCAAAGTATTTTCCTCATAACCTTTTCACTCTTCAGCCCATTGCTCTTTGAACTCACCTGATTAAGAGAAAAGCCACTGAGGGACAGGAAAGATGATGACTGGGACATCAGCTCTGATGGTTTTTCCAGCAGGGACTTCTTCAGAGAGCAGAAAGAGAAGAACAGCCATTATTTTTGAGTGCAGTGAGCAGAAGTAAAGGAGAAACTGCCAAGGTGCTTTTGATCCTGTTTAAAGCCTTCCCCGTATGCTCCAGCATCTTGGGAACACACGGGAAGCAAACTAACAAACACAGAACATCAGTAGTTTCCCTACTAACTGCAGGTAACATACAAGTGATCAGAGAACTCCTTTGACACCATCAGATTCTTGTGCGTTGCTGCTGATAGTCTATAGTTTGGAGCGTCCTCTGTATGGACCTTCTTCAAAAGCAAGAGCAGCCAAGGGCTGTGACCTTTCAATGGAGCTCAACAGCCTGAATTTCATTTAGTGCCCTCTCATTTTCATTACAGATGACTGGAGAGAGGAAGAATAAGAGATGCCCAGTGTTTAAAACAGGTTCCAAAACTCCCCTCGGGTTCTGCATTCAGCTACTAGGGACCACAACCTTGTCCATCACCTACACCACCCCTCTTCTCATACAGCTGTTACTTCTCACAGCATCTTTTTTTTCCCCTCAGTTCTCTCTTCAGTCCTTACTATGGTTAAGCAGTGAAAAACGGTGTGTGAGGGAAAGAACAGGATCAGTTGTCATTGACACGGAAACGGAAAGAAAACTATAAAGCTCAGCTGACGGACAAACCAACTACTGAATTTAGGAGCAGGATCACCAAGCCATAGAATTAGCAAAGCCATAATTAAAACTGCATGTGATCCACACGGAAAGCTGCAGCCTTGCCCCGCAGAAAAGCCCTCGTGCACTCACAAGCAGCTCAGCATGTTTTAGAATCTATTGTTCAGGTGACAAACCCCTGAACTAGCCTCTCTCTCTTGAGCATGGTCTCAGTATCTGGGATAACTTTGCTTTTATCCTGTAAAACTAAGACAACACAGCCTCATTTGCTCAGCAAGCAGCTCCTGGCTTGTTAGATTTTCCAGCGTGACAGCTCCTTACTTTAAGGCCCTGCTTGCAAAAGGCAGACAATATTCACAGAGAAGAGTTTCCTTCCACTTGTCAGCAGGAGATTTAAAGGAAGCTGCCTAGGAAGCAACTCTTCATTTCTGAGCAAAGTTATGACAAAGAAATCAGGTGTTGATTTTGATGGCAGGCAAATAATTCAGAAATAATTGTAAAATCTGAGACTTAGTCACAGATTTTGAGCTACTCATCTGTAATGGTGGTATTTAGTAACCAGCCTTGTGGCCATTCCACAAAGCTGTACTATGTTTTCAGAGGGATTTACAGATACAGCAGCTCCAAGACCCTTCAGCTAGTGAACCAAGAGTGCTTTAATACATAAATGTATAAAAAAAAATAGCTCTCAGCCTCTCAAAACACTCTGTACTTCTATACCAGTTATCGATTTCTTAGCCAGTTGCTCCCAACTGTCCTCCAAAGCCAGGTTGCTCTTCTCCAAACAGCAGGGCAGCTTCCCTCTGCCTTTACGGGATTTTTCTGTGTGGGCTGTGCGAAGCCACACTTGCTCTGATGACTATCTGTCCTTCCCCTTCCCTTACTGCCAAGCCCATGCAACTGCAAGGAGTGAATGTTTTAAATGGCAGCATCAGTGTCTCTCCCATGGACTGCTCTTAGGAAAAAACCCACCATTCCACTGATTCCAGGCAATCTGAGGTCTTGTGCAAGGACTAGCTAGAAGGTAAGGCAGGGAAGTGAACAGGAGGGATAGGGAAGAAAAAGGAATTTCCTATTTCTCATCATTTCACAGAAGAAAGAGATGACAGTTAAGAGAGAGAAGCAGCAGTATTACATCAAATACATACAAAGAGGCTTCGTCCAGGAAGAGAGGCGAGAGGCCCCAGCAGAGCTGGGTAAAGATCAGGAGGATTAGAGAAAATCAGCTCTTCCTCCTCCTCCAAGGCAGCCAGACTCTTTAACAGGTCCGGAGGAAGCAGAGGGGAGCTCTTGGGGTCCTAGTGACAGAAATGAGCACAGTGAGACAACAGAAGGTAGAAAGGGGAACAGTGAGAGCCAGCAAGGAGAGGCTGAGCCACAGCAGGGCGAGAAGAAACAGCGAGAGAGAGAGGCAGGAGGCAGCATGCGGAAGCACGGGGTGAGAACACAGTGCAGCAGAAACATGTCAGGGCACACAGACAGCAAATGCTGAGCAGGAGAAATTACTAACCCCGCGGCCTCACATGTCACACCATCGTAACTACGGGCAGTTTTAATTAGAGGAGCTGGTGCCTCCCACTGCTTCCATGGCAATACTGAACTTGTTTTCATAGCCAAGGACAAGGAACCCGAAATCCTCTATCGCTGACCTAATCATCCAGGGTTTGTGGACAATTACACCTGCATCTTCTTCCCAACTTGTGGAGTTTAAATCCCACGAGAGTTAATTAATTACATTGGACCAAAAACCCCTGCCAAGCACTGGTCAAGCCCCACATCCTGCTTGTTGTGAGGGATAGTTCGCACACAAGCTCCGCCTGCACCGCACCAGGCTTGTCCCCAGGCTTGGTTTCCCTTTTAGGGATGAGAACAAGGCTCTGACCCCATTTCCATCCAAAATCCACAAGGTGACATTGCGACAGAGGCAGACTCCTGCCTGTTGCCTGGCTTCTCCATCTGGAGGAAAAGTCAAGTGATCTCAGCTGAAAACCTTGAGTGCCTTCACAGAGCCAACAGTTTAAAGAAGCCTCTGTATAAGTTTCCTTATAAACATCCCCAAAAGCACTCTCAAGACAGCTCCAGGCCAGGTAATAAACAACAAAGACTGCACGTTTCATAAACAGCCACACGAAGCACAACCACACCAACATAAGTCAGCTCAGCTCCCTCACTGTGTGGTGGGATTTGCTGGAAAAACCAAGCAATTAATCCAACACAAGCCTGCCCCTGGGATTTGCTAGAAACCCCCCCAAAATAACCCAAGACAAGCCTGCTCCTGCCATCCTCAATGTCTAACCTCAGCTTGTCTACTGCAGCCTCAGCGATTCAACATATTCAGGGCACTCCAGTGGTGTTCAGAGTTCATCTGAACATCCCAAGAGTTCAACTGCAGTTATTTGGACGGGGCTTTTATGGTTTCCATCAGTTACCAGACAAGAATTTTCCCCTTAGTAATCAGCTGCTACATTTCTCAACCTGAAGAGAGATAGCAAAGAGCTCTGTCACATCTACACTGAACACCACTCACACCTGCCTGAAAGCAGATGTTCATGGATCCCACAAAACTAAACTAGAGAATTCCTGAGTATTTGCTGGAATCCCATTTACTGATAACCCAGCTTCCTACTAAATAAGCTGCCACTGACCTACTTGGACATTCCTGAAAGAGGAAAACTCCTTGAGTTGTCAGGAGTATGAGTTTTCACCACTTAGAGCCATGATCTTTACCTCAAAGGTCATCCTGGAGACAGCATCCTGCTCTGGGCGGAAGACTCCTTGCCGTTTGGCCCTGCGGTCCAGGTTGGGCTGCTGGGCCATCACCCTGTTGTCAGCCATGCCATAGGAAGAGTCCCAGTAATATTCCGGCACCTTGACTTCTGAGGGGTTCTGGTTATATGGCTCCATAGGGAAAGGCTTCATTTTTTTCTCCAGAGGTTGCTGTTGCATTACAGGAGGCTGTAAGGACTGTTCAAATAATTTTAGAGGGTCCTGGGCCTGCAGGTAGTAGGACTGCTTTACAGGCATGATCTTCCCCAGCGAACCTTGGACTTGTGGTGGGTTCCAGAGTTGCTTTGAGGAGTCCGTCTGCGGATACTGTGGCAGAGACGCACGATTTAACCAGCAGGCTGGAACAATTCATGTTAAATGAATGCCCAACCCTATTCAAACTGTCAGTCTGCCTATCCTGTGACAGACATTCCATTAACATTCTGATTTGCTCTGTTATTGGAAGGGTCATCAGGCCTTGAAACAGGCTGCTCAGGGAGGAGGCTGAATCACTAGCCACACCTGATCAGAAACATCACCTTTATGCCTTGTCTATAGAGACACACATGAGAATGGAAACAATCCTTCTCCCATTCCACCAGATGTTTTCCTGTCAGTTACAGGATCACACATTTGTACCCACTAAACTTCATCTCTTTTCAAAGATCACAGACCATAATTCCACACTAAGGTTTCATAGACTGGTGGAGGTTGGAAGGGACCTCTGAAGACCATCCAAGTCCAACCCCCTCACAGAGCAGGATCCCCTAGAGCAAATCCCACAGGAACAGTCCAGGCAGATTTAGGATCTCTCCAGAGCAGGAGACTCCACAATGTCTCTGGGCAGCTCGTGCCAGGGCTCTGGTGTCCTCACTGTGAAAAAAGGTTTTATATTTAGGCTGAAACTCCTGTTCCCCCAGTTTGTGCCCACTGTCCCTTGTCCTGTCCAGGAACACTGGCGTTTATCTCTAAATGGAGCTTAACATGTTGTACTAGCCAGGTTTACCTGCTGGAATCCGGAGTGGTGTGGTGGGCTCTTCCCCAGCCCCTGCACAGCTTTTGTAGGGGACTGTTGCTGCTGTTGCTGGGCCAGAGCTTGGACCTGCAACTGGCTTGCGGACTGTGCTGTTGCCTGAGCTGGTAGAGATGAGAGGGGTTGCTGGGAAGGAGGTGGTGTTTGCTGAGGTCCCTGGGTCATTGGCCCCGGTCCAGAGGGCCGTTGCTGGCTGTAAGGAATGTGGGACTGTTTCCCACCTTGCACCTGGTTCCCTGCAGGTGAGTGAGCTGTGGGCTGGAGGAAGGTTCCTGGGACAGAAACACCACCTGGGAAGGTGTATCCCGTGCTCATGGAGAAAGCCACAGGAGGGGGAACAACGTAGGTTGGAGGTGGAAATCCTGGAAGAGACAAACATGCACCTTTAATTGCAATTATTGGGCAGAGCAGACAGCTCCTTCCAGAAAACACTTGAATAGGGTTTTTTCTTCCTATTTGGTTCATTCAGACCACGAGGACAGAAACCATCATTCAGCATTAGAGCACTAGAACAGCCTTTCTCACCTTTGCCTGTTCATGGCTGTGAGCAAAGGGGCATTCTGAGACTGCACTGGAGTTTTCTTGCAGTATTTCAGACACAGTCAGCCAGAGCAGTATTTGAGAGAACCATGTTTCCCCCTAGCTAACAATACTTTCCTCAATCTCCTCATTTTTTTTCCCTTCTTACCTTTTTTCTTCACCATTCTGGGGTTTTTGATGCCTGACCCCCAACCTCACTGAATTTCAGGGACTAGACTTGTAGAGCAACAGACAGAAGCAATCAATAAGTCTCCTGCTTCCTCCTAAAGGATCAGTAGCCCCAGGATCAATTTAGCTAGAGACAGATGGCAAGCAAACAAATCGTCAATCCACAGGATCAATTCCTTTCCGGTAGTTCACACTGAAAAGCCGGTTTTGGAAGCCAAAGCTTTAATTCTGTCTCTCCCAGGCCACATTTTGAATGCATTTTGCCTAACACAGTAGGTTGTTTCCATCAAAGTTCCTTGAGCCCATCCCCACTAACCAAGAAAGAAAGTGGCAGATTTCATGACAGACCTTGATTCCAAGGCACAAAAGGTCTTACTGATCTCGTTTCAGTTCTCATAAGCCCTTCTTTACTACTTTGTAAGGTTCTCAATGTGAGAATTCAGGTTCATTAAAACAGCCTGCCTCTAGTGGCTCTAACAACCACTTTGATGGGATTTTCTGTGCAGCACACTTCAAAAGAATGATGCAAATTACCTGGCCGGCTAGGAAGGGGAGGGAAGGCTCCTGGGTGATGAATGGGGATGAACTGAGAACTGCTGGCCTGACTTGGGGTTTGAGTTACAGGTGTTTTCCTGGCTTCGGACACCGGGGTCTTCCTCATCTCTGTCTGGGATTTCACCTAATGCAAAATGAAGTAAGAAGAAATTAAGTGACTTCTCCTGTTATTGCTCCACATCACACAAAAAAACCCCACCAAAAACAAACAGCTCCCAGATTGTCCAAGAGGTTAATTTATTCCCCGCCAAGTAACAGGGAGATGTTTGGAACACAGGAAGGCAGTTCCCTCCTCCTTGCCTCACCAAAGCACTCTAAAGATTCCTACACCCAGAAGATGTAACAGGCTCCTGCTCTAGCAAGCGGGAAGTAAACACGGTAACATCCTCAGACCACAGAACTTACCACACTGCTTGTCTCCAGTGCCTTAAAAACAGAACAAAAAGTGCAGATGCAGTTACGCTTCTCTCAGGGAGCTGCTCCAACCCATCTTACACTACTTACCTGCAGCACCTTAAACCGCAAATCCTACCACCTTCTTCCTGGGCATCTCCTCAGCCTAATCCAGACAGTGCTGTCTGCAAACAAGCTCCTGCACACTGCTGAATTCTTTTGAGCCAGAGCAGACAAGACAAACAGCAGAAGTGCTTAACCTCTTCCAGTTTTACTGTGCAGCTGCTGTGTGTTCCATTAAAAGAGCTGCACCAGTTAAATGCAGAAAGAAGAATGTAATGTAATGTTTACCTGATCCTGAGTCTGCCGCGGTCTGGGTCTTCCTGGAGAGGAAGACAGAGGGGAAGACTACTTTCCCTTTGTGTTCAGCTCGGCAGAACTGCCTGGAATGCAAGATGGAGCAGGCAGGAAAAAGACAGCAAGCAAGGAACCTGGGCAATACAGTCAGGAGCCCAGGAGCAGACCTGACACCAAGCCTCAGAGGGGACTGAAAGAAAAGGGTTTCATCAGGGAGCAAAGTAAAAAAACTCCAAACCAAACAAACCAAAACTGTGGTGGTGGGGCTTATGTCAACATTTAGTGCTGAGTTGAAAGGAGTAGAGGGCAGGTCTTTTCTGCCAAAATACAGCACTAAAGGGGTGGATGGATGGATTCAAACGTTTCCTTAAGTTCTTTTTCAAATAAATGTAAATTCCCCATTTTGAAATTATGGGAGTGTAGTTGGGCTTTTTTTTTTTTTAATTAAAAAGAGTTGATTGTAAGATTAGGTTTGGGTATATTTTTGATCTCCTGGTAGAAAAAAAATCAGGAGGGAACTCCACCTCAAGGTTCTGGCACCATGACCGGTGCAGCGCCCGCTCATGCCACATCCATTCCCTGCCCACCTTCACCTTTCATCACACTGTGTATATTCAACTTACATTGTGCTGCTCCTTTTTAAACTCTCCACAATAAGCCCGACTCTTTAATAACCCAAACTGAGAGCTATCAGAAAATTCAAAGACCCTCTTCTTGAACAGGAGTTCAAAACAAGAGCTAGAGCTTATGTTCGTCATAACCTCAAAGCTGCTAGGATCCATTTCCAAAGGTGGCTTCCAAAATCCCACCCCCACATGATTTATAGTTAATTTGGATAAATTTTTTAGGTTTATTAGGTTATTTAGGTTTTAAAGTGAGACAAATTTCAGTTGGTTCCCTGCATAACACTCAGAACATTTTTCTGAGAAGGAGCTGCAACAGCTGATGGGATTTAAAAGCCAAAATTAACTTCTACTTAATGAGACACAAAGAGTGACCAGAACACATTCTGCTGCATCCGGGTTTGAGCAACATTTTTCCTGGCTTTGTTTCCCTTTAAGACCAAGAGAAGCAAATTTCTGAGAAATCAGCTGGGTTAAAATTGAAATACCTTCCCTAGTCAAAGACCAACACATGGTCCTCAGAAGACCTGATGTGTTTTATCAGGCTCAGGTCCTTATTTTGAAAGCTGGGGAACAACAGAGACACCGAGAGTTGTGCTAACCCCTGTGTTCAACAAACAGCTTAGATAGCTGCTGTTCTAACTCACCTATGTTTAGATAACAGACCTGTGTTTGGTGACTCACGAGCCTCTGACATCACCTCTGGGAGCTACTCCCCTTTCTCCCCCTCTTGGTCAGATCCCCTGAAAAAGCCAACTGAGTAACACTGCAAGTTCAGACCTTAAATTTCACAATGATGATGCTTAATCACAAATAATAAGGAGGAGAAGCTTCCAAGGGCCCTAACAATATGAGCTGAAAAGACTGAAAGAGCTGGTTTGTCTAGCCCAGGGAAAACAAGACCTAAATTACACAGAGCAGTTGTAAGGAGGATGACTTAAGCTGTGCTGCAGCCTTATCCTGGGAAGCAGCAGCAGCTTACGCAGAGGGAGATAAAGTGCACTAGAAAATAATTTCCACTTGCAAGAACAGCAAAGAACTGATGCAGTTTCTCTAGGGAAATCATAGTGTCTCCATCACTGCCATTAAATGCCCCCAGAAATCATTAGGGAAGGACTGAGATGCAGCCAAACTACCCAGGTACAGATGGGATCAACCCTGAAACCCTCCACCCTTACTCATTACCACATGGCAGAAGCGAGACCAGTGAATTCACCGCTTATGCCTGAGATGGGCACTTTTGTACATAATGCCTGCAGAAACAGGAGGGGATAAGCTTGCCTTTAAAAATTCACAACTGATAAAAGACCAGCTGATGTGAAACCTAACACTTCTGAGCGGTATCCCTTCGATCTAAAGGCTTACCTGAACAGCCACGTTCTGCTTTCCCGCTTCCTGCATCTTATCCAAACCACACTTCTTGGTCTCATTCTTCCTTTTATTGTTATCCTTCTTCCCGTCATTCTTACTGGCTACTACTCCTTTGCTATAGTCCCGTCTTTCCCTACCTACGTCTTTCGGGGGATACACTCGCCCTTGCTCTCTGATCATTTCCCGTGGCTTGATGTTCTCCTTGAAGGTGACCATTGGTTTTTCTCCTGCATCACAGTTGTTGTTGAGGCTTCTGCCAGAGGACAGAACTGATTTGAGTCCAGGGCTCCCATCTGTAGATAGTGGCTCCGCAATGGATGTTTCCTGCAAGGTGAGACTCTCTTTGGCTTCACTGGGGTCCTCTAGTAGTAGTTCTGGGATTTCAGTCAGAAACAGCAGCTTTCCAACCTCATTTTCACACTGAATCAGCCTGAAAAAGACAGAAAGGGACTGAAAAGCAAATGTACTACTCCAAATACTCGCCTTACCACAGCCTGTCTAGAAAGCAATGGCTGACCCACAGAACACGTTGTTAGCACCATCAGTATCCTCTATTCACATTAGAGCTAACTGCTGTGTTGAACAGGGAGAAAAAAACTAACGTTCAGCTCCAGCACACACACTACTCACAGCACAGGGTGAAACTGAGGAGCTGCTTGCAATTACCTCGGCTGGTTATCAGCGATCCACTTGCCCGTGAAGATTAGACGCTGCTGTCGTATCCGACGCTGCTGCCCTTCCTTATCCCCTGTAATTGCCTGGTGGCCTTTGGAAAAATCCAAGTTCCTAGTATTGACATTGGAGAGACAATAATATTAATTACACAACTACCCGCCCTGGGATAGCTTACTTCTTTAGAACTGCAACCGGTCACCATTACTCTATTGTAAGCTGGAGAATTTCAACAGATACTATTCAAACCATGACTGTTACAGATATATTGGCATATATATCGGTATATTGGTAAGGTTTGGTGGGTCTTTTTAAAAGAAGAGGCCAAAAGCTCATGTGTGTGATAAGTCACAAGTAGTTGGGGGAACACGTTCAATGTTTAGCATTTCTGTATGGTGTTAAGAGAAAAGGATATGCCTAAAAAACAGTAGAAGACAGCAAGACATCATCAAGCAGCTTTTTCCTCTCCTAAACTAACTTTTTCCTTTTCTTACTTAAATTTTCCCCTTTCTTTTTACTGCTCAGAAGGCAACAGAAGACAAACAAAAGAGTCATGACTTCTCCCACAGTTTTACTACACTATCTATTCAACTGTTTGGAAGAGGTATCTCCATCAATTCGTACAGTGCTAAGTATTTCTAAATCAGATATGGTAGAGCAGGTCAACATCTATCAGCAACATCAGCAGAGCCTCCTTCAGCTGCCACCTACCTGAACGAGGGCCTCAGTGCCAAGAATCCCTGCAACTCAAATTCTTCTGGAAGAGGGGTTGCTGGCGGATAGACAGCAAACAGTGTTGAGAGAAAGAAATACATTTGCAAAGTGCTCGCATGCACCAAGACTAGAAGACAATTTGCTCCCTTTATTGCTCTTCAACTGTAGCTCCCCACTAGATAAGGAAATCCCAGTTCTTTATGGCACAGACTAGAAGGATCCTTACCATTATTACTGGACAGATCTTCTTCATGAGGCTGGAAGCTGTTTAGAAGAGAAATCAGCCAGGGCCATATGCTACAAATCAGAAAACACACAAAGTGCAAATGAAAACCATAAAAGGTGGACTCTCTCTGCCTTAGTGAGAGAACACTTAATGCTGTTACACAGTCACAGCTCCCACTAATCCTCTGACATCCAAGAAAATGTAAAAGTTTCTCTCAAGTGTCAGGGAAAGGATCTGAAAGCAGAAGGAGGCTGCTTTTACGGAGGGCTGGACTGGATGATCTCCTGAGTTCTCTTCCAAACCCCACCAGTCCAGGATTCGAGCATCACTCAAGAGATGACAAAGAGCATGAACATAAGGCAAGTAGTCCTCCTATCATCTACTTTGCCCAAGGAATCATTACAGTAGGTTAGACTGTGGGTACTCTCAGTAGTTACTGTCAAGTCAGACACTGTAGGTAGATCCACCTGAGCTTAGGTTCCATGCAAACCTAAAGCAAATTCAGCCAGTGAATTTGTCTGCCTACCCCACAAACTTCATGTTTTGTTTGATGAGTTTTTTAGCAGATACATTCTCGATGACTTCAATGTCTGCAATAATCGTCACTTTTCCCACTGCTCACTTGTGGATCACCAGTTACTACTACTTGATGCAATCAAACGTATCGAAAGGTGAACACTCACTACCGTCTTTCATCAACCACTGCCTCTTGGAAAACACTGGGCCGAAGTTTCAGCCAGTCCATGGAAACCTTCACAGCTGGAAGAGGATAAGCAGCCCCAGAGTCCTCCTGGTAGTCATTTTGTAAAGGACACTTGCACAAAACTCCAAGAAAGGACACTAGAGAAAGAGAGCAGAAAAGAAACCCCAAACACAAAGGATGAGGGAATGACACTTAGAAGTTGACCAAATCACCTCGTTGAGCACATCCCACCCACAACCTCCTGGTGAAATTCAGCTCTGCAGGAACTGAGGTGTTTATGAACAAGGCCACAGTGATGATGGGCTGGATCACGCTAAGCAAATCTGGATTATGAGGCTGGAGTATAGCACGCTCTGCTCTGTAGTCCCCATTATCTCCCTGACAATCATGGTTGGACTCAATGATTTTGAAGGTATTTTCCAACCTAAACAATTCAAAGATATTATCAAGAGCACAGAAGCAGTTTTATTCTGGCTCAGTTAGCTTCAGCCACACCGAATAAGAACTAGCTCCCCTCAGTGCAACTCAAGACTGCTCTGTGCTCATCTGCAGAGCAGCCCCTCAACATGCGGCACAACCCATTGTGCCAAGACAGATCCAACTCTGCACTTAAGTATTCCTCCAGAAACAGGAAAACAATGCAGAGGTCGAGTCCAGGATGCCTAAACCCAGAGTTAGCACTGCCAGACAGAAACGGTCCCGAGTGATCAGATTTCTCAGCTTCCTCCCACCACATCTACACTTGTCACTTAGCGCTTCAAACCATTAAGCCAGACAGCAAATTACTAACAAACTCCATAGCAAAGCAGAAGAGAAATACACAAATCAAATTGTTTCCCTACTTACTGAAGAGAGCCAGTAACTGTGTCCAGCAGAGCTGTTCGTCCTGACTGTAGCTGTGCTGCTCTGTCTCGTTGCTGAAATCTCGCAGGTGATGCAGTTGGAAGAGGTTGATAACAGTAATGTGGACTAACTGCTGGGAGTTGAAGGCCTTTTGGAATAACAACCTCTGCAACAGACACAGAGAGTGTATTTTTACGGGGTAAAGCACACACTTGAAAGGATTAATAGCTGCTACTTCACTGCTTGACTAAGGCTTCTGCCCTCAAGGCAACGTTCACTCTACATTTTATTTGAGGTCACCCCAGGAGGATGCAGGGCCACTGTTAAACGTGAGGATTTCACTCATGCACCAACTCACAGGCAAAACAACCAAAACATCTCCAAGGACTTGGTTCTTTTTCCAAACAACAGCAACTGAAAGAACTTCAGAGCATGGACAGCCACTGCATTTTCAGTCTTTCAAAGAAACAACACTGAGAAGGTGACATTATTAAAAACAAGCGAACGCCCCAGACAAATTGAACGCTCTGTGGTCACGTATTAAAGACATCTGACTTCATGGGTCATGGAACACCACAGTGAACCAAAATAGCATGAGCTGTTTATAAATGAATTTCAGTAACTATGCTCTAATAGATGTCTTGTGGGAAAAAAGGACATATCCTAACCCACCACAACCTTATCTTCACACACAACAACCAGGGAGCAAAAGTAGTTACCAGCATAAGCATCAGGAAAAGGTTTGGGCTCCATATTCAACTTTGATTTGTAGTTAAGAGCATGAAGCACTCCAGAACTGACAACTCAAGCTGGCAGAGCTGTTAACACAGGGACACTCCTCACCCACAGTTAAAAATCAGCCACCAAGTTAAAGCGATTATCCACCCTACAGCCAATTCCAGATCTACACTCAACACGTTTAAGTCAGAAGAGCAGCTCTCTAGAAGTTTAAGCCTTGTCTTGCAAAACAGCAACAAAAAAACCTAATCTAAACCACAAAGTAGGGTTCAATTAGCTCTCTCTGGATCAGCTCAGAAAAATCAGACTGTTCCACATGCCTGAGTGGTGCTCGTAATTATTGATTATAAACAGCGGAAAAAACAGGACTTGCTCGACAGCCAGCAGCACAAGCACAAAGAGAGACACAATTATTTCCTTTCCAAACATTAACCCCCACACCCAGCAGCTCACATCCAACAACTCACAACTTGGAAGGGTTTTAGGTTTATTTGTTTTATTTTAAGGAATGCCAATGGTGCCCTGGCTTGTACAGGCAATACTGTGGCCAGCAGCAGTAGGGAAGCAATTGTCCTGTACTGAGCGCTGGTGAGGCCACACCTCAAGTACTGGGTTCAGTTTTGGGCATCTTAATACAAGACTGACATTGAGGGGCTGGAGCAGGCTCACTGAAGGGCAGCAAGGCTGGTGAAGAGTCTGGAGAACAAACCTTGTGAGAGGCAGCTGAGGGAGTTGTGGCTGGTTAGTCTGGAGAAAAGGAGGCTGAGTAGGTACCTGCTTGCCATATACAACTACCTGAAAGGAGTTTATAGGGGAGGTGGGTGTTGGTCTCTTCTCACAAGTACAGGACAAGAGGAAATGGCCTCAAGTTGCACCAGAGTAAGTTTAGGCTGGACATGGGGAAAAACTTGATGGAAAGGGTCATTGCACTAGATGATCTTTTGAGGTCCCTTCCAACCCCTAATGATTCTATGATCAGGCCTTGAAACAGGCTGCCCAGAGAGGGGGCTGCCCTGAAAGCATTCAAAGTCATGGAGATCTGGAGCTTAGGGACATGGTTTAGCCGCAGCCTCGGGACAGCTGGGTTAATGATTGGACTGGATGAGCTTAAAGGTCTTTTCCAACCTAAACGATTCTACAATTTCACTACTGTTTTGGCTTAGCTCTAGCAGCTCAATTCAATGCAGAAATGCAAATGGACACTGTAAAGAACGCTTCTAGTTCTTCCCATTGCTAAGACCATCTGCCTCTTCCTTAATTTGGAAAAGCATCTACTACGTTTGCTCATCTCCATCCTACCTGCTCTTTTCCCACAAGCAATGAGGTTGAAGCAGTTTCCAAAAGGCACCTAACAGTTAACATCTGCTTTGAAACTGTACCGCCTTGTATAAATACCTGACAAAATTCCCTTTGTTTCAAATCTCTGCTATACTGTCCAACTTAGTGAGCTGGCTACATAATTAATGGGTAACTCCTGGATTTTCCAGAGGAAACGTGTTTGGAATAGTTCTAGCCTACACACAAATTAAGGCTGTACTGGAACATTGTGTTTAAAGGCAAACTGCTGACAGGAAAGGCGAGCTGTCTCAGGAAGATGAAAAGCAACATTAATAAGCGGTAAGAGTGAGTGAATGCCGTCCAAAAACTAAGCTCCCAAGGTTCCTTAGGCAATTGAGCCAAGACTTCCTAAATGAACCAAGTGCTGTACACAGGTACCCAAGAATCATGTAGGTTAAAGAGCAGAAAATCAGCTACAGTCATTGATTTCTCCTGTATTTCCAACAACAATGCAAATATGGGAAAAAAAAACCCCACTATTTGCAGAAGTCACCAGGAGTATCTAGTGTGAGCTGCGATCAAACTCTCCATAACTGGCTAATGGAGTTTCCTATATTGTAGCATGTTCAAAAGTTACTATCAGGCCGTAAGTTCAGAACTTGGCTGCTAAAAACACTCTCCTCAATACACTAATATATTGTTAGAACTATAGAACTAACCTTGAACTGTTCTTCCAGCTTTTCACGAAGAGGACTCAGCTTCTCCAAGCTCTTACTCAGGTACACATGGCCATGGAACTTAATAAATGCCTTGATGAAGTCAGACACGCTCCATCGAGTCTTCACCTCATCACGACTGCATTTGGAACAGAGATAACCAACTTCAGCCTTTGGAGCTAGACACATTGGAGTCTGACTGGATTGGGGACGTGGGGGGGTGGTCAAGGAACTTCTATTTCTACTACCAGATAAGAACATCTGGCAAGGGAGGTGCATTTGGAAGTCTCTTCCATTTCACCCAAGCACAAGTATGTTGTGCTGTAGTCTTACCTTTCCAGTGCTTTAGAAAGTGCTTTTTGTAGGTTAGTGGAGGCAGCTGGGAAAGGAAACTTCACAGCAATGCTTCTGCAGTAGTAGAAAATTGTGGTCAAGTGGTCTCCTTTGGAGGAAGCTAGAATAGCCAACTGATTATAAGGCTGACCTAAGGGAGACAAAGACAAGTTGTTCAACAAGTTGTCAAAGACTGAGGTGTGCGGGATTTCACAATGAGTGTGAGCATCTGAAAAGGAAACACAAAGCCCTGAATTCTTCAATGGACAAGGTTCAGATTCATCTGTTGACTCTTTTACTCCAGCCTCATCAGGACCACTCAAATTAAAAAAAGCTTTTAACTTTGTGGTGCAAGTTTTTTGGTTGGTGGGTTTGATTTTAGGGTTTGTTTGGGGTTCTTCCCCTCCCATACATCCTTTAAAAACGGACAATGGTTCTTTTCCTAAAAAGCTAGGTAATTCCAAACCCAAACTGTCATCACCACCTTATTTATCTTCATCTATCTGGTTGAATTCTAGCCCAGTTTTACCTCATGAGGCAACTGTCAACAGTTCAGATTTTTAGATCTTTTCATGATGGGAGTAAAGATTTGTCCAGTTAGAACATGGAGAACCTTTCAGTTAAAACATAACAGATTTCGTTAATTGCACTTAAGAAGGTATAAATGTTAACACAGGACAATGGAGCAGCAATGAAGCGTTGGCATGAAGCTGTGTATCACACTCTTTGATTCTAAATCCTCACAAAAAGGAGACAATTATTTAGCAATGAGCCAGACTTTGTTGGATGATTTTTTGGGTATGTGAGAAGGGAGGTTTATATAAAATCTCAAGTTTCCAACTTCCACACAATTAATGAGGGGTGACCTCATTAATGTCTATAAATACATGAAGGGTGGGTGCCAGGAAGATGGAGCCAGGCTCTTCTCAATGTCATCTAGTGACAGGACAAGGGGCAATGGGTGTGAGCTGGAACAGAGGAGGTTCCATCTAAATATCAGAAGGAACTTCTTCACGATGACGGTGACAGAGCAGTGGAACAGGCTGCCCCGGGGGGCTGTGGAGTCTCCTTCTCTGGAGACATTTAAAATCCACTGGATTTTAACTGTGTGTTCCTGTGTTTAACTGGATATGTTCCTGTGTGATTTGATCTAGGGGATCCTGTTCCGGCGGGGGGACTGGACTAGATGATCTTTCGAGGTCCCTTCCAATCCCTAATGATTCTATGAAAAGCAACACCACAAACCTTCCTTTGGTGTTATGAACCTAAAGGATACCCTGGACTTACCATTAGAAGGGACAAGCTGAGCCGCGTGTCTGTAGTAAGACTCTGCCTGGCTGGTCTGATTCCTATAGCGAGCTAAAAAGTTAATTAAGAACAAAAGTTAGGCATAAAATTAAACTCTTCTGCCATTACTTTACTATAACCAGCTGACCTGAAGAGCATTTTACTATTATTTTAGAAACAAGAGTCAGAAGAGTCAGAAGAACAGAAAGTTACACCAAAGAGCATAAAGGTTCAACATGTTGAATTTTGAGGTGGCTGTTTTGCTTCAGGTCCTATGTCACAGCTTATCAACTCTACGGAGAAAGATGTTGTGCTAAAGGCACTCCATCCACAGACCTACAAGGATTTTGGCTCCCTCTTCACACAACGAACAACTAGATCTACTTTCAGGTTGCTCCAAAAGCAGTCGCAGATTGCCGTTAGAAGAGCTTTTTTTGCAATTCATCATTCAGCTCTAACTGATGAAGAAACAAAACTGTGAGCCCAGTGTAAAACAGGTAACTCAGTTATGAATAGCTGCTGATCCGCGTGTAAGATTTCAAAGTGCTGCTCTGGAATGGAGAAGTAAGTCAGCCTGCTGCAACAAGCTTTTGTAACACTGGTTTCAACATTTCCTTGTGCCTACTAGCTACATAATCATATCATATACGATTAGTATGCCAGAAGACATCTAGCAAATCACTAGAAAGCTGGTGATTAAGTGTCTTCGTGCATTGATGTGTATAATACACATTAGAAAGTCTGACAGCATCACTTTCCAGAGGTTTCACCTCACATCAACCACCAAACAGACCACCAGGCTACGCTGGGTCTAGCGGTATGCACATATCCCTCCTAGTGAGGGTTGAACTCAGGCAGAACTAATAGTCTCACCTCTTTCCCCTTCCAAAACTCACCGATATCTCCAAGGTGGACAAGGCAGTGCTGGCAGATGTAAGAGCAGGAGCTAGACTGCGGCTTCACTATGGCGCTGGTGTGCGACTGTTTATTGCTAATGATTCCCAGTTGGGAAGACTTTACACGACACGGCAAGTCTACATTAAAAACTGTGCACAATTCCTGTAGTAACTAGAAAAATGGGTTGAGTTTAGCAGCAGTTGGAGCCAGCAATCAGTAACACACTGAAGCAACAGACAAATTTAACAGAGCATCACTCGGAAGCACAGATCAGCTAAACACATTTGAATGGAACACACATAGGTTACCGCAAATGAGACTTCAAACTATAAGATGAAGTACCTGTATAGATGCCATCGTTGCATTATTCCGTCCAAAACCATGAAGAGAAGTTTTACTTCTCTTCTAGTGCATCCCAAACCAATAAGCAGCTCAATCCCCATGGGTCCTTAAATTACCAAGCTGCAGCAATGGAGATTGACTATCAGAAGCCTGTAAATCTTGTTGGGTTTTGTTTGGTTTACTGGGGTTTTGCTTTGGAGTTTTTTGATTTTATTTAGGACACTCAAGAGGAACTCTGTCATTTTTATACCCTGCTAAAGTGACACCATTCCCTGCAAATAACAGAAAAGCCACTCATCATCCAAAGAAGCTTATTTCAACACAAGACACAGCAAGACCCTGACTTTAGAAAGAAGCTGTAACAGAACCCAGGTTTGTGTGTAAATTTGGCTGAGCTGCCAGTAAACATCTGTGCTAATCTAACAGTGAGAGTTTCAAAGAACAAGGCATCAGCTGCCTGATCAAATATCTCAAAAGCAGAAAACTTGACGTTTTCAGATCTTCTCAAGTTTGTCTTCCTGGACTCCAGGAGAGGAACTGCAATCGCATAGTGATGAGAAGTGTTTGTTCTGCCTCTCTCCCTTTTTGCTCTGCCTTTTACACAGTAGCTATAAATCCCCAAATGAGAGGGATCTTGCAGCTCAAAACCAGATAAAAGAGAGAAACCTAACATCTCCCAACATGCTGAATTAGGAGAATTCATGTTTTCTTTCAAAGATGTCACTTCTAGAGGCTCATAGCAGGTATCTTGTCTGAGCAAAATCTTTACAGACTAAAAATGAGACGATTAACATCACAGCAAACAGAGAAAGACGAGCCAGTCTCTGCTGTCATACACCGAAAGAGCAAAAATTCCCTGACACACCGCAGCAAAGAACGAGGCTTTTGCAAAGCAGTCAGTGGAAATGGTAGAAAGCCTTTGGCAACCACACCACAGCCTGTCAAACTGGCTGCTTCAAACATGAAGCTTTCCAAAAAACAATGCTAAGGGGGAAGAAAAAGGAAAGATAATCACACAGACTCTGGCGAAATAAAGACCAAAGAATCTGGGGTTGTCTTGCAGATGTTCAGAATAAACATAGGAATTGGTACCGTTTGAATGAGTCTGGGAGCTAAGTGGACCTTTGGTGTTAGCCAAAGCAATGGGGTTCAGGCTTTAAAGCTGAGCCTATGAGAAGGGAGCTTAAATCATTGCCATGTTTTCACAGAGCACCAAAACAACTACCAGATGCACACAAGCATCAGCTCAGCTCATAAAACACATCATCAGCTCTGTGGAAAGCACCCACCCAAAACAATCCTTTCACTCTTCCCCAAAGCACTTATTTGCTGGCATGATGCTGGAGCTCCTTTCTCACTAGCAGCTGCTGGGGAAGCACAGGAGGCCTGATAGCCAAGGCTCTGTAGAGCAGCCGCGTACAAGCACGAGCGTCCCGACTACGCAAATATACAGCAGCCGACTTATTTTTAGCAACTTACCTGTGTGTAGAAGCCACTAGCTGCCTCTAAGAACAGAGAAAGGTTCGCCTGAACTTCACTCCGATTTGGATTTGCTCTATTCTTTGCCTGACCCTGCAGCGTTGTGATCTGATTTTTAAAGGCATGATTCCAACTGGAAACAAAAGAAGAGTTTTTCCTTTTTATTTGGGAAGAATAATTTGTGTATTTCATTACACAGCATCACGCACAGAAATGAAGAATAGTCAAATTCAGGCATCATCCAGATTGGAAATAATGGAAGATGCACCTTACCTCATCACTCATAACTAGGGAAACCAATCCTGGTACTGTATATTTAACACCAGAATATTTGCTTTTAATTGATCTGGTTTAGGCAGCAGAGCTCTGTCTTCTGCAGATGGGAGTGGGGTAGGGAAATTTCAGTTAAACATCACTCAGCATCTAGAGGAATGGATGGGGTAACTCAGCTGGCCTATTCATCTCACTGCCCTCAGAGTACTGGAAGAACCACGCACTTCTCTTAACTCTGTTACAACCCATGACTGCATCTTCCACAGCAGAGAATGGACTCAGCAGGATCTTCCTCTGATGCTGGGGTGCTCATGGCATGTGAAGAAAAGTTCTCTCCTGATACTCCTCCTTCTGCCCTACCTCAGAGAGGTGAGAGTCTTTGGCCACAACTCCTGTAACACTTTGCTCAAAGCTCCTGTGACAACATGAGAAAATTTTCCTCCTTTCTGGAAACTCCAAACTTCCACTGTTTTCAGGACAGCACAGAAGACTGATGTTTCTTTTCCTTCTCCCATCCCAGCAGCATGGCATGGCTGCTGCTGGTTGCCAGAGGCAAAATTCTAACCAGTGGAATTCTCTTCATCAACTCATGTCTCACCACAGCAGTGCTCTCATTTTAAAAGAAATGAGACAACGGTTTCATAGGGTACAACTGATCTTCTGCAGGTCTTAGAGCTTCCTGCTTATTGGCCCAGATTACAGACACACATAGAAATTTTACTGAGGTACTTACAGGTCCTGCTCCACCTTTTTATCTAAAGCGTATTCCAAATCAGTCACTAGCATTTTCTGATATAAGTCCTGGAGAGCTTGTCTGGACGTCCAGACTTCTGCTGGACCCAGCTTTGAATCTGAGCAACAGAAAGAGTAACAGAAGACAGAACAGTTCTTGTAACACTCAAGCTTAGAGTTATTCCAACTGTTTTCTCACGCTTACACCAAAGAACATAGCACTGTGCAAGATACCCAGCACCAAAGACCTGCTTTTGTCAGATTCACAGGGACACTAAAATACAAGAACTACAGTGGGGCTGGGTATTAACGGAACACCGATTAACTGCACAGTCTCCTTCAACACCTAAGCTACACAGGAGTAACGGCAACGTCAGCAGGTGGTAAATTAAAAAACCCAAAAGAAACAGGAGGCAGCAATTCTCCCCTAAGTCACTAAGCCACAGAATTTCTTGCCACTGGATGAATTTAAAATAAATTTTCAGAGTAGCTGCTACGTGTAACACACCAAGGTGAAAGCAAAGCTAAGCACCAGCTCATTGTACAAGTTGCTTGTATGGTGTGGATGATACTGTGATATTTTCATTGTCCATAAATACATGTGGCTTAAAACATGGCTCACAGCACCTACAGGCTGCTCCTTACGGCGCGTAGTACATCAGCATTTCCACCACCCAGACTTCTCAGAACCACCCAGACTGCTAATCCCAAGTGCATCTGGGGTGTGACCTCCATTTAGGTGTTTAAATCACCCAAAGTTAGTCTAAAAATACATGCAGTAGAGAGAGACAGGGGGGCATGGCTGTTAAAATGATCTTTATGTTAAATATCTGACCTGAATATAAATAATGTCACAGAGAACTCATAGGAACAGTAAGCACACAGGAAACAAAACCAGCAATGGGGGTAAAAGCAATTAGACTGGCTGTCTAATAAAAGGAATTACCTGTCATGTCAGCCTTCAGGACTTCTGCCTGCCTGTAAGAAAGCAATACAACAATACATTAGAAACGGACTGATCCAAGTAATTGAATTATGCTAAAGCACATTCATGCAACAGCGAGTAAAGTGGGACCAACTCTGTAGAGGCTGCCTACAACCTGCTGTAGTCCACTCCATGCAGTGCTGATCTCCCATAGTTTAACCACACAATTTCTTCTAACTCACACAACTATGAAAGTCAGTTGTTCACTTCCCCCCTGGTAGCTCAAGTCTTTCAGAAAAAGTCCAAACTAAAACATGTTTAAGCTTTACCTGGCAGCAGTAATAGCTGCTCACTATCACTGCAGACACTGACCATGAAACACCCACTCCCACCCAGCCACTTCCCTCAGCAAAAAAAAAAAAACGGATCAAAGTCGCACTGTGACTAATGTGAAGGTCAGGTGCCAGCTTGGGAAAGAACAGTGAGGCAGAAGAAACCACTACCTAATCCGTAGAGCAGCTTCAGAAGCAAGTTTGCACTCTCTCTTTCCAGCGTGTGAAGTTGTGCTGATGGTAAAATGGCTTTTCAGGTTGTTCTGGGTTCTTTCGACTCACCACAAATTATAGGGAAGGTTCTGAGATCCACAGCAGGATCAAAAAGATTTAAGAGTGACAGTACTTCATGTATATTGGTAAATCCCACAATTTCTATTTATTAAGTGCAAGAATGATCTACAGCAACTCACCACAGTGAAGCAATGGGATTTTTAAAGAGTATCTCAAGCAGTGCCAGAAGTAAATCTGCGTATTCCTCACCTGCTTCTCTAATTTAATCCCTTTAATGGAACTTTACGTTTCTTTCAAGCAAGCATTAATACATTTTTTCAGCTCCTAACAACAGGGTAGGCTGCAAGAAGAGAGAACCTATAATTACCAACAGGTAAGAGAGGAAATTTTAGGTATTGTGTCACAAGAAAGTAGATCTTTCCCCCCTCCTCAGAACTCAGAAGGGCCGATGAGAGCCAGCAACACTGTCTGCCTGCTGTGCCTCGGGTGCCTTGGCGATGCTGACCTGCAAGTCTAGTCAAGCAGAAAGCTGAGCCCATTCCGCACTGCAATGACTTGGCAGCTCGAGAAGCCACTGCTCCGAGGGAAAAGCTGCCTTGCTCAGGTGCTCAGATCTCTGTTTTGAGCGGTCAGGCAAGTTGATGCTGTTTGGCTCATACTTTAAACACCTGCCAGTTGTGCAAACCTCTCCTCTGAGCTGGGAACACGATTGGTGCTGCCAAATGAATCCTACTGAGAGGTTCAGCCCAAATGGGCCATGCTGAGCTGCTCTGGCAAACACAAGCCCAAAATTCTGCAGGCAAAAAGGCTCTGCCCTGCAAAAGGCAAGAGCTGCTCCTCTGGTTCTGTTTATGCAGAACCACCTTCCACTATGGTTTAACCTGTAAAGAGGGAAATGCAAAAGAGCACCACTGCAAAGGGTTTCTTTTCATGATGGTTTGACTAGCCACTGCTTGGAGAATTTAGATGAGGAGAGCCTCAACCCCTACATTGCCCCGTTAATGCAAAGCCCTAATAATATGGATGGACCTAAATATTTACCATGAAGATCCTTTTTTTTTTTAAGAAGACAGTAATCATGGATTTACAGGATGAGAGACCTGGATACTGATCTCTTCTTTCGACCTCAAAGCAACTCCTCTTTAAACCAGCTGTATCTTCCTTGGCTGAGCCAGGGTAAGAGAAAGCAACCTAGGCACCAAAACCATAGAAATTTTCCCACTCGACTGGGGAAGAGATTGTTTGACAGCTAAAACAAATTCCATTTTATCCAAATACTTGATAAGTTTCAAAACTCTGAAAATGACTCATCAGAACTTTGTCTAAGTTCTGAAGAACTTTCTACCAAGCCTCCTGCTAAACCCAAGCTCCATATATTTTCTCACCCTGACTTGCCACGTGACTTTGAACTCCTTTCACATATCACTGAAAAAAAAAAAAAGCATCTATTTTACTCTTGTCCCCAAACCAGCTCAGCTCTGTTTCAATACAGGTTCTTGAGCCCTGCTAGAATAACTCGATGCTGCCACCCACCATTTCTGAAAACCTAATTGGTCAAAAGTCCACCTTCACTTACATCACACAGCGAGGACGAGCCAGGCACAGTCTGCTGCAGCACAACACGTTCCACAAAAAACATGCCAAAAATCCAAGACCTCACAAAACTCCCCTCTGAACCCTACTTTCCACAATGCAAAAGGGGAACTCCACAAGGTTTTTCCCTGGCAGCCCTGAAGCATCAGCAGCTGTTATCAGTTCCCTTATTAAATCTCAGTAATGGCCTCCCTCCCAACAAGGAACTGATGATTTACGGTGCTAAAATAGTTACTGAGTCCAGGCAACTGGACTTAGAAAAGCAATGAGATTCCAATGACCTGGCCAGTGAAACCACTGCAAACTGAAAGCCCTACTAAATGGTCTGGGTAGTTTCACTCCACGCAGGAATTCATATTCCTGGACTTCTCCTCCCCAGAGGTAAGTACAGCAACGGTACCGCCACGTAAAGTGCACGCAGCACAGCAAGTCTTGGCAGGAGGTGACTGATCTGAAGGCTCATCAACAGCACTGCCCAACAGTTTTCCTTCTTCTGGAAGGCAGTAAGAAAATTCTGAACATACAGAGAACAAACGCAGGAAACCTTTTATTTTGGGTAGGGAATACCTACCCAAATACTCTTAAAATTGATTACTAGCCTATTTTAATCATTCCAATACATTAAGTCTAAGCAACTGGAAGGGGTAAGGATTTTGCTGCAGTATAGGAAATACAACAGAGATTTTATGTACTCATCTGTGTATGGACTTCACCTGCTCACCTGTTCACCAGGTACTGTTGAACAACCTTTTTTAAGCAGGTTTTTTTTGTGGAACAAGTTCTTAATGCTCCAAGCCTTCAAGAGCCACCACCATATTTAGACCATGGTTTTCCATCAAGCATTAGAATCATCTGCTTCAGAAATGAGACAAGTTTTGGTGATGTCAGCTCTTAGGGCACAAGAGATCTTCAGGCTCTAAGTCACTCAGTTAAACTCTCTCCACAGAGAATCTTCCTCCATTACCTTCTTGTTCCCACCTCAGCTCAACAGGGACAGAGAATAGGGGTTTTTTTAATCCCATTTTCTCCCTTTTCTCCTAGTCCAGGCTTTATGAGAAGCAAGTCATAATAATCATCCTCAAAAAGCAGCCACTGAAAGCAACCCTTGCCAAGTTTAATGAGAGCTGACAATCCTCGTCCCTAGCTAAGGGTAGAAGTATCCTGGCAGTCAGCTTCACTCAAACTCATTTTTCCCCCTTGGGTTTCATGCAAGTCAGTTCTTTTGTCTCAAGATTTCAGAAAGTTTAGCCCAACAGATAGAAGCTACCCTAATGGAAGTTTACCTGGGCTTACTCTCCCTTTTAACCAACAAGTCTCCTACCCTGCTCAGGCTTGCAGCATTCAGATGTCTCCACTCTCCCTCCAATCTTGAGCTCACATCAAGCACAGGAGCCTGAGCCTTGTTAGGTGAGTAGTGCTGCAAACATGAGTTAAATGCCTCAGAAATAGGATTTGGTCTGTAGGATCTCATTCAGGAAGACCAATACTCCTCTGTCTGTTCCACGGAGTCCTAAAATTTAAGCTACAGGCACATCCTGCAAATTGACCATCCAACAAACTCTGTTTTTCAATTACAACAAAACTAGCTTGAAATAAGCGTAAAGTTTTAAGACTAGCTCAGGAAAGCTCAGCTAGGTTTTCCAGTCACTGGCTTGTAAAGTTATTCTAAAATACAATGCTGTTCTTTAATTTTCCATCTCAACCTGCTACTTATCAGGAATCTTCCTGGAGAAAACTAACTTCTACATGGATGTTGCCCATGACAGAAAAAGCACAAGAGGTTGGATGCTGGAGGGGTTTATCTTCATCTCCGTGGTGGCAAGTGGCAGGATCACAGGAAAAGGCTGTGAGCTGCACCAAGAGAGCTTCAGAATGGATGTTAGGAAGGATTTCTTAACTGAAAGGGTTGAGGGCCATTGCAACAGGCTGCCCAGGGCAGTGGAGGAGTCCCCATTCCTGGATGGATTGAAACAGTGTGTACACCTCATACTTAGGAGCTTGGTTTATGGTTACCAGGCAGTGCTTGCTCGAAGGTTGGACTTGGTGATCTTAAAGGTCTCTTCTGATCAAAGATTCTGTGAGGTCTGGCTAAGCACACAGAAGACTTATTAGTTATTATGACTGCACAGGACGGGGGAGGTTTGCATCTGTATTTTCCATTTGATTCCCACAGGGTTTGGAGTCTGAGCAAGGACAGGCTATAGAAATTCTTTCTAAACAACAACAAAAATAACCCAAACTGTGCCCTGTACCTTCATTATCTTTTGCTCTTTCAAATCCACCCTGATTAGGATGTCAGTGGCATCAGGTTTCAGTTGTGATTAATGCAGAGTGAAAACATGGCTCATTCATTATGTGTAGCTCTTCACTTGGTAAAACCTTCACTTGGACTGAGGGCTGGAAACTGCAGACAACAGGTGTCCAAACAAGTGAATGTTACTTAACCTACAACTCGCACAAGTGGAGGAAGGAATTACCATTAAACAGGACCTGGTTATTGTGAATTCAAAGCACTGCCTTCCTCGCTGAGCAGCAGATGAAGAAAGCGCCAATCTATTTGACATCACCATCACAGTGCGTCTGAAGAAGAGCAACAAGACAAAACGGCCTCAAGTTCCACCAGTGAAAGTTCAGGTTGGACACGAGGAAAAACTTGTTGGAAAGGGTCATCAGACCGTGGAACCAGCTGCCCAGGGAGCAAACCCTGTAGTGTGTCTGTAGTCAGTTATCTATAAGACACAGTGGGCTGCAGCATTCTGGACACGTTTTCCAAGCTCAACTAATGAGATCCATGCCCACATAGCTAAGACCTTAAAAACCAGAAGGTCTGAAGCAGAGATATTGATATTGTAATTACCCATTGCAGTCATTTGACTGCTGCATGAAGCTCCATGCATTTTACAAACTCGTGTCAACATTACACAAGCCCATATCTCTGCACAACTGTCACATACCCAGAAGGTATACATTTTCATATCTGAGACTTTTTTTTTTTGTATGAAAGGACACCAGAGGGTTGAGACAACACTCAGGTTATGCCTGACTTGGATCACAGAATCACGCTGGTTGGAAAATACCCCTGGGATCATCCAGTCCAACCATCCACCCTGCCTTACAAGTTCACCCCTAAACCACATCCCTCCACATCTCATCCAAGCAATCTTTAAACACATCCAGGGATGGCAACTCAACCACTTCCCTGGGAAGCCCATTCCAGTGCCTGACCACCCCCTTCTGTGAAAAAATTTTTACTAGTGTCAAGTCTAAACCTACCCTGTTGTAACTTGAACCCATTCCCTCTTGTTCTATCACTAATTGCTTGTGAGAACAGACCAACACCAACCTCTGCACAACAACCTTTCAGGTAGTTGTAGAGAGTGATGAGGTCTCCTCTCAGCCTCCTCTCCTTCAAACTAAAGAGCCTCAGCTCTTTCAGTCTCTCCTCATAAGATTTATTCTCCAGGCCCCTCACCAGCTTAGCTGCCCTCCTCCGCACCTGCTCCAGCACCGCCACATCTCTCTTGCATTGAGGTGCCCAAAACTGGACACAGTACTCAAGATGTGGCCTCATCAGTGCCAAATACAGGGGGACGATAACCTCCCTACTCCTGCTGGCCACACTATTTCTAATACAAGCCAGGATGCCATTGGACTGCAAGCCGCATCTTCAAAACAATTTTCAATTGTCCGTTTTGAAACTAAGCGCCAACCACACTCTGAAAGCACAGCAGTAGCTTGAAGGCCAAACACCAGTTGGGACGGATCAGATCACCCGTTCTGACAATTCCATGAATACTCAGTGCATCATTTTCAAGAGTTCGAGTGCATCTGGTCAGTTGCTCCCCATTCTCTACCAGAAACATGCAAGTAACACTGTTTTGAAACACACTTCATCTACAGAATATCTGAGGAATTATTTTCTCAAGAAACAGTATGGGAACAAGAAAAAGTACAGGGTGTAATCTTCTACCACGATAGTTTTAAGGCAGCTCTATCACACACAAATTTTTAAATACAACCAGGATGCTCGATCATTAAATTCTCACCTCCAACCATGCAACCAAGCAGCCCTTAGCTTGTATTTCCAAAAAATATAAACCTGACACAAGGTACCAAGGGTCCTCTGAAGGAAAGAAACAGCATGGACACAAGAACTGCTTGTCTCCAGCAAGAACGTTTGAAGCTTTGAACCCTGTGGAACAGAAACCAACCTGGCTGAAGCAGTTCAGCTCACTTGTCCAAGTCCAGCTGACCTTGCAGTGGGTTCAAACTGCCTTTAAACAGAGCCAACGCCAGAACCATCGCCCTGCAGTGAGCTCTCAGGTACTGCCAGTTAACCAGTAACCTTCCTTTCCAGTTTAAAAAGCTAATGAACGGAATAGGAGCAAACAGCCAAGCAAAGTTTTAACTCCCAAGGTTAATCCTTGGAATTCTGTTCTCAGTACCTGAAGACTAGTCTAGCTCTATACGTATAGAAAATTTCACGTGACGTTCAGTCAACTAGAAGATTGACTCTTACAGCTGGAAAAGACCTCAGAAGGTTAGGCAGCCCATTCCCTCACCCTGACGTTACTGCTGACTATGTTGCCTGGTTTGAAGTCCTCGAGAGACAGCCACCTCCATACTCCACATGTTCCAGCCATCCTGCTAAACTGTTTTATAGCATGACACTGTATCTTGCCTTAAAGGATTGCACCGAATCCCACAGCAAATAGCCTTGCTCAACCCACTGCTACCTTCATACAGCGGTGAAGGAGCAGGGATTGTCCTCACTCAGGAGACATTTTCTCAAGCTTCTCTGCTTATTAAGCAAGAAGGAATGATGCCAGGGAAAGATTCAGCTTGTGACACCACCATTAACTCAACACTTGTGCGTTACTCAGGCTGTACAGGCCAACTCAGCCCTGGCATTTCACTTTGCAACCACAAGAGCTTGGATCCCATCATTGAGTGTTTACCGGCACGTCAAAACCAAACTATTTTTAAGTAGGATCATATTGAGACAGTATCGCACCCCTTTATATGACAATAAAGCATGGAAACTACGTGATTCACACTGCTCTCACTCCCAAATCTGAAACCCATATGTTCAACAGTGTTTTCAACCACACAAATAAAACTTTCAGCAGCTGAGTCCTTAAAAGGCCCAAAGATTTTTGTGTCTTTCTGCTCTGTCATTCCTAAAGACAAAAAAACCCTTGAGACATGTCACTTAATGCTCCAAAATAGCAGTTTCTAGCTCTGTAAGTCTCACAGACTTATTTTTGGCATTAATAGAATCAGAACAGAAAATCTATTGCTTCTAAAAACCCTTACTGCAAGGTGTACAGAGTTTTACCTGATTTGGAATCTACCAAAATAGTCTCAAGTTGCACGAGCAGCAAACATTTGACATCTTTATTAGAAAGAAACCGTAAATAACTTTCCAGATAGTTTCAAGCTTTAGAGGTTATTTTAGTCTTTCATTTAATATCCAGGAGAAGACAAGTTCTTCAGCCACAATACCGTATGACTGGTCTTTACCCCAGAACTCCTACAGTTTACCTCAAAACAAAACCAGTCTCTAAACCAAAAGACAAAAGTCTCATCCCAACCTTTTCTCTTCCTCTTCACAGGCACCGATGATTAGGTTTTCTATTTTTAGGTATTATTAGGCTAGCCTGGGAAAAGCTACGCTAAAGACTCCCCTTAATGGCTCAAGCATACCTCAAATTAAGAGCACAAGCGCTCAAAGGCACTGTTAAGGGCAGGACTGACCACTGAAGGAAGTGAAGCTGGAGGCTGTCTGAGGTTCTTTGCTGGCAACAGGAAACCCTGGTTATAAAAACCATTATCACACAGTCACAGCTGCCAGACACACAGCGATATGCACAGGCTGTCTTCAAATCAGAGCAAGGCCAAGACAGGACAGGCAAAGCACCTATCAGATGATCTGCGTTGCAACAGGGAGAAGCAGAACTTGCATAGTTATCACAAAAAGAAGTGGGGGAAATGGTCTTCCCAATGAATTAATCAAAAACTCACTTCCTTCTATTCCTGAGGACAGTCAAATGGTGATAAATAATGTAGCCCACACCACTGGGAAGCCCAGGGGTCCTGGAATAGGCTGGCTCCAGCAAACTGCCCTCTGCTGTAGCTGATCAAACATGGACAACTGCCAAGGTCTTGTCAAATCAAGGTACCAGGAAACACCAAAGTCAGTTAAAGACTGTTCAATAAGGCCAGGCATTAAAGGACACTTTACACATCACAGACTGTGAAATGAAAATAGGAGAACGAGAATGCTAATGTATTGAAGATGTTGTAAGTACTTTCAGGGAAGTGTTTCCCTAAAGGTGGGAGAGAAATTTTAACTCTAGCAGGACTCCCAAGTGTCTCAAGGGTATCTCTGATTTGAATCCCACCACAGAAATTCTGTAACAGCTGTGTAACAATCCTGAGACACCTCAGCCTTCTGGTTCCTTCAGATAATCCCTTGGGTGCGGAAGTCGGTGTGAATAATCTGAGAAATCCTGCTGGGATTTCTCAGAAAGATGAGACAGCAGGCGTGGAATAAAGAAAAAGCTCTTATTCCATTCCACCTCACTTCTCTGAACAGGTAGCTGCTGATCTATCTCAGAGGAACTGAAAGATACAACATCAGAAAGCTGCTTCAGCCATTCCCCCCTCCTTTGGGTGTCCAGGAAGGCCCCTAGATCAAAAGTTCTCAAATTCAAACGGGAAGAAAAACACTGGCCAGACAAGTCTAGAAATGTGGCCTAGAGGCAGAACTCTGAAGTGGAAGCTGGTGATGAAACCGGTACAGCCGTAAAGCTACACTCAACATTCAACAGGAGGCCACATACAATACAGTGAGTACTCAAGAGGCAAAAAAAGCACCACCAGCCCTCCACCCTGGAGGAAACAGTGAGAAGCTACAGCCCATGGGTCAGCACAACAATTCCTCGTGTGACTCCACAATGATCTTGTCATCGCAGGGAGGTGGAGGAGTTAAGATGTCATACCCCTCCCTGAAAATTATGTTTTACCAAACGCCACTGAAATCTCTGACCTCCCCAGTAATCCATCAAGAAGTCATGGAAGAACAAATACAGTTCCCCTAATGAATTTAAAGATACCAAGCCGGGGGAAACAGTCCCCTCCTGCCTCACAGCAGCTGTTAAGTTTTCAAGTGAGCTGAGGACAAGCCTCAAGTTCAAAGGAGCAAAAGTAATAACTAATGTCCTCCCACATATCCTGCTTACACATGAGGACTGTTTCTTCACCGCTTTTCCACCTTTCCTCACTTTGAGGACTCTTCTTCTACTAGTGGACCTCTCTTGCTGTTGTGAAGACCCAACAACTGTGAAGGACATTTAAAACCCTGCAAGCCACAGCAGCTCCTTATCCAACAAAACAGATGGTACAGCATCTCTCCTTATGCACTGGATCTGCAATTACATCTCTTCCACAACGATCTGTGCTGGTGGAACAGAATGGGGAAGATGCCAAGACATTTATCCTTCAAAGCACTATCTTTCAGGGAGGTTCAGGTTGGATGTTAGGAAGAATTTCTTCACTGAAAGGGTTACCAGACACTAGGACAGGCTTCCCAGGGCAGTAGTGGAGTCCTTATCCCTGGAGGGATTTAAATAACACATGGACCTGGTGCTTAGGGACATGATTTACTGGTGACCTGCAGCAGTGCTGAGTCAAAGGTTGGACCTGATGACCTTAAAGATCTCTTCCAACAAAAGAGATTCTGCGATCCTGTGCAGTGACTGAAGCCAGACCTTTCTTCTCAAAAGTGTACTTCAACTAATTTGGAAGTAGAACAAACCTCACTGGAGCAAGACACAGCTACTCATGAAACCACTATGTGGAAGAGAAACTCTGAGGATGTAAGGGGTAGATTTTATGAGTAGCTTGTTTATCATGGTATACTGTATTCTGAGTACCTAAACAAAAGAGCCAAGCATTCCCCAAGCAAATAGATCTTTTTACCTCACATCAAAATGAAGAAACTCAGCAGAAAAACCCTCCAAATCCCTGTAAGTCTTTGATGCCCTATTAAAACCTTAGACAAGTATCCCTTGCATTCACTGACACAAAAAACCCATCCTTTTCAGTAAGGATCAAATCTCGTTGGAAGAGGCAGGTTAGAACAAGAACTGGATGCTGTGAGCATCAGCTCTGCCATCTGAGATAAATAAATAAATACAGCTGTAACTTTACTTACAGTAACCTGCACTTCTAGGTCACTGGAACAGCAGGTTTTGTGAGTAATCTCAAAGCACAGCACAAAGGAAGCCAGGTGACAGCGCCTGCAACATGCAGGGAACAACAAAAAAAACCACAGGGAAGACACTCAGCCCAGATTGACACCTGGGCAATGATTTGTGACAGTGATACCAGCTCCATTATCTCTCTATATTTTACACAAAGCCACAGAGATATTCCAGGAATGGGGCATTATTCACCAGTGTTACACGTTGGAGAGCACTGGAATGACAGAATGCGCTATCACTACGAGATGCAGACCAACCCTGCCCTTGCTGTTGGTGCCTTATTCCTGAAGCACACATCACCTCACCCCTTTTGTAATCAGGAGTGGGCTCAGGAAACCAACACCCGGCTAAACTCTGTGGGTAAAACACTCAAACAAAACACTAGTTTTAACCTAGAGCATCTCCTCAGTCAAGTTCACCCAAGACCTGGCCATAAATTCACAGCAATCACATCAGGGCTGAGCAGGAAAGGGTGGAAGGAAGAGTGAGCTGTGTCTATTTGGAGCAGTTTGAAAGCGCACCCTGTCTACATGGCCAAGCTTCTACCAAGTACTAAGCAAGAAGGGTCAAGTTCTGGGATTGTTGCAGTACACATTCATACACAGGCACCTTCCTGTCCATTCCTCCAGCAGGAAAAGCTGCCCAGCCGCTGAACATCACGTGCACCCAAACACTTTAACAGACTGCACTGACTGTGCTCAATCATATGGATATGGAAGAGCAAACTCCAGCTCTGTTCTGCTGGTTTGGGCTGGGGTAAAGTTAATTTTCTTCCTGGTAGCTGGCGCAGGTCTGTGTTTTGGGTTTGTGCTGAGAACAGTGTTGGTAGCACAGGGACGCATTGTTATTGTATTTGTTACTGCACAGAGTCAAGGCTTTTTGCGCTCCTCACCCCAGGCTGGGAGATGCACAAGAAACTAGGAGGGGACACAGCAAGGAAAAGCTGCCCAGAGAGACCCAAGAGTGAGTGTCCTCCAGCTCTCAGCAAGAGAAATTTCCTTCAGCAGGAAGCTCAGAGGGGAACTGCTTAGCGCTTTGTTTAATCTTAATTCTTTTTCACCACAAAGAGCTTGTAAGTAGTGATCAAACTTATTTGCCTATTTAAGCCATTACCTTCAGCTCTGAAGAGGGATAAGGAGCACTACTCATGCTAAATTGGCAGCAAGTTATCAAATATTACAAACACTTTGTATGAGGGAAATGAGAGACAAAATAAGGGGCAGCACAGAGGGGAGGAAAAAAAAAGGTAAGGGACACTTTCCCTGATCCCCACACTGTGCTACAAGGTGCCTCATGAAACACCAGTGCAGTCTTTGATCTCTCCCCTGTTTAAAATTCAAGAGTAAACAAGGTATGAAAGCAGTATCAATCATTTCAGAGAATAAAAAAAGCTGGAGGGAATATTTTCTAAGACTAACTGGGTCTTGCTCAGATATCAAGACAAATCAAATACCATCCAGACTGAGTTCAGGGAGAACAGTGGAGGCCCCCAGGGCATTCAGGGCTGGAGTATTTGCATTTGTGGCTGGAGAAGAGGCCACCAGACTGGGGCTCGGTCAGCCCAGGGTACCTGTAGCAGCTGCCTGCCTGCAGGGAGGGGATGGAGAAGACTGAGTAGGGTTCTTCACAGCAGCACGTGGCAGGAGGATGAAAGACAAACTATGAGCGGCTTAGTCTGGATACAAAGAAAACCTTTTCTACCACAAGGACAAGCAAGGGGTAGCACTGGCTGCCCCCAAAGGCTGAGCTGCCTCATCCCTGGAGGTTTCCAAGCCCTGAGCAAGCTGGTATGACCCCAGAGCTGATGCACTTTGAACAGGAGGTTGGTGACCTCCTGCGGTCACCTCCAGTTGCAGTCACACTGCTCTAGGAAGCACATGGCAGGCAGGCAGGACAGTCTCTGCTCAGAATTTGCATTTACTTTTTCCTCCACATACCCCTAAGGTAATTAATTAACTCCTCCCTCATCCATGACCAGCGAAGAAACACCACACAAGGTGCAGAAATGCCACAAGAGGTGTGTCACAGCCTGGCAGACAGCAAGAGGATGATCACGCACGGAGAGCCACGGCAGATGCAGAAGTTAATAGAACTACTGATGAGTCTTTGAAAAGAGAGACATAATTTAAATTATTAAAGCAGGCAGACCTTTAATGAAGTTGCCTGTAGTCTCGTCATAAGACTACAGGAAACAAACCTACTGGTTTGTCAGCACTAGAGTTTCTAAGCCCTGTAATTCCAGCACTTCTTATTCTCTGTTTACAGAGCACCCAAAGCCACAATTTACCAGAGTAATGCCACATTTACCTAGTAACCAGAGCCCACACCTTTGTGAAATGCAATCAAGACAGACCTATCGGTTCAAGTGCTGCAACTCAACGCAAGTTGACACTAACACACAGACTTGGTGAGGAGGATCGTTTCCTCAAGGTGAACAAAGGTGGGAAAGCTCAACCTTCTTGATTCATGAAATGTTTACAGTGAGACAACTACCCCACGAGATTAACATGGTTTCTGGGGAGCACCTGAAGGTTCCAGAAGCTGCATAAATAATGTGGGAACATGTTTTTAGCCAGATGATACCAACAAGTTCACCAGATCAGAGAGGCATGAACCTCTGTGCCCAAGAGCTCTCTGAAAGGACCTTTGGAAATTTCTGCTCGCCTGACCAGACATAATGTGAATCGTTGAGAAGTGACTCAAACAATGACCTGAGAGAAGTATCACACAAGCTAGAGAGGACAGAACACACTCCAATACTCCTGAGAGGTGACCTTGAAAAGGATAAGACTAGGAAAGCAAAAATCCCAGCACCTTCTTATAAATGAAGATGACCTAAACCAGACTTTCTTGTAACTTTTTAAAAGACATGGAAGTCTGATCTTCCTTCTACTCCCTTGAAGATTTCTGGAGGAGTCTCAGGGTGTTTCTCAGTTCTGGCATGTTGACAGAAGGGGAGCAATGTTTAAGGACAGTGTTCGATGACAGTTGAGTAGTACACAGCAACACAGACAGTGAAGGACTGGTAGTGGAGGAGTTAAAACAGTCCAGCTAAAAGCTCTTTCTTCCTCGCTCATTTTTACAGCGTCTCAATTCTTGCAGAGTCATTATCTCACTAGTTATTCAACCATTATGTGGTCACCTTCGAAATTCATCTCTCTTCTGCCTAAATTTCAAATACACAAAAGAATTCTCAGAAAATCTCTGTCCCTCCTTCATTTCAAGATGAGCCCAGACTAATTGTTCCACGTCTTCGTTTGGAACGGTTTTGTCAAGTTGCCCTTTTACATTGTTACACTTTATTCCTTCATCATCAGGCGGGGACCAAACCTGTAATGCCTGAGTAAGGATGAGAATGCTCTTCTCCTCTAGGCAAAGGACCAACACAACTGGCTCACAGAGTCTGAGGCTCTATTCCCAGTCCTCTTTATGAGCTTGGGCTGCAGTAATCCACAGCTCAATTTCGGCCCTATGCAAATCAGGCACTTGGCGGATCTAAAAAGTATTTCAAAGCTTTTAAGGAAGCCCTCGCCAAGCTTCCACAAAGGAACAAAACCAGATGTTCTCTAGAGGATGGTGATGAAATTATACAAGTGCTTGGAAAGTCTGGGAGAGGAAAAGGGTCCTGCTGGATTTTTTTTTCAGGAGGGGATAAGGTTCTCAGTGACAAAGATACACGCCATTGTAATACGTTAGTGTATTACAAACAAAGCAGTCACGAAAAAGTGGTAAAAGCTCAGAATGAAACTGCTAGAGGGACAGAGATGGGAGAAATGGGTGATTGCTGCCCATACACTTGCAAGCAAGCAAGGGGGATCTAACAGAATACAGAGTGCTACAAAAAAAAACGTGTACAAGACAGACTCCAGCAATGCTGGAACTTGATAAGCTGTGAGGCAGCTCAAGACTCAGTCACAGGTAGGGAGACAGGAGCAAGAGGTTACAACCGGAGGTTGTTACGAGTCGCACTAAAATACAAACCCCAAGTCCTTTACTGCTAGGGAACAACTGAGACATTTAAGAATTGGTAAGAAAGAAGTTTCTAAAGCAGCACAGGTTAGCAGCCTGGAAAAGAAAAAAGTGCATAAATTGCTATGAGAGGAAAAAAAAGAAGAGCTGTTTGGGTTTTTTTGAGAAGATAAAACTTGAGACAGGATCTAGACTACCAGAAGGAGAAAGAGAGAGATACAAGAGGAGGAGGCAAAGGAGGAAGGATTTGGAGAATCAGCAAGGGCAGACAGCTGAAGTGTTTCAGTACCCTGGATAGGAAGTGGTTTGGAAATGTAAAAACCTCCTTAAATTCATCCCTTTGAAATTATTCTCAAGTCGTGACTCCTCAGAAAGTGCTCACAGCCCTTCTAACACAGCTGCACCATCCTCTGAGAAGCTCTGGAAGGGATTGGGGCAGGGGTAACACACAGTGGACCACACAATATGCATTGGTATCTTGTCATGCTGCTTTTCAGAGAAAGGCCATTTCACACCCAAAAGATAGGCTCAAACCTGCTGAAGTTCGGCTCAGACCAATGCATGGCATCGAGTCCTCTGACTCGGGTGACTCCATCACGTTTCTGTTCAGTGAAGCATTTCACTGAAGCAGAGATTCACAGAGTATCTTTGGTTGGAAAACACCTTTAAGATGGTCAAGTCCAACCTAAGATCAAGTCCAAACCAGGCAGACTTGCTTCTCTCCCAAACCTTCAGCTGACCGACCCTTAACCCCCTCCATGGTATGGCCAGAGGCCTCACAGCAGGCCACAGGCTGGGGCACGGCTGCGGCGACTCCCACTCTCCTGGGGCTGCGGGTTTCACTTCACCGCCGAGGTCACACTAGGCAGCGACAGGTCCTCACGGCACCTACTCAATAAACGCTGGAAAACCGCAGGTTCCTCCACCGTTCCGAGGCACCGGCTTGACCTTGCTGGCTCTGCCGGGCCACCCTCAGCTGAGCAACAACCGGGACCGCCCGCCCGCCGCTCCGAACAGCCCCTGAGGCTAAAATAACCGTGGCGGATCGCCCCCCGTCACACCTCCCGCTCCCCTCCCAGCTCCTCACAACCCCGTGAGAGCTCCTAACACGGGAGGAGGCCCCAGCCTGCCTTTCCCCCCGCCCTGGACCGTGGCTCACCGGAGATACTGCGCACACAGCAGGCTCATCCTCCGCCGCTCGCCGCCTCGTCCCGCCGCGGCTCTCACAGCCCGGGCCGGTGCGCCGCCCGCCCGCCGCTCCGAACAGCCCCTGAGGCTAAAATAACCGTGGCGGATCGCCCCCCGTCACACCTCCCGCTC
>JAOXOE010000698.1:7419374-7430293 GCA_028565055.1 Phoeniculus purpureus
GGGGTTGTGGAGTCTCCTTCTCTGGAGACGTTTAAAACCCGCCTGGATGTGTTCCTGTGCGACTTGGTCTAGGTGATGCTGCTGTGGCAGGGGGCTTGGACTGGATGATCTTTTGAGGTCCCTTCCAATCCCTGATGTTCTGTGATTCGGTGAAATGGCATCAGGAAACACATCTTGACTGATTTCACTCATCTCACCTCAAGTGAATGACCTTTCCTGTTCCAGATTCTCCTACTGGTTCAGTAACTGATAAACTCCAACACCCTGTTTTTCTTCTGCACAAGTCTCTCACTCATCCACAAGCCAGGATGCACCAGCACCCGCTGCAGACACCATCATATGAGCACATCTGTCTCTAAACACCTCGGAAACAATTCAGTTTCCCTCTGAACTGTTACCTAATTTGGGTGTTTTTACTTATAAATGAAAGCAGAAAGGGGTTGAGGGCACAAATGTCCAAACAAGTCAACAACGACAGAAAGAACCGAACCAGAATGTTCAGACCCCCTCAAACTGTCTGCAGAATCACTGAAGCGCTTAGTTGGAAAAGACCTTTAAGACCGTCAAGTCCAACTATTAACCTAACTGTCCCAAGGCCACTGCTAAACCCTCTCTCTAAGCTCCAGATCTCTGTGACTCTGAAACATGTCCAGGGATGGCAATTCAACCCACTCCCTAGGCAGCCTGTTGCAAGGCCTGATGACCCGTTCCATGAAGAAGTTTTTCTCATGTCCAACCTAAACCTCACTTGGCACAATGTCTGAAGATTTTAATGACTGTGGGTCTGCAACTTGGCTTTGTGGGCAGAGCTCTCTGCTATCATTGAAGATCCCTGGGAAATATTCCTTAAGCTTGGGCACACCTGAGTTCCTGCTCACCGTTCAGTTCCACAGTTAGTTGATCAGGGAATGGTTAACATTCAGTGTGCTGTGATCTCACCTCCACTGAATGTTCTTTCCAGCGCAAAGCACCACATGCCGCTGTTTCCATCAGTACCGGGGCAATGTTTTGTACGTGCTGATCTGGAGGGTAACAGAGGTGAGCCAGGTTCTCCACCTTCCTAATTTGAAAATAAATTAACTTCCATCTTTCTATTATCTAAATGAATGAGCTGCACTGTCGCTGCTTGTCAGCCAGTAAGCAAAATCTGGCTTGAAAATTCAATTTGAATTTCAAACCACTAACTCATCAAGGCAAAAGAAATGGTACTTCACACACTGTGTGTCTGACCTTTGGGGTCTATACGCCTGTGTAAAATGGGAAAAACACTGTTCCCCGCTCACTCACTTGAAAGACAGAAGTGATGGTGCTGTAGCAGCTCAGTAGAGACAGATGCTTAAGTTCATCATACTCTGCCTTTGTTAATACTAGAACTAGAGGCCTTCAAGTAATTTGAAATATTAACCAGCTTCATTGTAAACTGCCAGAGGAAATGCAGCAGAGCTCCCATACATAAAGCACATTAATGATTCATAAGGCTGCAGAATGAACAATGCTAACTCGAAAAAGGATGCAGTTAAGGAAGCACATCCAGCCTTCCCTTGAGCCCTCATTCCATGTGCGATGGCAGTTAGATAGGCATGCACCGTTTCCCAGGCCAGCTGTCCAATGGGACATGGCATGCTTTTGCGTGATCTCAGATCTCGGTGCCATATCTCCTTCGGGAACAGCAAGTCCTTAGTCTTCCATTTGGTGAGGTTTCAAAGCAATGCTGCTTGCAAAACCACCGTCACATCACCAGCAAACTGCAGCATCATATGGATAAACAGCAGATTTTACTCTCTGTCCTTCAAGTCTTGCGACCCAAGAGGGGTATGAGCAGTTGTCAGTGCTCCTCAGAGTCTGGTTTAGATCTGCCCCCTACTCAGTCTGCAGAAAGCTGTCTTGGTTCTTCAGAAACAACCCATAGGAGCAGAGCCAGCACAGAATCACAGAACACCTTTGGCTAGAAGAGATGCTGTATATCATCGAGTCCAACCACTGACCTAACACTGCCAAGACCTCTGCTAAATCATGTCTCTCACACTACATCACCACGTCTTTTCAATCCCTCCAGGGATAAGAACTCCACTGCTGCCATGGGCAGCCTGTTCCCTGTTGGGGTTGCTGTGACCCAAGTGCAGAACGTGGCACTTGGCCTTCTTGCACCTCAGACCCCTCTGTAGAATCTCCCTACCCTCAAGGAGAGAGACCATGAACTTGAGTTTCAGTCACGTACATCACAAGCACCCAGAAACATTTTCTTAGTCCAGAAGTGCTTTACGAGGTCCTCTGTTCCTTTTCCAGCCTCACACGTCCTTGCTGCTTCAAAGCAGTATCTTTTTTCCAGTTCCGTGCTGTAGAGCCGCTCAGGTGCTCACAGCAAATACACTTGACTGCACCCTTTGCTAGCTTTAAAGGAAGAAACAACCCCCTGAACTGCCTGCTGAGTACATGGCTTCCTGAGGCTTGGAACTCAGTCGAATCAAAGCCAAAGCTAAGACACTGCACAGCTATGGGACTATTTCAATGCCAAATCTTAGCACACAGGCCCCAGCCCTTCGCGCTGCAGAGCTGTTCAAAAGAAGGCAGCTAAAAGCCTTTATGAAGGGGAAAAAAATACTTTTCCACTCTGCTCATACTCACACACAGCTGAAATGTTTTCACTCAAACTTTCCAAAAAATTCACCTTTGAGCAGAATCCAAGGGCCTCGTTTGAACAATTTTTTAACTTTCTGCAAGGAATAAATATTTTAATCATATTAAAAGGCATTGCTCAACTACAAACTTGACCGTGGGCAATCCTCCTCAAGTCAGTTCCTTGCGTCCCTATTTACATTGTCGTGAGACCAGAATCAACACCAGTGCCTACCCAGAACTAATAAAATTTGTGACTCCCTTGTCCAACAAAGCACTATGGAAGACAGAAAAAAGCAGGCTAATATACAGTACTGATAAAAAAGAACAGTGCTATAAAAAAGCAGAACAAAATACCTCAAACTTGAAGCTTCCTACCAAAATCTTTATGTCACAAGCCACATGAAAAATGGTGGAAAGAGAGAATTTCAGAAGTATGTGAGGGGAGAGAGGACAATGGCTCCCCATCAACCCGCTCTGGCCATGGTCCTTTCAAGATAGTAGCAGTCAGGAATAGCTTTGTGGGGAAGATGGTACAAACCAGCTGTAATGGGTCACGGGTTTAAGCCTGAAGAGGCAGTGACCAAAGCATTCAGATACTGCACAGTGCTTGAAAGGAGGAGATAACAGGGCATCAACAAAGTGAAAGTTGCTTATGCAGCTGAGATCACTGTTTCTAAACAGTGGAACCATGTTCCTTTATCTGGTGATTGCTTCATAGATGAATAGACAAGTGTGTGCATAAAGGAAAAGCAGGGAGATAAAGGAAGAAATCGGGGAGCTCTATCTGGAAACAACTCATTTTTCCATCTTTTACACACACACACACACACACACACTTCCATTTAGTGCCACCACTGTTGCGAACACCAAGTGTTCTGATACAGCTCCTAGACAGCATCATGCGCTTCACATCTCTGGTTTACACCTAAGTAAGGGTTAATAATCACACTGGTCATGGCACAAACACCTATTTGGTTGATTTAGCAAAATTCTCCCAAAGAAGCTTTCAATCACAGATCTGTTATTTGTATTGTTGGCTAGTTAGTACTCGATCCTCTCCCTCATTCCCAATTTATTTGCCATACTGCATATTCTTTTCTAACAAGCTTCAGTTTCCAGAGCAAGAAATGCAACTGTTTGAGTAAATGAACTCTCAAAAGTTCCCATTTACAAGCAGAACTTCATTTTTCCCTCCTGCTGTGTTCTGTTTTGCTTTGGTTACAGATACACTGCACACAGACCTTTTACGGCCCCATTACAATATGTTTTAACAGTATAAATCTCTGTTGACTATGAGGATTTTCATCTCCTTCATTCTTATTCTAGAGTCTTTTTTGTTTTCCCTCCTAAAAAACAAACAGTTTCTCCCCTAGAAGCCTGTATCTCTTTAGTATCCTTTAATCCAAGCACTCCCCAGAGGACTCCAGGCTTAGTAAGTATATTGAAGTGTCTATTATTTAGGATACTGGGAGTGCTTCCCACTCAGTCTAGCGCCTCCCATTCCTCTGAACGGACTTTTGCCAGCCTAGCTCTGTATTTATATCTAACTAGTTGAAAGCCCAAGGACTCTGTCCCTCCCACCCATTGGGCTATAATCAGATGGCATGTCCTTGGTTTGACTCACTCACTTCACCCATACATAGTTTCCAGAAAGAGTAAATGAAGACTTTCAGTTTAAACGCTGTTCCTACAACAAATCCTACTAATCACATGTTTGCAGTGGCATGATGTATGTTAGAGATCATGATTAAAACCCCTGAAAGCAACTCCATCACTTGGACTTTAAACATGAGGAGTATCTGCACAAAGTCACATTGGGAACTGCAAACCCCAAACCAAAGCTGGGCATTTCTGAATGACGGGCACAAACACTCTTAAGCTCTAAGCACTCATTAAAACAATCGGGGTAAATGAATCCTAAATCTATTACTATCACAGATTATCTAATATGCTTTATTTAATCCTACATGACTTCTGTTCAACCGAAAACCAATGTTATCCTGTACAGTGGGACATATTGCAAATGTTTAGAAATCCCTAAAACCAGTATTAAGAAGCCTGCTGAGTGACAGTCACGTAAGAGAACACTTCTGGAGGCCGAAGACTGTTGAACCCGGTGGAGAGATTTCTAAAACAAATTCTTGCAAGTTTTGCTGCAAAATGAGCACTGAGAAGGCTGGGCTACTGTCCCCACCTTTTCCCCAGTGCTCAAGCAACAGTGAGCCAGCATTGTTATCTTTTTTGCTTCCCTTCATTGGGTTAAAAGAGAAATAATTGAAGTGAAGCAAGAATTTGGCTTATCTGCAGGTCTCTTGTTTTCTTTGATGCTACATTCGTTCTATCTGATTTCATCAAATCCTACAAGGATTTTATTACCCTCTTATAGCCCCTACAGAGCCAAGCAGGCACCATGAAATCAGACGACTCCTCCTCAGCTCGCTTTGGAGTGCTGTTCAGATTTGCAGGGAAGAGCAAAGAACAAGAGACTTCTAAGCAAATACGTCACAATTAAATTTAGAAATACATATGTTGGTCCCTGTGCAACCACATGATGTTTTCCATTGTACATATCACACAAACTGTGAAAATTTCAGGGCTTTGGTAAATCCCACAGCTTTGAACAGAGCACTCTCTAAATAGGAAGGGATGTCTTTTGAGCACAGAGCAAAGAAAACCGGGTTTGGGTCTTTTGAGTTGTTGTTTTTTGCTGTTTGTTTTCACCTTCCCCATCTCTGTCCCATAATCAGATACAACAGTCTGTACACCAGTGAATTACCTGGTTATTTTGACCATGTTCCTCAGGTGGGTCAAGTCAATGAAGTTGAAAGGGACTGAGTAAGGATCTCCCCACATTTTTGAATCACAGAATCACAGAACTTTAGGCATTGGAAAGGACCTTGAAAGACCATCTACTCTAATCCCCCTGCCACAGCAGGATCACCTAGACCAAGCTGCACAGGAAAACAACAGAAAGGCAGTTTTGAAATGCAAATATCAAGATATTTACTTTTAACACCCATTCGGTTTCTCTTGTGAACCACAGCAGTGGAGCAAGAGCATTACAGGGAGATGCTCAGTAAAGTTGTTAGATGCAGTGCCACCCACTCAACACCAACAGCATTGTTCCATACACGCCTGTCCCTGTCCTAGCTCACTTAAACTTCTGTTTTCTCTGGCATTAGAGCAAGTAACCCTCCTGCAGTGCCCTAAACCAGTAACCCAGACAGCACATCCACCTCTCCTCTCTCGGCTATACTGCCTGTGTAAGAACAGTGCTAAGGCTCCCGCAATCAGAACACCTCTATAACAAGAAAGTGGGCACAAAACATGGTTCTGGAAGTGACTTATTTTGTTAGGGGAGGAAAAAATGGTTTTACCAGCATAAGACACCATTAACCTTTTCTGCTTTATGCTGTTACTACATTTGTCTTCTACTTGTTGCAAACCGAGCTTTCTGAAGTCAACATTCCTAACCCCAGATCAGGCAAAACATAGCATTCATCTTTCTTTGCTGTTCAGTTATTTAATATTCACTTGTGAGATGCCTCAGAACTTGATCCCTCTACTGACTCTCCTTATTTTCATATCTTTGAAGCTTCTCACCTCTGCTGACACTTCTTCCCATAGATCAATGCCTGCCAGAAGCCCCGATGGTGAAGTTCACTACTAGACTTCTATTTTATGTGCTACCATTTCAAAGTGATAACCCCAGGTTGGAGATGCACCTTTCTTCTACTGCCAAACAGGCACCTGCAATGTCAGGTCCTGCAGGACACGAGCAATATTTCCGTTACTAACCAAAGTTTCAATGATTCACAGCCTGGCATTGATGCGTATCACCAGTGCTGTATAACTTGCTTGCTTGCTCTCACTGGTCTTTGCCCCACATCCCTCCCATTGTTCGCCCTACGCATGTCCTGCCTTTTAACTGCCATTACATTCCTGGAGAAAAGACTTCTCCCCCTGTGCCAAGGTTCCAGGACAAGACGGTACAAACCTTTGCAGTAACCTTTAGGTGCTATTCTGATGCCAAAGCAGAATCTGCAAAGTCCAATGGTCATGGCAACCGATGGCACACTGATGGAGATTAGTAGAGCACGAGCCACTCAAACACATTTAGGTCAATAGCTATCCAAAACTAAAGAGAAATCCCTCTTCCTACACGTGCTTTTGCTCCTTGGTTGCTTGCAGCGCTAGTCCCTGTATCACTTCCTTGAAGGAGTGCTGCTGCTGCCTTCAGTGGATTCGCTTGCAAGGGAAAGGTGACAGGATTAGATCCACAGGCTGTAAACACTTCAGCACCCTCTGGGATTATGTTGGTTTATTATTATTGGCAGACGGTGCTCAGACAGCAAAGACATTCATGTAAGGATACTTGTTCCTATTTCCAGCTCTATTACATCTATTTTTACTTGAATTCATTTAAAGGCAACATTTCCAACCTAGAAACAAAAAGCAGGAAGGAGATGGAAGTCCACAGTGCTGGAGACTCTAGACAATGATGGGAAACGGTCCATGTTTTGACAGTTCCCCCAATTCTCTTCCAGATGATCTTTAGTGGAGAATTTGACCAAGTCCAAAAAGCAAAATAAAAACACAAACAAAACTCTGTAAGGGGGGAAATCCTCTTGTATTCCAACACTAACGGAGTGGAAAAATTTTGATAGAATCCAAGTCTAGACCCTTATGTTAGAAAAAAAAAAAGCCTATGTAAAAGTGGGAAGGGTACAGTGACAAGATGTAACAAGAACAAATGATTTTGCTTTCCACTTGGAGAAACCCCGCTGCTTGCCTCCACGAGAAATTACAAACAAATAAAGTGATCACTTAGGGTATTTGGTGAAGGGTCTGTTCAGGTACTCAGATATTTTAAAGGGATGGCTGAACATAGTGCAGACTGTTTTAGGGACACGAGGCTTCGCATCAAATCAACTACGGAGATCTCCAAAAAAAATGTCCTTTAGTACATAGGTGCCTTCCTAATAAACAAACACGTAAACATAAAAGCCCAGCTGGATTAAAGCTAAGAAAACCTCAGTGTCATCTAGTGGTAGGACAAGGGGCAATGGGTGTGAGCTGGAACATAGGAGGTTCCATATAAATATCAGAAGGAACTTCTTTGCAGTGAGGGTGACAGAGCACTGAAACAGGCTGCCCAGGGGGGTTGTGGAGTCTCCTTCTCTGGAGAAATGTAAAACCTATCTGGATGTGTTCCTGTGTGACTTGGTCTCGGTGGTGATGCTGCTGTGGCAGGGGGATTGGACTGGATGATCTTTCCAGGTCCCTTCCAATCCCTAATGTTCTGTGATTCTGTGAAAACCTACCAAGAAGCCAGACCGTAGACTGGGAGTGTGCTATTCTAAACAAGCATCTAGTTTACTGGCAATGGAGCCAGCTCATACCCCGTCCATTGCAGGGCGCATATTTCCTCAGTAAAAAGCAAGTAACAACTTTGCGTTTGGCAAGGCTGAGCGCTGTAACACTGTTCAAGCAGAAGCAACTGCTTTGTTCTCCAGAGCTCAGCTGGAAACATACCAATAAACAGGATGGAAGATACTCTCTGCCAGGGAATGTTACAGACAGCACATTAAGTGTGCAGTATTTTACTGGGCTCAAGGAGATGAGCTGGATTGGAAATCAAAACCTAGAGAAGATAACTAATAATTACGCAGCTATATTAAAAAACACCAAAACACACCAAAACCAAGCTAAAGGTTATGTCACTTCAGGTTATAAGCTGAATACTGATGAGATCCACGGAGGAACAATTCCTACAAGACACTACTTTGGAGTTGCCCACAACTGAACTGTCAGGAGCTATCGATGCTTTTGTCAGTCCTGCCATCCACACAACAGGGATTTTACAGCATCCCCAAAGACTACTTATAGATTTTTCCTGGATTAAACCTCCAAGCAAGAAGCGGAATGACTCCACATCTTCCTCTTCCCCCAAATGTGCGTCAGTTATCCTTTATGGATTGTTTTCTTAGCCTTTTGCTTGCAAAACAAAAAGAAAGCAAAGAAGCTTTATTATCTTTTATTTTTTAATCCCAGAAGAGCAGATTTAAGCTCTTACTGCAAACCAGACCTGTGTTTATCACTGCAGCATGGTGCGATGCGTCAGTTGATAATTCGGCACCCGCTTAAGAAAAGGAATTCTGCTTATTTTTTGTTCCACAAGTTAGTCCAAAGCCAAGCATGAAGTTGCACTATCCCTCCAACTTTATTGGAGAAGTAAGAACCAAGGAGAGAAGGAAAACACCCAAATAATCACAGATTCACAGAACATTAGCGATTGGAAGGGACCTCGAAAGATCATCCAGTCCAATCCCCCTGCCAGAGCAGGATCACCTAGACCAAGTCGCATAGGAACACATCCAGGCGGGTTTCAATCCCAGTCCTCTTTTCTGGGTAAGTGGTTGTATGTTAACAAGAGTTCTGCACAGGAAACCACTGCTTCTTTGCTTTCCCAAGGCAAGTTTCTTGCTCTTCTGAGAGGGCTCCAGACTTCATCATGCATTTATTTTCCCTCCCTCCTTCCCCCGACCCCTTGATGATAGTATTTGGCAGGAACTTTTAATTAAAGATTAAAAAAAAAGTACAAATCCAGTCTGCCTTTGTGCTACCCCAGCAAACCTCTCTGGGGAAATGATGTTCTTTGCTCAGCAATTCCTGTTCAGCTCAGGGTGCCAACACGAGGAAAACAGCTGGAGCCACTTCCTATGCTCCATTCAGGCCCGGCGGCCTCGGAACAAATCCTCACAAAAAGAAACAGAGCCTGAAACTAACAAAGAATCATTGCCAAAGAAAGGCATGATGGCTTTTGTAAGACTGTATTTTCAGATCTTAATTTTTTTTAAATAGCATTCAGCCTCGCACAATAACTCTGAACTCATTAACAATTGATCCAACTACGGCCAAAGCTGTGGAAAAGCTCCACATCGAGTGACGACCAGAACAACCGCTTTAACCAATAAAGGGAGTCTGTGGGGGAACAACCTGGGTAATGGGCTGGAGGCGCCCAGTTTCAATATTTGTGAGGAGTTCCCCCTCAAGAACTTCTTTAACACCTAAAATATAAAGATGATACAAACGTAAAAGCGTTGCGGTTGTACCTTCACATTGGGAAGGGGATTGATAATCAAGCGGCCGTAACCCTAATAGTTGCCATTCAGACACCCAAGAATATGGTCCAGTTTAATACAAAACACCAAGAGCTTGTCCAATCCCTTTGCACTCCATAGAAAATCCAAACTACACAGCTATTGCCGCATGTCCCCCCCAAGCTTCAAGATTATTTCAGTGGACATTATTTATCTCCTAAGAAACACAAGGTCTAGTATAGGGAGAGCCAAGATCTGATCCAAGGATTCCAGCCATGAAGTCCTGCTATTCTAGACCAGATTGCTCCTTGGGCTGCAATGTGAAAAATCCATGTATTACTTGCTTCTAAATCTCAACATGCAAAGCATCTGAGATCACAGCTGAGCTCTGGAAGGGACCCAGGAGCTAAACCTCCAAGGAAATCAGGCAATGCTGATAATAGGGTTCAGGCAAGGATATATATTCAGGTTTTACTACACCAATACTCGATAAACGCTCCAGCCTTGCATTTTCCCCCTTTTTTCAGCTTTGCTCCTTTCTTCCTTTCAAGGAAATACAACCTTTTAAAGGCTACTTCTCATCACTAATCACATCTAGATAATCCTTACTAACTCAACCTTTACAACAGTCTGGCTACTAATAGCTTAGTGAGGAGGGGAGGAAGAGAGGAGAGAGCAGTGCTGCACCTCAAAGGTAACAGACTTCACTGTCTGGAACTCTGTCCTTCTAGGGCATCACAACAATCACACTGCTTGCATCAGGATGACAGGATGGGCCCCTTCCTTCTCTCCCCACCCCCTGGTCTTAAATTACTGTGGATTTCCTTCACCGTAACCACTCAACCTACTCAGCAGAGAAACAACTCATTCTTCTGGTGCAGCTGAGGGATGAGGAAAGCTATTCCTCCAACAGGACTTAGAAGAATGGAAGCAAACACCCTGAGTAATATTCAACCCATTATACAAATGTTGATTAACACAAATCACAGAATCACAGAATCATCATGGCTGGAAAGGACCTCCAGGGTCCAACCTTTATCCTATTGTCTAACTGCTAGACCATATCCCTAAGCGCCGCGTCCACTTGTTCCTCAAACACCTCCAGGGACGGTGATACCATCACCTCCCTGGGCAATCTATTCCAGTACCTAACCACCCTCTCAGTAAAGAACTTCTTTCTAACATCCAATCTAAACC
>JAOXOE010000698.1:7430393-7478673 GCA_028565055.1 Phoeniculus purpureus
GTTGCAGGCGGATTGGACTAGATGATCTTTTGGGGTCCCTTCCAATCCGTTATGATTCTATGATTCTATGATTCTATACTTTCATGAAAAGACCTGGCAACACTGCTTAACCCAGCTTCTGGGAAGAAAAAGGGATGGTTTGGAGTCCTCACAAGTGAAGAAGCAAAGGGAATAGACTCATTCCTGTAGGTCAGTACATATGATATGCTTAATCAGAAGGATGGGTCCTCTGTTTTTATCTGTCTAAACTAGAAGAAAGCTGCCACTCAAAGGATTTGTTACCTGCCAAACTGAGGGAGTGTGTTGCTGCCAGAGACAGTGTTCACAGCCAGGCTGTTCTATGCTGTGGGGATTTGAAGGAGGCTGAAACCAGAGACTGAATTCATTTCTGTGGGACTTAATATCTGCAATAAGCTGTTTCTTCCTCAAAGCTACATTATTTCACCACAGGGTGGTTAATTGTCTTGTCACAGCAGGATCAGATCTTTGCTTTAAAAAAACCAAACCCGTAACAACAGGGTATAATTTTGGCCAATAATAAAGTAGTCAAAATGTGTAGAAATGTCTTTGTGCAGGCACCTAACGATACCTTTATAGATGTAAGAGTGATGTGAATTGTCAGGGTAACCGTTGACCTGAACTTGCCAAACTTTCAGGCTGCTGTGTGGTGGGGACTAAGAAATGAAGCTGAGTTGACTGTTTTCTCTTACGCATGAAGAAACATCTCATGTTTCAGGCATCTACCCCTCTCCAGGGTAAGGATGGGCTTTTTCTTTTGTGTTACCACCATGAGGCAGATGACACAGGAAGCTGTGTGAGCAAGGGGAAAGTCATTTTGGGGAGAAAAATCACTGGTTTGCACATTGCTGCTGGAGGTTTTGGGTCTGCCCTCAGCACATCCTTAAGGTCCTGGTGCTGTTGACAAACAGAAGAAAAGAGTAGTCTGAAAAAGAACTGAAATCACTTTTCACTGAAGGCATCTACAGCTGCACAGGCTTTTCACACTTGGCCTTCTGCAAACATTCCAGCTGCAGAATGGGATCACATCATTAGGATTTGCTTTGCATGTAGGACAAAGCTGCAGCTCTGCAGCCTCTGTTTCCCAAGTCTTCCTTCAATTCTGGGGGGACATAACCTCTGCCTAACTGGGCCATGCTTGCTTAGAGCTAAGGGGGAAGGAAGACGTAAGGGGAACACAGCCCATGTTGTTGTATCCACAGATGAGGCAAAGTTGGAGGTGTGTGTTTCTCCTGAATGTACCACGTTGCCTCCTAAAAATGTGATTGTGGCTCAGCTTGAGCGTGCCGGATATAGAAAAGCCAACCGCCAGCTCTCCACATCAAGCGTAACTTGGTAGCGTTACTTCCCATCTTCCCAAAGTGGGCGGCCCCCGTGGGCAGCAGAAACATTATGGGCATGTGGAATTGGCTGCACAACCCTACAGAGCTGTTCCTTCCATTTGGTTAATGAATCAAAGCATAAAAGCAACATGCAGCAAACTAACCATGAAAGAAAAGCCTCATTAATGTATCATTCTAGAAAAACAATTATAAAGGTTGTCCTGAAGGGCAAACAGGAGGAACCAATTTTCGTTAATTGCTCAGGAAGATGTTTACAAATTGCAGAAGCTTCTCAAGTTTTGGTGCAGAGGCGCTGACCTCTGGATGTTCTTTAATTAATTTCACTGTTTTCCTAGGATGTTCCTCTTTGTTAAACGCAAATACCAGTCGTGGTGCCACCTGCTCCAAGTTTGTGCTGGAGGAACAAAGCCCCAGTGAGACGTGCTGTGATGGGGCCCTTAGAGTTCATTAGAGACTTTATCTTGAAAAAGATTTAACTGCCCAAATCCTATTAACTTCTAAGAGTGCTGTGATTACTATGCCCCTTTCAAGATCGTGACTCTCTGCTCCGTTTGGGTGAGTCCCCCCCCTGCAGGGCTGAGTCCAGCTCTGGGCTCCTGAACACAGCAGGGACGTGGAGCTGTTGGAGTGAGGTCAGAGAAGGCCCCAGAAATGCTTTTGCAAGGGGAGAACCTGGAGCTATGGGGACAGACAGGGATAGTTGAGGGTGTTCAGCTGGAGAAGAGAAGCTCTGGAGAAACCTTAGTGGGGCTTTTGAGTGCTTAAAGGGGCCGATAAGAGAGATGTGAACTGAGTTTTCAGCAGGGGCTGCTGTGACAGGACAAGAGGTGATGGTTAAACAGAGAGGGAGATTCAGACTCAAGAAGTAATTGTTGATGCTGAGAGTGGTGAGACTCTGGCCCAGGTTGCCCAGGGAAGTTGGAAAAGCACCATCCCTGGAACCATCCCAGGTCAGGTTGGACCTTGGGGCTCTGAGCAACCTGCTGTGGTTAGGAACGTCCCTGTTCACTGCCGGGAGTGGGACTGAAGGAGCCTTAAATGTGCTGTCAACTCGTCAATCTTGTGACTCCATGACCACTTCTGGGGCGGTTCGGGACCGCAGCATCACCCCCTCTGCTCCCACCCCGGGGGCAGGGCTGGGGAGCTGCTCCTCCTACTCCTCCTACTCCTCCTCCCCGTTCTCCCGCAGCACCAGCCGCCCCGCACAGCCCATCATGGCTGCGTACAGTGAGCTTCGACCCCCAACCCTTCTCTTCCTCCTGCTCTTCCTTTTCCTGCTGCTGGGCTGCTGCGGCTCCAGCGAACCCCCAGAGCCCCCCGAGCCCCCCGAGGTGCTCCCGGAGCCGCTGCCCGAGTCTCGCCCGCAGCCGCCCACGGTGCTGGTGGCCATCATCGCCCGCAACGCCGCGCACACGCTGCCGCACGCCCTGGGCTGCCTCGAGAGGCTGCATTACCCCAAGAGCCGCATCGCCCTCTGGTAGGTGTCTGCGGGCTTCGACCGACCGGCACCGGGGGTTTTTCATCCCCAGTCCCCCAGGAAAAGGGCTTTGCAGGGAGAGCATAAAGTAGGGGTGTGCGGGTGAAAAGGGGCTTTGTTGGAGGTTGTGGGTGCGAGATGGGCTCGAAGATGCTTTCAGGGAGCTCAGAATGGATGCAGTTGGGACAGGGTGAGGGGTGCGTGTGTGTAGACGGAATATTAGAGAGATTCGGGAACTGGACAATCTGCCTTTATAAGGGTAAAATTAAAAAAGACCACGTTCTTTCCTTTTCAACTTACTGGGAGAAGGAGGAATCGCTTGGAAGGACCCAAACCAGGTTTTAAGGGCGGGAATGGTGCTGCTACAGGGCTTGATGCAAAGTTACCAAAGTCAGCGTTCGGTCGGTGAAGTTCTTTACGGGCTCAAAGATGCATTCAGGGAGCTCAGCATGGGGGCAGCTGGGGGGCAGGGGAATGTGTGTGGGGATGGAGGAATCGAAGTGCTTTGGGAACCTGGTCAGTGTGCCTTTATTTGTAAGGGTAAAAAGAAAAAAGCTCCAACAATCTTTGCTGTCGACTTACTCGGAGAAATAGGAGTTGCTTGGAGGGCTGGGAATTGATCAGCAAGATCAAACAAAACTTTCTGGACTCAAAGATGCATTCAGGGATTGCAGCATGGGGGCAGCTGTGGCAGGGGAATGTGTGTGGGGTTGAAGGAATTAGAGCAATTTGGGAAGCAGTCAGTCTGCCTTGATTTGGAAGGATAAAAAGGAAAAAAACCCTACTACCCCCGCCCAATCTTTCGCTTTCAACCTTTTGGGAGGAACAGAAATCGCTTGGAAGGACCCGAACCAGATTTACAATGTCGTAATGGTGTTTGGTGCTGTAGGGCTTGAGCCAAAGTTCACTTAAATCAGTGGGGAGACACTTGATGAGGACCATTAGAAAAATCCAACTTTATTAAGGGATGTGGGGAAGACCCTTCCCTCCATCACATCCCAAATAACACCACCATTAGATGTTCCTGTGTGGGTGTTCTTTTTCTTCAAGTAATCTACAAGTTTTGCAGAAAAAACTTCTGTGCCATGGCTTTTTTTGCCCCCCCATTTGTATTTAGGGTGCAGCTAAGCACAGATCCTGAAAGTGCAGAATGAGTTTGGGTTTGTTGTTTCTCTTCTGAAGTCCTACAGAGCATCAGTTGGTTCTATCACTTTTTTAGTGCATAGCTTGCATTATCCGTAATTTTTTTAAGGTCTCTGCAGGGTTGTGGGGACTGTTTGTGAAATAGTGTAAGATAACATGTCCTGTTCAGCTCCCAAAGAAATCGAGCTTTTTCAGAGCCAGTGTGTACACGACACAGAGGACCCACCAAGAGGAAACTCGCACATGGTATCTGTAGAGATACTTGAGAACAAATACAGTCTGTTCTCTTGCAGAAGAGTCTCACGTTTCGGACTTTGTGCCTGACCAAGTTCTTTCAACAAATAAACTCCAGGACTTACCTGTATCACTGGCCTAGCTGGGTGTGAAGGGCCACGAGGTGATGGTTGTCAAAGAGCTGTGTTCTTCCATGCCCACTGATACACAACTTCAAAATTTTCTTAAGTCAGCATTTTAGAAAGATCAAAGGTGTGTCTTGAGAATGAAAATTAAGCACATTCATCATCTCTTCAACTCCCACATGCTCTTGGTTGCTCTCTGCTGCTCATATGCAGCAGGTTCCTCAGATTTCTAGGGTGGAAGTTTTAGGGGTGACACTAAATATGGGGTAGGAGACAATGAACGAGTTAAAGCTCACACTTAATTGTCCTTTTGCAACGTATGTCCATAAAGCCCCAACCTTTGTTAGCCTGACACTGTACACTGAACAGTCTTGCGCTCCCTTCAGCCTTAATTCTGACTAGTTCAGTTGCTGTGGTTGTGAGCAACCTCAGAAGGACTCATTGGCTACTAATGAGCTGAGCAGGCCAGTTGGGCCAACGCCAGCTGGCACGTTGTGACCCATGTCCTTCAGTTAAACGTTTTCCTTCCTTTATTTTCTTCCCCCTCTGAGAATCAGGAAGCTGAATCCAAACTGCCTCCTGGGGGTGGTTCCTGGCCTGTATTAACCCATGTCTCAGAGAGTATTGGAGGGCACTGGCCAAATCCTCTGTCCCAAGGTTATTCTAGTGACTTAATAATGGGAATTCCTGTTGCACAGGTCTTTGCTCTGGCCTGCCTTAGGTTATTGGGATAGACTTGGTAGGAGGCAGACTGTGATCTTGCCTTTGATGCTGACTACCAAGGTGGGACTCATAGAATGGTTGGAAGAGACCTCAGAGATCCTCTAGTTCCAACCCCCTACCATGAGCAGGTACACTTCTCACCAGACCAGATTCCCCAGAGCCCCATCCAGCCTGGCCTTGAACGCTTCCAGTTCACCCACAACTTCCTTGGGCAACCTGTGACAGTGTCTCACTACCCTCAGCGAGGAACTTACTCCTAATTTCTAACTTAAATCGTCCTCCTTTCAATTTGTAGCTGCGTGTGCATCCTTGTGGAAGAGGAGTGGGTTTTACTCACAAGTTACATCATCAAATTGCCCTAACTTGCTTTTGGGTGGTTTTGGGGTGTTTTTGTTGTTACAATTATTTGATTATTCTCTCTGTTTAATTGTTTTATTTGAGATCACTCAGTTACAGGTAAGGGGTGTTTTCATAGTGGTGTGCTGTCAACTGTGCCCTTATACTAACCTTGGAATGACACATCCTCTTGGAAGCGCCAGTTAGGTTCTTTTGTGCTTGAAAATCTGTGCTGTGTTCACAGATCAGGGTGTCCTTGCGTTTCAGAAAGGATAACAAGAACCATAGGTGAGATAGGTGCAAAGTTGGAATAAGTCCCACCTGAGAGATCACAGAATATATTAGCACACTGTTTCCAATGAGCCAATGGTTTCAACTTAAAATAATTAGTTGTAGCTGAAAATAGAAGCTGAGGAGATCAGTATAATGGGTAATTAGTGTAGAACTAGCTGATGATACTCTTAGCTCAGCACTTTCTTACACTCTAACAGCTTTCTTTTCAAACGCGAAGTACTTCTACACAGAGTACGACTTCTAGTAAGACGCTGGGATAATTTGAAACTTTAATGGCTTTATTACTCTCTGGGCTTTCAACTGCTCCATGTTTTCTGTCCTTGTTTCCATTTGTGCAGCAAGGTCACTTCAGTCTTCATGGTCAGAATTAATCATGCAGGAATGCCGAAGTTCCAGGCTGCTGGCTCTGTCTCTCCTGCTTCTGTCTGCCAGTGTCTTGCATCTAATGTTTAAAATTGGCTTACCTCTGCCCTGCCTTTCATGTGACAATAACAATGATAAGAATAATAATGCTTGGGGTTTAGGAATTGAATTGGCTTTTCACTTGGCTTGTCATTTAAACTGTGAGATTTAGTTCTCATTTGTATTTGGTAATATTTTAAATAGGTTTATTATATAGATTTAATGACAGTCATAGACTGAGCAGAGCTGCGAGTGGGATGGGACTTGCATAGCCTCAGAGTTACAGTTAAGGTGATGTTTCTGCTGTGCCAGGTGTTGTATGGGATCGTTCTTCCAAGGAACTTGTATTTAGATGAAGAAAGAATGCAAGAGAAATACTTCCATTTTCTAGCTGAGGAAACTTAAGAAGAAAGGTCAAGTAACCTACACAAGATTCTTGGATTTAGTAAGACTGTGGATAATACTAATAACTGGCTTTCCATGACTCATCTGTCTTACTAAGGTCACTTTTACGCTAAAATTCGGTAAATTTACATAAGAAATGGAAAACTAGTGAAAAAACAATCCCACTACAGTATCTGCTGTTATCCTCTTTTATGGAGATAAAAGCCTCTTCCCTCCTGCAGTGTATCTCCAAGTGAGCGTCAGGAGGATGGAGCCAGACTCTTCACAGTGGTGCCCAGTGACAGGACAATGGGCAGTGGACGTAAACTGGAATGCAGGCAGTAGGGTCCACCTAAACATAAGGAGAAACTTCTTTACCTTGAGGATGACAGCATCCTGTCGTAGGCTGCCCAGTGGGGTTGTGGAGTTTCCTGCCCTAGAGGGATTCCACACCCATGTAGACACCATCCTGGCCTGTTCTGGGTGACCCTGGTGGAGCCAGGGAGGTTGCACTAGATGATCTCCAGAGGTACCATTCCACCCTACCAGTCTGTACGATTCTGTACCTCTGAAATTGTCTAGTCTTATCTCCTGCTCAAAGCATCTCCAGGGCTGGAGACTCCACAGTCTCTGGGCAATCAGTTCCATCAGGATCATCACTGCCGAGGAGTGTCTTGGGAATTCCTGTGAGCTGAGGAGGTGAATTCAGCAGGGTGACTGGATCTTTGGGGTAAAGACAAAACTTGCATGAAGACTGTCTGGGTTTTTCATGTTCTTTCTGAGATGGTTCAGGGTGCTGTCTGTTGGAACCTGGAATTTCCTTCCTGTGGGATGATCATATTATTTCAGTATTTTTATGTGCATCTCATTTCCTTTATTTTAATGTATGTCGATGAGGCTGGATTACAGCTAAATGGGACCCACATGCATCAAAGTTTCAAGGCTAAGTAAAGGCAGGAGTAAAAAAAATGGGTTAGTGTTTTCTACCAGGAGAATTTTTCATCATCTTCTACCAAACTGCCCAGCTCTTTTGGCTCATGTCAGCAAAGTTGTCCAAGAACCACTTTGCTTGTGATCATCTCTACTAATGTAACACATTGATCCTCTTCTGAACAGATGAATAAATGGGTTAACTTTTTACTAGAGACTATCTGGGGAGGACTGGAGTTAGGTTACGTGGGATTTTCTTGTGGTTCTTCGGGTTTATTTGAGAGAGGTGGGAAATGAGACCACCTCATGCAGGAGTGAAGGCTGGTCCATCTCCTGTTTCCATTCTAACCAGTTATTGACATAATCCGTATGTTTTCCCCCTGTAGCAGCATGACTACAGTCAGGAAAACCAGTAAGAGAGCTGCTTCTCTAGATGATCCTGCTTGAGCAGGGGATTGGACTAGATGATCTCCAGAGGTGCCTTCCAACTCCTGTTATTGTGTGTTTCTGTGATGTAAGGGGTTGTTTTGGGCTATGTTTTTGCCAAAGTATTTTTCCAAGGACACTTGAACACCCCTGACTGAAGCAGAAGGCGCCTAGAGTCCGTGGTACTGTGCTGGGGCTCACAGAAGCTCTTCCACATTGGTTTTGGAAATACTATTTTTATTTATGCTTCCCCTCCATGAGTGGGTAGAGGCTTCCTTTGATTCCAAAGATCTGTTTGCTTCTTTTTGCTCGATCCCTCTGCAGAGGAAGGGTTATGTGTGGCTGCAGTCTGGTTTTGCCCATTGGCACAAGGAGGTTTCGTTAACTGGGGAGTGCTAGTGGTTGTCTCTTCGGTGAGATGTTCACAGTCTTGTCATTATTTGCTCAACAGCTGCTCCTAAAACGGGTACCCTGTTGTGTCTTTGGGGGTAGAAAAGGGATTTAGAGCTGCCATTTGAGTTATTCCCTCGGTACTTTGGATCATTCTTGTCCTCACAAGGTACGTGGTAAAACTGGAGGGAAGAGCTGTTTTCCAGCCCAAGTTTGAACTGTGCTTTGGATTTTTTTTCTGTTTATTGGTTTGAATCCATGAATTATTCCCCACCAGATTTCAGCCAAGTGAGCTTAAGTTCCCCTGATGAGACTAGTAGGCTTGCTGTGTCATCAGATGATTGAAGGCCATCCTGTGCCAAGTCCTAGAAAGAGGTTAGGAAGTACTAGGAAAAAGCAATGAGAAACATTTTATCCCTCCAGTTCATATCTATGAGGCAAGGAGGAACGTGGCCTATAAAGCTTTAAGACTCTCCTTCAGTCATGTGGGGATGTCTTTGCATCGAAAAAGAGACCAGCGTGGTTTGGAGCAGTTATATCTCCCAGTTTCGTCTCAGTGTGAGGAGATAAATAAGTGATCCCTTACCTGGTGAGGGTTAGAGTTGAAGTTGCATCTTGGAAGCAGAAGGTATTGGGAACTCCAGTGACGTCTGAGCTATGCAGGTCCTACAGATGACGAAAAGGAGCTCACATTGGTTGAGCAAAGTTGAGAAGAAGGGTGAGACAGTTGGTGTTGACTTGGCACGTTGAATTTTATTCACTGGTAGTCTATATAGGGGAGATTCTAATAGTAATTTTGCTAGACTTGGTGTGTACCCCATCTGTGTCGGGTTTAGGGGATGAGCATGTGGAGTACAAAGGTTCTATAGAGCCACAAAACTGATGTTCCCTTCACAAAGTAAAAGGTTTGATCTTTCGTTGGGTCCAGAATGAACAGGACAGTCCCAATAACCTTTGGAAGAGGCACCAGCATAACCAGTTCTTGTAACCAAGCAAAGAACAGCACAGTAGTAGACCAACTCTATGCTCATTTTTCCCAGTCTTCTGCCATTAGTTTTACTTGACTCCATCGCATAAATCAGTTCCTGGATGCTTCTGGTGTTTGCTCCCAATGGTTCATGCTGCTTTGGTAGGAAGTTCTAGAGTTTCCACTTAGTTGTCTGTGAGATGACTGGCTCCAGGCTTCTGGAGGAGACTATCCAGACTCTTTGAAATAACTCAGCAGAGGAGAATAATTGCTTTTGGGTCTTTTGCCTCTTAAAGTATTTTTTTCCTCCAGCACTGTCTGTCAGAGGCCTCAGTTGCTCTCATTTTTCAAAACACTAATCTGAAATCAGTTCAGTGTGTGTGTGCAACTGGAATATGAAAATGTCACTGCTGCTGAATCCCTCCTCTTAATTTATTTGTTGTGTTTATTTGTTTTTATACTTAATTCCCACTTAAAACCTGCTTCATCATTGTTAAGTCACAGGGTGGCTTTGGGACACAGGGTTTATCACTCCTAGCATGGGCTCACCTTCCCTTCTGCTTTATTTCTCACACAAACAACTGAGTTGTTGCTTCCACAAGAAGTCCTGTCAGAGAGTTGTTATTTCAGACTAGTGAGCTCATCGCTGTCTGCTGGCACTGCTCTGCTCTGCCTTGACACAAGTGAAAGCTCCTGCCAGGACTTTCTGCCCAATACCTGAGCTTTGAAGGAAACTCTGTTTTGCAGAATGAGAAGCAAGCTGCTGTCTGTCAGTGGTGGTTCCAGCAGCTTGGGCTACAAACACTGCATCTGTCTTTTTGACCAGCTTGTGATGCAGATCACGGGGGAAGAACATGCACCCAGAGCTAGACTGTCGTTTCTTACCTACGCTCCACAAACGACAAAGCCAGTGCAACTGTGTTGAGTGATCCTTCAGCCTGAGGAAGGCTTCAGACACCTTCAGGTTTGCTGCAAGGAGCATCGCTTGTTGCTGTCCTTGGCTCACCAAATGCACTCTTATTTGAATGCAGATTGCCCAACTGCTGCGGGGCGGGCAGATCTATGTCACAAATCATAGCAAGTCTAAATCCAATGCACCACAGAAGACCATCAGTGAGGAGGAACGTGGTTCGAGCCTCTGTTATGTTTCCCTCTCCAACAGAATGAGGTCTCTAGGGAAAAGTGATTGTGTGTCATATGTAGCAGCAGTGATGCCTGATAGAATCACCAACAGGTGGAGGTTGTCTCTCGGTGTTTCCTCAGCAGAGATGCTCCAGTGCTGTCAGCATCTTCATAACCCTCTGCTGAATTTCCTTGTCTCTCTTGATCTGGGGAGCCCAGAACTGGATACTGGTCTCCAGATGTGGCCTCACCAGGGTAGAGTGGAAGAACTGTCCTCACCTGCTGGTCACACTCCATGCACTGTACTCTTGGTCTTCTTGGCCACAAGAGCACATTACTAGCTAATGGTAAACTGGTCTGCCAGCACTTCCAGGTCCTTCTCTCCAGAGCCTCTGTTTATCAGGTCAATACTCAACCTGTCCTGGTACAGGTGGTTGCTTCTCTCCAGGAACAGGACCCTACACTTGCCTTTGTTGAACATCATTTGGTTTCTCTCCTTCAACACTCCTGTCTGGCTTTTGCTGAACAGCACCACAGCTTGATGGTGTGTCCACCCCTCCTGACAAACGTGCCCAGCTGCTGTTGCTGCTGCAGAATGTGTGGTGAGCTGGTTGCTGTCACCTTTATTTCATTTCTTTCAGAAATCCCTCTAGTGGTCAGTTACTTATGTGAAATATCAGCTCTGCAGCTCATCTTGCCCATTGCCTGCTGGTGTGTGGATTTCCGATGAAACTCTTGGTGCATCATTTGAAGGGCTTCAGAGAAAGGGCCTGAGGTAGTATCAGATGAGAACCAACAGGGGGAAAAAAAGGGTGTTTTGGGGGGTTTTGTTGAGTGTCAGGTTTTAGCAGGTGATGCTAAAATCCTTTAATTGCTTATGGGGACATGAAGTGATGCTTTGCTGGTGGCATGTAGTAGGTCAGACTAAATGATCTGTTGGATACTTTTGAAGATGGTTTCTAAGGAACTTAATAGCTACAGCAAATGAAAGAAGCTGATAGGTACCAGTTTGTCTCCTTATACTTCACATTCCCTGTTGCAGGACTCAGATAATGGTTAGGACAGAGTTTATTGCTGACACAGAGAGAGTCTGGGATCGGTCGCTTGCCCCTTCAGTGGGTTCATTGAAGCTGGACTCTCACTTTCTGTGCTCTACCACAACAATCTCTTGTGCTGGCTTTATCAGGTATTCCAAAAATTCACTTTTCAAGCCTTTGAAATTGCACAAAGCCCCCAGGGAGCTCAGATGTCCAGCACCAGTTTACCATCAGTGTCGAGTCTGGGCTCGGTCTTTTCGAAGACAAAATGTGTTCTGAGTCTGGCATCCATGATGTGTCACGTATGTCCACCAGACAGCAGCCACGTGTCCCACATGTGTGCACCCTGGCCTCCTCCATGTGTGGATTCCTGTATCTGTGAGATCACAAATGAAAGAGATTGACTCAGAAGTTGTACCTGGCCCGAAGCGTTTGGTATTTAAAAGCAGGAATGCTTTGCTTAGCTGTCTGAAGTGATGAGGCTGGCATAGTGTTAGTTCAGAGAACAATGCTGTCATCTGCAGGAGATGACAGAAAACCGCTTTTCTGCACATGAGCACTTGAGTTATGCAGGAGGAACAGAGGTTAGTCACTGCTTTGACAGCTTGCTTACAAAAAGCTGAGAGGCAGTTACAAACCTAGAGAGAATCACAGTCCTCTGTTATCTGCACTCCTTGTGCCTGTGTGGCTCAGCCTCTTGAGCAAGGAAGTCAATGGATTTGGGTATCATTTGAGCCACTAGAACAGTAGTAAGTCAGGTTTAACACTGGAGGCTGGAGTTTGCACCTCAGCTCTGTGGTACAGTTCAGTTGTTTCTTACAAGTCTGTGCAGAGTATTTCTAATACTGGAGGTGGGGTTGGTTTGGATTTTTTCTTCTTATTCCATGTGAGTGCATTTAGAACCATCTCTCCAAAAACCCAGGGAGTCTTTACACTGATGGAGTCAAAAATACCTGTGCAGGAAGAGAGGTTTTACCTTGGAGCTTGTGAGAATTTAACTGCAACACAGAGGAAAAGTTCTTCTTGAGATTGCCATGGCCACGGATTTGCCACTGGTCTGACAAATACTCCGTGAGTGTGTTAAGTAATTCAATGCTTGATGATCTTAAAGGTCTCTTTGAAGTAAAGGTTCTGTAATTCCCTGAGGTTCACTGGTGATGAGTGCCTGCAGTCACTCGACGTAAAAACACTGTCAAATCTTGATAAAAATTCAGGATGTTTGTATTGCCTTCCGGTACCTCAAGGGAACCTACAAGAAGGCTGGAGAGGGACTTTTCACAAGGGGATCTAGCAATAGGGCAAGGAGAAATGGTCTTAAACTGAAGGAGAGGAGGTTCAGACTAGATCTTAGGAAGAAGTCCAGGGGTGGAGAGACTCTGGAATTGATTGTGTGAAGAGACTGTGGCTGTCCCCTCCCTTGAGGTATTCAAGGCCAGGTTGGTTGGGACTCTGGGCAACCAATCTAATTGGCAAGTTGGAGTAAATAATCTTTAAGGTGCCTTCCCATCTGAGCCATTCTATGATAGGTTGACTGTTTCATGCTAGCAAAGCGGTGTTTGTGGTTTCAGAAAAGGACTTGGGGGTGCTGGTGGATGAGAAGCTGGACATGAGCAGACAGAGTGCACTTGCAGCCCAGAAGGCCAATCACATTCTGGGCTGCATCAAAAGAAGTGTGGCAGGCAGATTGAGAGCGGTGATTCTGCCATTCCATTCTGTCCTAGTCAGACCTGACCTGGAGTACTGTGTCCAGCTGTAGAGCCCTCAGTACAGGAAGAACATGAACCTGATGGAGCAGGTGCAGAGGAAGCCATGTAATTGATGAGGAGACTGGAAGGGCTCTCCTGTGAGGACAGGCTGAGGGAACAGGAGTTGTTCAACCTGGAGAAGGCTCTGGAGGGACCTGATTGTAACCTTCCAGTACCTGAAGGGGGCTACAAGAAGGCTGAAGAGGAAGTGTTCATGAAGGCCTGGAGTGACAGGACAAGGGGCAGTAGTTTCAAATTGGAGGAGAGGAGGTTGAAACTGGACGTTAGGAAGAGGTTCTCTAGCAGGAGGGTGGTTGAACACTGGAACAGGTTGCTCAGGGAGATGGTTGAGGCCCCAATCCCTGGGGATATTCAAGGTGAGGCTTGACAGGGTTCTGAGCAACCTGATCTAGTTGAGGATGTCCCTCTCACTGCAGAGGTCCCTTCCAAGCCAGGCCATTCTATGATTCTGTGATAGTCAGAACCCTCTTAAGCCACGTTGTCACCTTTTTGACTGCTGTAACTTTTTCTTTCATCGGACAAAATTACAGGTGACATCCAGGAAAAATGTACTTCATATGTAAAGGCTGAATGTTGGGTTTTTTCCTGCTTGACTGCAGTACTTGTTTTTTTTAAATCTCTTACTATTTATGTGTAAAGCATCTTCACCCATTTGCCAGCAAATATGACACAATTAATTTATTTTGACACAAGGTACCAGAGAACCTCCCTTTTCTGGGTTAAGTGGCTGCTTGAGAAAGGTTAGGCCAAATTATGAAGTCTCAAGTTCCTTGCTGGCTTCAGCCAAGCCTGACTCTAAAACAACTTGCTCATGACCACTGCCTTTAGCTTAGTGCTGTTGAAAGCAAAATCTGGTGTAAACTTCTTTATGCCAAGTAGTGTGTGATAGTGAGAGGACAACGAAACCCACTACATTGCGGCAAATGAGGTGCTTAGAGATATATTTTAGGAGTGATAAAGATAAGAGTAGGGTTGAAGGTTGGGCTTCATGATCTTACAGGTCTTTTCCAACCTATGCTTTCTGTGGTTTTGTGACCGTACAGCCTAGCAGACCATCTCTTGTCTGAGCTGTGGAGCTGTACTCATCTGGAGCTATGAGCTCTTAAGCCTTCTCATGGTGTGCTCTTGTTGATGCTCTTGGGGTACAGGCTGGCTTGGGGTGCCCACAGGACAGCTCAAGACTTGGTGCTCTGTGGGCTGAGGAAAAGGAGATGCTCTGGCAGCGGGAGGAAGACCAGCTTGCTTCCAGATCCAGTACCTGGCTCCCTTGTGAAGTACAAGATGTAAAAACATGGCAACTCAGCTCCTTGTGAGGAATTTTTTACAGGTCCCTGGTTGACTTTTACTTGGTGAACCTCCTGACTCCATTTTCATGGCAGGTTCTGTGTTAACACTTTCCATTCCAAAGGATGCTGACTTAGTACAGAGACTGTAGGAGAAGTAGCCAAGGCATCTACTCCATTCGTACTCCTCCCTGACTGCACTAAGTGTTACAAACACCAGGGATCTTATTGTCCTTCTGCTTGCCCTCTTTGCCCCACTGTAAGAGTAAACTCAAGTTGCTGTTAGTGTAAAAATTTGCCTGAGTTTCCAGGTGTAACCTGGCACAACGCACCCATGAACTGGAGATTTTATCTGCTCCAGGAACTGCCCTCCCTGGCTGAGTCGAGATTTGTCCTCATGTACCATGTCATCTGCTCCAAATCATTAGGGTGGAGAGAGAGTCACATGCATGAGCATAAATATATTTAACTTGTGCAAGCCTGAAGCTCTGTCCCAGTGTCTGAACCTTTAAACTTGGCAAAACTCTGTGTGAGAGCACAGCGAGGAGCGAGCCGTGCACTTGACAGCAGCGCCTGGGCTTCTCCGTGTGTCTCAAACCATCTATTCGTCTGCTTCATGCTCCTGCTGCAGCCCTCTCTGTGCCCAGACAGTGAGTCCTTTCATGAAGGAGAAGTGCAGAGTCGTATTTCTGTGTGCAAATGGGCTGGCCGGGGGATTTATTTGTAGTGTGGGCTCAGGCAAGCTTCTCTCAGCAGCTACACCGTGAGCAAGCCACACCAAGCTGGAACAGGGCAGGTGCAAGTGAACAGCAGTGTGTGTGTTGCCCACAGAGGAGCTAAGGGCTGGCCCTTGTCTCTTGGAGAGCAGGTTATGCAAAGGAACAAGAGTTCTGCAGTCAAAGGCACAGTGGCTTCTGCTTTGTCTCAGTGTTGTTAATGATGAGACGCTTCCATGGGCCAGCAGAAATATGGTACTTTGCACCAGGATCATCATCCTGTATACCCCAGGAGCACTAAGAAGAGCCACAACCCTCTGGAAGTTGATGGGATCCATCTGGGATTGCCATAGGGAAGCTCTGCTGTGTTTGGATCAGTTCTAGACTTGAGATGATGCCTGACCTCCAGCTTTCTTCTTGCCTGTAACTCCTCTTTCCCAAAGGGGTTGTTGCTTCTGGTGGAACAGATGTGTATGCATGGAGCAGACCAGTGCCTTGGCTTCTTTCACCTCTGTGCAGGTGCTGATGAGGGGACCCTTCCCAGGAGCTGGGCAGCTAGGTTATGGAAAAACATGAGATCCTCCAGCAAGCTGTGCAGGTTAGCACAGAGCACTGTAATGCAACCACAGTCCAAAAGCTCTGCAAACCTTTGCTCAGCGAGCGGGTACCTGAATCCTCAAAGTCTTCCAGACCTGCTGAACTGGGAGATACCTCCCAGCGTTTGTGCCACTTCTGTCAGAAATCAATGCACATACGTGGAATATTTTACCTTTGAGGTTTCCTTTGATGCTGACTCTGAGCACCTGAGTATGTAGGCAGGTAGCAACTTGTTGGAAACTGGGCCCGGAGGGCTTGGTGCTCTTGTCCTGTCGATGGTCAGATCTTCCTCTGATGTCACACAAAGCCTCCAGGTGGTTTCCGGATCACGGAGCAGATCCTCAACTGGTAGAAAACTCTTGAATTTTCCTTTGCTCTGGAATCAGCTTGGTGTGTTTCTTATTACTGCTGGAGCTCCTGATTAGTGACGTGATGTAAAACGTTCCTGTTTCCATTTCCTACTTCTTCCGTTGTTCCTGTCAGCCCATGCTGGACAAGTGACCAAAAAAAAATCCCTTTTATTTGTGCCCACTGCACTGTGCAGCACTTGAATGCCACAAAAGGCCCTCCAATACTGGGTGTCTTCTGGTCCATGACTTGAGTTGTCTGACTGGAAGCACGACAGATTATGGGAGACTTGCACTGATCCTTCTGCAGGCTTGGAGCAGAGACTGAGAGGCTTTTAGGTGTCTCTATTTTGGGGCACCCTTGGTAATCTGGGTGTGGGTCTGTGTTCAGTGGGCCCTTTGAAAAACCAGTGTACTTAGCACCTAAATCTGAACAGATTCTGCCCTTCGAAACCTATCCAGGATATCTCTAAATACCAGTGTTCCTTCCCAGTAGCTCAAAAGCTTTTATTAATCCTGACCAGCTGCTTTAGCTAGTGTCTCCACATTGGTGGGAACAAGCCATCCCTTCAGAAGTGAGGGAGCTGTTGCAATTCATTCCTTGTTTGAGCAGACACATTTGAGTTGCAGCGCTGATCCCGATTCCCTGGGCTTTCCTTATGTTCGCTTGAAGCCAAGTCTGCCTGGAAATATTCACGAGGCCAAATGCAGATGGGTTTTGTGTTTCTTTGAAAGCTTTGTCTGCAGCGGGGCGACCGTGGGGAGAACTAACGCAAGTTGAAGAGACCACTTGGGTTTGAACTGGCAGGAACCTCCTCTGTAAGAGAATTGCGCTTGCGCGGGTGCCAGAGACCTGGTGAACATGGAGTTTTGACTGTTGGAGTACGTTGGAGTGAGGCAGCCAGATCTGGGAAGCTGTTGATTCCCCCACTGTGTCTGTGCCCACTGGGCTTAAGGACCTGTTGTGGCATGATGCTATCAGAGACAAACGGAGGATCTTGGGAAGCAAAAGGCAAGAAAGTGAGAGATTTTGTGAAGGTGGTATGCAAAGAGCAAAGATCCTGGTGCATACGAAGGCATGTACGCACTTACATCTGTGAATCATTCTCTCATTTGGGCTTGGAAGATCATTGAAGGTCTTAAAACTGCAGCTGCTGCCAGCAAAATCCATTATCCACGAGCTGCTGAAGGGCCCCGGGAAAGAGTTAGAGGAGAGACATACTTGTTGCATTCCTGTAGGGTGAGGTCCTGTTCTTGTAGGGCTGCCCAGCCCAGAGAGTGCTGCTGCTCTCAGTACTGGCTCCCCACAACTCCCTGTCACTGGTCTGGGCTGAGACCACCTCTAACTGGGGCCACCTTAAAACAATTAAAAAAACAAAAGGAGCTACTTCCAAAAGTCTGTCATTAATTGAGGAAAAGCCTAAAACAAAGCGGGGTCCAGTGAAGCCAAGAAATCTTACACTGACATTAAGATTTTAGCAACTAGTTTAAATGCCTGAGCGGTTCTTTGAACTCAGGGCTGACCGCTCAGGGTCTGATCAGTGAAGGGTGGGATTGTGCTAAAGTGGTGGGGAGGAACATTTGAATCTGTTAATGGGCTCTGTTGTGAGATAGCTCCATGGTGCCTTGTGTGATCACAGAATGGTTTAGGTTGGGAGGGACCTCAGACATAATCTAGTTCCAGCCCCCTGCCATGGGCAAGGACACCTCTCACCAGACCAGGTTGTCCAGAGCCCCATCCAGCCTTGAACACTTATCCTCTGATCCCATAGAAATCTCTGTCTCATCTTGGATTTAAGGTGCAAGGTAGGGCTGGCAGTCCAGGGAGCAGCACAAATATCTGCAGAGCAGCAGAGCGTTTCTAATGAAGAGGAAATTGTTTATTAACAAGCCTATGGGTAGAGCAAGAGCCACACCTGCCTGTTAGCATGACAATATATAGGAAGCCCTGCTGGGTTTGCTGTATTTTGGATTTTGGTCTTGGAAGACCATGAAGCAGTTGATAGTAACAACTTCAGTAGCTCCTTTGTGGTAAAGAAGGGTATTATCAGAGCTGAAATAAAACTAGGCTTTGGGAAACTGGGGTGTACTGCCCAGCTGAACAGCTCTTTACTGGTTTCTCGAGCCATTCTAGAGGCAGTGAATGCAGCTTCTGGGGTGGACGCTGTGCCATGGCCCTCAAGGAGAAGGTGGAGGAGCCATGGCTACGAAGCTTTGTCTCAGGCTGTTGTAATGGTGTTTCTGGTAGTTCTCCGCTGCCTGGTGCAGGTTCTCTTTCACAGAAGTGTTTTGTCTCCATCTTGTTTTGACTTTTTTCTTTCCCCTTCCCTTTGGGATCTGTACCTTCTGTTCCAGCCTCTCTGTGCTGCACTGTGTCCCAGTCGAGGTAATTCATCACTGGTTCACAGTGGAAACTGCCAGTTCAGTGGGGTTTATGTTTTGAATTGGTTTTCCAAGTCTGGCAGTGCTCGAACAAAACGTCAGGGAGAAATGACTCGGCCGTTACTCTATTTACCACTTGTTTTGGGAAGCCTAAATCCAAATTTGCGTTTGACTCCTATTAGGGCTCCATTGCTGGATGTTATTTTTTTGTTTTATTTTTGGCAGGGCTGAAGTTGCACTCAGAATTCAGCTCAGTCAGGGCAGCCTGAGTGCCACTGAGCAAAGTTCTCCACTTAGACCAGGGAGCTCTTGGAGCTGCCCCAAGCAACCTGAAAGCTGAAGATTTCTGCTGCAGGATCCATTGAAAACCTCTGATGAGCTTTACAAAACCAGGAGGACCTTGCTCCCTTCCCTAGTTTTATTTTCTCTGTAGTTCAACTTGAGCTTCGCTTAAGCCCTCACATTTTGAGGGCATCTCAAACGTTGAGGGCATGGACGGGTTCAAGGTCCAACTGGAGGATTCTGCTAGTGTGGTTGTGAAACACAGTACATGGAAACATCTCCATCACTGTTTGGAGATGTAATCCCCCTCTGAATGAAGATGGCCAAGGCAAACTACTGCTGCTTTTGTCACCAGCCTCTGAGCTACAGTTGTTAGGAGTGATCTACTAACAGGCTTTGCAGTGACTTTGGGCTTTGCTTTGGATGAGACCCTGCGGCTTTAGGGTACAGGGCCAACCTATGGCTCTTGTTTCAGTGAAGCTCAGTGTTGGACTCTATGTCCTTAGCAAGCGTGGTGAGTAAATTGAATCCTTGGCTGCAGGCAGAGAGGAACCTCTGGGTTTTCCTGGGACGACTTATGTGTCCAACTCAGTCCTGCAGGTTGCAGAAGCAGCAGGAACCTTGGAAAGCCATGGATATCCTCTTAGCAGGAGCCATTTGCAACACAACCCCAACCATCAGCAGCATCCTGGCCATTGTAACCCAGAGGTAATGTGCTTGGCAGGGCTGTGGGAGTGGTTTGCTTGAGACCAAGTGTCTGAGCTTGATTCTCATAGCAGCACAGGCCCTACAGTCTTCAAAACACTGACAGACATAGTCAGTGTTAGAGTCCTTACAGGAGGATCAAGGTTCTTGAGCACCACATACTTACCCCTGCTCCAAGTCCTCCCTGCTTGCCACTGGGAAGAGTTGGCAACTGTTAAGCTCAGTAGGAAAATTCCTGCAGGGCCCTAGCCCTGGTGTTTTGCACAGCTTGTGGCATGCAGTCTTGGTTTTGTCCTGCAGTACTTTTCCAATGCGGGTGGCGAAGGTGCAAATTCTCTCGTCTGACCTAGTGCCTGAGGTAAATAAACCATAAATCCCTTGGGGGAGCAAGCTGGGATGTGAAGAAGTGAAAAAAGGGATCTTTTATTTTCCTCTTTTGGGGGGAGGATAACCATCGAACGCCTAAATTAACTCCCTCGTGGAGACATTATCAGGCTAAAAATACGAGCGGTCCGTGAAAGGAGCAGTTCTGCTCGTACGCTGCTGCTCACGTGGCACTTAATTAAAGTACAAGACACTTAATGTTGTTCGTTCTTTTCCACTCTTCCCGGACCTGGGGTGTTTTTGGGAGGGGGCGCTGTGCTGAGCGTGGACAATGAGGTCTTGTGTCCATGGCAGGACTAGTGGGTGAAGCCAAAGGAAATAACGAAGGGGTTACAGTTGTGCTGACGCAAGTCGCCGTGTGAACATCCACACTCAAATTTTTCTAAAATCTAACTCCTTTCGATTGGAAATGGGTTTAAACCTGAGTGAAAAAGCTGCTCCTGTGGTACTAGAGTAGGAGCGAAAGGCTGAGAGAGAGCCCTGGGGCTGTTCAGCTGAAGAAGAGCAACTGAGAGAAGTCTGATCGATGCTGAGCAATAGATAAAGGGTTGGGGGGCAGGAGGATGGGACCAGACTCTGCTCAGTGGTGCCCAGTGACAGGACAAGGGCAGTTGGTTTACAAATGTAAGATGGGAGGTTCCACCTGAGCTCAGGAGAAAGTTCTTGACGTTGAGGGTACAGAGCCCTGGCCCAGGCTGCTCAGGAGAGATCGAGAACCCACCTGGATGCCATCCTGGGTGGATGCTCTGGGTGACCCTGCTCAGACGGGAGTGCTGGAGTCAATGATCTCCAGAGGTCCCTGCCAATCCCACCAGCCTCTATGAATCTGTGATCTCAGAACCCCGAACATTTAATTGTGTATTTTGCTGCTTGAAGTCCTGCAGTCTATTAAGAGAAGTGCTTATGATAGGCAATATCCCGATGTGCATCTTACGGCTTGAGAAGCTCTTGCGGCCAGTGGGAAATCCTGCTCATATTTTTATTTTCCTGTTTTTCTTGTGCAGGGTTTGTTATATAAAAAGAAAAAAGGGGAAGGGAAAAAACCCCTATGGGCCTGTTTTTCCACACAGTGGTGCTGCAGACATCGTAACTGTTGGGTTGTTTGTCCTGGGGTGTAGGTGGACTGGGTCAGATGTTACAATGGGAGTAAGTGCTGGAATTTTAGGATTTTTGTTTGATTTTCTCTGTGAAATATTCTGAAACTAATCATGGTAATTTGGGGAGTGACTTGGGTCACTTGGGGTGTTTTTTTTTTTCAATGGGGTGTTTTGGGTTTTTTGAGACTCAAAGCTGGAAAAACAAGAGTTTGCCAGACTGCTAGTCATAGGGCATGTTTCATCCAGGGTGTGACAGACTTTATGGCCTTTGAGGGCTTCTGGGCTTAGAAATACTGCTGGGTGGATAGTCCTGGAGACAGCAGCCCTTTCCGTGCGCCAGAGCTGTCTCATCAGTGTCTTCACAAAGGTCTACTGGGATGTGTCTTCTACCTTCTACATAACACTGCTACAGCCTGGGTGGGTAAATGCCATTTTTCTTCTAGCACTTTCCCTGAGGGCTAATCTAGAGATTCCTCCATTCCTGTGTCTCATCCTGTCTGGAGGACATTAGCTGTTGGGATCTTCTTGGGTGAATTTTGTCCAGGGCTCCCCTACTAATACATTTTGGGCTGCAAAGCTCGATGGAGAAGGATCTCCTGGCTGAGAGCAAGGAGCAGCCAACATAACACCTAGATTTAATTTGGCGTGCAGAGAGCTGGAGAAGCCAAAGCCTTTTCTGTCCCTAGACCTAGTGGAACCCCTCCTCTTGTCCCCAGGGCTCTTGAGTGAGGATAGAAGAACAAGGATGAGGCCTGTTGAGGGAAATGGGCACATAAACCTGACTCTGTGGGAGTTCTGCCCTTACTTTGAGGGTTTGCAGGAACCTTAAGACTAGCCTAGACCTGGCAAAGACTATGGTGTAAGATGAACTCAAATGTTCTTCAGGATGGCCACCATCACCCATGCTTGGTTTGCGTGATGCCTGACTTGAGCACGATCCCACTGTGGTGGGAGGGAGCTTCTTGGTGCCACTTGGAGCTCTCATGACAGCTGTGAACACAAAGCCATTTTCACAGCTCTCTGGTAGTTCAGGAATTTTGGAGCTGCTCGTCGCTGACTGTGCAGCTGGGGCGTGGGAGGAGAGCAGCAGCAGAACGAGTGGTGCAGTGCGCCACTGCTCCCAAGCGAATGTGCTGGTACAGGGCCTTGAGGTCTGCTCTACTGAGCCGGTGCTGTGGCTGGTTCAGTCCAGCTAAACATCCTGGCAAACTAGACCTACTCAGTGTCTCGACCAAAAGTGACCCCCAAAGTTAGACTTAAGCCAAGCCTTGCTCTGTCATAGCAGGGGAGTTGATAGCAGAGAAACCAGCCACCAGTCACTTTCGGAACTTTGTCATTTTAATGGGCAGGAATAAACATTCAACAAATATTTATTCTTCAGTCAATAAATAAACTTAGAAACCAGTGTCTCGATTCTTGTGTAATGTAAAGCAGGATGAACCCCATGGGAATGATGTTTTCTGGTTGCATGAACTGGAAGGGGCTTGTGTGTTGGTTCTCATCAGCAGGATCATACTATGATTAGGGGTGGAAATGTCTCTTGAAATAGTTCAGAGTAGCTCTAGGGTTTGGGATATATCTCCCTTCTCTCTTCTGCGTGCCATCTGCTAGCTGCAGGTACGAGTGTCTGGCTCTAAGTAGAGTGGAGGACACTGTGGCTCTCTGAGGCACAAATAGGTAGTTGATGGGGGCTTGGCATGGCCTTCCAGAGCCCTCCCTTTGAGGTTGTTTCACCCCATCTTTGCTTTATCTCCACAGGACTTTTTTGGGGGTAGTTGTACCTCCAGAGGAACATAAAAAGATTGTAAGGTCTGAGTGGAGCTTCCTGAGCTATGGCCGCTCAAGCTGTGTCCTACTTCGGGACTCTGCTTTCACAGAATCACAGAACATTAGCGATTGGAAGGGACCTCGAAAGATCATCTACTCCAATCGCCCTGCCCAGAGCAGGACCACCTAGACTAAGTCACTTTACTACCTTCTGGCCAGGAAAAATGAGCAGCTCTTTCACTTCAGGGAATTTGCTGTGGGATCAGACCTGAGACCATGTGAGCAGCCCAGGTGTTGGGTCTGCAACGTGCTGGCCCCAGGGAAACACTGTAGAGGAGCAGCTGGGATGTGACTTGGCTCACTCATCCTCTAACCCAAGAACTTGAGCATCCCAGGCAGAGATGAGCCTGCAGCTCCTCTGGGAGCATTTCCGCTGTCAGAGATGTGGCTCTGTGCATCCCGTTCCAGTTTGTGCAGCTCTGCTCCTCACGCCAAGATAAAAACATTCTTTGTAGAAGGAGGAGGGTTAGCAAAAGCCATAGAAGAGGCAGGTTTTTCCCAGCTCCTTGTGCAAGTGCTTGCAGTGGTGTTAAAACACGGATAGCATCTGCATGAAGCTTCTTCATATGAAAAACTTCACTTTGAGAATGACAGAGCCCTGGCCCAGGCTGCCCAGAGAGATTGTAGAGGCTCCTGCTCTGGAGACATTCCCAACCCTCCTGGACATGAGCCTGTGTAACCTGCTTTAGCAGGGAGGTTGGACTGGATGATCTCTAGAGACCCCTTCTTATTCCAAAGGTTCTCTTTTCAGAGCAAAGTGCTGGTGTTTCTCAAGACATAAACTTTGTGATTAGCTTATCTCAGGCCATTCATCTTGAGATGCCTCTTCCAGTGGATGAATGAGCAGAGTTCAGTCCTGTATCTGCTTGGGGATGAAGCTGCTGTGACTCCTGCAAGGCAGGAGGAGATGGGCAATAAGGGAAAGAAATTGGTTCTGCCTTTGTTTGGCTCCTTTACCAGCTGGAAGAAGGCAGAGGAGCTCAATTTTTTGTTAACAGACTTCCTTTGTGCTCTAATTTTGCCAGGGTGGCCACTGACCACAACATCGATAACACCACAGCAGTCCTTAGAGAGTGGCTGAAGAATGTGCAGAACCTCTACCATGATGTGGAATGGAGGCCAATGGAGGACCCACAGTGAGTAGTACTGCAGAGGCAGGGCTGACAAAAGCCTTTTAAAGGTGTCTGTGTCCAGATTGCTGGGTTTTCTGTTTCCTATGTGGATTATTCTTCTTTTTGTGGGGTCTGTTCCATTAAAATTAAGTTCTTGGGGACCCTATAAAAAGGTCTGTGGCTCCAGTGAAGCAACTCATGCAGAGCTTCAGCAAAAACAGCATTTTCCATGCAGTTGTTCAGCATCTGCAGCTGCTCCCTTTGCATGATAAACAAACCACATCAGAAGCTCTGGGGAATAAAAATGATCATTCTTCATGTGCAAGGAAGTAGAGAAATCATAGCCCATTCTTCTCTTGTCTATGAAAATTCTGCCTGAGACATCAAGTGTTCTAGACAAATAACTAGATTTAATTCAGCACATTCCACGTTTACATGACTTGCAGGACAACTGCCTTGAAATTGGATGTCGGGGACCATTGGGGTTTTACTGCTTTATCTTATTTCTTACTGTTTTTAAGATCCCCTCTTCCTTCTCTTGTTCTCTCTTATGTTTCTACCATCAGGGAAAAATGCTCCACTTTCCCCTTTCTTCAGGCTAGCTTTTACTTTCAGGGTCCCCGAGGTGGGGTGTTTGTGGTGCAAACCCATGGGGAACCTCTGGTTCACTGACTTTTTTTCAGTCTTTAATTGAAACTGAGTTTCCTTAATCCTTTTTTCAAGTTCTGTAAGAGGTTGTGGAATGCTTGGCTCCTTTGCTTTTGGACCCAGCGCTGACAACAGAGACATGCACACAGCTCTGCTCCCGGGGCTCCTGGGGTTGGGTGTTCGTAGATTTAAGAGCTGTTAGCAGGAAGTGTTAACAGTCACTAATGATGCCCAGACTGAGAGAATCCAGCTTGTCTTCCTCTTCACGTCCTCCGCTTTGTTGAGTCTGCTCTGCTTGAGGAATCTGTGTTTACACCCTTAAAGCCCAGCAGAGGACAGATGACTTTCTACCAGAGGGTCGGATGAGGTAAATGAGCCTCACTTCATGCTGGTGGGATAACCTCTGTGGTGAGGGAGGACTTGCTCTCACAGAAGCAACTCCTGGGTCTGTTCTGCAGTGCCCCATGTACACAGGCCAGCACAGAGCCTGGACTCGTTCTCCTATTAAACCTCTCCTGGGTTGCCTGAGGTGACTCTGATGCTGTTTTTCTTTTGGAAAAAAGGCAGCAAGGGAACTCTTTCTTTCTGTTTTTTTCTAATGTTGTTGACGAGTGTCCTAGGGCATGGCCACGGGTGTCAGTCACTTCTTTTTTCCTCTTCGTTAGGTTTTACCCAGAAGAAATTGGTCCAAAGCACTGGCCAAGCTCCCGGTTCACTCATGTGATGAAGCTGCGACAGGCTGCCCTGCGCGCTGCGCAGGAGAAGTGGTCAGACTACATCCTGGTAAATACAAGGTTTGATTTATTAGCAATAAAATCCCTGGGTAAGCCCATGATCAGGGGCTTGTTCCACATGGGTCAGGGCTGAACATAGTCCTGGTGGTGGGTAGGTCACTGCAAGGGTCCCCTAGGTGGTTAACCCCACTGGTTATCAACTGAATGCTTCTGCAGAGCAGTTGTGGTCTGCTGAAGGATAGAATCATTAGGGATTGGAAGGGACTTCAAAAGATCATCTAGTCAATCCCCCTGCCACAGCAGGATCACCTGGACCAAGTTGCACAGGAACACATGGTGATGTTCTTGTGGCCTCTGAACAAGGCAGGGGTGTGAGGCTGGCTTTTAAGAGATTCTTCATCCTCATCCTCTTCAAAGAATAAACCTGCACTGAATTTCAAGGGATGTTATTTTCCCTACAGCTTCCTATGTGGAGTTGAGGGAAGCTCCACATCTCATCCCATAGCTGTGGTGCAGGGGTGTCTCCCTGGGGTTCACCCGTAACAGCCACGTGTCCTGTGGTATTAAAGCCACGGGCGCTGTGACTTTTGGCCGAAGCCTCGTGTGTCTGGCTGCCTTGTTCCCAAGAAAGCATCGAGGTAAGCACGTTGTTTCATTTAATAACACACTTCTGTTCTCTCTTCCTCTAGTTTATGGATTCAGATAACTTACTGACCAACCCACAAACCCTGAATCTGCTGATCGCAGAAAACAAGACACTGGTGGCACCGATGCTCGAGTCTCGCTCTCTCTACTCTAACTTCTGGTGTGGCATCACCCCCCAGGCAAGTGGCCACATGCTGAGCGGCTGTAAGTGGTGTTTCCAGGGGCCTTCTGCCTCCCGTCTGAGCACAGCTGAAACTTGCTTCTGGGACTGCTCGCTTGACAAAAGCCAAATCTGGGGGAAGCGGAGCTTTGTTCAGCCAAAAGTCCTGGGAAGTGATGCAATCCCCCTAACTGCAGAAAAAGTACTGATGTTCACACCAGAACGTGTTTGAAGTGGTTCCATAGGTTTGTGTAATGGACTTAAAACCCTGGGTACGTAATTGTAGGTTCCCTAGAGTTTCGTGTTCCCATTTCAACTGCCAGACGCTGCAGAAAGTATCGGACACAAAAACATTGTGTGGTGGAAGCAGCAGCATTATTTTTAGAGCCACGTCTGTGGTGTGTAGACTGGAGCTGGTAGGGAAGGCCCTACCCAGTCCCACCAGTGGGATGGGGGAGCAAATTGGAAGGGTAAAATGAGGGACAAATCCCCCCTTAAAAACCACAAACCCAAAGCAACCCTTTTAGGTCGAGGCAAAACCAGCTTAACAAGCGAAGGTGAAAAGACAATTCCAGACCTCAGGATTTCCTCTTTGCTTACGTGCACGAGCCTTGCGCAGGCACTAGCGTTTGAGCCTGAGCTGCACAAACGTCCTTGAGCTTCCCTGAGGCACGTGGAGTGTTTTAGAGAGGTTCCACGGTCCTGCCCTGCCCTACCCTTAGAGATATAAACTGTTTGCATTATTACTACAGTGAAGGCAAGAGCAAACTCCATTCCCCCTTCCCTGTGGTTTCTTGAGGAAGGGCCTTGGCTTCAAAGCTCTCAGTGATATTTTTTTTAAACAGAAGTCGCTCAGTTTGGTGGTTTTGGCACCCCACAACGTTTTGTGGCAAGGAGCTCCACAGCTCAGACTAAATAATTGAGTAAAAGTAGCAGAAAAAGGACTTCCCGAGCTTTCCAGAGTCTTGAGAAGTCACTAGATAAGAAAGGGGGTGCCAGGGTGCAGCAGGTTTTCATCACTACCCAAATCAGCTGAGAAAAGGGACAACGGGGGGAAAAAGAGCAGCAAAACCCACTCAAAAGAAGAGAAAAGTTCCCAAAATCCCACTTTTTTCCTTTCTGTTGCTGCTGCCTGTTTCTCCCACAGCTTCAGGCTTTCAGCTTTGCTCTCCCTGGGGACCTGGGGAGGGAGCAACAGCTGGAGCATGCCCTGAAACGGCCTCTGGCACTGAGCCCCAGCGAGCCCAGCCGCACTCCAGCCGGCCTGGTGTTTAGCTGTGGCGAGGCTAACCTGCGCAGAGCCCGCAGTGGTGCTGACAAGTCGGGCTCTTCCTTGTGATTTATGAGCAGTGAGAAGCCTCCGAACTTGGCAGCGAGGGAGCAGAGGAGGAGAGATGAGATTGCAGCAGCTGCCACTCTGTGGGCAGTTTCAGATGGCTGCAGATGGTTGAATGTCTTAACCCTTCCTTTGATGGGAACGCCGCAAAGGTCTCTACCCACTCGCTCCCTTCTGGGAGCATCAGACCATGCTGTGAGGGCCAAAGGGTGGAGGCAAGGACCAACACATACATAAGCAGACAAATCCATGACGCGTTGCTTCTCCACACAGTCCCAGGTTCGGCAGCGATTTGCTCAGCCGTGGTGCTCGTGGAAAATGTAATGTAGAAATAACTTGAGTTTAGTGACTCATGACTTCTGTGAAGACCAGGATCTTGGATTCAGCCATGTGCTCTGGCCCAGAGTCTGCTTGGTGCGTCATGGTATTTATTTAGGGAATTCAGGGGATTTATTTCCAAATCTGATCGTTTTAAGCAATTCAAGGCTGGGTCAGGTGAGGCTTTGAAGCAACCTGGGTTAGTGGGAGGTGTCCCTGCCCATGGCAGGGTGTTGGAACTAGGTGATCTTCAGGATCCTTTCCAACCCACACTGTTCTGTGATTCTGCACCTGCAAAACCAGCTGTTGAGCCACACAAGGTGCAGGAAGGTTGGCAGAGCTCAGGAGTGAGTATTAACCTCGGGATGTCTTCCTCCTGGGCAGCAGGGGTTCTTGCACAGCTGATGGACACCGAGATGCTTTAACATCTGGGGTGGAGATTGTTTCTAAATGCTTGACTGAGCCATTTCCAAATGGGAGACGCTTAAGAATCTGAGAACTGAGCCCTGATCCATCTCTGCCAGAGAAGGCTGAGGGTGAGAGTTCTTTCTGAGGAGCACCTGCAGAATGACAATCCTTTGTAACAGCAGCCCCTTGCTGTGGTTGCAGGGCTACTACAGACGGACCTTGGATTATCCTCTCATTCGGGAATGGAAGAAGACAGGCTGCTTTGCTGTCCCCATGATTCATTCCACCTTCCTCATCGACTTGAGGAAAGAGGCCTCCACCAAGCTGATGTTCTACCCCCCTCACCAGGACTACACCTGGAGCTTTGATGATATCATGGTCTTTGCCTTCTCTAGTCGCCAAGCAGGTATGGCTGGACACTTTGCTGGGGAGACATATGGACTTCTGCTTTGAGATGACAGGCCAGAGGTCTTGTGTGGACTTCACTGACGAGATGAGACCCCATTCCCTTTCTTTCTGCTGTTGTGCAGAAGTCTGCCTCTCCCACCACTTCCAGACCACCACAGCAGCAACCAGCTGTTCCTGGCTTTGTTTTTGGTAGTGCCAAGTCCTTGGCAGCACTGAACAGGACGGTGTTGACTTGGCCAACTAAGCAGGGCTCTTTAAAACTCTGCTCTGAGAGGATGAGGGGTATCAACTGAGAAAGATGAATGTTAGAGGAGAGGCAGTCGAGAGCTGATGTGACGTTGGAGCCCTTGGAGGCAGAGGTGAGAACTTGCAGGTGGCCGTTGGGCCCTGATTTAAGAGACAGAAAGTGAATATATTGGCTTCAGAGGACAACTGAGGTTTTGGTCTGGAGAGCAAAGCAGGCTCCTTCACATCTACCCACCCCACTCCCTCCTTCTGACAGCTCTCTCAGAACAGCAGCATCCAATGAGTGAGGGGACTGCGCTGCCGTAGCTCCAGCTGCTTAAGAAATATTTCAGGGATTCAAATCCATCACTTTTTCCTTCCATCCTAGAACACTTTAGCTTCTTCCAGGACTGACCCCATGACATGAAAGGCTTTGTGCTTCAGCCCTCTGGCCACTGATCTGCTCAGGCTGTTGGCTTGTGTCCTGGGCTGGGTGTTGTCACCCAGAATAAAAGGATGACATCCAAGTTCAGAACTGGGAAAAATTTGTGGGCTTTAGGGCAGACTTCTATTCAGGAGTCATTTCACTTTGCTTCTGTGAAGCAGTGAGTGCCATTGGCTTCTGTCCAGGCCATACAAGGCACTTAGTGCCTCAGACCAAACTGAGTGGTCAATCTACTGCTCTGAGCAAAGTTCAGAGTTCTGTGATGCTCCGAGGAGACTGTCCCACTTCTGCTGAGAGGACTGGCCTGTGCTGGGAGTGCTGACTGGGGCCAGGACATGCTGTGGCTGTGCCTGACAAAGGTGGTCTCCAGAGTCCAGATCTGAGCTTCCTTTCAGCCAGAGGCTCTGAAGACCAAGAACCAGCCAGCAGGAAGGTCTGGTCACAGGCAGGTGGGGGAAATTTACATTTAGGGCATGGCCACAAATCCTAGCCGCTGCCTTACAAAGGCTGATCATAATGCAAACACCTACAGCTTTTGAAAGAATATTTAACCTTTAAACTTTTTAAATAAATGATTTTTAAGTCCAATCATTAAGTCGATTTTAGAAGCAGAGCCGGAGGGCAGGTCCCCCTCCCTGTGTTAAGGTAGTTTGACCATTCTGCAGCAGCTTCTACCCCCGAAGGAACAGACATCACAGCGTGAATCTCTGCAGATTAACTTGTTTTTAAGCCAGGTGGAAGATGAGAGTGGAGATCAGTGAGGCAGATACCATTAGTTGATGAGATCAGTGCCAAATCCATTAACATCAGCAGGTAGTACTTTTTATTGGGCCCTTTACCTAAGTGGCAGTGACAGCTGAATGTGTTTTGGCAGGCACTGGAGCCAGCAATTTACTTGCAGAACTTAAGATGGTAGAAACAACCTGGGGTCATTAGTGCAGGTGGTTCTGCTCTGCTTAAAATACCACGAGTTAGGGGGACTTCACACATGAAAGCATGAGCCCACCAGGTAGTGTCTGCTTTCCAGCTCTTTCCTAGGGGGAGAGGGCGCTGGCTGTGAAGAACTAAAGAAAAGGCAGGTTTGTATTTTGCTGTAAATCCACTTGGCCAGTTGTGGGGGTTCCAGCAGCTTCCAAGTTGCGGTTAATTAATGAAGGACCTTAGCCAGAGCCTAGTGAAAAGCAACAGGAACCACAGGACATTAGGAATTGGAAGGGACCTCGAAAGATCCATCTAGTCCAAGTTATTTGAGCGAATTAACTCCTATGTTAAAGGTTTTTACAGTGGTGGATTTTGAATTTAACCTCAGAGGCTGAACACTGACCTCTGGAAGCCAAATAAAGGATGAGGAACATTGAATTGGGAGGTATTTTTTCCTCAGTGGCCACAAGTCCAGATAATGGAAATGCTAAATAAAATGAAGAAGAGAACAAGAAGGTCAAGTCACTTGTTCAGTTGAGGCACACGGTTGTTGGGAGGATCAGTTAAATCCAGTTAAGTGTTCTGTTGTTGTTTTTATTGTTACAGAAATATATCTATTGCAGCAAAATAAGGTAGAGAAGGTAAAGGCAAATGCTTTGACCTCTCTGGATGTAGGTTTTGAGTGTGTAGCTGCTGCCAAAGCAGAACTTCTTGGGACTGAGGTCCTGGCATGAGTTTGGTGGCTCCAGAGCAGCAGAGCTACAGAATCGGCAGGTAAGAGACCCGACTGTTTGTTTCTGTGATCCCCAGGAGTACAGATGTTCATCTGCAACCAGGAGCACTATGGATTCCTCCCCATGCCCCTGAAATCACACCAGACACTGCAGGAAGAAGCTGAGAATTTTGTGCACACACTAATCGAGGCCATGAGTAAGTTGCTGTGTCCCGCCACGATGGCCCCCCACAGCGTGTTAATGTTTGTAAAGCTCTTGTGCCAGAGGCCCAGCTCTCTCCCCCTGGGACTCTGCCTCCCATTTCACAGTCAGGTCACCCCCAGTCAGAAAACGTCCCTGAATTTGCAAAAGGGCATCTTTGATGTGGAAAGGCTGTGGAGCCTTGGTTTTGTCACGAGGTCCGTGGGCCATGTGGCCAGCTGCTGGCTTCCACTTTGTGTCATGAACCCTTTCTGCTGGACTCACTCCTGCACTTCATATCCCAGCTCCTGGGGCTGTTCTCTCAGACCCAGCGATGGAAACGCAGAGATGTGTGACAATACAGAGACATTTGATCAACGTGGCTGTTCCACAGGGTGATGCTTGGGCTCTCTCCTCTCTTTCAGTCGATCGTCCTCCCATCGAACCCTCTCAGTACGTGTCTGTTCCTCCAAAGAACCCCGACAAGATGGGATTTGATGAAGTAAGGAGCCTGTTTTGCTTGTCTCCCCAGTTCTTCCACTGCTTCCACTGACTCCACTCTGGTCTTTTGGAAGGGCTCTGCTTTCCAGTGAGAGAAGGGAAAGGATGTCTCTCGCCTAATTGACACTGAAGAGCCCGGGGCAGCTGGGCGAGCCAGGCATGACGAAAACCTCTGCGTATGTTGGAGCTCCTGTGTTCAGGACACAGCTGGTGTAGGGGTTTTCCCCCGTGTTGTCCTTTGTGGCTGCCCTTTAGTTATTCAGTTACTATTTTTTGTGTTTGTATTGAGCTGGAATTGGATCTGCTTCTTACTGGGATGAGGTTTTGCTTCACGGGCCGCAAGGCTGCACTTGTATTTGTCTGCCTGGGGCTGAACAATATCCCTGATCCTCTGGGTTTTACCTGCAAACGAGGGTTTCAGTCCACAGGTCTGTCTCCTCAAGGCTTGGACAGAGCCCTACCCAGACACCCCAGCTCCCCGTCTTGGCTCTCTCCTCTGGCAGGGGTAGCAATGGATATTCAGTGCCCAAAGTAATGATAAAAATCCTCTCTTTGCCATGTCCTTGTGCCTTAGGTGGTGCCCTGCTGATAATCCTAAGTACAGGCAGTGGCAGCTTTGTGGGGAGCCCTGTGGTTCCTCTAGGAACGAGGCTGGAAATGATCATTTTGCCATGTTTAAAATAAATCCAAACATCCTGTAGCTTTGGAGCTGACACACTTGGCTGTAACTGGTCTCCTCTCACCTTTATTAATCCTCAAGGAGTACATTTCCTCTGTGAATATCCATAAAGCGAAGCTGTTAGACAGAGAAAAGAGCCTCTGAGCTTTCAGTTCCAAACCAGCCTCTGCTTTTTGAGAAACTCTAAGCAACCTGGAATGAAAACACCCCCAGTGTTTCCCTAAGATCTGTTTTTCCAGTGGGCTGCTGGAGAGGATTGGACTGGGCCTGCCTTATCCTCCTCACTGCCAGGCTGGGAGGTTGATGCCTTTTCTCCTTCACTCAGATCTTCATGATCAATCTGAAGCGTCGGAAGGACAGGCGGGATCGGATGCTGCGAACTCTCTATGAACAGGAAATTGCTGTCAAGATAGTGGAGGCTGTGGATGGAAAGTAAGTTTGAGCTGGATTTGCAGTGAGTGGTGCAAACTGGGTCTCCTTGGACACCTTGACTTCCCTTCTGATGGCGCTGGGTGTGCTGGGCAGGGATTATTCCCTGGGAAGATTGTCTGTCCTGGTGCTATGAAGCTGTTGGGTTAACCCTGTCACAGCCCTTTCCACGTGTACTTTAAGGTGTATGAAAACCTTTTTCTAGTGAGAAGTGAAGGCCCAGAAGTGTATGGTCTGGAAGCTGCAAGAAGCTTCAGAGAGAGAGAGGAACCCACATGCCATCTAGTGGTCTTTGAGACTTGGGAGCTCCTCAAGACCTCAGAAAAACCACCTAAGCCCGAGTTGGTAGTCCCACAGAAAGTCACTGGCAGAGCTGAGATGTGATTTGTCAGCTTGGTTTAAAATACAAATCAAGAAGTTCATTTTTCTCTGGGTTTTTGAGTGAAACAAGTGCAGGAACTCCTGGAGATGTGGCTTTTTGCTGAACATCAGCAGCATTTCCCGTGTTGTGTCTGTGTCTGACATGGATTGGTTTGCTTTTCAGATGGTGATAAGTTCTCTCTCTTTCGCAGAGCACTGAACACGAGTCAGCTCAAAGCTCTCAGCATCGATATGCTTCCGGGTTACCGGGATCCGTATTCCTCCAGGCCACTCACCAGGGGAGAGATCGGCTGCTTCCTCAGTCACTACAACATCTGGAAGGAGGTACGGAGCTGGGGGAGCCAGGAGCAGGTCCTCTGTGAACCTCCAGTAACCTGCTTGGAGCAAGGTTCACACAGAATCACAGAGCATCAGGGACTGGAAGGGACCTTGAGAGATCATCTAGTCCAAGCCCCCTGCCACAGCAGGATCACCTAGACCAAGTTGCACAGGAACATGTCCAGGCAGGTTTTAAATGTCTCCAGAGAAGGAGACTCCACAACCCCCCTGGGCAGCCTCTTCCACCGCTCTGTCACCCTCACCTTCCTTCTCATATTGATGTGGAACATCCTCTGTTCCAGCTTACACCCATTGCCCCTTGTCCTATCTTTGGATGCCCCTGGGCAGAGCCTGGCTCCATCCTCCTGACACCCTCCCTTTCCATGTTTATCAACATTCATGGAGTCACCCCTCAGTCTCCTTGTTTCCAAGCTCAAGAGATCCAGTTCCCTCAGCCTTTGATCATCAGGGAGATGCTCCACTCCTTTCATCCTCTTTGTGGCTCTGCCTGGGGCCCAACCTTCTCACGCAGTGGAATCATTTCTTTTGACATGGTTCGTAACACCAATCTTTTATAGCTATGGAAAGAAAAATAGTGGGGACCTGGTGCAATGTCGCTGAAGCAGTTAGACACGCTCTGGTTGGATACTGCTCTCTTCCAAGTGAAATGCAGCAACGTGCTGCTCTCCACCGAGTGAAATAATTTTCACATGCCTTGTCAGCCCTGCTGTGGCTGTGGAAAGAAATACAGTGAGAGCAGAGGCATTGGCACTGCTTGTGTTATGTAGAGTGTTTTTGCAGCTCACCGTTTTGACCCCTACTCTGTTTTGCTGCTCCTGGTTTCACAAAGCCGTGCCATGTTCCAGCCTGCTAGAAGAAATTAATCAGCACTGACTTCTCCTGTAGACTCCAACAAATCCTACACAAATCCTGGTTCTGAATTACTCTAAGGAAATGCTGGTGTGAAACTGGAATGCTGCACTGTCAGTGGAACTGCAGTGATTGATGCCTTCGTTGAAGCCAAGGGGGATTCATTTCTGTCCCTTACGGTCTTCGGAGATTTAGTGAGGCCGGAATTTGGAATGTAACATGTGAAGTCCAAGGGCCATTGTTTAAAACATCAATCCTTACTTTTCAGAGCGGTGGTTGACACACTGCAAGTAATTTCTGCTTCGAGCAGTCTTACGCAGCAGAGTAGCCCAAAGGTCCTTTTGTTCTTATCATGTGGAAGAGACATCGTCTTGCTGGTGGGCGACTGCTCTGTGCGTTTGTGGTGCAAAATGTGGTAGTAATTTCAATTCACACTTCCATTCATAGAGAATCATAGAACAGTTTTGGCTGGAAGAGACCTTCAAGATCACAGAATCACATTCAGGATTGGAAGGGACCTCGAGAGGTCATCTAGCCCAGCCCTCCTACCACAGCAGGATCTCCTAGACTGAATCGCACAGGAACCCAGCCTTTTCTCACCCCTATCACCACCACTAAACTCTGTCCCCCGGTGCAGCATCTACCCTTCTCTTCAACACCTCCAAGGATGGGGACTCAACCCCCTCCCTGGGCAGCCTATTCCAGTGCCTGACAACCATTTCAGGGAAGAAATTAACAGAGTTATTGAGGCTGGAAAAGACCACTGAGCTCATGAAGCCCAGCCCAGGACCTAACCACATCAGCCAGACCAGGGCACTAAGGGCCACAGCCAGGCTGTCCTTCCAACACCTCCAGGGATGGAGACTCCACCACTGCCTTGAGCAGTCCACTCCAGTGTCTGATCAGCCTTTCCGTGAGGAAGGGCTTCCTAACATCCAACCTGACCCTCCCCTGAACCACAAAACCATCTCCTGAAACACCATGTCTGCCCATTTTTTGAACCACTCCAGGGACCGGGTGTAGACAGAATCAAAGGTGTGGGTGGGAAGCAAATAAATCTAGGAATAACCCTATCTGGGCAAGCAGAGGGTGGGCAAGTAGAGGATGGGCAGCCACTGGTGCTCACAAGCAGGTCCCTCACTCTTTCTGACCGGTGTCCCAGGGCTGAAGACACAATCACTCCTGTTCAAATCCCAGGGTTCAACCACTTCAGAGAAGTGTCTTGACTCCAGAGGAGATCCCTCTGCCATGCCTGTAACAAATGCACCGAGAATCCTGCACATAAACCAACAGTCTTAGCTCAGCTGTAGAGTTTGTAGGGGAAATGGAAGCATGTTACCGGAATTCAAGGACGGTTTCCTTCCCGTTCATTGTTGCTTCAATTTTTCATGTGGTCTTGTGTTTCAGCAGTCGTGAATTAAAGTTGTGCCCGTTTGTTCTTTGCAGACATTGACGAGTGCCTGGTAAACAATGGGGGCTGTGACCACTTCTGCCGGAACACCGTCGGCAGCTTTGAGTGCAGCTGCCAGAAGGGCTATAAACTGCTCACAGATGAACGAACCTGCCAAGGTAATACCTGATGTATTTTACTCTGTGCGTAACAGGGATGGTATTTGCAGTGGAATTATACTATTTTATTATGGTTCTTATCACTTGTGCTATGGATTTGAATCGTTCTGTCAGAGTAGGTTAGAAAAGACCAAGCTGATGACCATTTGTTTAGATCTTTAAGGTCCCTTCCAACCCTACCCATTGTGTGACTTTGTGATTCTCAAGTTGCCTCTGAGCAGACCGGGTGAGGGTAGTGAGTGCTGCTATGGCTCTCTAATGTGTAACAGGATCTACCTCCCAGTTCTTGTCATCCACATGTAGAGAACTTATGATCTGCGCTAAGATTTGAACACAGCCTCAAGCCTGCTGCGTTAACCCGCTGCACCACAGAACCATAACCCACGCAGTCCTAAGTTAATGCTGTTAAATGAGAGCCTGACCTTTCTTCACTGCCAAATAGATCTCCATTCCAGAGAATGGGATTACGATTAGACCTGGATGACCATCTGATCAATCTGTTGATGCTGTATGTAGGGCTCTCAGTGAGTAACTGTCAAGAGAATCATAGAATCATTAGGGATTGGAAGGGACCTCGAAAGATCATCTAGTCCTCTTTCACTCCAGAATGAAGGGAAAACAGCACCTTGAAAAATGCAGTAACCGTCTAAGGATCCTGTAGGGATGGTCTTGAAACATGGCCATGTGAATTGGATCTGGAATCCCTTCTCATAACATTCATGTTTTCACTTATTGGTTTAAAATACGCACTATTAGCCAAGATTTGAATCTCCCAGCCCTGTATCTCTGTTTTGAACCTGGGTCTGAAATAAGGGATTCATCATACAGGCAAGGTCATATAGGAGGTGTTTGTGGGAATTATTTTTGGCCTAAAGAAGCCCACAAAGATTAGCTACAAAGATCTTACTATACTTTTCTGTATGAAACCATTGATGATAAATGTGGCTGTACAGGACCAGTTTAGTCCCAAATGAATCAGTGCGTCCACACTGGCAGCACTGAATCACCAGGTGTCTTTGACATAAGGGATCACATTACGTGAGGACAGATGTTTTAGCAGGGCCTGTTGTGACAGGGCAAGGGATGACCTGTTGGAGAGTAGCGTAGGAGGAAGGGACCTGGGGTCCTGGTGGCCAGCATGATGACCATGAGCCAGCAGTGGGGCCTTATGGCCAAGAAGGCCAATGGCATTCTGAGGGGGGATTAGAAGGTGGGTGGTTAGCAGATGGAGAGACGTTCTCCTCTTCCTCTACTCTAGCCTGGGGAGACCACATCTGGAAGATTGTGTCCAGTTCTGGGCCCCTCAGTTCCAGAAGCACACAAAACTGCTGGAGAGAGTCCAGCGCAGAGCCACAGACATGGTGAAGGCAGTGGAGCATCTCCCTGATGAGGAAAGGCTGAGGGAGCTGCGTCTGTTGAGCTTGAAAACAAGGAGACTGAGGGGTGACCCCGTCAATGTTTATAAATAGTGAAGAGTGGGTGTCAAGAGGATGGAGTCAGGCTCTGCTCAGTGTCATCTAATGATAGGACAAGGGGCAATGGGTGTGAGATGGAACAGAGGAGGTTCAACATCAGTAAGAACAGGAACTTCTCCACGGTGAGGGTGACAGAGCCCTGGAAGGGGCTGCCCAGGGGGGTTGTGGAGTCTCCTTCTGTGGAGACATTTAAAACCCACCTGGACATGTTCTTGTGTGACTGGATCTAGGGGATCCTGCTGTGGCAGGGCAATTGGACTAGGTGATCTTTAGAGGTGCCTTCCAGTCTCTAATGTTCTGTGATTCATTTAGAACAGTGTTAGGTGGGTGTTATCAAACAGTTATAGTTTGTTATAGTTCAGCAGCTGGACCTTTGAATTAAGGTGGGTTCAAGAGTGGCCATGATGGCTGTGGTCTAGTGGTGGAGAACTAAGGAGACCAGGACAGAAAGCAATTGATGCCTTGCCCAGCTGATTTTGACACTGGCCAGTCTGGAGCTACTGGCTTATTTCTAGGTAATAAACTGTAACAGAGCCTCTGCTGTCTGATCTCACTGGCTTGGAGAAGGTGAGATAAGGAGTTTTGGTTCCAGACAGCTTATTCATCTGTCCTGTAACAGAACCATTAGGGTAGCCTAGTCAGATGGTGAACTTGTATTGTTTTAACAAGAAAAAAAGAGTACAGCAATATGCAGAGGACAAATAGATAAAATAATGTCTGCTCATGGATTCATCTGTGTAGGGAATAGTGTTCTGGCACACTTTGCTCAGATATTTTCCTCATGCATTATGCAACACGCTTCCCTAATGAAAGCTGGCTAAGAGCAACTAAATCTTTGAGTTACCTTCCTCTCCTGAGGAAAAAGCACTTAATTGTAGGTAGCAGTGTCTTCCATTCCTGTCATTGGCTTGCTCATAAATAGATGATATCCTTTAGGTGATAATTTCTTATCAGCCTTAGTGGTGCCAGTTGCCAGGTGATGCCTTTCTATGCCACCCAGCTTTCTCTGGGTGGTAAGACATGGGTTATACCCCTTATATCTGGACTCTGGAGATGTTTAAAACCCTCTTTGACACATTCCTGTGTGACTTGACCTGGGGCATCTTGCTGTTGCAGGAGGATTGGACTGGATGATCTTTCTAGGTCTGTTTCCAATCCCTAATGTTCTGTGATTCTGTGAATTCCAGAATTTAGTTGTGTTTATGCTCACACAATTCCAGAGAAAGACCCCACAACCTGCTGAACAGCCCCTTCCAGTGCTCCATCACCCTCACTGTCAAGAAGTTCCTTCTCATTGATGTGGAACCTCCTATGTTCCAGCTCACACTCATTGTCCCTTGCCTTATCACTAGATGACACTGAGATGAGCCTGGCTCCATCCTCCTGACACCTGCCCTTTCCATATTTACCAACATTAATGGGGTCACCCCTCAGTCTCCTTTTTTCCAAGCTGAACAGAACCAGCTCCCTCAGCCTTTCCTCATCAGGGAGATGTAAGGTGGCTTCAGAGAGGCTACATGGGCCAGGCTGCACTTAGTGGTTAACTGCCAGTGGTGGTTCTTGCCTCCTTCCCCTGCTGCAGCAGCCTGGCTTTCCCAGAGCACACAGCTGTCTCTCTTGCAACTATACTGCCTTGCTAAAAATAGCTCATGTGTCCTTGAAGTGGGCTGATGGCCACAGGGCCATGATCTGTGGATACCATACTCCGTTGGGATGGTTACTACGGATACAATATGAAAATCCAAACCCTTGCCACCTCCTATGGCACTCTTCTCAGGCTTTCAGCATGCTGCTGGTGCTTTCTTTTCTATTCCCTATCCAAAAAGCAAGTTAATAGCTTGGAGAGGTACAGTAGGATTGTGTGGAGACAGCCAGCCAGGGAGGAAGGACCCTGGAGGGCTGCTCTAAGTGTCATGTAAGTAGATGTGGCTCTAAAGAGAGACTTGTACTAATGGGGTTACTAGAGGTGAAAAGAAAATGTAAACTACTTTCTTTTTTAAAAGAGAGGAGTTTTTATTAGCTGAAGTGGTAACTGAACTCATTTTCACCCTTTTCATCCAAGAGCCAGAACACTTTGCCAGTAAACCTGTTCAGAAGCAGGACAAATAAGTTCAAAAAAAAGTCTTTTATGCTTGCAGTGATGAATGGACCTGTAACATCACAGAGAGCATCTCCAGTGGGAACAGAACTTAAGTTGTACTGTGTCTTTCTACTAGAATTTTACTTGAGAAATTCAACTTTGAAACCTGGTGTTGGGGGGTCAGAGTCCAGGAGCTGGGCCAGGTGGTTTTACGTTTCAAGTGCTGAAATACAGGATGATGCTGAAATCCCCCCTTTTTTTTTTCTGGGGTGCTTCAAAATGTTGCAGCTGTTCTTGTGCGCAGGTATTCATGGGCACCTACTGCACACTTTCCTTCTGTGAATCCACTGCAGAGCAGTTTGAAATTGCAAAACATATATTTCACAGATTACCTTGGGGATCACTTTAATCCGCTTTGAGACCTGCTAATGCTGTAGAGATCTTTGGACTACTGCTGTTCATCTTCATGCAGCCAGTGCAAGAAGGAATGAACACCATGTCTCTGTGCCAGCGCTGGAAGAGATGCTTCTCTCTAGGTAACTGTACCATGGGCAGCTGCTTTTGTTGTGTGTTAACACTGGACTGTGGGTGGAAGGAATTAAGAACAACAGCTTTAGGGATGTTACAGAGCGAAAGGTCAGTATGTATTCAGTAAATCTTGCTAATCTAGTGTTGGTTAGAAGCCAGGGTTCCAGGCCCTCCAGGCTTCTAGTAGAATACAGATCGCTTTACATCATGAGCGTATAAATGGGAAAACATTTCTTGTTCTTGTTCAAATTGTTCTCTTAGAAATGAAGATCAGCTGTGCTTGCAGCTGATAAGCTGGAAGCTGTTAGTAAATTGTTATAGGAACAGATGCATTACAGAAATGAAGAAAAGCACTTGTGTGCCAGAATGCTAATAGAACTGTGATGTGCCAGGGATATTTTTAGCTTCAAGCAATATTAATACAGTGAAGCCTTAAAGGTGGGAGGAGAGAAGGCTGTAGTTGCTGTCTTCTAAGGATTAGCTGGGGCTGTCAGTTGAGCTAAGGAGATTGCTGATGCCTGTTTCTGAAATATTCATAGAATCGTTTGGATTGGAAAAGACCTTTGGGATAATGAAGTCCAACCATCAATTCTACTCTACAAGTTCACCCCTAAAATTGGGTGATATTCCACTAATCGCCCAAATACCAAGCACAGTAAATCTGCTATGTACATGGCCCTCAAATAGGATTGCTAGTTATGGTTAGCCAAGATGTGTCTGACAAAAGCACTAGAATTCAAGGATCTTCCTTGAGCTCTGAGGATTATTCAGGGGAGAGATGCTTCCTCTTGTTACAAGTGTAGGAATCCAATTTAGCCATAGCTTTTGCTGCTGCATGTGTACTCTTTAAAAAACTGCTTTAACTATCAAGTCTCTCACAGATTCCAGGAACTACAAATAACACTGCTGGAAGAAGGGGATAGAATTTATGCCTTGTCATATACAGTGGTTTCACTGTTGAACTAAGACTCTCTTCCTTTTTCACGGCAAGATTTTTGTGAGCTGAAAAGGAACTTCTTAGTCAAGTTGCCTTCTCAGAGGCTGAAAGTGCATGTAAAAAGGACACAAGAAGTATTTTCATATGTTTACAGTGCAAACATCATTCGCTCTGTTGCCTTGTATACAACGTACTTCTGAGTCATGTTAAACCTCTAAAATCCAGTGTCCTCCAAGCTATCTCAAGTGTTGAAGATCTGTTCAGTGCTTTCTAGTGTGTTTTGAGTTTGACTACTGTTAGGTAGCGCATTCTAGTTCAGGAATTTAACAAAATGTATGTCAGCAGAACCGTAGTTCCTCAGTGTCTTGAAACGATGACCTCAGACAGGGAACTCTATTGCTTGGCATACCAGGCTCTTGCAGAACTGATGCTTCTGTTACCTCTTACAGAGCTCCTTTACTACTGCTTCTTATGGGCTTGTTGTATGCTGCTAGTTGAGGAGGGGGTAGAGGGGAAAGATGACAAAATTCTTGTAGAATGATTTTCCTTTATACTATTTCTGAAGGTTTTTGGAAGCCTATGCTGTATGAAACGCACAAGAACTCCAAACTTAAAACTGCAAATTGTTTGAATCGACTCTTACAAATGGGCACAAGCAGTGTTGGGATTTGGACTTGAGGTGTTTCAGAGATAGCTTAGTGAGGCTTCTTTGGCTTACTGAAGCTGCAGTGCTGCTTGCTTACTTACATTTCTGGTGTTGATAAGAGGTTGCTGAAGCTGAATGCTTAGCTAACAGCCTGACACTAAGTGCTAATTTATCTGCTGCCTGAAATTTAGTTGTTCAGGCCCCAGATGTATCACTGCTGCTCATAAATCAGACCCAGTGTTGAAATCAGACTCAGTGGTGTATACCGGAACAATCCTACTTGAAGTCCAGGTTACGGTGACAAGCTGCTGCACAAGTGGGTTTGGATAACAAGGAAAGAGTGGAATAGAAGTGAAGCATCTAGAAATGCTGGTGCAGAAAGGGAATGTAAAATTGACAATAAACAACTTCTTAACTGGTAGCTGATACCGATGACCCTAATGTTTTTGTGAACTTTTGTTGGGATGCTTGAATAGGGAAGAGGGGACTAACTTCTATTTGCTTACCTGTGTTACAGGTTCAGCTTTGGAATTTTGCTGACAGTTGTGTTTGTAAAACATGAAGCAGAATAAGAACAGATTGTCTTGTGCAGCTTTATTAGCTCAGCATCATCAGCAGAAGCTGCCTGCTTTCTTTTTGGCATTAAGTGAGCAGGCAAAAAATTACTTGAGATGGAGAAGAGCTATTTTAAGCAATGTGCTATTCCTCTTGTGGTCTCATCAAGGTGGTCTATGTTCTTACAGGGAAAAGAATCATCCAGCTTTATTTCATCATTCCAAGAAAAATGCTTGAAGGAAACATTAACTCAGACCACAGGCAACCTTAGGCACCTTTGCTCTCCGAGACCTGAGTATTCTACTAACTTTTGCTTTGGATAATGTGGCTGTTTGTTATTCATACCAAGGAAAGTCTGGCAGGGGGATTGGACTCTAGATGATCTTTTGAAGTCCCTTCCAGTTCCTAATGTTCTCTGATTCTGTGACCTGCTTCTTGTCTCCTGCCTCATTAAGAGTTCTCTTGCCTCTTGAATTTGTGCGGTGTTAGTGCATGATCCTGCATGTTAATCTTCTCTGTACATGGCTTCTTAGCAATTGTATGCTCTGCTTCTGCAATAGAGTAATCCTGTTTGCAGCCTTCTAGTTTTCTGAAGTATCTCTAGCCTTCTGCTAAGAATCAGATCTCTTCATTAATGAAGCAGCTTGATGTTATCACTAGAATTGATTTCTGCATATGCATCAAAATTCCATCTCCAACCATGTCTGCTCACGCTATTCAGTGCCTTTCACAGTCTGAGTCTGCTCTTCAGAACAGCTGTGTTCTGTACCTTGAATTGTTTGGACCTAAAAAAATTCATAACTTAAGACTAATCAGACCTTTTTCAGTGTAGTGAAGTTTAGCTTAAGGACAAAGTGATTTAACTTTGCAAGGTGTATACTCTTCCTGTTCAGTCTTGCATTAATAGGGCCAAGCAAATGGACTTCTTGGGCTCATTTCTGTGATCTCAAAAGCTGCTTTTGTATGAGCTAAGGTCACAAGAAGTTTCTCAAATATGTGTAGTTCTGCTAATCTCCTTTGAGAACTCCTGAGACTGAGTGTCTATTAACATGATCAACCAATTATGCATTTACTATTGATTCACCTATACTATAGGTATCTTAGCATCTATCATAGCACCAGTTGTGCTGTAGCTACATCTCACTAGCTGGTTGATCCTTCTTGGACTGAGAGGTATATCCAAACTCTTTGTTTGGCTTTGCAAAGGGCCCAGTTTATAGCAGCACTTTTTCCACTGATTCCCTGATGTGCATGGTTAGGTGTCCATGCTGTAGGTTGTTTAACACCACAGAATAACACAATGTTAGGGATTGGGTGGGACCTCAAAAGATCACCCAGTCCAATCCCTCTGTCATAGTAGGATCCCCTAGATCCAGTTGCACAGGAATGTGGCCAGGTTTTAAGAGTTTCCAGAGAAGGAGACTCCACAACGCCCCTCGGCAGCCCCTTTCAGTGCTCTGTTACCCTCACCAGGAAGAAGTTCCTTCTCATTGATGTAGAACCTCCTATGTTCCATTGCCCATTGTCTTATCACTGGATGCCACTGAGCAGAGTCTGGCTCCAACCTCCTGAGACTCACCCTTCACATATTTGTCAACACTAATGGGGTCACTCCTCAGTCTCCTTTTTTCCAGGCTCAAGATTCCCAGCTCCCTCAGCCTTTCCTCAGCAGGGAGACATTTCCCTCTTTTCATTGTGTTTGTGGCTCTGTGCTGGAGTCTCTCCAGCAGTTCTGTGTTCTGGAATCTTGTGTCCAGTTCAAGATGTGGTCTTACCAGGGAAGAGTAGAGGGGGAGGAGAACCCCTCTCCTGTGTGTTCCTGAAGGCTGGATTTATGCATGTCCTTAAGACTGACACCTGTAAAGGTACATGTAGCTCTCTAGCCTTCAAAGTAAGGAAGCCCAAGCTAGTAGCCACTCATCAGCCAATTGTGCTTTTGACTGATTAAATGTTCCCAAATTGGCTTTTTAGTAGGTTGACAAGTGATCTCTTCAGCTTGAGAGCTTCAATCAGAAGCTTGACAGACTTCTAAGTGGCAGCTTCTCTTACAGAACAATTTGCTGTCTACTTGATTCTTAGAATCATTCAAATTGGGAAAGACCTTTTCTGATTCTACTCTTACAGGCAATACTCCTGAGTTTTAGGCAACTTCTGAAATCCATGGGTATTATCTCACTGGATAACTTTCCTGCCCAACAAAATAGCCATTTTATCCTTGTTTATTCTGACAATCTACATGTTTGACACAGCTATGGAAGGAGACAGAAAGCAGTTCCAGACCTGTGTTTAATTTCCTTTGCACTATCTGGTATAGCTTGATTGATGACAAATTCTTCCTTGCATCTCAGAATTCAGAAAACAAGCTTCCTTTTCTCAGTCCTCTGTCATCATGCTTCTGAAGCTTTATTTACTCTTAATATCCTTTTTGAGGGCTACTGCTTTCAGATGAGCCTGTTTCTTTATTGGGCTGTATCTACCACAGAAAAATTACTATCTTAACATTTTATTTTCTACATAAAATTAGCATTTTTCCCCCTTCCTTTGCATCTCTAAAACACGTGCTACACGTGTCTCTTACTTGAACAGAGGAGTTCAGAGCTTTAAGTCCTACTGTTAAAAGTTTGACTTGGGACTATTCCTTAGCCATCTCCCTTATATTACCTGAACAAAGTTTTTCCACTACAGCTTTAGCTGTATATGGTGACACACAAATTCAGCTTAAAAAGTAAGAATAAGTTCTGGTTTAGTGAGAGTTGTCCCTGCTCATGGCAGGGGGATTGGAACTAGATGACCTGAGGTCCCTTCCAACCAGGACTATTCTTTACTCTTGGGAAGAACTTTAATCTGCTGTTTTTCTGACTCAGAATCCTGGCAGTTCTTCTGGAACACGTTAGCACTTTAACCCCCCAAAACAATGACGACAAGCATTTGAAGAACTACCATAACAGATAAGTGCAACTTCAAATGACTGTTTCATATGTCCTCTAGTCTGCAAGAGAAACAGATCTTTCCCTGGAACTGCTTATAGTGCTGCTTGTGTGGCTTATTGCACAAGCTGATAACTGGAGATGCTTCACCTGACTGAGTCATGAAATGCTGATGCAGACATGTGACTGTACTAATTTGTTGTCCACTTAGTCTTGCATGGTGACAAACATTTCATCCTATTAGTCTAAAAGGACTGTGGTAGAGATTGTAATACCTGGAATGATGGCTGTCATAGCATCATTCAGGTTGGAAAAGACCTTTGGGATCATAGAGTCCAACCATCAATCCTGCTCTACAAGTTCACCTTGAAACCACATCCTTCAGCACTATATCTAAGCGACATTTCAACACATCCAGGGATGGGGACTCAACCACCACCCTGGGCAGCCCAGTCTACTGCCTGACCACTCTCTCCAGGAAGAATTTCTTCCTGATGTCCAGTCTAACCCTCCCCTGTTGGAGCTTGAAGCCCTTCCCTCTGCTTCTGTCACTAATGACCTGTGAGAAGAGACCAGCACCAACATCTCTACAGTGTCCTTTCAGATAGTTATAGAGAGCAATGAGGTCTCCCTTTAGCCTCTTCTTCCTCAAACTAAACAGCCCCAACTCTTTCAATCTTTCCTCACTGTGAAGAAGTTCCTTCTCATATTGATGTGGAACCTCCTCTGTTCCAGCTGACATGCATTGTCCCTTGTCCTATCATTGGGTGCCACTAAGCAGAGCCTGGCTCCATCCTCCTGACACCTGCCCTTCACATATTTATAAACATTCATGAGGTCACGCCTCAGTCTCCTTTTTTCCAAGCTCAAGAGCCCCAGCTCCCTCAGCCTTTCCTCAGCAGGGAGATGTTCCACTCCCTTCTGCATCTTTGTGGCTCTGCGCTGGACTCTCTCCAGCAGTTCTATGTCCTTGTGGAACTGAGGGGCAAGATCTGGAGAAACGGTAGAGGTTCTGTTTCATGGCACAGTCTGAAAATCAGCCTGCAACTGCTGCTTCTGTGAAGGAGAGACCAGATGTCACAGCTATGCTTTAAATTAGAACACTTCTGAGTAAGGAAAAGGCTATCAGAGCCAAGTTGAAGGCAATTAGTAAGGAAGGAGGAGAGGTTGTGGATGGCACTGCTGCCTGAGCATGGAAAGATGTACCACAGGTGTCTGCCCCAAAGAAACAGAACAAGAGAGGTTGGAAGCTCCTACCTGTGGTGGCCAGAGGGGCTCATGGCTAAGACTTCTCTTCCCTCTCTCCCTTTTCTCATCCTGTGTAAAATGCTGTAGAACACAGGATGTTTTTAGTTCATTCTACTGAAAGTATGGCCAATGCCAAGCATCATCCTGAAGCTCTTTTATCTTAATGCCAGGTTAATATTCATAGTTCATCACTCTTGAATCACCATCCCTTTATGGGCATAAAAGCGTGTGGTTTCCTTATCCAGAGTCATTGTGTGTGCTTGGCTATGCCCACATTCACACCTTTCTTACTCCAGGATTAATCACACCAGCTCCCTTTGTCTCTTAACATCCTTACATGCTCGGCCAGTAGTTTATTAGTCTATAACAGAGCTATAGATAGCTCTTTAATGTCTTTTCAGTAGAACAGATATCTGCGACTTGATCTGGGTGATTACGGTGTGTCAGGGTGATTGGACTAGACGATCTTTCGAGGTCCCTTCCAATCCCTAATATTCTGTGATTCTGCGATTCTGTGACTAGTCACAGAGACCTTGATGAGCCTTGGAGGGATGCTCCTATCTCTTCCAGTCCTACTGAACTTACCCCTCCTCTGGATATTTCTGCTCTACCATAAGAAGTTTGCCTTCTGCATTAGTTCAGGTTCACAGTTATAACACATCCTCTTGGTGAAAAAGCATCTGAAGCTGAAGGAATGTGACGCTTCTGAACCCACTTGTATAAAAAGCAATACTGGTACCAGGCCCGTCATACCTGAAGAAAAACCCCAGGGACAAATATTGCCATCCTGCTCCAAAGCAACACGTACAAGAATGTCTTCTGCTGATCTTCAGAAGGAAATTTCTAATTACAGTACATTATCTTGGACGAACATCTAGAAAGAGAGTGATCCCATATTTATAGCTTCTTATAACCTGCCAAAAGTGGCTCTGGGGGTTACTCAATTGGCAGAGAGCAGACCCCCGAGAGCCTCAGGACCACCACAGAGGCGGTGGTGTAAGGCATTAGCAGGGTCGATTCTTGGCTGCTTTGGCCATAGGAAAAGCGGAGCTGGGTCAGGTCCCGTGGGGCAGCAGTGGCTCCGTGCTGCGGGACCCTCCGCTCAGCGATGCCGCAGCTCTCCCGCTAGTCGCCGCCAGGGGGCGCTGCGGGTCCACGTTTGGCGGCTCCGCTCAGGGGTGCTGCCCGACGGGGCGGCCTGGCCCGGAGCGGGGAGTTTGCGCAGCGGGACGAGGCACAGCCGTTGCGGGGTACGCGATGAGAGGTGGCTCACCCTGCCCTTGTGGTGGGGCGATGCCTGCTCGAGAAGCAGGGCTGGCACCCCTGAGAAAGGGCCTGATTCCGTCAGGAGTTGTCTCCCCCACCGCCTCCACTTCGATGATTCCTGTATCACTCCCACTCCACCCTCCTGCGTGTTTTTATTTCGGAGCTGTGTGCCACGACTCTGCTCCGCCAGGGGCAGGGTGAGAGCACCTTCAGCCCTGCTTAAGGAACCCCGAAGGAGGGAGATTCGTCCAAAACCTTCCCAGAAAAGGCAGCTCCCGAGGTTGGCAAGGCCGACGGTACCCTAGCCCGGGCATTCCGGGAAGAAGAACCTGGCCAGCCTTCGGGCACCAGGAGACACAGGTGCTGGGGAAGGCCTCGGGGACCAGGGCTCTGGGGTCAGGGTGGGAGCCCCTCGGCAGCCCCGCAGCCCTCACCTCTCCGCCTAAAGCAGGAGGCTGAATGGTTTTCTCTGCTGTCCCGTCCCCCCTCCTTGCCCCCACAGAGTCCAGCAGTTTAGCAAGTTCACCAGGCTGTGTCATGCTTCATGACTAATTCACATATTTAAATGGGAACGGTCAAAGCTGGACTATTTGATGCCAGCCAAGCGCATTTATCAGGTCAAAAAAGCTCACAATGGCTGGAGGCTTCGTGTGTGTGCGCGGGTGCCTGATACAAGCGCTTGCTCAGGGCTGGGCTACAAGCCTCCACCCCCACCTCACACCGCAACTCTCCCCAACTCCTCCAAGAAATATCTGCCCCACAAACAAATAAATAAATAAAGTACTCAGATCTGTTGCAGCTTCCCAGAGCAGACTGTCCAATTAGTCTTATTATAGTAATTTGTCTTATTAGAGTTATTA
>JAOXOE010000698.1:7478773-7492202 GCA_028565055.1 Phoeniculus purpureus
CTATGCTGGACTCCCTCCAGCAGCTCTGTGTCCTTCTTGAACTGAGGGGCCCAGAACTGGACACAGCACTCCAGATGCGGTCTCAGCAGGACCTGCGTGGCCTAGAGGGCAGTGCTGGCTCAGGATAACCCTCAGCAGTGTCAGTGTGACTGACTTCTGGACCCTGCTGTTTCAGGTAGTAAACAGAGAACTGGAGAAGACTCTTGTCATTGAGGATGATGTGCGCTTTGAACACCAGTTCAAAAGGAAGCTCATGAGGCTAATGGATGACATTGAACAAGCCCAGCTGGACTGGGAGCTTATGTAAGTAACTGGCCCTCAGCCACATGGGACCCCCTGGGCACATAGGGAAGGCCAGCAGAAACCTGCTGTGTTGTGAGAGAGAGGCAGGTTAATGCTGGAGGTTCAGGGAAGGTGGCAGAGATGTCTTGGTGGCTCTTCCCGTCAGGACAGCTCTGTCTCCTGGAAGAGGCCAGTGCTGGAATGGCCATCGGGTACCGTTGCTGCCCTTCATGGGCAATGCTGGTTGATCTCAGCCATGTTTGAAGAAGCTGCTGTGGCAGAAGGACTGATGCAGCTCGTCCCTAAGGCTTGAACTGGGTCATTGTCTCTCCCTTTTGGAGTCTTTGACAGCTCTATTTCCCATTGGGTCAAGACTTTGGGAGTGGTGTGGGGTAGAAATCTGAGAGAGCCTGGTCAGGACTGCTGCTTGCATTGACCCTTTGCCCTTCCCAGCTTGACGTGAACAGTCCCCTGGGCCTAACTGCTAAAGATTCCCTTTGCTTCCACTTCCCTTGGTCTTTTCACCCTTTCAGCTACATTGGCCGGAAAAGGATGCAGGTGCAGGAGCCCGAGAAAGCAGTTCCCAATGTCAAGAACCTGGTGGAAGCCGATTACTCGTACTGGACCCTGGGCTACGCAATCTCTTTCCAAGGGGCTCAGAAACTCATTGGAGCGGAGCCTTTCAGCAAGATGCTTCCCGTGGACGAATTCCTGCCGGTCATGTACAACAAGCACCCTGTGTAAGTGAAACGCCTTTGGGGCTCGGGGTGGCGTGAGCTGGGGTCTGGCTGAGCAATCTTAGGGCAGCTCCTGTGGCGTGGCCACTGCTGTAGCCTAGCTGCTCCTCAGGCTTTTGGGTTGTCTGCAGGAGAACTCCTGGCACCGGTCAGAGGTGACAGACAAGCTGCAGAGGGGTCGTTGTCCCTGCCTGGGACGTTTGGCGCTCTTGGGTTGCGGAGGCCTCGGTTAATGGGTTGTGTGTGGTTGTAAGGCTGCAGAGAGTCAGACTCCACCCCAGCAACTGCTGCCAAGCTCCAGGACCTGTTTGCTCAGCGGCTTGGCTTGTACCTCACAGTTGCCATCAGCAGCACTGATGGACGTTCCCTCTGTTACTGATGGTTTTTCTGTCTTCTTCAGAGCCAAGTACATGGAGTACTACGAATCCAGGGACTTGAAAGCCTTTTCCGCAGAACCCCTGCTTGTTTACCCCACCCACTACACGGGGCAGCCAGGCTACCTCAGTGACACTGAGACCTCCACCATCTGGGACAATGAGACCGTGTCAACAGACTGGGACAGAACTCACTCCTGGAAATCCCGGCAGCAGGGCAAGATCCACAGCGATGCCCAGAACAAGGATGCTCTGCCATCCCAGTCTCTGAACGCACCGTCCTCCAGGGATGAGCTATGACCATCTGCGTCCCCCCGGGACTCGGCTCACGGCTGAACCTGCCTCACACTTTAGCTTTTCACCCTTGAAAGTTGTAGAGCAGCTCTTCACGTGGTCTCCTTCCCGCTGCTTCGGATGGCAGAGCACAAGTGGTTGGACTTGACCCGATGCTTAGGACTGGGTGGGAGATGAAAGAGGAGGAAGGGGTGTTCCAGCCTGGCAGGAAAGAGGCAGAGGGCTGAAAAAAGGGCAGAACCCCAACCTTGAATGACGACGTTCTACAGTTGCCGGTGTAGGACACTGTATTTATAGAGATTAATATATAGAGGTGTCGGTTCCTTTCTGGAGAGGTGGAACCAGGATGCTGTGTGACTGGTGCTCCTTGTAGGCGTGTACAACCCCCACTGATGGAAACTGCGGGCAAGCAGTTGGGTTGCTTGGCTTTATTTTTCAAAGGGATCCCTCTCAGAATCAAGGAGGCTCCCCAGAACTGTTCCGGACACAGGAGCAGGGCTCCTCTGTGTCTTCTCCCTCATCGTGCTTATCTGGTGGCTTCCCCTTGACTAAGTTCTAGACTTGCTAGATCTCAGCTTGCTAAACTCGCTGACCTCCTGACCTGGGGCTGTTGGCTTGGTGTGGCTGAAGTCATGGAGAACTGGAGACTGTGGGTTGATTTGTCTCTGCACTGCCCAAAGGGAACCAGGCAGAGTTGGCCCATGTCATGTAGCGCTCCAGCCCCTGCGTCGTCGCTCCTTCAGGAAAACAAAGCCTGACAACCTGCTTGCAGGCCTGTGCCATTAGGCCATAAAGTTAGGGTTAGACCCTTTAGAACTTCAGATCTTAAGAGTTTGGTTTGTTTTTAACGACGTGTGTGAAGTTGTTGTTGTCAACCAAAACGACCTACAGGACTGTTGATGTCAGCGGGGCTGTTGGCAGCAGCCTCGGTGGAGTTGTGTGTTATGGGACGGAGAGGCAACTCGCCTCGATATATTTTTTTGATGTGAGGAGGACACTTGTGATTTTAGGTGTCTGTTTTGTTTTTAAACAAACACATTTCTCTGAGGCCAGGTGCTCACGGACACGGACTTCACCGCTTAGGTTGGCCGGCACCGGTTGCTGGTGTGAGTCCTCCTTAGTCTTCTGGAGCCTCACCTGCTGGTGGATCTGTGCAGTTGAGTGAGTGTGTGGCTGAGGTTCTTTTTGTTGGTTTTGTTTGTTTTCTAAAATTTGTGTTTATTTTTTAATAATTCCTGATCAGTGTTGTGCTTTGTGCTGTGTAAGACACAGTGGTGGTGGTGGTGGTGGTGGTGGTCCCTGTCAGCCGGTCTGATGATAATACATAGAACCTGGTGCAAGATGAGCAGCCGTGTGTGTGGTCTTCATTGGGTTGGTAGCCCTGGCTGGGGAAGGGCAGCTCTCAAGTTTCCTGGCTCTGTCCCTCAGCTGTGGCCCCATATAAAGGTGCCTGTCCTGCAGCTACTGCCTGGCAACCATGTTCCTGCTGCTCTCCAGGCAGGAGCAGAGGACCCTGCAACACAGTGAGTATGGAGGGAAGATCCGAGGTGGGCCAGCCTGCATCATTCCGCACTGACAGACTCTCTTGTTTCCCCCTCAGCTCTCACTCTGCGAGAGAAGGGCTGCCCTGGCTGAAGACCTGCTGAGCGTGGCAGTCCCAGAGGGGTTGGAACGAAGTGTGGTGTTACCTTCAGCAGCAGGACCTTGGTGAACTCTCTGAACTGGTGAGCATCCAACTGGAAGGGGCTGCCCACGGGGTTGTGGAGTCTCCTTCACTGGAGATGTTTAAAACTCGCCTGGACGTGTTCCTGTGCGACTTGGTCTGGGTGATCCTGCTGTAGCGGGGGGATTGAACTAGATGATCTTTCGAGGTCCCTTCCAATCCCTAATGATTCTGTGATCTGTTGGTTGGCCCTGGGCTGTGCGTGTGAAGCTGAGTGGTGGAAGAGCAGGGTGGGTGAGGCCCTTTGGCCTGGTGATGGTTCTCTGATCTGATCCTGTGGCTGCTGCTCCATGTAAAGGCTTATTATGGTTCTCCTGGGTCCCTTCCACTCTCATGTGCTGTCTGTCTCCCATGAAAGACAGATCTCTGTGTCTCTAGGCTGCCTTTCTCCCACCCGTGAGAGCGATGTGGCAGCAAGAGCTCTGGTTTTGCCAACCCTCCCTCTTCTGCCCTTTCACGATCCTTTAGGAGCACTTTCTCTGTGACCATCTTGGCTGAAAACGCCCCTGGTAGGGCTCCTCAGGGTAGGTCCTACCTCGTGTTCCAACTGTGCAATAGAGATGGCACCATGATGGCCACAGAAGGGTTCAGCGTGCCCAGGGTTATGGCTCCTCAGGCAGCAGAGGAGGGCTCAGGACACCTTGGTGTACAGGAGATGCCAGTCATGTGTCTTCAGCCTTGAGGCTTTGGATAGGGACAGACCGTCCTTAAGGGCCCCATCACTACTCCTGGAGCTCAGCCTTGGGCTAGTCAGGCCAGTCAGCATTCCTGGAGTGAACCTGCCTTTGTGCATTCACCTGCACTGAGGTGACTTTACTTTGCTAGTGGAGGACACTGGGGCAGAGCTGATGCTGTGGGATCCCCCCTACTCCAGCCTCCCCGCTGTTTGCAAACCTGTGGTAAAGAAATACCTCGGCAGCGTATTGGCTGCACCCTGGGCAACGAGTCCCTTTTACAGGAACCACTTTGGGTTTCTTTGTGGACTCAAGGGAAGAATATGAAGAGAAAACCAGTGAGGTGTGAAAAAAAAAACCCCAACTGAGCAGCAGCAGCAGCAGAGTCAGAGAAGAAAATAAAGAGCAGCCAGGCCGTAGTGGAAAACCAAGTTTATATATAAAGAAAGATTATAGAACAGGCATTAAAAAACCCTCTTTCACATGTAACATTTGCAAAAGGGTCGTTCTTGAAGGACATTCACCTTTTGGCTCAGCTCAGCGCAGCCAGCCAGCCTCTGCCCGGGCACCGACGGCGACGCGCACGCGCGCCAACACGCAGAGGAAATGTAACGTCTGGGCCCTCCTGCCCCGGGCAGAGGCTGAGGCTCAGGTCCAAACTCTTCATCTTCACCCTTGCAAGAGCAACACGAGGCAGGTTGTGACAGAAGCCACAGTAGGCCCTGCATAGGGTGTGGAAAAGGGAAAACTGGTGGTGGTGGGGGACGCACACAGGGTCACCCCAACACTGCTGGTCACTGCCAGAGTTTATTGCTGACTGCTGGTGGGATCTGAGCTCAGCTGGGAGAACTGGTGCTGCAGCACTGGTGAAGGGGGGGACGACACAGCTAAAGGATTGGAGTCTGTTTTCGCTAACGCTGCTAGGGTCTTCTTTTCAATAGCCCCACAGTGGGTCTTAGTTTTAGTAACCCAGCTGGTTCTTACTGTAACTAGCCAAACCCAGTGTTTCTTAAATAATCGTACAGTGTCTGATTTTAAATAATAACTGGGGTGGGCATTAAAAAAAAGGATCTTCATATGAGTGTCTTATTTTGAATAACAGCCATGTGCCTTATTCTGAATAACCCTGAAGTGCCTTATTTTAGCCAAAACCAGTGCTGCTTAAATAATCTTCAGATGTCTCCTCTATAAAGAAATCCCAGTGAGTCTTAAGTTAACCCTAATGTGTCTTATTTCAACACATCCTACAGCCAGCCTGCAGGGGCTGCTTACAATCCAATGTCTTGTGTATGGCTTCTTGAAGTAAAACCCCGCAGCCGTCCTTTGGAGGCTCGAGAATTCGGTCAGTTCAAAGCTTCTCAGCGAACAGCTTAGCAAAGCAGTGTTGCTGCTGGATTCCCCATTCCAGCGGAAGGATGTACCATGGCAAGGAATTAACTTAATAGTGAGCGGGGCTATAAAGAGCAGGAGAGGCTCCTGTAGGTTGACCGTTGTCACGCTACGGGTACTGATAAGCTCTGCTGGGTTGGGGTTGTGCGCAAAACCCACCACGAGAGGTTCCTGTAGGCTGAGCATCATCAAGCTACAAGTATCAAACAGGCTCTGCTGGGTTGGGGAAATGCTTAAACCCTACCTCCCTCCGCTCAAGACCCACTTCTAGAGTAAAAGGTTGTGGAGTTGCCCCTCATGAGTGAAAAGGTGAGTGAAAAGTTTTGCTCTTGAAGAGCTATTGCACATTCCAGAGAGGTAACGTCACTCACGCCAGAGGACAGGCACAAGGCATCCCGCTCTCTTCCGGGGATTGGCACAGGAACAGGCAAAGCCACCCCACAGCTTTAGGTGGGGAGCCCTAATTCCAGACAAGTAGTGTTTGTCTCAGTCATGAACAAATGGTCACATTCATTCAAACCAAGTGCGGTCCCTTCCTTTAAAGTTCTTTGGAAAAAACACCCCAAAACAAGTCCGAACCAGGTAACTATTCAAGCACCGCGGCCACTGGAACTTCCCACCAACACTGCTGGGGGCTGTCGTGTGGATGCAAAATCTCCCGGTGCTCCCTTCGGGCAAAGTCGTTTGGAGACTTCTCCAGTGGTAGAAAAATAAATCTTGACATTCTTCTTCTGCGTAATACTGGCACAAAGGAACGGGTTTGCTCACTAAACCAGTTGGCTTGGGTGGAGCTCTTAAGACACAGTTAGCGGCTCTGGTTTCCCCTAAACCCTGGGCTTTCCCCGTCTTCTGCTAATGTGCAAAACAAACAGACAGAACTAGAAGTGTTGTCCAGGCTCTACTGTCCCGTAAAGTCTGTGTCTGTCCGTGGCTGCAAGGGAGGAGAGGCTCTGGCCAGCATTCCCTTTGCATTTTGGCCTCCAATACTGTCCAGGTTGAACACATTTGCCTGCTGGGATTCCGCAGCAGAGACTCCATTGTCAGCCAGGGCTCCCTCCGTGGAGCTTCCTCGCAGTGGGATGTTGTTTGACCTGTAGCTCCAGTGCCTCCGTCTGCCAGTGCTGAGGACTCTCAGGGCTGCATCGGCTCCTCCTGTTCCCTACCTGCTGCTGACGGCAGCTTTTTTCCGCAGGATGAAATCAAAGTTCACGCGGGTGTTCATGGCGTAGAACACGTTGGCGTTCCACGGGAGTGCCAGCACTGCAAGGGAGGGACCAGCGCAAGTGTTAACGTGCAGGATGGCACAAGGAAAGCTGGGAGAGAGCTGGGACCAGCAGGACAGACTGCACAGATGCCACCAATGCAAGAAAGGAGATGATGCCAAACCCAGCCCATGTCCAGCCTGGCAGCTGAAAGCTCCAAGAGGAGACTGAGCTGAAAACCCCGTTGGCACCCCCATCCCCACTCAGCCCCTGTGCAGAGACTGGGGGCAGCTGGGCCTGAGGTGCACCTTTTATTCTTCCAAACCCAGCAAAACTTCCCAAGCAGCAGAGTTCTGCCTCCCTACCTTTGGCCTTGGAGATGACCTGCACCAGCTCGTAATCATCAGCCGCCTCAGCTTCCAGGTTGTGCTTCTGCATGGCTCTCCGGATGACGGCGTGCGTCTTGTCCTGGCAGGTCAGCTGCAGAGAGACACTTGCCATGAGAGGTTCTGCTTAGTTGCTCCATAGCGCCATGTCACAGGAGCCAAGGCCTGCGGACCCCTTGGAGAAGGGTTCAGACAGCTGGATCATAGAATCACAGACTGCTTTGGGTTGGGAGGGACAGAATTGCAGAATCATAGAAATACTGAGGCTGAAAAGACCTCTGAGACATCAAGCCCGGCCTGTGACCTAGTATCACCACCACCAGCTAGACCATGGCACTAAGTGCCTCCAAGGATGGTGACTCCACCACCATCCTGGGCAGTCTGTTTCAGTGTCTAGCCACCCTTTACATGAGGAAGGGCTTCCTAGTATCCATCCTAAACCTCCATTGGCACAGCTTCAGGCCCTGCCCTCTCGTCCTATCACTAGTTGCCTGGGAGAAGCACCTGTCTACAACTTCCCTCCAGGTAGCTGTAGAGAGCGAGGAGGTTCCCCCTGAGTCTTCTCCAGGCTAAAGAACCCCAGCTCCCTCAGTGCCTCCTCATAGGACTTTCTGTCTAGTCCCTTCACCAGCCTCGTTGCTCTCCTCTGCACCCGCTCCAGCGCCTCAATGTCTTTCTTGAAGGGAGGGGACCAGAACTGCCCCGAGTACTTGAGGCCTCACCAGTGCCCAGTACAAGGGGAGAATGATGTCCCTAGTCCTGCTGGCCACACTATTGCTGATACAAGCCCAGATGCCACTGGCCTTTTGTGCCACCTGAGCACACTGCTGGTTCAACTGGTTGTCAGCCAGTAGTCCCAGTCTCCCTCTGCCAGGCTGCTCTCCAGCCACTCGTCCCCCAGTCTGGGGTGACTGTGTCCAAAGTGTAGGACCCTGCCCTTGGCCCTGTTAAACCTCATCCCGTTGGCCTCTGCCCATTGACCCACCCTGCCCAGATCTCTCTGCAGCATCTTCCTCCCCTCCAGCCGATCAGTGCTCTCCCCCAGCTTGGTGTCATCTGTGAATTTACTGAGGGTAGATTCAAGCCCCTGATCCAGGTGATCAGTAGAGATGCTGAATAAAAGCAGGCCCAGTACTGAGCCCTGGGGGCCACCACTGGTCACTGGTTGTGGCACCATTCACAACCACTCTCTGTGCCCGGTCATCCAGCCAGTTTTTAACCCAGTGGAGGCCACACACATCCAACCCATGGGCTGACAGCTTTTCCAAGAGGAAATCTCCCCTTTCAGTTTGAAACCATCCCCCTTTGTCCTGTCACTAGAGCTCCTTGTAAAAAGTCTCTCTCCAGCTTCCCTGTAGTCCCTTCAGGTACTGGAAAGCTGCTCTGAGGTCCCCCTGAAGCCTTCTACAGGATGAGCAGCACCAACTTCCTTAGCCTGTCCTTGCAAGAGAGGTGCTCCAGCCCTCTGATAATTTCCACGGCCTCCTTTGGACTCACTCCAACACTTCCATGTCCTTCTGACACAGTACTCAAGGTGAGGTCTCAAGAGCAGCGCAGCTGCCCTGCCCTTGCCCTGCTAGTGATGCTTCTCCTGCTCAGCCCTGCACTCGGTTCTGGGCTGCCCTCACACACTGCCAGCTCACTCTGAGTTTCTCATCCACCAACACCCTCAAGTTCTTTTCCTCAGGGACTTAGAGTAAACAGGAGCCAGTGGAAAGTGTCCACACTGGCTCAGGAGCACGGCAGTGTAGGTGCTGTGAGGTCCTGGACACAGCACTTGTCTGGGGGGTTTTGCAGCCCAAGAGGAAATACTCTGTACTAGAGGTGGCAGTGGTGGACGGCAGCAGCTGTTCTTGGAGCTCAGCTTTGAGGGGTGAGATGTCCTCACTGTCCCATGTGTTTTTTGCAGACACCAATTAATCTGCAGTCCCCCACACCAAAGCCTCTCTCAGACAGCCTGCTAAGATTTCGGGCCCTGCAGCGGGTTCACTGGCTGCTGTAGAGGGTCTGCACATCCAGAGCACATGTGGGGTTCTCTGCAGAGCGCTGTGCAGAAGCTCAGGGCGGCCTGTGCCCACATGGTGCTGCAGGGAAGGACTGTGAGGGCTCTGCCACTGAAGAAGGTGGCCGAGCTAAGCGTGGGAGGCTGCTGATAGGAGCGGCTGGGCTCAGTCTTTCTATCTGGTGACTGGGTTCTGCTCAGGTGTGGTTCTGGCCCACAGTCAAGCCTCTCTGTGCTCACTGTGGTCTTTTGGACCATAAGTGGTGAATGAGCCGCAACCAGCTCCCCAGGGAAGCTCCTCCAGCAAAAACTTGGCAGGTGGTCTCCTGTCCCTGTTAAGCTGCAGGTGCTCTCTGAACTCGGAACCACCAGCATGGCTGGCACCACCGTGGCTGAAACCATCACCCAAGAAGGCAGCATTTGCCGCTCCCCACCACTCACCAGGAGGGACTTGTACATGTTGCCCTTGCTGTCGTTCACGCTGACGCGGATAATGCAGGCGTCCTCGCGTTGCTCGTTGTAAACGGGCAAGGGGGATTTTGAGGTCATGGTGTCTCCAGAGCCGATGAAGCACTCGTCTTTGGAGCTGCAGCTCTGCTCTTTGGAGACAGAGCCTCTGCAGCTGAGGTGCAGTGCCTTGGGGCTGGAGACGGGACTCGGGGCCGGGACACCGCCACTGTCAGTGGTGTCAACACTGTCTTCATCCTTGAAGAACAAGGGCTGATGTGGTGGGAAAGAGGGTGCTGTGCTCATAGGTGCTGATGGACTTGCGGACTGTTCAGAGGCTGTGCTCTCCTTGGAGGCTACACCCTCTTCCGTGGATTCCAGCAGCTGTACAAAAGAAAGAAAGAACAAGGCTGTCCATTCTGTTTGTCCTTCTGGAGGCAGCTGTGGAGCAAGCAGACAGCGCAGACAAAGCCCGGGCTGGCAGCAGTGGGCCCCACCTCCACAAAAATGACCTTCACCCTTGTAAGAGAGAGGCAGAGGTTTTGCTTCAGCCACGATGAATTTGCTTGTGATGAGGAAGACACAAAGACAAAACGTAAGCAAAGACTGCTACCCCTTGTGGGACGAAAACCTGCTTGAGCAGTGAGCAAAAGTGAAGCAACAGCCAGAGAGAGCAGGAAGACGGAGACTGGTAAGCAGGGGGAGGGGAGAGAGGATGGATGTTTGTAAGACAACTTGCTGTGAATGCACAGGGGGGTTTATTAATCACAGTTGCTGGAATTAAGTGTCTCTCTAAGTTAAGAGCGAACCAGGAGGTGGCAGCAGACACAACCACAACCAGAACGAGGTCGTGGGCAACCAGCCAGGGCCTGGGAGCAGCTGGGAAGGAGCATGGGGGCTACCCCAACAGGCACTGCTGCTCCAGTGGAAACACAGCCAGGCCTCCCTGCCTGCAACTTTCTGAAGGTTCGCTCTTCCCTGGAAAATGCCCCTTTCCTGCACCTGCTGCTCAGGGGTTGCCCTGTCTCAGAAGCTGCTGCGAGGGCCTTCCCCCTCTCATTTACCAAAACCATCCCAGCAAGTGCTCCCGCTCCACACTGTGAATGAGCGATCGGTGCCGGTGCCTGGGAGCTGGGCACGTCTCGGGTTCACGACACGTACTGCAGTTTAATTGCAGACACCCATACGCTAGACCCCGCACGACGCTCGTCAGCAAAACACCACCAAAAGGGGCTCCAACCCCACAGCGAACACTGTTAGGTTCGGAAGAGAAACCGAGCTGGGTCAAGGTGCTCAGCTTGGTTGCTGGATGCTCACGGGAGGTCAGACTCACAAGGCTGGTGAGTTCTGACGTCGCCTGCCACTTGAGGCTCTGTCTCCTCCAGGGTTAGGCTGTTCTGTTGCACAAGCACCACAAGAAAATCTGGGGTTGGGAAGGCTCAAGTCTTGGAAGCACAAAAGGGACTGTGCAAAAATCCTGACTGGATTGCTCCCATTCCCCCGGCCAAGCTCTGGTGAACACCAGCAGGCCACGGTGAGTGTCTCAGGGCTGCCTGCAGCATCACCTGCCCCTCACCACATCGTTCACACTGGTACCAAGGTCCAGCCCGTACCTTGCTCGATGACTCTGAGCTTCTCGGGGAGGAGCTTGCTTCTTCCGATGACACACTGCTGCTGTCCGTGCTTTCCTCAAAGCTTCCCCCGTGCACACTGAGCTTGGCCGGCTGCTCCCTGATGGGTGTGCTGTGGCCGGCCATCTCTGAGCTCAGGAAGAGTCTGCAGGAGGAAACAAAGCACAGGAGCCAGTAAGTGAAAGCAGGGCAGAGCTGGGCTAAGCAGAACTCTCTTGTTTTAACAGTCCAAGGCACCACTTTGTGACAGTTCCTCTCTCCGAGTAGAAGTTGTCACACCCCAGCTGATCAGAGCAGGGAACGACTCGGGTTTGTGGGGTCCAATTAAGGAGATCCACACCATAGGTCCGCACAAAGTTTACTGAAGTTAGAAGAGTCCAAGCTCAGAAGGCACAGAAATCGCTGCAGTTGCCCAATACCAAACTCTAAGAGTCTTGAAATCACTACAGCTATTAGATGCCTAACTCAGAGAGTAGAGGGGAGAAAATAGGGAACAGATGAGAGATGAGATCAGCACGCCGGGCTGCAGCAGTGTCTGCCATGCTCTAGCCCCACCGCCACATTGCTCCTTGGCTCCAGAGGTCTCTGGAGAACTCCTTGGTTTCTCTGACCATCTTCTCAGTTAGGTTCTCAGCACAGTTGCCTTCACAGATGGCAGGGGCAGTGGTGGCAATAGGTGACCGGTCCCTCTGGCAGGGACAGTGGTGGCAATAGGTGACCAGTCCCTCTTCACTTCCTCAGCTTCATAGATTTTTTAGAGTTTCCATCAGTCCTGTCAGCCTCATCCTGCTGCTGGCTGGGGAGGGCTGATGGTCATCCTGTACCATTCAAATCCTTCCCTTCATCCCTGCTGCCAGGAGGATTTTCCTTCAAGCAGCAGTATGGGAGACTGTTCGCAAGGTCTTAGCCACTCACCGGCCAGTCAGTCCCTGACAGAGACGGCAACTCTCTGTGCTCTCACTGCCTAAGCACAGGTTTTGCAGAGAGGACAGCAGTGTCTGGGGCAAACTCCTCCCGACAGGTGCTTCTCTCTAGCAGAGTGCCAGGTGCCAGGCTCTTCCTGCTCGTCGTGCCTGAGCCTTTGCCTTGTCGTTAATCAAGCTCTGACAGATGGACACGGTGAGGTCACCAGAAAGTGCAAACGGCAGGCTCTCCCTCACAGAGACCCCTTTCCAAACGCAGGTCAAGCAAACGTAGAGGAGCACCAAAGGAAGCAAACTGCTATCAGGTGCAAAGAGGAGGAGCCAGGCAAAAGAGCTGCCCTGTGAGCATGAGGTTAGTGACCTAACGCAGAGCACTGCAGCCACGATGGCCAGACTCCTTCAGCGCTCATTTATAAGATGCGTTCAGAGTACGGCTGAAACGATTCTTCAGACAAAGGCTGCACAGTGCAAACCCACACTGCAGGACAGACACTGGATTGTGATCCAGCACGAAAGTGGTTCCTTGCCTTGGCACCTCAGGAAGGGCTGCTTGTCATTAACGTCAGTTAATAAATAATCCCCGTGGCGCTGTATAACAAGAGAGAAGGGCGCAACTGCTAGCTGCTGCTGCTGCTGTCTCCCAAAAGTAAAGCAGCGGGGTCTGGATCCCAGCTGGGCTTTTCAGCTGGTGAAACCGGTACAGCTTGTGTGATTTATTCAGCTCTGAACACCCCCTGCCCCGTCATACTCACAGGCTGATCCTCTTCACCACGCTCTTGCGTGACTTGGGCGGCGTGGTGCTGTTATCAGGAACCGATTCTAGCTCATACGAAAGGCTGTAACTGCACAACAGAGGCTCGTTACTGGGTTAATTCTTGCAGACAACGCGTCAGTTCTCGGTCTCAAAGCAGCAACAGCCGAGAAGCTTGAGAAACCGAAGTTATCCCCATTCCACAGAAGGCTGAAACCCCACAAAGAGGAGCACGTAGCTCTACGCACACCTTAACATGGTGACTTCTTTATAAGGGTTTTAAAAATCGGGTGGTTTTGGTAACATTCACAGTCTAAAATAAAACAAATCAAGAAAATACTGAATCTTGGGTAAACTGGTCTGTTTTTCTTTCCCAAAGCTCAGTACGAGGCAGAGTACAAGGATGATGAAGGAAGTGGAGCACCTCTCTTACGAGAAAAGGCTGAGGCAGCTGGGTCTCTTGAGCTTGGAGAAGAGGAGACTGAGGGGTGACCTCATTAATGTCTCTAACTATGTGAAGGGTGGGTGTCAGGAGATTGGAGCCAGGCTCTGCTCAGTGTCATCTGGTGATAGGACAAGGGGCAGTGGGTGTGAGCTGGAACACAGGAGGTTCC
>JAOXOE010000698.1:7499487-7510589 GCA_028565055.1 Phoeniculus purpureus
CAGAGACTGAGAATCCACAACTCCCCTAGTAGCCTGCCCAGTGCTCTGTCACTGTCAAAGAGGCAAAGCTTTTGTCTACGTGAAGATGGAACTTCCTGTGTTCCAGCATGTGCCTATTGCCCTTTATAATGCTGCTGGGCACTGCTGAAAAGATTTGTGCTCCATCCACTTGGAGTCTCCTTCTCTGGAGATGCTTAAAACCCACCTGGGTATGTTCCTGTGTGACTTGATCTAGGTGATCCTGTTGTGGCAGGGGGGTTGGACTAGATGATCTTTCCAGGTCCCTTCCAATCCCCAATGTTCTGTGATTCTTCTGCCTTTCTGCGCCCTCTCTTCGTTAACCAGCAGAACCCCCTGTCTGGTCCAGTTTATGTAGAACCTCCTATGTTCCAGCTTACACCCATTCCCCCTCGTCCTATCAGTAGATGACATTGAGAAGAGCCTGGCTCCATCCTCCTGACACCCACCCTTCACGTATTTAGACATTATATAGACATTAATTAGGTCACCCCTCAGTCTCCTTTTCTCCAAACTAGAGACCCAGCTCCCTCAGCCTTTCCTCATAAGGGAGGTGCTCCACTTCCTTCATCATCTTCGTGGCTCTATGCTGGACTCCCTCCAGCAGCTCTGTGTCCTTGCACTGAGGGGCCCAGAACTGGACACAATACTCCAGATGTGGTCTGACTAGGGTAGCGTAGAGAAGGAGAACCACCTCTCTCAATTTGCTAATCACCTCCCTTCTGATCCACCCAGGATGCTGTGGGTGGTTCTGCTGGATAGTGAAGAGAGGGCACAGACAGGCACAAGCTCTGTAGATCTAGTTTCCTCCTAAGCGTTTTCCATTGTACCATAAAATGTGAAGGTGTCGCGTACCGCAAAGTTTTACAAGATGTCAAACTTACCGAGGTGGCTTTAATGCAGTAAAACAACAAGCTACTCTTTGAGCTGTTCTGCTGCTTGACAAGCAACATGGGATTAAATGTTGTGAACTTCCTGGCTCCTTGGTAATGGTGCATTAACATCAAAGTCTAGGTTTGGCACATTTAAATGATTACAAATAATCAGCTGTTTGTTTTGCGCAGTCTGGTCCTGCTCGTTGCATTCGCTATCATTATGAAAAATGGAAATGATGTTGATTCTGCAAGAAAGAGAAAACAGCTCTCAAATTCTCAGTGTATTAAGGCAGTGCATTAGTTATCTTTGAACAAATGATGCCCTCAGAAACGTGAGATGCTCTCATTCACCACACTGAATGCTACACCTGCTCAGAGGGCAGAAACGACTCTGAATTATTTTTCAAAAGCATCAGAGTTCAATCTGCATCACTTAAAGCTGCACAATTCTCCTGAATTCTCCTTTTCACATTCTTTATCATCCAGAGCGGGGCCTACATGAAAAACATGAAACAGAAAACAAGCCCAGCTGTTGGAGAATCCTACGGATACCCCGGGGAATTTTCAGACAGTCTTCACTGATCTCAGTTCTGCGTGCAACACGTGTTTATTTACTCTTCAGATTCAATTATTCTCTTGATACCTAAGCTTGCAATTAGGCCAGATAAGACAAAACAGGTAGATAAGCCCCCAGATAAGCCACGCATGTTTTGCATGCTGTATAAACAAGAATAAAAGAGCCCTGTCCCAGCAGCAAATGCTGAGGTCCTAATTCCAGATGAATGACTTAGCAACGCTGTCTAGTCATTCCAGCTAAAGGCAAAGAGAGTAAAAAACAAGCAGAAACTTTAAATTTTGGTTGTTCAACATTTGAAAGCAGCATAGATAACTGCTAAAGTGAGTTCTATTACCTTCTCTGTGTTTTAAAGTCATGTAGATCTGGAGCTTAGGAACGTGGTTTTATGATGGCCACGGCAGAGTTGGATTAATGATGATCTTAAAGATATTTTCCGACCTAAACAATTCTATGATTCTTAAATTAATACATGGAGTTTCTTAAAATTCCTAAAATACATTTTGCTCTGGGACTGGAGTTGTCGACTATACGCCTACACTATAATAAGATAACCCAACCAAGGTCATCTTGATTTGCATGCCCAGAGGCACATTTTGCCAGAACCCCTCAGGATTTTTCTGTCTGGGTGTTTGGGAAGGGGTTGGCTTGGTGTGATGGGAGACAAGAGTTGGTATGTCCCAGTTCCTTGGCAGGATGGCCCTAGTACCGTAATAGCAGTTTACTTGTCCTGATAAGATCTGAAGTGCCAATGTTGAATATGGAGACGCCTACATTAGGAGTTAAGCCTTGTTAAATTTTAACTAAATTAGTCTTTCAGGGCACCACAAAATTCCTTTTTGCAAGAACATACAGCCAAGACTGATGGCTACAACAGTAATGAAGAATTAGGGGATTTTTTTGTGTATTTTAATGAACCAGAAAAAAAACTTCACACATTCCAAGTTCATAACCTGCTGAAGGATTGCTTGGAACAATAAAAGCTGGTGTGGGTGAAGACATTATTTGTGTTCTGCCCAAGCCATTTCTCAATATTGCAGCAAGGGATGGTGCACCACCTGTAAAGTTAAACCTGGACACTGTTTTATTAGGTTGTCTTGGATCACAACAAACAGTGGTCCTGCAAGTAGCACAGAGTAGGCTTGAGAATCAAAGCTACAAACCATGGCTAAAAGGCCATGTCCTACCACCTCCTTCTTTTCTTGAAGGAGGCATGAAAAAGAAAGATAGAAATGGATTTGTCAGCGTGACTTTTCATACCAGCAAGGAGGATACACTGACTCGAGACTGCTGCTGGCCATATGGTATTGAAGGTTTACTTCATTGTGCAACATTGTGTGTTATTGCCTTTTAATTTCCAAGCTGAAGAAATAAAGACAAAATATTCCTTGTCATTGTGCTCCTCTTATGACAGAGAATTTAATTGCAATCCAATCACGGCAAAAATTATGATTCCCTTAGAAATTGTAACTTGGTCCAAAACACAGACCTCTTTGGGAGCGACTGTTGCTATGCACCTTTGCAGAAACCATTAAAGTGACACAAAGTGAGTGTTATGGTTGGTAAGGGAACTATTATGTTGAATTTCACAACTTGTATGGGTACGTGATTAATCACCAACACATTTTTATTGTAGTTTTTATGTTTAGGTTATGATACGGAGCTGTAGGGTAGGAATTGTCTGCCTTTTCTTAGTTATCTCCAGTTCATGCTACAGCTAGTCATCCATGGCTCCATTTAAAATCAGTGGAGAGAAGTAGGACTCTCCAAAGGTTGATCTATCTTAAGAGGCTTGTGTTTTGTTGGCATCACTAGCACAAGCACAGGCACCTTGTCAACCATGTGAGGCAAGTCCATCCTCAAGAGGTAGATCGATGGTCTTTAGGAAGGGAATCTCTCCATCATCATCTTTAGGAGCTTTTCCCTTAATAAACAGGTAAGAAGTTTTGCTTTTCTTGCTTCCCTACTTTGTCAGAGTCTGTTTGTCCATCCTTCCCCAGAACTGTCATTGTTCAACCTGGAGATGTGGCATTCCTACCACGTCATCAGTTATTTCTCTAAAAAGCGGTTTCAGTTCATTATCAAAACAAACTCACGCACTCCCTAGGCTGCTCAAAGGTTTCTCTCTTGGAGGAAGAATCACTGAATCACAGAACATTAGGGATTGGAAAGGACCTTGAAAGATCATCTAGTCCAATCCCCCTGCCACAGCAGCATCACCTAGACCAAGTAGCAAAGGAACATGTCCAGGTGGGTTTTAAATGTCTGTAGAGAAGGAGACTCCACAACCCCCTTGAGCAGCCTGTTCCAGTGCTCTGTCACCCTCACTGGGAAGAAGTTCCTTCTCATATTTATGAAGAACCTCCTATGTTCCAGCTTACACTCATTGCCCCTCGTCCTATCATTAGATGACATTGAGAAGAGCCTGCCTCCATCCTTCTGACACCCACCCTTCACATATTTATAGTCATTGATGAGGTCACCCATCAGTCTCCTCCAAGCTAAAGAGACCCAGCTCCCTCAGGCTTTCCTCATAAGGGAGGTCTTCTACTCCCTTCATCACCTTTGTTGCTCTGTGCTGGACTTTTTCCACCAGTTCTGTGTCCTTGAACTGAAGGGTCTAGAACTGGACACAGGGTTCAAGATGTGGTCTCACCATGGCAGAATAGAGGGGGAGGAGAAACTCTCTCAATCTGCTAACAACTCCCTTTCTGATCCACCCTAGGATGCTATTGGCCTCTTGTCCACAAGGGCACATTGCTGGCTCACGGTCATCCTACTATCCACCAGGACCTCCAGGTCCCTTTCTCCTACACTGCTCTCCAACAAGCCAGTCCCCAACTTGTACTGGTACCTGGGGTTATTCTTGCCCAGATGCAAGACTCTACACTTGCCCTTGTTATAGTTCACTAAATTTTTCCCCGCCCAGCTCTCCAGCCTGTCTAGGTCCCATGGAATGGCAGCACAGTCTGCTGGGCTGTCGGTGACACCACCCAGCTTTGTGCACTCTAATCCAAGAGAGAAGAATATTCCTTCCAAAAGAGCAGGGAGGATATTGCCAGCAGTCTTGTCTTGATCATCTCTGTGGGTTTGAAAGAGATAGAGGAACTGGGATAGCAGTAGGAGGAAGTAAAAGGCAGGAATTTGCGCCTACACTTTGAAAAAAATCTACAAGAAAGTCGCAGCAGACACTCATAGTGATCAAAAGTGAATATCACTTCAGAGTTCATTCTGGTTGAGTCTGGTTTGAGGACAAATCTGAATTAGCGCTTCCAGTGAAGTATGTTAAAATGTGCCAAACAGTTTGGATGTTATTTATGCATCTTTTAAGCAGAATGAAAAAAAAAATAGACTGACCACCATTTGGAACCAATGGCCAAATAATGGGGACTGTTGTAGGTCTAGAGATTCAGATTCAATGTCCAGCTCAAAAATGTATAAATCTCCATGACAGGCCACAGTGGGACTCATCTTCACTATAAAACGGCATGAAAGCATCACGGCCACTTTCAAACCTATGAAGGGGAGTATCACAAAGTAGTTTAATGTTATTTGCTTTCATGAAATTTAATTATATTGCTTTTTCATAGAAGTCTAAAGACCTCTGTGAAGCTGAGTGGGTGCCCAGTCATCTCACCAGCTGGTTCTGTTGCTGAACAATGAGAAAGGTGAGGAGAAAGCTAAGTTAGGTCCAAACGCTGAGGTGAGGAAGGTCTTGCCCAGTCTTCTCTGTTTTGGTATAACCTGACTACACAGAAGTTCTACTGGTGTTTCTCAATCTCATGCAGGGTGCTAAATAGATTGAGAGTCCATCACCTGCCCTTACCCATCACATAAAATGTCCAAAGTTAGACCTCTGTGAGCTGGAGAGCTGCAAGTCTGCATGTGGGCAGAGCTTCCTTAAACCACTAAGCCACAGCAGAGGCAGGAGTCAGGCACATGACTACACCAAGCATGTGGTATTAATACCAACCCAGACGATGAAGCTAAGTTTAGAGATAATGCAGCCTTTTCTGGGTTGGGGGTGAGAGATGAAAGTCCTACCAACAGCAAAACAGGAGAAGAAAGGAAAGCTGTAACCTTTCTGCATCAACTCCAACAACATCTGCAGCCTGTTGCTGGTGGGATGGGGTTCTCCAGGCTTCAGAAAATACAGAAGGACTCCCCGAAGGTGAGCACTTGCCTGGGGAGTCTGGAGAAACTGGAAGCCAAACTAAATATTAACCTCCCACCAAGTATGGTAGCAGAGTAATTTTTTATGACCAGCTACGCCTGAGATGGTGCAAACATCTGTTACTGGGTTTGCTGCTGTTTGTTTTGTGTCTGTGGCTCTGTGTGCTCTTTCGGAGAAGGGAAAGGGAAAGAACCACCAGTCTCTGAATCTCACCATGACTCAGAGGTCCAGGTGTGATGCTAAAGAAAAGTTAGTTTGAACCAAATTGAAAGAAGACACTTGGAAGATACTCAAACAAGCTTGTGTTGATGTTTGAGGGTGTAGAACTTCATCTGGAGTTTGACAAACCCTCACTTTTCATTGTCTGCACAATGTCAAGGAGAGATTTTCCAACTTTGCACAGCTATGACAAGGAAATACAAAGTGTTATATCCTCCCTTGGTTCCCATGGGGTTGCACTGGCCCCCCTGAGCTGCTGTCTGTCAGTAGTTCAAAGGTGTAGGGCAAATCTCAACCTCCAGCTTGTGCTCTTTGTGCCTTCTGCTGCTGACCAAATAATGGAAGGCGGTTCTCAAGTACCCAATGTCCATCCTGCAGAGCCTATCAAAAATGAGAGAACATTTTGCCATCAGCATGAGGACATTCCTAATGGTCTCTGCATGTCTGAGTAACTTCTTTCCGCTAGTATGGTTCAGTTGTCTCAAAAATCAGATTAAATCTGAAATTCGAGGATTGTCTGAAGGTATCTGTCAGCAGTGGGTCTGAGAGTATCTGTCGGCAGTGGGCCTGGTGGTCGCATGGTCATGCTGGTACGAGGTCTAAATGGATGTCACCCTGTCGTCAAATGTCGTCTTTATGCTGATCTTCTCCAAGGCAGACTTTGAGTGTCTGAATGAGCAAGATCAGTTATTTTATAAGCTCATTAGTGTGGTGAAGGTGGGGGGAAAGGGTGACCTATTTGTTGTCTTTAGCAGACACCAACACTTGTGACTTTAGCTGCAGGTATAGCCATTAAATGAACAAAACCTCAGAGTAACTAATGGACTGAACTGGTCCCAGTTACCAAGAAGCAGAGGATGAGTGTTTTTCTGTTTTCTGTTTCAGTCAGGACCAAATCAGGCTCCCTAAATGTCCTAAACAAATCCCAATAACAGCTCAACTCATGTCCACAGCTACCCGTGCTCCTACACATCCTTTCATTACAAGCTGTTCCATTAATCTTAGTCTATTTTACTTGATTAATTCCTGAGTGCTATCTGTATTTTTGATACTGGGATCAGAAGGCAGACTGAACACCATACATAAGCTCATTATGTAATTGTGTGTAGAACTGAAGGAAAACTGGAGTAGGTTCATCCTTGTCCAACTCTATAGTGTTGGACAAAAAAAAATGGGGCCAAAAAACTTCTGAGGCTGTATGGGAGCATCCTGCCACGTGCTGACAGTTGTGTGTCAGTGGCTCAGAGTAGGCTTAGGGCTTCTTCAAACTCTCGCAAGGCTTTGTAAAATACAAGGAGCCTGCTCTTGGCTTGGCATGGTGGTGGCTGTGAGGTGAGGATCAGTTTTGGGGTCCCTCCTGGGCTCATTTGTGTTTGGTGTTACCTTTGACCACTCAATTTCCTAGTCCCCAGTAAAACAGGAAGAAACAGTTCTCAGTTCCTCACTCAAACAGAGCAAAGTTTTATCTTTTTTCCTTTTTAATCTCAGCGTTACAATTTGTTTCAACATGCATGTCCTGCTTGTAAAATGTCACATAAAAATCCAGCTCTCATCTCAGCCGCAATGGTATTAAGAGTAATGGAAAGAATTCAGAAAGGTAAGTTGTTCACAGCCCATAAAAGAGAGGAGATCCAAGTGAAGCCAACTGAAGCCTGCATAGTGCAAAGCTGGGTGACAAAAGGCTCTCATAACAATATGTGAATAATAATATTATTAGGATGGTAGGAGAAGTGTTTGGTATCCTCCTCAGCAAAAAACTGCATGTAAATCACAACATCCTTTCCAAGTTATTCTATAAATGCATAAACCTTGTGGGCTAGGAGATGAGTTGGAGACTGTTACCCAATCTGTCCTGGAGCAGCCCAGGAAAATAGATCTGCTGCTGACAGAGGAACAATTCCCCAAATTTATAGAATGCAAATATGTTATTTACCCTCTAAGGGTTCTGCACTTGTAGTGTACAGAGTGTGTGCAGAGCTGGATCCTCTTTGGTTTGGTGTGACTATGAAAACAAATTCAGGTGTCCCTAGAAGCCAAGAGAGTTCAGGTGTCCCATGGTGAAATGGTGAGGCACACCAATGTCCTTACAAGCCTGTGACCGTATGGAGAGCTTAACTTTGAGCTGAGAAAATGCAGATGAGCCATGAATAGAGAGTGATTCAGTATCACTGGCAATTCACCATCTAGTGTCCAGCATAATCTGCAAACTCAGCTCTCAGCTTTCTTATAGTTGGGTCCAATCTCACAGAGCTACGATAGGTCATTTCCAAATGCTTTACACAGGTTAGGCAATGAACAGGGGGTGGTTTTTTGATATTTGAGTTCTCCAGGTCTCATTAGAGGCAGCACTAATATTGACTTGTTTGCATTTCAAATGAAAGGGAGTGTGTTTAATAACGGCAGCAATTTAGTCAATATTGGCACAGTCTAGGTGCCAAGTGAAGAGGTGGATGACATTTTTGTTAACCTCAGCACTCTCTACAGAGCTGCAGTTTTGCTTGGGAGACAGTTTTTTGTCACTAGTGTGACCAGGGCTGTGAAAGAAGAGCCGCTCGTAGGGTCATCTGCTAAAGTCTCAGGTTAGTTCCTGAATGAGGTGGTAAGAAGTGCCTCAGAGCTTTACTGTATACCACTGTTACCTCTGTCCCAGAAGCCAGCTTGCCTGTGCTTGGTCCATTAAGCATCTTAAAATCGTTGAAGTTGGAAGAGATCTCCAAGATCATCAAGTCCAACTGTCAACCAAACACTACCATGGCCACTAAAGCACATTCCCTAGTTTTTTGAATGCATTTTTTGAACCCTTCCAGTGATGGTGACTCCACCGCCTCCCTGGGCAGCCTGTTCCAATCCCTGACCACTCTGTCGGTGAAGAAAGTTTTCCTGATGTCCAATCGAAATATCTCCTGGCACAGCTTGAAGCCATTTCCTCTTATTGTTAGTGACCTGGGAGAAGAGACCAACCCACACATCTCTACAACCTCCTTTCAGGTAGTTTTAAAGAGCAATAAGGTCTCCCCTCAACCTCCTTTTCCCCAAAACTTTCCTCTTCCTCCTTCTGCTCTGCCGGCTCAAGTTGAGCCCCACAGATCCTTACTCCATGGTGGAGACCTCAATTTTTGCCCCTTATCTGCCACACCAGCCCTGTCCATGGAGCAGTTGATCCTTGTTCATCAGCATCTGCTGGATGTGACTGTAACTTTCAATTCCTAAGATGTGGTTAGCTGGAACAAGCAGTATATTCATTCGATGCCTCTCTTGTGATAGCACACCACGTATAAAGTTGCTTACATAGTTTTCTGTGGCAGTCATCACAGTATTTTGCAGATAGAAGTAATTCTTTAAATCAGTCTGAGGAAGGGAATTATACCAATTCCCATGTTAGAGACAGCAGAGCTAAGGCAGGGAAGGAAGATGACTTGCTCAAGGAGTCTGTGGAGGAAGAGTGGGAGGGGGAATCCCATCTGCCAAAGAAGGACTTAATCCAGGCTACAGGAAGCAAGAGAAATGACTCAGTTGCAGATGATAAGAAGGTTGGAAGGCAAGTGGAAGCTAGCCTGAAATCTGGATCGAGGCAAGAGGGAGAGGAGCTGTATTTTCTGAAAGTGCTCACAAGGAAGTACTTGTACTTATGCAGCCAAAAAGAAAACCAGTCCCTGGGTCAGACTAGGACTTATCTGTCAGAAAATAAGGAGCCAGTGAATTAGAAGGTCAATCTCTACTTGGCTCGAGCATGCTGCTGGGCAGTTGAACAGCCTGCTTACAGGGAGACTGAATTCAAGCCTGTGAGCAAAACATCCTCTCTTGGATCAATAGTTCTGTTCACAGCAGAAGTTGCAAGTTGGGGTCACGAGAAAAAAGTCATTACTCTGCTTCTGGAAATTCTCAGTTTCTATCTTGTAGCTGTTGCTGTTCCCTGCCTCTTGTAGGTTACTGTGCTTAAGCTTCTGTTCCTTCACTTATTGTAATCTTTTTTGAATCCCTAAAAGCTCTGGCAAAAGAGTCCTCCAGCGTGATCCTAAGAGGTTTTATCACTTGGGATTTCTGCATAGTGATATGATGGTAGAGATTTAGGTGTGGAGAACTACAGAAGCAATTAGACTATTCATGTGAATTTAGAAAAGTTAATCTACAGTGGACCAAGTTCATAATTCATCTGAGACAGTTTTGCACCTGTCAAGTAATTCCCAGGCAGATAATTCCCAAGCAGATTATTTCAGCTCTTAGCTCCAGACTTTGTGTTCAATCACCAAAACACACCTCTGCATCATCCGATGGTCGCACTTCCTTCTTTGGATAATGTGCACACTGGTTTCAGCAGTGACAAAACAAGGTCTAAAACCAAGAATAAAAGTGTCTCAGAGCAAGAGAATGCAAATTCCCCTTCAGCAACGATTTAGCAATGGTTTTCTCACTGGAATCAGGATTTCATGGTGCTCTTAGTAAAAAAAACATTGCACTGTGTGAGTAAATCTCCAGGCTTGTATCTTCCAGCATCAGAAGAAGGTGCCAATGTCTTCTTTTTAGCAGCTGATGGAGCAAAAACATCGGTGCAGAGAAGTACCCTAATATACAGCAGCTCTACAGGACTGAGTAAAGCCCGGTGAAATGTGAGTCTCTATATTTTCCCTGGGGACGTTTCAGATAGCTCCTATTTCTACATGGGCTACAGATCATGAGCAGAGATAGCTCGGTGGCAGTTTTTCTGAATCACAGCGAAGAAAGCGGAAGGCAAGTGTAAACCAGCAAGGGTACTCAGTAATCTGAGGCTGGAAAGCACATGTGGCTCATTTTTAGGTTGAGCTTTGCAGGAAAGATTGTTCGATTGACTTAAAAAACTTCCTTGTCAACCTTGTGATAGATCTACATGAGGGTTTTGTTGTTCCCTAACGTGGCTGGATGTGTTTCTGGAGCTCGTATTTGAACACGCCTGGACTCTGCAATATGCTGCTGCTCTTACTTTATCTCCAGTTAAAAGTGAAAAGCAGGAACATTTGCCTCCCTCATCATCGTGATGACTTCTAGGCCAGCCCAGACACTTCTGAGTGATCTCAGTTTTTGTCCCATGTGCCCTGACATCTTTTGTGAGCGCTGCCCAGAATGTGGATTGAAATGTGCTGTCTAAATAAACACAGTATTTCTGCTTGATGTGAAGTGACCGTCCTTCCTGCTATTGGCAGCTTCCCGGCAGAGGCGTTTACTGAGCTTATTAACAAAAAATAACCCTCCCCTTTTGGAGCTGGTT
>JAOXOE010000698.1:7510689-7554138 GCA_028565055.1 Phoeniculus purpureus
GTGTGACTTGGTCTGGGTGATCCTGCTGTGGCAGGAGGATTGGACTGGATGATCTTTTGAGGTCCCTTCCAATCCCTAATGATTCTGTGATTCTAACTAAACATGAAGGAGTTTGGAAGAAAGAGGTCGTCTTCTCCCTTTCTGGAACTATTCAAGTGACCGAGCAAAGTCCATCCCAGAGTAATAGAGTATGTCCTCGATAGAGGTTTCCGTGTTGGCTCAGAGTCAGTAGGAATAGCCCTGAAGAGCAAATGCCACAGATAGATTTGTGAGGGCAGAAAGCAGCCACACCTTCTCATGTAATGAAGGGTGAAGGACCAAGTGCAGTGGTGCTGCCACCAATGTGCCATTCCTATCCGTGTGCTCCATCTACCACCTAAAGCACAATCATATGCTCAGCTCACAAACTGAGTGTTGATGTGAACATGCTCTTGATGTCAACATTCCCCGAATGACAGACCCTTCAGTCAGCAGTCTTCTTTCTCTGGTGGCAGTAATCAGTTACCAAGTAGGACTGGTTCCCTTTCCTTTCTTATTGATCTGCATTTTCATGATCCTTGCATTAGCATTTCATGCCTTCAGGTTATTTCTTGTGGACGCATTGTCTACTATGTAATGGTGGGAAAGCCTATCTCTGCAGCGTGGATTAAAAGACAGAAATAGGAGGGATTTTTGCATAAGGAGAACAAAAAGAAATCTAAAAAGCACATGGAACAATTGGATCGCACTGAAGAGGAAATTCCCAAGGGAAATTAAAGATTAAATTGATTTCTTGCAATGTTTACAGCTATTAAATAAAGAACAGGGTATTATATTTTACTACGTTCCATCACCCCCTGAACCCTGGAAGGAAAGTTACACTAAGAGCAGTCCTTATTAACATGTGCAAGACATTTCTCATTGTGGTTTTTTTATTTCAGGAAGTTAGTTGCTGGATTGGGTTTTTGTTGTTGTTGTTGTTTGTTTGTTTTAAGTTAATAATGGACAAATTTGTAGGGACAATTTTCTAAACCTTTCTACACAATGTACTTTTAACGACATCACTAGCACAAACTTGTATGCACATTCACATCCTTAAAAATACTAAGGCCACTTGTAGCTCAACATCTAGTTAATTTGGCTTGTAAAAGGTGAAGAGTAAGACTCTGGAGTTCTGATCATTTTCATGCAAAAGTAGCAAGTAAGTTATTAGAGAAACTGTAATAGTCACTGCGAAATAAGGCTGTTTTCATAGTACATGAGGAAATTTAGTTTGTAATCTGGGTTTAATAGATTTCCTATTGGCCACAATAACCCCCTGCAGCTACAGACTGGGGGATGAGTGGCTGGAGAGTGGCCTGGCAGAGAGGGACCTGGCAGTACTGGTTGACAACTGGTTGAACAGGAGCCAGCAGCCTGCTCAGGTGACCTTGAAGGTCAATGGCATCCTGGCTTGTATCAGCGATAGTGTGGCCAGCGGGACTAGGGATGTAATTCTCTACCTGTACTGGGTACTGGTGAGGTCTCACCTCGAGTACTGGAGGCAGTTCTGGGCCCTTCACTTCAAGAAAGATTGAGGGGCTGGAGCAGGTCCAGAGGAGAGCAGTGAGGTTGGGAAAGGGACTGGAGGGCAAGTCTGATGAGGAGTGGCTGGGGAGCTGGGGTTGTTTAACCTGGAGAAAAGGAGACTCAAGGGGGAACCTTATAGTTCTCTATAACTATCTTAAGGGAAGTTGTAGACAGGTAGGAGTCGGGCTTTTCTCCCAGGCAACTAGTGATAGGACAAGATGATAGGGTCTGAAGCTGTCAGGGGAGGTTTAGGTTGGATGTCAGGAAGCACTTCCTCAGGGAATGGGTAATCAGACACTGGAATGGACTGCCAGGGATGTTGTGGAGTCCCCATCCCTGGAGGTGTTCAAGAAAAGACTGGAAGTGGCACTTAGTGCCACGGTCTAGGTTGTGGTGATGTTAGGTCGTAGGCTGGTCTTGATGATCTCAGAGGTCTTTTTTCCTTTGATTCTGTGAAAGAATTATTAACAGGAAACTTTCATACCCAAGTAGGCTCTTTACTCGTTTGTACACAGGTGGAAGAAGTGCAAGCATTCTCCTTATTACACACACTCTGAACATATATGAAGTTATATAAATGATAACACTGCACAAGACAACAGGGAATATAGGGCTTATATGCACAGTGGAGAACAATGACTTTGAATTTAGGATAAGGGCAAATATGAAGTCTTTCTTCAAAGAAATAACAAACAGCATGTTTGCGAAGAGTTCTGCCCATTGTCATCTGCTAATGAATAAATGGTAACTATCAGAACTAGTAATTATACAGGAATTCCCCTTTTTTCAACATGTCTTTATGGTTTTATTTTATAGACACAGAATGTTCCTGTTTCACTTGCTGGTGACTTCATGTGTTTTGGGTTTCATATTGCATTATTTTTCTTAAAAAATGTTAAATTACTAAATAGAAAGATTGCCAGGAAAAAATGTCAGCCTTTTAGTCAGGATTAAAACTCAGAGCTAATTTTACACAAACCACTTATGCTCCAGGACTACTCTTACATTTCAGAGGGTTAATTTAATTCTGGAGTTACAACACACTTCCACAGTGTGTCTACGTTTTCTTCTGTATTCCATGACAAAATGCTTCATAATAACTTCAGCCTTCAAAACATTTCACTAGCATTTTTCTGAGGTCTTGGAACACTGAGCAACAAATTAGGACTTCTCAACAGTACTCTATAGCAACTTATTTCTAATTAAAAAAACTCATTTGACCTCATACTTTAGGAAACACACCATGGAGATTTTTAAAGTTTTAGGAAAATTAATTGCAGCAAGTAAGTCTACCAGAAGGAGCAATCTGATTATTCACAGGAGCCACCACTACCCCAAATTCCTTATTTTTCAAGCATATTAAAATTAAACGCTGAAACAAACCTTCTGGTGAAAATATTTCTGGTTGAATCTCAAACTTTCTCTGTGTTGATGAAGTAGTAACAAAATCCAGTTCGACATTTTCCAATTGCTATTGTCAATAGCAAAATAACTCTAAGTTGTCACGAATCCATATTCAACCCAGAAAATCTTTTATATTACGCTGCCTTTTGGTTGTTTTATTAAAGATAGAACCACTCTAGATTGAAGTGGTTCTAGAAACTCTGGTTTACCTGATCTAGACTACAGCTATAATTCAGAAAATGATTTTTATACAGTATATTGAGGATTATCTCAATTGAATTACAAAACCTGCTGAAAAAATGCTTTATGTCTCAGCACTCATAAAGACACATGTTGTAAGTAAGTCTTTTAGTCTTTGAAAACAAATACTGTGGGTTTTTTTAAATCATATTTTGTAAAACAAATTTTATACATTTAATTTTACAGAGCATTTTTCTCAGATGACAGAATTTTCCTCTCTAGCACATTTAGTTTAACAGTAGGTTATTTAGAGATAAGTAAGGGCATAATCTTTGGCTTTCCACTGGAGACTGATAAACTAATTTGTTTCACTTAGCTCTTAGTGTGCTGAGAGTGTCTTTACACTACAGGGGCTTGGATTGTGCTGTGTAAACATAGTCCTATGGTGAGTAAAACTCCAGCACAGAGCCCTTAGGGGGCACAGAAAACACTCTGCATGCAACTCTAAAGGGGCAGGTCCTCTAAACTGGTAGAGCAGTTCCTCTAAGTGTTGCCCCCTCTAGTTACAAACATTGTCTGCCGATAAGGAAGAAAGCAAACTACTTTGTCCAGAAGCACTGGGCAGTCTTTGTCCATCCATTTCTTGTCCCATATATCTGGGTAAGAAGCAAGAAGGTGGTGCTAGTCCTGTACACTACAGCTATTTTTGTTTTGCCTCATTGCAGTTTTATTGCCTTAGTAACTTGCAATTCATTGCATGTCCTACAGCTGTCCCACACAGTAAGGTACGTACACATCCATGGGGCAAGACATGTTTTGCCTTAAAATGATTGTTCCTAATAGAAATCTCCATTTGTAAAAACACCACGCTTGAGGAGGATACACAATTTCCCAAAGAAGGAAGTCTTTTTCAGTAATAGAAACTCAGAAAATGGCTCCACTTCTCCTGAAGGCAGGTTCATTTCATCTGACTAACTGTTGCTGCAAAGCTGTAGAAAAGCAAGTCTTTCTGGGCACCTTGACCAGAGGGAAAACAATTAGGCTGCATTACTGAACTGTAGTAATATGTTTTCTTGGCAGCAGACATGCCTCTATGGTTACCACCACATATAATGTACCCTCTTTGAAAGACTAGGGGCTGGGAAAACAGACAATTCAGGAGTGTAAAGTTCCAAGCCCCACACACTGAATGCATGTTAGAAATTGTGTTTCAGTTGTGGAGTCATAAACTCGTTTTGCCTCATTTCACACATACTCAGACCTGCTAGTTCAGATACTCTGTTTTAGATTAAGAAAGAATCCGGTTCATTTTTCAAAGCTCAGCAAAATGGTTACTCAATTCCCTTGTTTCATTGGCAGGACAACGGAAAGACAAGCAGCAAGGAAGTGTGATGGAAAAGCCAGTACAAAAAACCAGGCATTATGAACACACATGACACACCACTTGTAGTTTATACATTGCTCTTCTACACACATATGGCTCAGAGTTTAGAAAAAAGCATGTTTAAGATTATCTATGTAACTCTAATTCAGCCTTCTCGTGTATTTACATTAGGACATTATCTTTAATGACAAAGTTTTATATTCTTGTTTTTAAGGGCCCTTTTTTGCTTAGTGCAAATGAAAGAAGGTGGTTTCTTATTTGAAAATTGTTTAAAATTGTGCTTTAAGTTAATCAACTGTAATTATCAGTGAAAAAGGCCTGGTGTCCCAGCTTTTATCTCCTCCTAAGAATCCCTACCCTATATATACACAGGCAGCATATTAGAATGATTAGATGTTCAAAGGTTGGAGTATCCCTGGTGCTTTAAGGTGCTTGCTTAGGACAGCTATCCAATTTTTTTGAGAAGCTGATGTTTTCCTGTTTTTCAAGTTAAGGTTCCAGTAAGTTCAATTGCAGATCTGAGAGTAGAGAATCTCTCACAGATCCTTATGTTTTATGCTGGACAGGTAAGATGTGAGGACGCACAATTAGAGATGACCTCAGAAAAGTCCAGTTTGCATGACTTGCTTAACATCAGACAGATGGGAAGAGGGAGGGAAGAAATTAAATTCCTTAGAACCATACTCAAAGGTCTTAACAAGGAAATACTCCCTTTTCTTTTTCCATGGCTCATGTTAGTTTGCAATTAACCTCTTAATAATAAATCCTGATTCACTCTTTGAATATAACTTCCATGCACTGAATGCACAAACATTCTTGTGGAAATAAATGAACACACCTCTAAAGACTGTTATAATGCACATGTAATAAGAGGCTAAATTAATACTAACCTAATAACTCTATTCTGAGCTTCTGTAACTTCTAAGCACTTTAGTTTTGTATTTGCTTTCTTTCTTGTATGTAGGTGTGTATTGTAAAAGTTTTGTGTGCACATGAGTGATTTCCTTTCAGCTGCAACCTGAAAGTGGAGAGATACTCCACCTCAGGGCATCACAGTTCCTCCTCATGTGTCCTAAGCAGGCATCAGGGTCTTGAGCTAAAGGAGATACTAAATTATAGCAATTGTAGGTTTTTATGTTCGTGCACAGGATATAACTGTAAATGTTTCCCACATAAAATGTCACTATTAATAGACAGAAAAAGGAATTTCTTGACAGAAAAATTTGAAATAAGAAAAAAATCAAAGGTCCTTCCTGAATTGTAGCAAGAGTTCCTGTTTACCCCCAACTTGAGTGATTTTCTGTGATACTCTCCAATCATCTCACTTCTGTTTCAGTATACTGAGGTCCTGTTCCATCTTATTTTCCTTACTTGGCCCTGGTCCCAACAGGGCTGGTTTGCTACGTCTCTGAACCTTCTCCAACTCATAAAACAAGAACAACAAAAAACCTCATGTCTGTTTTACTGTTCCTACCACCTCCTTCTCACAGACTGGTTTCAGAGTCAGTTTCCAGAATACCTGGACTGTTCCACTCTTCCTGAGCATTCCAAATGATCCTACTTCCAGCCTGCTGTATTATGTTCCAGTTTTACTCAGAAAGCTATCTAATCTCAGAGGTCATTCTTTTCCAGCAAACCAGATGCCATTTCTTCCACTGCTTCCTTGATTCATGCTATTTTTATTGTCAGACCAAATATACATTCACTCTTTACTAGCTCATGGACGTAATCACTCACATACCAGACTCCAGTCTCATTCTCCACAGAAAACTACATGCAGCTCTGTTTCCCTCAAGCACAGTCCCACATAATTTTCTGTTTTCTATCTGTGAATCCTATTTCTCCTCTCCTAATCCCATAATTATTTCTATTTATTCATTAACACAATCTCATTCCCCTCTCATTCCCCTGCCTTATATTGCTCTTTATACTTTTTGACGAAAACCCTGGGAGACGGCCAAGGGCAGATTATTCAGACTACAGGATGGGCAGGTTCACTGCCTGTGATTGTGACAGTAGGCTTGGCATTCCTGCTAGGATATTCATGTAGGTATGATTATATACAGGTTTTTTAGAGAATTAGTCAAAACAGGCTCACAGATTATAGATGCAGCAGGTGAACGTACCGTCCACACAAGAATGTGTTTACGAGGTAGAGTCTGGCATGAAGTTAGCAATCTTGATAAATAGTAAAGGTATAAAAAAAGGGAGCAAAAGAAGAAATATTTATGGATCATATTTATAAGCTCTTTCTTGCCATATGACAGATAAGGGATGTAAAAGTCCAGAGCAGTGTACGAGTGCAATGTAACACATAAATACCTTGATCATGTTAAAAAAAACTTGCAAGGTTTTATTGGTCTCAAAAGTCTTTTGTGATGGTGTGCCAATATGTGGCAAGAGCACACATGAGTTGGCAACTGTGTGTTGGAGTGCAAGCATGTCAGAGCTCTAGACGCTGAACTTAATCCACAGATATTCTCTGAGGGAAAATAGAGCGGGAGTCACTGGATTTGCCTGTCCCAAGAACTCTGACATTACAACAGTGGCAAAAAGACCAAGCTAGTAAATGCTAAACAAACAGGTCCAAGTTCAGATAAAAGCAACTATTGTGTTCAATGGATCTTTTGAGGTTCCATATTTGAACTGTTAACTCCAGACAGTTTTAAAACCCAGACAAATCTGTGCAGCCTTTCCTGAGGGTGGCAAAAGACACATCCCTAGCATGAAGATTTTTTCCTTTCCTTCAGATAACTTTCGCTTTTCTTTCAAAGGAAGCATTTCTCTTGTTTAATATGAACAAAGCAACATGTTTTTCTCAAGCTTCATTTTCAGACATACCCAAATCATTGTCTTAAATTAAAACGTATACAAAAGTAATGTACTTCTGCCTAAGAAACAAAACCAGCTTTTGAAATGTCAACTCAGGTATTTAAAATGCAACAAAATTACAAGTGGCAGAAAACAGCGTCTCATAATGGGAACCTTAATAAGATACACTGTTACACTTCCACCTCTTGCACTGAAACTAGAGTGCTCCTTTCTAGGTGGTGTTCTGTTTTGGAATTGTTTCTGCCCTTGTTTTCTAGTCTCTATCACCACTGAAGATAAAAAAAATCTATGATAAAACCCAGCAAGCAAACAGTAAGTAACCCACTGCTTAAAATCAGATTAAAATAAAGAAAAAGTGTTGCCACTTTTCACTTTAGTGGAAGATAGTCTGAAGAGATAGCCAATGGCAACAACTACCTGTCTGCATTTCTGCAGAAGGGAATGCCCTTTAGTGAGCAAATTAGTCTTGACACTCTCTTTTGAACCTCCCATCGCAACAATTTTAATGGCAGCAAGAATCTCCAGTATTGGCAAATTCACAGTTTGGGTTTTTTTCAATGGATTTAAAGAAAATTCTAAACGATTCTGAAATGTCTTTCAATAATTTGCTTTCTAAGATCTTGTCCACAATGGGATTTACTGAATGGTGTAGCTCTGACCTTTTCATAGACTCATACACAAGTCTCCCTATTGTGCCTTACCCCAGTCACAGCTTGTATTCCAGCAAAACCACAATGGTAAATCTCCTGTAAAACTTCAAAACAGTGTCTTGCCAGCATGATATTTCCACTAGCTTGCTCCTGTTCAAACCTTGACATGGCCTGGGATATGGGACTTGGTCAAGCTCTAACAGCTGGATGTAAAACGGCTCACCAGAGAGCGGAAAATCAAACAGTAAGAAAGATCTGAGCAATGCTGAGAAGCTACAGGTGGCAGAGCTCTCACAAGCCAATAAACTTGAAAGGACTCTTACACTCTATCTGTCTAAAACCTCTTTTATCACTTTTACTTGGGGAGTAAATACTTTGCTTTGGAAAAATGAAATCAAAGAGAGATAGAAAATAAACTAATGTTATTTGGAAATTAGGATGCATTTAAATGCTAGACTTTTTGTCTGCCTGATTTAAATACCTGCATTCCCTCTCAAACTGCTTGTGAGTGTATACACATGAATATATGTATACACACACAGATACGCATGTGCATGTACTATTTTGCTTATGTAAATGCTGATTTGCATGTTTGCATAGTCAGTCATCTCCAGTGAAAAGTGTTTGAATTCCTCCCCTCAGTTGTAACTATTTGCATGTGATCGCAAACCTTCACAACATTTAATCTAGTTATCCATAAAGCACCCCTTTAAGGTTGAGACTGCTCCTGTGGCCAGAGAACTAAAGCACATAGACCCACACTCTAAGTGATTTACAAGAGTACTATCTCAGTTGGAATAGGGATTCAAATGCTTCCTGTCTTTTGGAATTTAAATAGAGGCACAATGAAATGTATCTTTTAGCTTAATTATGAGTACATTTAAGTTCAAAATAGATTCTCTAAATAACAAATTTTATAAATCAAAGTGATTCTTAAACCTTCCTTTTTTTAAAGGCTTAATTCATAACTACATAGACACATTTGCAAAAGCCTCAGAAAAGTATAATAATCTTTAAATAATATTCTTGCTCTTTTTCTTCCAGTTGCACCCCCCTATTCTGAAGCTCCTTACAAATGCTTCTCTTCATTACTTACATGCAAGCTCACTGTTTTAAAACACAGCCTCTCTGCATCTCTGTGCAAATCCATACCAATTATACTGTTCAAATCGCATTTCACTGACACTGACAACATCAGATAAAAAAAAATTAAACCTAGGTTTTGCTTAAAAGGGCAGCAGCCACAACAAAAAATACGAATAAAGAGAAAAATGAGGATGAGATTAAAAATAAAGGAGTTTTAAAATAACTTCCCAGATGTACATTTAGAATCATAGAATCATGGAATCTTTAAGGATTGGAAGGGACGTAGAAAGATCATCTAGTCCAATTTGAGTTTTATGTAACGACTGTGTGCCGCAATCACCTTCCATCAGGGGTTATAATGGACAATATTAAAGGCTTAGTTCTGGCGAGCAGTGTGTTTTGCATTACTAACAGCCACCTGTGGGCATCCTTCCATTCTGCCATAAGACACCGTGGTCTTAACTGCTGTATTGAGAATATTTTCAATCGTGTTTCAGCGGCCGCCTGAAAGCTCTTTACCCAGACTTCAGTCTTTTCACATTTCTTTTTCACCATAGGGGAAGTGAAGTACAGAGGATCAAAGAGAAAAACACCGTTCTTAGAGACTGGGACCTAGATGCCCCCAGAGAGGGACCATCCTGAAAATTAAATAGTCTTTTGCTAACAGATGGTCTTTCATGTGATAGATGAAACATATGGATAGAAGAGGATAAAGAAGTTCAAAAAGCTGCTGCCTCTGTTGAATTATTTCTGATGTACATAGAATATTTCACTTAACATTGCTCTCAAAACTATTAAAACAATTGTGGAAATAAAAAGACCACAAAAATGTCTCTGCACTTATTTTATTACCCACACTTTAAACATGCTACAAAAATATGCTCTTTTATTTTCTGTATATTTTTAGCTCTCCTCTCCCACTGTAAGATCTTTACACTATTTATTGGATTCTTTCTATTTACTGTATTCCAAATGAGTCAGCTCAAGAAGTCCTATTCTTTCATTCTACATAGGTCAGACTGGTTAGTCTCAGCCAACTGCTCAACAACTGAAAGACCCACAGTGAGGTTATCCATTTTATGTGGAGTTATGCAGATATCGCTGCTGTCACCTGTCTTGCTCAGTGTGTGCTTTAGGTTGCCTGACTAATTAGAATGAAAATCTGTGCAGCACTGACATAGCACACAAATCAATGTTTCTTTCTCAGCAAACCAGCAAACCCAGATGGCCCAATGTCTTTGCCTTTACAGTGTCTGGGTGCGATTGAAACTTGGCACTCAGTTCAGACAAAAGAGAGACTATCAAGGGAGACTGGTGGGGGAGGAAGTGAGGTGCAAAACAATTCCTTTTTACTATAACCATAACTATAGTTTGCCCATATTGAAAAAGATCATAGTACAGAGCTATGTCACGTAATTAATTATTCTTTGGTCTTCCAACATCATCTTGGGTCAAAACCACTCCCTATAAAGCAAAGCTTTTTGCAAAATAGAAAAAGCCCAAAGCTAACAATAATACATCGGTTTCGTAAGTGCTTCAGTATGCAGCTAAACACACTGTTTCAAATCTGCGCATACTTGTGTTGTAACTACATGAAATACACATAAACAGGTGGGTTTGAAACCTCTCCAGAGGAGGCTGCACAACCCCCTTGGGCAACCTGTTTCAGTGCTCTGTCACTGTGAAGTTCCTTCTCATATTTATGTGGAGGCTCCTATGTTCCAGCTTAGACTCATTGCCCCTTGTCCTATCATTAGATGCCTGGCTCCATCCTCCTGACACCCACCCTTCACATATTTATAGACATCAATGAGGTCACCCCTCAGTCTCCTCCAAGCTAAAGAGACCCAGCTCCCTCAGCCTTTCCTCGTAAGGGAGGAGTTCCACCTCCTTCATCATCCTCGCTGCTCTGCGCTGGACTCCCTCCAGCAGCTCTGTGTCCTTGAACTGAGGGGCCCAGAACTGGACACAGTACTCCAGATGTGGTCTCCCCAGTGCAGAGTAGAGGGGAAGAAGAACCTCTCTTGGTGTATAACCCCAATGCATTAGGAAAAATTTACAAACAAACGCTAGTTCTTCATCACGGCTCAGTCTCAAAGCCAGGACAGCTGCTGTAAGATCACGGCTCTCACCCACCTTACTTTCAAGCAGCGATGCTCACCCATCCAAACAGAACGTTTAACCTGCTTACAGAGAAAACATGCCCTAAACAGTCCCTGAGTGGAATCATGAGGGTTCTTCAGATAAGGTCAAGTGTAAATACATTGGAGGGACTGATTCTGTAAGAAATGCAAAGCAGGAATTTTATGATTTTGCAAGAGAAGATGAGGAAAACCTTTTTCAAGCTCATTTGGATCCTTTTCCAAGCTATGTTGACCTCATATAAGGACAAAGTTCACTACTTCCACATTTGTGTTAAGTGATCACACTGGATCTGAGCTTTGCCTACCACCAAGGCACTGTATAACGAAGGCATTTGATCCTTTTCACCTTGATTTTCAGTGAGGATTGAGTCACCACCCCTCTGGCCATTTTCATAAGGAAAACCAAGTCTGTTTGTCTGAACCTATGAGGTGAGAGCACTCTAGGGTAAGCTGGTTGGGAAGCTGCACAGAAGGTACTTCACAATGGCACATGGCTAAAATGGAAGATTATCTTGACTAGGATTTTGTTAGTGTTTGTTCTGAAGCTGGATTTTCTTTAGGGACTGGGATGATGAAGAACAATGAATTGGAGACTACAATGGCCTTCCAAAACCACAGACAGCATCAAGGCAGGAAAGACTCTGCTTTGCAGGATTCAAAGTTATGCAGAGAACTTGGGAGATCTGAACAGAAGAAGACAGGAGATGATTCAAACAGGGCCCAAGGTATTACACTTGGGCAGGAAAAATCAACAGCGTTTATTCAACAAGGAAACACCAGGTTACCTAGTAATTCTGCTGAAGAGAGTTCAAAGTCTGACATCATGCTCTTGTCAAAAAGACTGTGAAAAAGGTGTAATGGGCTGCAGAATACGTGACCTCCTTCAGCTACGCACCCCAAGAATGTCTCAAAGATCCACAAGAACATTCAGAAAATACTTCATGAACTAGAGCTGCTCAACCTAAAAGATGGCAGAAGTGAGACCAAATAAACTTCTGTTCCCATACCTAGAATGACCCAAACAACCCGATGATGACAACGTACAAATTGACTGTTAACGATGAAGTTTGGCAATAATGTTAATTGTTGCACCACCCAACGCTTTGACGGTGGAACCCAATTCAAGTCCTTGCTCTGCCATCCCAGCATCCCTTCCCCTTCCTGACAGCCATCGATCCTATTCCTCATCCACTCCCACAACTTTGTTCCTGACACCTTCTTTATTCACATAATGCAATGAGCTTAAAGCAAGAGCAGAATAATTATGTGGTATCTCCCACCCCAGCCTTAAGTTCCTCTAAACCTCATTAATCACGGAGAACCTCTGGCAGCTCACAATTTGTCAGCAAGATACGACAAAGTAATATGCAATTTCACATTCTGCTTTTGAAGACAAGCTATTAAATTCACATATTGTACTGCTGTAATCAAGAATAGTTAATTAAGCTGTTCCCCTGATAGGAATTTTTATCATTCTGTACAAGCAATACATCACATTTACAGGGCTCAGACTGTGGCCATGATGCATGTTTGCAATCTATCTTTCCAAATTAATCTGTTGCCATTTGTAAACTCAAAGCAGGTCCAAGACATTTTGCCTGGCTTGATAACTGGGAGATGGTGGAGTCGTCACCCCTGGAGGTGTTCAAAAAACTTGTAGATCTGGTACTAGAAAACATGGTTTAGTGGCCATGGTGGCACCGATTGTTGGACTTGATAATCTCACAGGTCTCTTCCAACCTTAATGATTCTAAGGGACAAGCTCGGGGACACTGAGGACTGGAGGGTGAGCAATGCTGGAGCACCACAATGAGCAACCCCTCGCTGAAGGGTTCCAGCGGAGAGCTGAGTTCACAGGATCATAGAACATTAGGGATTGGAAGGCACCTCGTAAGATCATCTAGTCCAATCCCCCTGGTCAGAGACGGATCACCTAGACCAAGTCACACTTACAACCTTTCCACGGTTTGTGATCCAACACAACACAGAAGTCTTGGCTATTGTTTTAGTGCTTTGTGTTTGCACCCTTTTTAATTTCCTTAAGTGATCTCAGCTTTCTGTTCTATGCCACCATTATAAACTCCATTTAATAACTCACATCATCAGCATATATAATGCAGGAGTTATAAGTACAGACCATAAAACCAGGGAGACCTGTAGTGTTAGATTATTACAACCATTAACATATGATAAGAATCTCACGCTAAATTTATTACGAGCAAAAATCCCCAATGATTTTCTGTTGCATTACCTGAGCATTACCCGAGCTTAAGGACAGGCTAATGCAAGGCTTTGCAGGAGGAAAAAAAAACCCTTCCAACAAGGCAGTGCTAGGAAGTAGAGTTGAATGTCTGGTGTTTTAAAGAAGAGAAACAGCCTTGCTACTTGGCTGTGTGACTAAATTGTTAAAGAAGAGTTTTATGAAGTAAAATAAGAGAAGGAAATGAAAACTTGGCCAAGTTTTCCATTCCTGTGCAGGGATTCTTTACCAGGAATGCTTTGACATTACGCTCTGTGAATCTGCTCAAATTTACTCCTGGGAAAATAATAAGAGGAGACAGAGATGACGGAGAGAAGCTGTGTCATCTTCTCAAGTCTTTTGTGCCTACCAAGTGGATCCAAGACTTAGACACACGCATGTGACCATTTTTAATACAGTTCTTCTAAAGGTTGAACAGATGAGATGGATGTGAACTGGGTATTTTCATCCCCTCACAGTTTTATGGATGACTGTAAGGAATCACACACGGAATCACAGAACATTAGGGATTGGAAGGGACCTCGAAAGATCATCTAGTCCAATCCCCCTGCCACAGTAGGATCACCTAGAAGTAGAACCAAAGAAGGTGGTTTTAACATGGGACTGTTGGATCCCCATCTCCACCAAGACTCCACTGGAAAAGCTCTTTTCAATGGAGACAAAAGGAGATGCCTGTAAAGAAGCTAAATTTTAAATTAAGTCAGGAAAATAATCTACAGTGTGTTTCATTTAAGAAGAAATCAAGTACAGCCAGAAGAACAGCTTCCAAAACACAACCAAGCCCACAAGGAATATGCAAGTCCACAAGGAATATACAAGTCCACTCGATGAGGCTGGTACCGCTGGGGCCTCTTTTGTGTTTTTCCAATTCAACAGTCAGATCTGTTTAGATAAACTCATAAATAAGGTTATTTACATAGCAAGAGAGAATGGTGTATTTAGGGATTATAAGGAGAGGAAAGTTCTTTCATGCTGCTCGTCAGACGAAAACATGCCAAACTTTAACTAAAGAAACGTGTTCCAACACCGAGAAACTTTTATAATTAATCCTTGCCTTAGATCATCAGCTCAGGAAGAGTTATGAGTCTAATTAACATCCGCTGAGAAATTGCTCATGGTTCTGAAAATCGCTGAAACCAGACCCTGGGTAACAGACAATCCGTATCCTTTCTATCCCATGACCAATTTATGGCTAAGCCCTGACTCACCGCATTAAGTCCCAAAATACTTCCCAGTATTAGTAATGGCTCATTGCAGGCAGAAGGGAAACGATGGACACTGGCGTGGCGGGGAGGAATAAAAATCCCCTCCAGACTCCACACTGAAGACAATACCTCGCTAAGATCTTTATTTTAGGGGGAGCTTTTGAAAAGGAGCACCAGAGCTATTCTTAGAGGAGTTACGTGGTGTGCAGGCTGTGGCTAGCAAATCCCTGGCCAGTGGCCAGCCCCGTCTGGGCTCGCTGCAAGGTTGAGCGATGCCTTCAGCTCAGTAAAATATTTCTGCGTGCCTTTTTTTTAACAAAAAGGCTCACCAAAAAACCCAGAAGAGGATACAGAAAACTCGATACCCAACCTTCTAAGAACAAGCTGTACTTTGGGGAAAGATGTGCCACCACCATCCCCTGGCAGCATCTGCTGTCACTGCTTGCACGGAGCTGCCCAAGCTCTGCCTTGCTGCTGGATATTTTCCCTAGGAAGAAAATGAATGTGAGCCAGCCTCCGTATACAGATGGGAACCTTTGGGAAAGCTGGGCACGATGGTGTGATTTTGAGAGCCAAGAGAGCTTCACAAGCACCAAATCCCACAAATATACAAGCTGCTAAACCTGTGCATCCAGCCAAGCCCTTGTAGTAAAGCACGTTCTGACCTTGACTTGCTCTTGCAGACTATGAAAGAACTTCAACCCAGTTAGGTCAGAGCCCCACCAGTCACTTGAATGGGCTGAGGACCCCCAGGTTTAGCTCTCCACCACGCCTGACTGTCAAATCTCTTCTCTCTTAGTTTCTCTGAATGGCTAAAGGTACAAAAAGAAAACCAAGGGAAAAGGGATGTCCCCTCCACTCCCATCCTAACCGTCCTCTTGCACCGCAGAGTGCCACATCTCAGTATTGGGGGAAGAGGACAGCAGCAAATCACACCCCACTACATATCATCTGCTTTTCATTTAATACCTTGGGGTCTGGAAACCTCTTCCCCAGGTTGTGGATTTTTTAATAAAAATGCTTTGGATGAAGTTTTGGGGAAAAATTAGTAATATCTGAGCTCCATTTGGCTGTGTTTGCAGCAGAGCAGCTGCTCCTGACTCCCCACTCCTGCCTCCAGGCACTGTCATAATACAAACTACATTTAAATACATAAAATACACACACACAGCCAATTACAACACAGTTACCTTATTAAAAAGCCTTGGGTTTGCGTTCCCATGCCCAGACTATCGGGCAGCTTGTTTATTTGATTTAACACCGCCCGTTCTCTGATGCTGTCCCGTGGAAAGCTCGTGCATCAGCTGGGGCAGCAGGCAGGGCTACACAGCGTTATGCTACCTACGTGTTTTCCCAAATATACAAGCACCAGCAACATCTCGAGAACACCACCTCAGGAACATCACTCATATCCATGTGTGCGTAGGTTATACAACCATCACCAGGAAGAAATCCCCCCTATTCTGGTTCTCTCACCTCCTCCCAATGCGTGCTCATTCCACGCTACCAGCAAATCCCTTTGTCAAAGCTGACTGACATAGGCTGAGAAGCGCTGTCACCTTCCCAACAGTCCCAAAACGGGTGGCAGCAGGAGAGAACATGGGGAAGCACCTGCTGAGTTCACACCAGGTCTTGCAACACCTGGATTTGCCAAGCCTGTCACCCTGAGCACACAGGAATTAAGGTTAATGAGCTCCAGCAGCCCACTAACAGAGCTCATGAGCTTCCCCAGGAGCCATTTCCTGTTCTCTTTCAGTTTCTCTGCAGAAGACATCACTAAGTCAGGAGGTCTTCTGCTTGCACTACCACAGCAAGCCTAAGCTGACAAAAGCAGCGACTACTGGAATAGAAAAGTGGTGGTTTACGCTCATTCCATGCAACAGATACTGTCTTATCTTCCGTTAAAGAATTGGAGCTCTCTTGTAACAACTCTCGTTCTTGCAAGTACTCTCGGCTCTTGGATCTTCTACCTTACTAGATAACCAAGAAGACAATGGGGGGGAACCCAGAATAAAATAATGCGGGTGATGAACTGAAAATCTTGTATGGACTTCACAGAGGAAAAAAAAACAGCCTTGTTTCTGTAGAAAGGGGGATCAAAACAATAATGCTCTACCTGAAAATGTCCCTACTCACTACAAGGGGAGTTGGACTAGATGAGCTTTGATGGTCACCTCAACCCAAACCAGCTGGTGATTCCATGATCGATGATTCTGTGATCTCTGCAGTTTTTCCAAGAATCCTTCACACCACCGTGTAGCTGGTCCTGCAAACTTGCCCCCGAGAGCTGCACAAGGCTCTCAGGCATTAGACCTTCAGTACTACTTTCTGACTCTCACAAACATCAGGGTGACTTTGCAATTCTGTGTTGCCTCCTCACCCCATTATTTGAATATGGTTAGAATGAAACATCTCGGGTTTTAAGCTTTCTGATTTAAAATCACACCCATCAAGAGCCTCATCAATCCTACCATTCTGTCTCCCAATTGAGCATGATGATGATTTACTCAACAAAGGGTGAAGACTGAACCAAGGACCAGTGTGAAGAAACACATTTAGAGCAGAATGGGTTCGTACATTGTTTTCTGACACACTTAAAACCCCATTTTTAAAGCTATCTGCTTCTTTTTTAAATTTTCAAAGATTAAATAATAGAGGAAAAAAATTAATACTCCTCCCAGCAAAACCATTTTTAATGGAATCCAGGAGAAAAAAGAATATTAATACTCAGAGCGATCATTTACTTTGATGTCTGTGTAATATATGATGACCCGAGCGTGGAATGAGCTAAAACTGTCATAAATTCATTAAGAGAAACCATCTTTGAAGAATTATCACTGCAACATTTGAAATGAAAGGGGCAATACGGAAAGAAGTTAATTGCCTGGTGTTTGAAATGACTGGCTCTTCCAACAATACCCTTCCCATGCTCTTCCATTTCAGCTGCAAAGGCATTTATGCCGGCAGCACCGGAGAGGCTGGCTTATGAAAATTGAAATGTTGTAATTACTCGGTACCAACAGCGACAGGGCAGCGTTCATTTAAGATCCCAGACTTTGGGGAAAAGGACCCAAAGGGTGGTTTTTCTAATTTAATTTCCTTGGAAAAATGGAAGCAGGGAGTAGGCACAGCAGAAAATGCACTGATCCGGACAGCCCTGAACAAGATGGAAGAACACCCTGATCAAAAAGTATCTAATCCCAGGGGTGTTTCTTAGGTATCACCTAATAAAAGGATTCGTTGAGTGGGGCACAGTATTTGCTTTGCTCCTTATGTCCTAGCTCTGCCTCCAACACTACCGTAACATGAACCCTGCCACCTCCAGCAGAAAAGAGCTGGTATTACTTGTCACCCCTCAGTTTAAGCCCTTTTACATTTTAATCCCTGCCTTTCATTTAGTTGCTTATTCCACAGCTGTGCTTCAGAGTTCTCTTTTGTTCTGCAGTTATCTCCTGATCCCACGCGTGGAGCAGAGGGGATGGGGAGCATCTTGTGCTGGGCTGTGAGAAGCCAGTGGGACCTGTTTCCACACACAACTCCCTTGGGGGCCTGGGATTTGGCTGATGCAGCACAGTGGATGCGTCTCCTTGTGGGAAAACATGTGGGGGAGTAGCTTTGCTCTGCAGCCCTCAACTTCTCCGTTCTCATTTCCAGCTTCCAAGACTACAGGAGATGCTATGGGTGGGAGGAACAGCAGATTCTGCACATTATCAAGTCTTTATCCTTCTAATATTCTTATGCACCAGGAACCAAAGGGAAAGAAGGTCTCAATTTCTTGTTCCCCTCCCAAAATGAATCAAGCTGCATTTTTTTTCCAGTGTGTTTTTGGGCCTTTCTCCCTGCCTGGATTCCAACACAAGAAGCAACAATATCTGCAAGAGTTTTGTTGAGCTGTGGATTTCTACCTGAAAATAGGAGAAGAGAATATAGGGCAGCAAGAGGAAAAGAAGTTAACAGTTTCTCCTTTATACAGAGAAAGCAGATACTAAATGATCTTTCGAGGTCCCTTCCAATCCCTAATCATTCTATGATCTAGAGAAATTGGAGATACACATACATAGGAAGTGGGTATATATATCTCAAGGGAAGACACATATGGACATTTATCTATAAAGTGGACAACAACCGACATGACGAAACCCTCCCAACACTTGTAGCTGGAGCTGACACCTCTCACCAGTGGTGGAACAGGTCTACAGGATGCCGCTGCCCGCATGCAGCACCAAAAGCAAACAGATTTCCCATGTCAGAACTTCTCTGGGTAGACAAAACCCAAGAAAACCTCTTCTTTCTAAGACATTTCCAATTATTTGCTCTTTATTAGCAGAGCATGAGCAAGTTCTACCCTGAAATAGTGTATTTGGAAACATGCTGTCATTGTAAACTGGTTTAAAATTATTAATTAGGCAACTAATGATTATTTTAGTGACTAGATTGGGCAGCTTGGTGCTGGAATGAAGACGTTATTTCCCTAAATCGATCAGGAGTTCAGGCTTATGCCGATATTTGCATTACACATCACAAGATGTCAATGCTTGATGCATTTATAACGTATATTTTATATATTTTACACACTGTGTGTTATAGCAATATCTGAGTAGGTTCCTTCCCTTTCACCTCTTACATTTTATACAGTTACACGAGTCGCTCCAGCCCTCGTTTCCTCCTGGTCTTTTAATTTTGTCCCACTTCATCTCTCAGCTAATACCATAGGCTCTTAACTTGAGATGAGAAGCTTAAGACATGGTTAAGGAAATAACAGCACAAGCAAGGCTGTCAAAAATCACATTTTCAGGAAAGTGGGGTGGAAATTTATACTTACGGGGGACAAAACGGAGCAAAACATCGTGTTATTAAAGGCAAAGTGAGAGACAGCAAGAGCAATGGAGAGAGGTAATTTTCTTCCAGCTCCTACAGGAATTAATCTCCAGCTGTAACATGCAATTTCACGACAGAATTTGGGGACAAACCAGAGAATTATGGACAATTGTTTTGAGGCTTCAGATAATAAAGCATAAAAATCCCAGTATGCAGCCTCCTGCTCCCATGCAGACCCAAGAAAATATTTCTAGCAGTAAAAGTTTTAAAAAACACCCCAAAACTGAACTGAGGTAAATATTGAGACAACCATCTAAAGCAAAAAAAAAAATAAAAAGAGCCTTGATATTTAATTTTCAAGATGGGTCTTTGACATTTTCTGATACATGATCTTTTGAGGTCCCTTCCAATCCCTAATGTTCTGTGATTCTGTGATTATTTTCCAATATATCATTATTTCTGCTATACTATCTTCAAAATAAATTTTCAAGAATATGATCCACCTTGTTATTTTTCACCTTTTCTGGCAATAAAATTTTACTAGAGGAAAAGCATTTGTACTGTGAAAGAGAATGAAAATGAGGATGATTAAATCCAACCTATTAGGAACATTAAACAGGCCATCAGGATCATATTTAACAGAACAGTAAGAACGAAAATCCTCAAATATTTATTAGATAAAGGTCGAATGAGTTACTTATTCCAAGTGAGCATCTTTTAGAATAGATTTAGCCAATTTAAAGTACTTCTAATTCCTGATTTTTGAGTGGTTTAGCTTTCCAAAGTAACCAAGGCACGTACTAGATGAGCCATTATTAGTTAGGGTCAAAAAACACCCCTCCTTCCTGAGTGGTAAACTCAAAGCTGATAAAACTCTCTTCATTTTGCCAAAAAAACCATAAAATCATAAAAACAAAAGCATCATTTGAAGTAGCACCAGGAACAGAGATATCCCCAGTGGTACATGAGAAACTAGCAGGTAAAGAAGTGCATCGGGTTGATGGATAGAAGGGAATAGCAGTATAACAATGAAAGTGACAGTCTGGAACAAGTTGAGCTCTTTTTTTTGTATTTTCTATTTGCCCCCAACCCTTACCCTCCTTGAATTCAGAAGGCCTTTGATTGCAGCAGCAAGCATCTTTCTTCACACGAAGCATCTCCTCCATCACCTGGCACAGTCATTCCTGTCATCAAGACTTCACCACGTCCGCCTTGCTCAAGAAGTTTTGAGCCCTGCTTTAAGAGGTTCTGAGCTCTGCTTAAGAAGCTTTGAACCCTGCTCAAAACCTAGTGATCCACCCTTCCAGGGAAGCCTACACTCATCCCAGCCCATCTCCAGTTCTCAGTGTAAACAGAACAGAAGCTGGGACCCTAACCACAGGACCCTAGTTCAAAACAGCAATTTCCCTGGTCTCTGCCATGTCTTCCCACTGTCTCTTATTTCCCTGACTCAGAAATGCTGCAACACCAAAGGCAGAGATGGCACCACATCAAAGAGCCTCGGTTAGAAGGGAAGTGGGTTTATTTGCACTTGAGCAGGGATCTTTTTTCCTATTTTAATAAGCGAGAGTTCAAAATACCTTAAAAAAGTAGAAGTGCTGATAACAGGACTGAAAAAATTCCTATCAGAGGACAAGATAAGCCACACCAGAGCAGTTCCCAGCGAACAGACTATAAGGACATTCAGGTTATACCTCATTTCTGAAGGAGATGTGAATTAGCAGCCTTGTGACAACAAAGAAACGCGGGATTATGAGACAAAAGAGGAGGGAAAAGGGCCAGTTGATTCTCCCATCGCCTTTTCTTGTTTCTACAATTTCTTGTTGCCTGGAAATGGCTGACGAGGAGATGGGATTATGTAAGTGCTTGCCAAATTCTCACATGTTAAGAAAAGCAAAGCCTGAGTGATGGGTGGCTTAACCCATCTTCTGAGCAGTGAACTAAAACGTGTTTACCAAGGCGAACTCAAAGAGCAAAACCCTTATAAAAAATTCCCCAAGTGACAGGGACGTGACAATGGCTGGGATTAAAAAAGCTGCATTGATTACAGACAGCGTAATCTCCTTAGAGCAAGATGAGGAAAACACTATAAAGCCCTTTTTGGTGTGCAAGATGGGGTTTGTTTTAAAGTACAAATGTCCTGGCTGACTCTTCCGGTGTTACTGTCTAGGGTTTTTCCTCCCAATAGAGATGATGGAGAAGAGCAGCTACATCAGCCCCTAGAACTCCATCCTAAATCGTATTTTCCAACGAACTCACTGCTCCCATCAAGTGTGACCCATCAATAATAAACCAGTAAGCAACATGCCAAGGAGCTGTCTCTTTCTAAATTGAATCAGGATAACCAAGGGGAAGAGCAAAATATTTGATCTCGAATACAACTTCAGTGACTGGGGCACCTCAGTGGACCTAAACCCTTCCTCATTGTCTGCAACTACAGTTGAAGTCTGGTTTCAAATTTAACCTGCTTGACTTTTCCAATTTTTTAATTAAAACACCCTGCAATCATTTTGCCTGTTACCTGTTTTCCAACAAAGCTCTGGGTGGGGGTCTCTAAAACAAGCAAAACCAACCGCTCGTGGTCATGCATCTTCCAATTCAAAACCAACCAAATGATAAAGCTGATCAAGCCGCGGCTCAAGCAACAGCAAAATAGACCCTATTTACTGGAGGAACACACAGGTCATTGTGCAACTTGAGTATTTTGTGTCTGCAAGAGGGAATATAGAAGTATCTGCGGTGCCTGGAGCTCCTTTGTGTTCTCAGGAAAATTAAAAATCCTACTTATAGAATCATAGAATGGTTTAGGTTGGAAGGGATCTCAGAGATCATCCAGCTCCAACTCCCTGCCATGGGCAGAGACACCTATCACCAGACCAGGTTGCCCAGAGCCCCATCCAACCTGGCCTTGAACACTTCCAGGGATAAAGTAGCCACAACCTCCCTCCTCAGCACCCTCACAGGGAGGAACAACTTCTCAAGATCTAATCTAGATCTCCCTTCTTTTAGCTTTAAAGGATCTGCCATGTCCTATCACTAGAGTCCCTAATAAAAAAGGTCCCTCTCCATCTTTCCTGTAGCCCCTGCAGGTACTGGAAGCTGCTACAAGATCCCCCAGTCTTCTCTCAGCTGCTCAATGAAGTCGAAAGACAAATCCTCAACTAGTACTGATGTTTCACTGAAATCTGCTGCTGATGTTCCCTGCTTTGGTCTCACTGATGGAGGGGAACAATCAAACAAATCCCATGTGAAGAAAAGCGGCAACAAACAAACAGACCTAAGCGTGAAATTTTGCACCCAACTTTAAACAACTGTCTTCAGAAAGTGAAACTGGGCAAAGCCCAACACAAAATCAACCTTTCTTCAGCTTCAGAAGAGAAGAAACGACTTCTCAGAAATGCCAGAAGTGACTCTGTTGTGATTCTTAAGCTGCTTCTGTAGCATCTGAGTTACATCAAGTAGTACTAAGAGTTTACTTGCTTGTGCAACTACAAGCTGGCAGGGGAACAAAAAACACACTCAAAAGGATTCTTGGTGACTGCTGCATTACAATATATCACTTTATGTGTTTGAAAATATTTTCTATTTTAAATATATTTACGTGACATGAGGAAATACAAAGCAAATCCCATCTACACAAGTAGGTCATTCTCTCAACAGCTCCTTTACTACCAGCTCCTTCGCAGCAGAGACACAAACATTCCCAAAGCACATATATTCAGATCTGCACAGGAGGTGAGCGAGTAGAACCACAGAAGCACTAGCTCCAAGATCAAGTAGAGCCTAATTTGGAAAGACGAGCAGGACAAAGTCATGTTTTGCACCTTTGTGTGAGCTTCATAGAGCATTACAACCCCGTGGAGCCAATCCTCTTGCTGCACGTGTAAGCTGCGGTTGGGATGTGCTGCACATTACATATGTCATTACAAAAGCAGAGCCACGTTATTTCATTAGAGAAGCAAGAAGTTCAATCCTTACCAAGTTTTCTTGGTTCCTGGCTGCTATTTTCTGATCATCTTCTCCCCCATTTTTCATGTATTTGACCTCTTCCACTGGTTTGATCCTATACTCATCTGAGCACCGAGGAAAAAAGAAACAAAAAGGAAAAAAAAAAAGAAAAAAATTGAACCAGTGTAGTTCAGCAGCTGGGGAAAAGAAATAAACTCAAACCAAAGCAGCTGACTGGAGAAGACCCTACATTAAGCAAAGTGACTAAAAATTACATGTATAGAGCTTCAAAGTGACAGGTACCACCAAAGATTCTCCTGACTGAAGCTTCAGTGATTCTACAATTCAGTAAGAATCTCCAGGTCTGACTCCCAGAAGTTATTCAGTAGCTCTCCGCTCTACTGGAGCCACAGCCCCATGAACAGAGGATGTTCCCGACGTTCTCTCCCCCATATCCCTAATCTTCTGTATAGTATATTTAACACAAATAAGTTATTGGCTCCTGCATCCTGCCTGGATTTTTACTATTGAATCAGCAATGTACAATACCTCCTATGGAGAGAGGTCTGTCCACGGAGTGAACAAGGAGTGTGTCTGTCCCTGCATTGAGAAAACCCCTTTTAAAAAGTCACACTGGCAGAGGCTACTGGAAATTAAATTTTTAAAAGTTAAGAGCTGGGAAAAACCCACCCTAAACACACCAAATCTCACTTTTGGATGATTTTGTTTCTCCTGTGTCTTTTCACTGAGTTAAAGCAAAAGGTACCCAATGCATGATCACCTTGTAGAGCGGGAGAGGTTGGTCTCTAATCCCAAGCAATAAGTGATGGGACAAGAGGAAATGCCCTCAAGTTCTGCCAGGGAAGATTACGCTGGACATGGGGAAAAAATTCTTCATGGGAAGGGTCATCAGGCCTTGGAACAGGCTGCCCAGGGAGAGGTTTAAGTCACCACCCCTGGTTGTGGGATGGTGGAGTTTCAAAGTTGTAGAGATCCGGGGCTTAGGCACAGGGTTTAGCAGTGGCCTTGGGACAATTGGGTCAGTGGTTGGACTCAACGATCTTAAAAGTCTTTTCCAATCTAAACAATTATATGATTCTTCTGGAGAAAAAGTACCACGTTGACCATCTTCTCCTCACTTTCCACCACCCCATCCTCCACCTCTCTGACCATTTTTCCTGCATTACTGTTACCTAGAGAGAAATCCAGCCTGGAAATAAGTAAGACAAGATTCCTGGTTTGCTCTTAATATTTATCAGCTCTGCAAATAATAAAAACCAGAAATACTATAGAATCACAGAATGTTTTGGCTTGGAAGGGACCTTGGTTCCAGCTAGACGATGCATCGCATGGGTGGGGACACCTCTCGCTAGACCAGATTGCCCAGAACCCCATCCAGCTTGGCCTTTAACAATTTACCTAAGATGCATGTGGTACCCTACAGTAAAACAGCCTCACACAAAGCTAGAATAAAGGGATTTTTCATCTTTGATGGGCCACGGTGGGATTTGGAGAGGGGTGATTCTTCTCTCCAGCCTGTGAACCCAGCAATTCCAGCCTCCTTTTGCTTTGATTATCTTTCTTTGGGCTTGATCAATCTATTCATTAATGACTTGGATGAGGGATTAGAGTGCACTGTCAGCAAGTTTTCTGGTGACACAAAGCTGGGAGGAGTGGCTGACACTCCAGCAGGCTATGCTGCCATTCTGTGGGACCTGGTCAAGCTGGAGAGCTGAGCAGGGAGAAATTTCAAGTGTAGCGTCTGGCATCTGGGCAAGAAGAACCCCACATACCAGTATAGGTTGGAGATTGACCTGTTGGAGAGCAGCGGAGGAGAAAGGGACCTGGGGATCCTGCTGGACAGCAGGATGGCCAGGAGCCAGCAGTGTCGCCCTCTTGTGGCCAAGAGGGCAAACAGCATCCTGGGGTGGATCAGAACGGGGGTGGTTAGCAGATCGAGAGAGGTTTTTCTCCCCCTCTACTCTGCCCTGGTGAGACTGCATCTGGAATATTGTGTCAGTTCTGAGCCACTCAGTTCCAGAAGGACACAGAACTGCTGGAGAGAGAGTCCAGCACAGAGCTGAAGATGATGAAAGGAGTAGAACACCTCCCTTATGAGGAAAGGCTGAGGGAGCTGGGTCTCATGAGCTTGGAGGAGACTGAGGGGTGACCTCATCAGTGTTTATAACTATGTGAAGGAGGATGGAGCCAGGCTCTTCTCTATGTCATCTAGTGACAGGACAAGGGGCAATGAGTGTAAGCTGGAACACAGGAGGTTCCATATAAATATGAGAGGGAAATTCTTCACAGTGAGGGTGACAGAGCCCTGGAAGGGGCTGCCCATGGAGTTTGTGAAGTCTCCTTCTCTGGAGACATTTAAAACTTGCCCGGATGTGTTCCTGTGCAACTTGGTCTAGGTGATGCTGCTGTGGCATCTAGGTGATGTGTGCTGTAGTCTAGATTGGACTGGATGATATTTCGAGGTCCCTTCCAATCAATTCCCAATGTTCTGTGATTCTGTGGTATCTTAGAGGTCTTTTCCAACCTATTTGTTAGAACCTATGATTCTCTCAAAAAAACACACAGAGTTCTGCAGGCCCTCTCCTCCAGCCAGGATACACAACCCTGAAAAGAAACTTTGCCCCACTGCAGTGGAAAATGTTAACATAAAAATGAGATGGAAACAAAGGGCAAAACCTGGGCAAATTAGAAGAAACCACACAAACCTTTTAATTCTTTGGGGTTTTAAGCAGTTTGTCATGCTAAAGGGAAAATGACAGACCAATGGAATTTTCTGAGTTCTGTATTGTTAAAAATAAATAATTCAGATTATTTAAAAGGAAGGTTGTTTTCAGCCAACTGTTAAACCGCAGAGTGCAGAAGAGAAATAAGCCTAACTCTGAAAAACAGTCTTTTTTAAAAATAAAATACAACGGCCTGGTCCACAGCTGGTTTTTATAGACTTTAAATAAACCTGTGGATGGATCACACAGCAACATCTAAGATGCAGAGCCCCAAAACAGATGGAAGAGTTGAAGGCAGTATTACAGGATCGGTAAATGTGAACAAGAACAACTCTGATTTCTTTTTCTTTTCTCAATGTATTTAGCTAGTCTGGAGGCGACAATTCATAAACCCAAAAAGGCTGAACACAATGAAGCCTGGGAATTAGAAGTACTCAATTGACTGCAATATTTGAGGCATCTTTTTTGCCCTGCTTCAAGGATCTTCGTTGTGATCAGCAATAAAACCCACATGCAGAAGCAGCATAAAACTCCCACAGCAGCATGTACAAGTTTGAATAGCAAAAGCAGATGAGAATGAGAGAAAATAGCCCAAAGGACGCCTGCACAACCTGCAGTTTCACACAGATGAAGAGAAAGAGGCACGTTCAATCCAGCCTTGTCAAAATGAAGAAGGGATGGAGGTCCTGATGTTCAGGGGCAAAAATAACCTCTGAAACGTGTCTCCTGCTTAGCCCCAGAGATTAGCTGTGCTCGAACACCGAGTGCCTGCCTGGGCACCAGATCATCCTGCACACTCAGTGCTGCTTCTTGGGAGACACTGGCTCTTGTAGCAAGTGGACCAGGGCACCGATGAACCCATGACTGATAATCACTGTAATCAGATCGAAGTAGGAAAGTTTGCAACAGTTTGATGGGATGGGGACAAGAGGGGAAGGAGGGGGTTTGCTGGAAACTTAAATCTGAATTTCTTCTCTAACTGACTGTATGAAAGTGCTGCCTCTGAGCTGAGGACTTGCTTGTAGCTGGCTTCCTACTATTCATCACCACCAGCAGGACAACACTCTTCTAATTATTGCACCTTACAAATCTGTGCTGCTTCAACCAAGTGAATCACACAATGCTTTGGGTTGGAAGGGCCCTTCGCAGCTCATCTTGTCCAACCCTCTGCCAGACACAGAATCATAGAACCATTTAGGTTGGAAAAGACCTTCAAGATCATTAATTGAACTCTAGATCAGGTTGTTCAATGCTTCATCAGTTTTCTTCTTAGGAGAATACAGATAAAAGAAATTTGTGAGGTCAAAGTAGAAGACACCTGCTTTAGTGGATAATGGGAGCAGAAGAGAAGACTGAGCCAGGAGAACTGTTTTATCGGATACACAGAGATGAAGGGAAAGGATTGGCGATATTAAGTTTGAAGCGGTAACTACTACTCATGAGCTCTCAGAATTTCCTATCACAGGCAAAGTATTTTCCTTAGAATTTGGGAATTCTAATTTCCTTAGAATTGGGAACACAAACTCAATACACCGGCCATGTTAGCTCAGAGTGAGGAGTTGCTTGCTGGATGTAGATATAAACAGATATTATTCCTCTTTCATAAAAAGCAACTAAATAGTAATATTGCCACAGAAAAAGGAGTATCCAGATTCCCATCATTCCCAGTAATAAAGAGGCAGACCTGGCAGCACGCACTTTCTGAAAGACCCAACGCACTGAGGAAAAACCCCACCTCTGATTTCAACAGCTGTTGAACAAGGCTGCTTAAACACAAGTAACTACCTGAATCACAACGAAAACGTCAGCATTTTTATGGCCCTATCACTGTCAGTTCAAGTGGACACTTGAACAATCCCTGAAAGCAACTCCCAGTCAAGACTGTTGAGTGCAATGAGCAGTCAGCCAAGAGGGTGTCCAAAGGATGCGAAGGAGAAGGTGGGAGCAAGCAGCTTACCCGGGGAGGACACTGTGTCTTGCTCTTCACAGATAAGACAACGTTTATTACTTCAAATGTATTATAAATATAGCAGTAACATTCTAATAATTATTTGTAGAAGATGGGTCTTGCACTATTTTATCACAGTATCACAGTACATTAGACATTAACATGGACCTTGAAAGGTCCAATCCCCCTGTTAACATTGGGAAATTGTAACTACATAGAGATTTTATTGACTGGGTGAGGACAACATTTATCTCCTACCGGTATGGAATGTATAAGATAAGGTGTTCAGAAACCACAAATTCTGAGCTGCTGACTAGTAAAACAAGCGATAACACAGTTTTCTTGCTAAAAGTGTACCTGGAATTGAAGAAGTTAAAGGATGCTAAATTCACTTTTCCATTTTTAACATCTGATTTCTACTGAAGTAAATCTGTAATTTGGAGAGTCTGAATGATCAGGAACAAACACTGAAGCCCTGAACTGTTGACAGAGACCAGCTAGAACCTAATGAAGCCTGACAGCCAACGAGACCGTCAAAGCCCTAAGAAGTTGAGCATAAAAGAAATAATCCAAAGTTATACAAGTATTTAGCTCGCACTACCATGTTGAAGAGTAACACCTTTCTTCTTTCCCCTCAATACAGTTTTACAGCAAAACCACGAGAAATATCTTTGTACAACCACAGAATGGGAAGGGGCTTTTTGCTTCTTCCCTGTGCAAAGCTAAAAATCAAGTAACAAGCACAATAGAAAAAACTGAAGGCAGTATCACTCTGAGTATGGTATATTATATATATAAAGAGAAATATATCTTTATGCTCCTTTCACAGGTGCAAATCAAGCGCTGTCCTCCATTGTGAGGGATATTATATAAAAAGAGATGATTTCCAACAACTCAGCTAGGGGAGGAACTGGTTTCCAGAACTGCCACAGCAAATAATAACCAAATTGATGAAAAGCATCCCCACTGAATTGAAAGAAAAGCAATAAAGGAAGCACAAATAAGGCAGAAATCTTGCGGAGCGCCCTACCCACCCCAGAATTCAGCACAGAGAGCAGTGACGCCTTCAGCATAAAACTCTAGGGAAGGGCAAGGGAGGAAGAATTTTTCAGTCAAACACGCTGCAAAAATTCTCAGTAGGCAAATCTTATGAATGAAGATCTCCATCTGGAAAGAGAGAATTCTACTCAAACATGTCATGCGGTTGCCATGGCAATGTGACAAAGAGAAGCCAGCACTCATTAATAATGATTTCAATGACTAATGAATATATTGACTTATAATATTGAAACAATTACGGGGTAGAGGGAGAAAAATCTGTAGTTGTTCCTGTAAGAAAATAAATGCATTCAGCTCTCTCAAACATCTTTCTAAGTGCCACTACCACAGCAACAGCAGAAATGACACTATTCCTGGCTGCTTAAAAAAAAACCTCAGAAAAAGCATAACTCCTTCAAATATTTCTGGACTCACAGTGGTTTTTTGAGAACAAATACCCCAAATCTTAAATAAATGAACACGTATGACGACGATTTACATTGCGTTGCCATTTGAGACACCTAAGGATGAAGATTTGGCTCTGCTGTCGTCACCAGGGACAATGGGCGAACGTCTCTTCTCTATTTTTAGTGGTATATCAAGTCTCAGATGGGAGATAAGTGACGCTTTGGTCACACCATCAAGGAAGTTTCTAGCCACACCTTTGTTTTCCCGTGTTTTTGCTGTTTTTCTTTAGCTCCTATCGAAGGATGTGCCAAGATTTATCTTTCACCCCTACAGAATCACGCGCCTGTTCTGTGAAATCTTAACTTTCTGTCTCACAAATGTCTCTGAGCCATCTTTAATTCTGCCAGGTGCTCCTACCGCTGAGATCATGCAGAATGGCACTGATCAAAGCTTCACGTGCTCTCCACTCTCACTGACTTCAAAGCTAAAGTCTGTATTTAGATAAAGGACTGAATTGCTCTTTCTAAAAATATTTGTTTAAGAAATCTGAAGAGAATCTGATGCAACCGAATTCAAGCATGGAAGAGCAGGTGAGCCACTCTGATGCTAAGCACAAAACACCAAACTTCACCTACAGTGTCATGGAGGAACGCTCTGAGCTTCACAGCCACACAGGTGGGACATGAGCAGCAGTGACCTTCACCCTAGACTAGACATTATGAGAAATCATTAACTACAAGGACAGTAAAGGAGCAGAATTAAATTGCTAGGGTGTTTGTCGTTTCTATCATCAGAGGTCCTTAAAGAGTCATCAGCTGTGAGTGGCACAGCTTAAAGTCCATCCTCCTCCCATGAGGGAGGAGGTGAGCTACTCCAATTAGTCCAGCTTTGATACTGTGGGTATCAACTGCCTGGAAACCCACAGAAGTAATGTCAACTGTACAGAAAAAAGAAAAGGAAAATAACATCAACGTGTGGAGAAGGAAGTTGCAAAAATCCTACAAACAAATGTTTCTTGAACTAAATACTAGGTGATGGGAACAAATCTAAGTTATCCTCTTAGCTCCAGCTTCACGCACGCAAAGAAAGCGGCACCTACACAGTTCTTTTCATTCTACATAATTGTTTCAATTCTGCCTTATTGCTGAGATTTGCAGCTCTGGGGGTGGATTTCCAATCCGCCTAGAAGTGGGTTGAGTGTGAAACGTCACTGGAGATCAACCAGCACTGGGTGAGCAGCCCATCATCTTCCTCTGTCATCTCAGAGCTACAGAGTCATAGGCAATTCTCCATCTTAGTGATCGTGTTGTTACTAACAGGATCTAAACTAGAAAAAAAGTGAGCCAACTCAAAGAGCCCTCTGTAAATGCTCTCTGGGATTCTCCAAATGACATTACCTTACCTCAATCCAACCTAATAAACAGCCTCTGCTGGAAGCCAGGGCAGAAGACACCACCCAATATGAAGCAGAGAACAGGTGCACAAACCACACACCAACTCTGCCAACAAAATACAAATCATCTGACAGAAAAGCTGCTCAAAAATCTCAGTGTGCTCCACAGCTCACAGCACATCTGGGAAGGCTGCCCTTGGGTATTTTTGATTCTTCTCTCACAACCCTAATAACACGCCCAAGGAATGCTGAGCTGCTGCTGTGGCACAAGGCAGACATGACTACTAGGGTTGGGGTTTTGGGAGGTAAAAAAGGAGACTGAGACATTTAGGAGAGCAAAACCCAGACCCCATGTGAAGAACGTGTCAAGCTAGGCAAGATAGGAGCAGCTCTTTTCTGAGCTATCAAGCAGTACCTGCTGCAGCTCTGTGTCACATCCTGCACTTTATGAAACACAAAGTCCCTCACGGGTGATGCCTGCTTGAAAAACTTTAGCTCTCGATCCTTTGGGTATTTCTGTCATCTCCTGTGAAAAGCTCAGCCTGACTCCTGCCTGGGGGAAAAGGTGCTGTTACAACGCTGACGCTGCTGTTGCTCATCAAGAGCCTTAGTTTACATACATTGGGTTTTCTGGTCTCTTTTCCATCTGATCTAATGAAGTAGCAGATGATGATGAATCTATAATTTAGCTTCTCTAGGTTTAATTTTCAGATTTTGAGACAACACACCACTGGATGCAGGAGATGTGCAGCTGAATTAAGGAGGTCATTAATCAACCAGTTTCAACTTGGCCAAGAAGTTCCCAAGGAGATTCTACACGTGTGAAGAGAAGTACAGGAAGATGCATGAAGAAGTGGAAGATATGGAGAATCCAAACACACTTGAAAAACAGTTCATGGGGACAGTGGAGCTCATGAACGCGCATGCACATGGAACCGAGAGGGCTCGAAATCTTAAACCCTCCCTGGACTCCATGCTACTGTTCTTATGCATGGCAGCATCCTGACAAGAAGGTCAAGGACATGGTTTAGCAGCAGTCTTGGTATAGTTGGGTTAACGGTTGAAAGCAACTATCATAAAAGTCTTTGTCAACCTAAACAATCCTATGATTCTACGGCCATTCAGCCAACAAAAACAACATGCTGCCAAGAGCTAGTCCAAGCATAGGGAAACATGCCATGACCTTAGAGGCCACTCTACTACTTCAGAAGCAGCCTTAAAGTTTAACCTCAACATCTTAAAATCCAGTTGTCACTAAACAGGCAACTTCTGGCTGTCTTGTACTATCTTCAGTGATACAACCTCCTAGACACATACCTATTCATATTTAAGACCTGAGCAAACTCTGTATATAAGATGGTCCTGATAAAACAGCCACATGAGGGTATAATTAGAGATGTTTGTGCACTCATCTGTAATTAAGAAGCCAAAACCCAAGCGCTGGTGGTGTGCACTCGTAACTACCTTTCAGCTATGCAGATTCTTCCTTGCTTAAACTACATAACCCATATGTCTACGCACAGACACGCATTTTTTTTACCTTTTTTTGGGTACCCATTTAATTAACACATAACTTTGAGCCAGACACCAGGTTGTTCAAAGGAAACCATTTCTCAGGTGGAAGAGATTAGAGCCATGGTGCTCAGCAGGAAGGATATTCAGTAAATGCAATTATCTAACCCACTAAAAAGATCAAATTGAGAAATGAAAGCAGGAGAGGAAACAAGCTGCTGAGAGATTAATTAAAGGAACAGACAGGAGGGAAAAGAAAAGGGTCTGTGCCTTGAAAATCATGGAAAAGCTAGGGCTGGAAGGGACCTTAAAGATCATCTAGTTCCAATCCCACTTTCACTAGAGCAAGTTACTCAGGGCCCCATCCAACCTGGCCTTCAACACTTCCAGGGATGGGGCAGCCACAACTTCCTTGGGCAACCTGTTCCAGCATCTCACCACCCTCACAGCAAGGAATTTCTTCTTCATGTCCAACCTCCATCTCCCCTCTTCAAGTTTAGTCAAGGTAAGAATCCATAGTCTGGTCAGTGCTTTTTATCAAAGTAAACAAGGTAGTTATATACATCTGGCTAAGAGAAACCTAAGCAAGCAAGTAAATGAATGAAAAGAGTATTTACACAAACACCAAATCGGCTCTGTTGTCCAGGTCTAATTGATGCCCATACGCGGAGGAGACTTGTCTTCACTACATCCTGCAGCAATTTTTAACTTGGTTCCTTGGAGAAGAGAGCTCTGTCACTGTGATGGATTTTTAATGCTCTGTGAAGCACTGTGTTTCACTGTTTCTTTCTCTTTGGATTGCCCTTGAATTTAAGGTTGTTAAAATAAATGTCCATATTTTGCCAACGTCTTTGGCTGAACAAGTAGGGAATGTTTTGTCCATCTCAGTAAACAAAGGACATTTTGGGCTTGTAAAGAGCAGGCAGATTGCCAGTGTCTGGAAGTTACTGATGTCTGTTTGTTTCCCCTCAATTGTCCCCTTTTATTATGTTAGCAAATCAGGTCTGTGAAAACAATGTCAAAGGGATTGTTTGGGTGGATACATTAGCGATTTAAAACCCGGCCATCAGCATAATCAGTTTGGAATAAAGGTGCAGCAAAGATCTCTCCCTTTCCTCCTTCCACATTTACCTTGTTTGACTTGCTGATTTAATCACTTGTGCTGAAGCACAGACTCACATTGTCAGCGGAGAAGGTGTTTCCCACTGATGTTGTTAGTTAACATTTTGTCTGATTTGAAAGTAAATTATGAAGGAAAAACACAGAATCACAACTCACAGAATATCTTTGGTTGGAAAAGATCTTCTAAGATCATCAAGTCCAACCTTCAACCCAGCACTGCCAGGTCACCCCTAAGCCATGTCCCTCACCACTACATCTATCTGCCTTTTAAGTACCTCATGGATGCCAACTCCGGCACTGCCCTGAGCAACCTGTTCCAATGTTTGATAAACCTTTCAGTGTAGAAATTCTTCCTAACATCCAGTCTAAACCTTCTGTGGAACAACTCTGGTCCTATTGCTTACCACCAGGGAGAAGAGGCTGTTCACCTCCTCACTCCAACCTCCTTTTAAGTAGTTGTAGAAAGCAATGACATCTCCCATCAGCCTCCTTTTCTGTAGGTTGAACAACCACAGTTCTGTCAACTTCTCCTCACAGGACTTACACTTCAGACCCTTCACCAACCTTGTTATCCCTCACTGCACGCACTCCAGCACTTCAATGTCCTTCCTGTATGGAGGGGTCCAGAAGTGAATGCAATATTTGAAGTGAGGCCTCACCAGTGCAGAGTACAAGAGGATAAGAACCTCCCTGCTCCTCCTGACCACACTATTTCTGATGCAGAACAGGCTGTCCTTAGCCTTCTTGGCCACCTGGGCACACTGCTGACTCACGTTCAGCTGGCTATCAGTCAGCACTCCCAGGTCCTTGAGCAGTTCTCAAGCCACTCTCCCCCAGCCTGTAGCATTGCCTGGGGTTGGTGTGACCGAAAGCAAAGCTTTGGAAGATTGTAGGCAAAATATACCATTAAATACACTGCCTGAACTGATACAGCCACATTAAATATTTTCTTACGTGTTCTATTGCCAATTCAGAGATGAAAACCATGTATCACTTGGCTGGAGTTGTTTGATAATAAACATAACGAAGCAGTAAATTAATTCTGAATTCAGAAGGACCTCATTTAATTTGTTATTCATCAGTGTAGGAAGGAATATTGAAACGACTGGTATTGACCAGTATGATTTTTGATGATGAAGGGAGGTACATGTATGTTGGCAGTTTGCACAGAGACACAGATTATTAGGGGTTGGAAAGGGTCTCCAGGGGTCATCGACTTCAACACCCTTGCTCAAGCAGGATCACACAACCTAATAGAGGTTACACAGCAACATATCCAGATGAGTCTGGAAAGTCTCCAGAGAAGGAGACTCCACACCCTTCCTGGGCAGCTGCTTCCAGTGCTCTATAACACAGTAAAGAAGTTCTTCCTTGTGCTGAGGTGGAACTTCCTGTACATCATCTGGCATGCATTGCCCCTTGTCCTATCACAGGGTGCAAGTGAAAAGAGATTGTCTCTTTCTTCTTGACACCCAGCTCTCATGGATTTATAGACAGTGATTAAGTCCCTTTGTAACCATCACCTCTCCAAGCTGAAAAGTCCCAGGTCTCTCAATCTCTCCTCATAATACAGGTACTCCAGTCCACTAATCATCCTTGTGGTCCTTCTGTTGGACTCTCTTGATCAGATCTCTGTCCCTCTTGAACTTGGGAGCCCAGAACTGGACACAGTACATTAGATGTGGCCTCACTAGGGCAGAGTAGAGAGGGAGAAGAACCTCCCTTGTTCTGCTGGACACACTCTTCTTGATCCATTCCAGGATTCCATTGTCCTTCTTGGCCACAAGAGCACAGTGCTCTTCCATGGAGAACTTGGAGAACTTAACGTCCACAAGACCTCCAGGGTCCTTCTCCATGGGAAATTTCCATAGAAATTATGTTTTGCCTTAATAGTTGACACTGATAACCACAATTGAATTGATAATCCACAATCCTCCTTTATTGTTCCTAAGTGCAAAGTTTATTGTTAGCCACTGAATTATTATGTGTGTAGAACAACTCTTTGATTCTGGTATTTTCTCAGGACACATTTGTTAAACTTCATGGTCAGTGTTTATGGTAAAGGCAGACATGCAAAGTATCTTAAGGAGGTGGTGTAGAAGTAGAAGCCTGCAATCTTTCAACATTGTTCATTCCAAATTTCAGAATAGTCTCTTTTTGCTGTGTATGGAAGAATGAAGGGACTTTTCTTATTCTTACTGTGAATGGTGTCTATTTCCCTGGTGCTCAACCTAGCACTAATTCCAAAATTTTATGCTACAAGATGAATTCTAATTATACAATAACTCTTTAAGATGGCAGTCATGTTTCTAGGTTTTGCTTTCTCTCATCTTTCCTCTATTTAAAAAAGAAAAGGAAAAGAAAATTCCGTGACAATATAGTTGATATAAAAGTTGAGATGGTGTTTATGTGCAACTTGCTCTAGTTCATTTTGCTGCTTTACTTCTCTCTAGCACACCTTCACCCATTACAAGGTACCGTTCAGTTGCACTGCAGACTGGGTTATCGTTGAGATTTCAGCAGACCAATACACTTCAGTTTTGCTAAAGGATGCCAACACCTGGGGAGGTCACAACCCTTTATGGGAGAGGGCATTCATTGTGCTTTCATTGCCCTACAAACATCCATTCTGGCAATTGCTGCCAGGATCACTGTTTGGAGAATGCCTTGTTACCAGGAGACTTTATTTTTGTGATTGCATATGCTGTAGGGATTTGGATATTTTGCTCATTTTTCAGGGGAAGTATTTGCTTGCTCTGTATCTGTGTTAAAAGCTTGAAATAACCATTTCCAGATCTGTGTGGTTATGAACATGTAGAATAATAGGGGGGTTTGCATTCTTAAATGGCATTACTTGGCCAGTCCTGTAGCTCACAAGAGACCTATTGCAGAATCACAGAATTATTGAGGCTGGAAAAGACCTCTAAGATCATCAGACCCAGCCTATGACCTAACATCACTACAACCTAGACCAAGACACTAAGTGCCACAGTCAGTCTGTCCTTAAACACCCCCAGGGATGGGAACTCCACCACCTCCCTGGGCAGTCCCTTCCAGTGTCTGATCACCCTTTCCATGATGAAGGACTTCCTAACATCCAACCTAACCCTCCCCTGGTTCATGTTTCAGGCCTTACCCTCTCATCCTGTCACTAGATGCGTGAGAGAAGAGCCTGTCCCCCATCTGCCTATGACCTCCCTTCAGGGAGTTGTAGAGAGGGATAAGGTCCTCCCTACGTCTCCTCCAGGCTAAACACCCCCAGCTCCCTCATCAGACTTTCCCTTCAGTCCCTTCCCCATCATCTTTGCTCTCCTCTGGACTGTCTGAACTATTTTCCAGCATGATCTTTCTACAAACTGGGCTTCAAAGCCTGATTGATGAAACAACTGTACTGATTTTGTCAGGGTTTCAACAAAATCGTATGTGTCATAAGCTGTCACCATAAGTAACGGTGACTGCCGAAACACATTCTTGTCCTGTTTCCCCAAAGAAAAACATTCTACATACAGCTTTCTTTTTGGAAAACATTGGTCAGACGGATAACTCAAGGCTCTTTCAAAGGGAACTTTGTCACAAATGCTGTTAGAATATGAATCAGAAATGTCATTTACTCCCTCAAGCTGATGGGAATGGAAGAACATAACATTCCATTTTTGACTTCCAATATTCATTGCATTTATATAAGTACATATTAAGTTTTGCTTTTGCAGAGTGGCTCGGAGAGGTAATGCAAATTGAATTTACCCTTTCTCCTCTAAACATTTTAATAGTCTGTATTTTCAGCCTGCTGTCTAATGTTCTCTCAGCATTTTGGCAATTATTGCTGCCATTGTGAGCACCTGGCTCCTCTTTTGCCCGAGTACAGGTGGACTCATCAGATAGCTACCATATATTTCTGGGCTCTTTTGTCTTTCAGAAGACAAAGGCAATGGCAGGTCTGTTACAGAAAACTAGCACATAGCTTTAGTAGAAGAAATGCAAAGAATAGGCCAGTGTTCTCACCTTGCAACCTTTATAGGCTGGGACTGTGTATTGTCTTCAATACAGCATCATCCAGGTGGTGCAATCACAGCTTCTTAACATGGAATTGGTGGAAAGGTTTTCTCTTGTCATTACTCTCTGCTTGGATTAGCCTTAGCTCCATGACAGCTGTACTGCTGTGAGAAGACAAACAAAAGCACATAGAAAACACACCGCTGATTGCCCATGTCAAAAGGATAGAAGGCTTGAGGATGTCCAGTTCCTTCTTGTCTGGAAAGTGGAGGGTTGCAGATTTAGTGGGCAGGGTGGAGCTGCAGTGTAGCTCCCCAATTAGCAGGTCTGATTTGCTGCCTACCTACAGCTGGGGGCTGCCCAGGAACGAGCTGTGCTTGCAGCTGGCCACACTCTGGGAAGACAAATATGGAAGAACAAAGGTGGCTGAAGATGCTGGGTAAATTCAGATAGAAGTTTTTGATGTAGCAAGGTGTGGATTTAGAACATCATTTGATAAGAAATTAGGCTAAATTTCCATTCTGAAGAGAATAATTTCTTCAGTCTAGGTCAGTTCAGAGAGTGTTGTAAAGACAGTGCTGTACGTGTAGATGTCGTCCTCACAGGTAAGGGCTTTGCTTTTTCTGAGATGCCTACATGAATTTTAATACCAGTTTAGCTGTATGACCTATTTGTGAATCACTTGGATGTTTTGCTGTTAAAGTCTAGTGAAGGTCAGCTTCCTTCAGAGGTTATATGTTGGTGTTTGTGTGTCCTGTGAAGATATGTTAGCACCTATTGCAAATCTTGCCTTCCCTACTGTTAGAGTTCTTGTTTAGATTCTAGTGATGCCTATTCGGTGCGGTTCAGTAGATAACAGAGTCAGGATCTCTCCTGAATAAACTAGTGAGATTCAGTCCTTGCTTTAAAGAGTTTTTAATCTAGTTCTGTCATAACACTATCATTCTGCCCTCAGGGTTGAAAATTTTTCTCAGCTGGTTAGTAACTGGGAGCAAATATTTTTTTATGTGAAATGCTGAATTCCTGAAGCAGTAGCCTTGGCTACGACATAATGAATTTTAGGTAGGAACAGGTGCTCTATGCCGTGAATACAAGCAAGCAACACTCCAGAAATTCTTGAAATGATATTAATACCCATCTTTAATTGATGCCTTCAGCAGCTTTGCCGGCGTAACTTGCTTTCCCTACCTGGGATTTTTCCCTTAACTGTTGTTCAAAGGCTTTTGGCTGGAGTAAAAACTCCAGTGAAATCATTCTAACTCCCTTTGTGCTGTTTATGTTGGTCCTGCTCTCTTTGACAGAGATAGCAGTTTTGAGTTCCTGCACCTCTGTGCTTACCCTACCTTCTCATTTTATAAGTGAAGTAAGCCTTGTTTCCGTGTAAGTCACGCTGCACTACCTAGTTGTTCCTGCATTTTGAGGTGTGTGAGCACAACATAGCAACTCCTTTGCACCAAATGACGCTGGTAGACTTCATAAAGCTTTTATGTCCACCTCTCTCACCCATCAAAAAATTTCATCCAGCTGTCTGTGTTTTGCGAATGAGTACGTAATCACAGAATCATTAGGGGTCGGAAGGGACCTTGAAAGATCATCCAGTCCAATCTTGGCTCTGGGGTGCATTGCCATGACAATCAAAGACTGATTTTGTTGGTAAAATGGGCAGTGGCTTATGTATCATAGCCCCTGAAGGAGCTCTTTAAGAAATCACCCAAAAGCTTCCAGGATGACATAACTTGCTAGTTGGGACAACATTTGCCTGTACTCCTTTGAGATAAGGGTGTGCTGTTTCATGGAGAATTGTACAGCTGCATCCTATTACAGTATCCACAACCTCCGTGGGCAGCTGCCAGGGCTGCAAGTTTCAAATACACAGCAACAGATTATTTATTTTGTTACTAGTCTGAGATTAAATCCTGTTCTCAAATGGTCCTGACAGTGAAAATTTTATCTGGTCAGTTGAAAACTGAGGCATGAATGAGTCAGTAGCTTGAACGTTTGTTTGATCTGGCACAGATGCTCTCAGTATTTTCACTGTGAACATACACACCCATGTGGTAGGAAGTGTTCAGTAATTTATTTAGCACATACCAGAAGTTAAACTCCTTCACTGTGTATCAGTTAAGTAGTTGATCTTCATTTATCAGTTACTGCATTGTAAGCTGTTCAAATAAATATGACAAAGCAGATGACTTGGCACTGGAAGGGCAGTCGGTCGCCATGCTAATCTAAGGCCAGTGCAGCACTCTTACTTCCTAGTTCAAAGAGTCACTAATACCACGAAATAAGCCCCATAAAATATTTGATAGAGCTTTCCTTGTTTTTTTTAGACCTACTATCAAAACTGCTTGAAAGAGGGCAAAAAGAAAATTACCTTGAGAGGAATGGGCACGTCACACCGTGTGTCTGCTGTGGATGCACATGCTGCAGCTTGCACATGTTGTTTGCAGGAAGCAGGCGATGTGTTACTGGGATTTTTTTTGTGGTTTGGCTTGGTGTTTTTCTGGTTAGTTGGGGTGGTTTTAATCCTCAAACAGGCTGCATACGGTAGGGCTGCATATGCTGGTTCTCTACCCTGTGTTTTATACTATTTTACTGCAGAATTACACCAGCAGTGTTTCTCAAATTACGGTTTATTCCATGCTGGACTTTGGTATTGTTTGGAAGATCTGGGACTTTTCAGCTTGCAGAGGGGAAGGTTACGAGAATGCTTAATCACTGTCTATAAATCCATGAGGGCTGGGTGTCAAGAAGACATAGATGATCACTTTTCACTTGTGCCCTGTGATAGGACAAGGGGCAATGGGTGTCAGTGGGAGCACTGGAGGTTTTCCACCTCAACATGAGGAAAAACTTTACTGTAAGAGTGACAGAGCACTGGAATGGGCTGCCCAGGGAGGTTGTGAGGTGTCCTTCTCTGTAGACTTTCCAGACCCATCTGGATGTGTCCCTGTGTGACCTGTCTCAGGCTTTATGATCCTGCTTGTGCACGGAAGTTGAACTCAGTGACCCCAGGAGGTCCCTTCCAACCCCTAATGATCTGTGTATTAGGCATTGTGAATATGAGAACCACCTTAGAACCAGATCACAAAAGGCAATCAGTTTTAAAGTTGGGTTTTTTTGTGTTCTTCTGTTTGTATTTGAAAGAATATCATGTTTTAGGATATGAGGTAGCGACAGGACAAGGGGCAATGGAGCAAAGCTGGAGATGGGTAGATTTAGACTGGATATGAGGAGGAAGTTTTTCACTGTGTGAGTGGTGACAGCCTGGAATGGGTTGCCCAGGGAGGTGATTGAGGCCCTGTCTTTGGAGGTGTTTAAGGCCGGGCTGGATGAGGCTCTGGCCAGCCTGATCTAGGGTGGGGTGTCCCTGCCCATAGCAGGGGGGTTGGAACTGGATGATTCTGTGGTCCCTTCCAGCCCTGACTGATTCCCTGATTCTATAGTGACTTAAGGTGGGGAAGGTACTTTCATCTTAAAGCCTGTTTTGCAGGTGCTTAGAACTTCTAGAAAACAATATGGATGTGTTCTCCTCCGTGACTTGGTGTGGGTGATTGGACTAGATGATCTTTTGAGATCCCTTCCAATCCCTAATGATTCTATGATTCTAAGATTTTAGGAAAACCCTTCTCTTCCTCTACCTTTCAGCCTCACACAGATTTGCAGTTTTTTGATCTCATTTCCAATTATTCCACTATTATTTTCTAAGTAAGTCTGAACCTGAGCCTTTTGTTTGTCTTCCTTATATCCCAAACATTTTCATTTGTGTTTTCTTTTTACTGCAATAACAGTTTATTTTTTGGTGAGCATTAAAAGACTACCTTTTCTTTGCTACCCCACATTCCTGAGATGAAAGAATCTGTGGGATAATAGTCTGTTCTCCGGACAGAACAGGCATGTGGTTTACTGTGATGCTCATGCCGAGGCAACCAGCAGTCTGATCTTTAACTGCTTTAACTACACTGATGGTTAACTTCTCTAGGCACAACCACACAGTCTGCAAAAATTTTGAGATAAAATTTTGGTTATGCAAAGTCAGCCACTGGTTTTGTTGTAATTAAAAAAGAGGAAGATGAAATGGGAAGCTATTTTTCATGTGAATATTATGCCTTGTTACCTTAACCCAATGATGATCTTAAAGGAAAAGAGGTAACTAAAAACCTCATTATCATCCTAGTGGTGGAACTTGCTTTCCAAGCAATGAATATTTTGAAAATTTGTGGATTTTCTTCATCAAAACTAAACTGAGAGCTGAAGAAAGTAGTCAGAATGAAAGTCGAAGATGGTGAATTGCACTGACACTAACGGAAGTCAACACGGTTTACATGTCTCAGCAGAAGAGGTGGCAGGAAATGAATGCAAATCATAGAATGGCTTTGGTTGGAAGAGACCACAGAGTTAAAATCCCCCTGCCAAAGGCAAGGACACCTCTCACTGAACCTAGTTGCCCAGGATCCATGCAACCTGGCCTTGAACGCTATCAGGGAGGGGGCAGCCACAGCTTCACTGGGCAGCTTGTTCTAGTGCCTCACCACCATCACAGTGAGGAATTTCTTGCAAGATCTAATATAAATTTCCCCTCTTTTAGCTTGAAACCATTCCCACATGTGCTAGAGTTTCTTTTAAAATGTCCCTCTCCAGCTGCTGTAAGGTACATCCAGAACCTTCTGTCCTCCAGGCTGAACTGCCCCAATAATCTCAGCCTGTGGAGAAGTGCTTCAGCCTGTGATCACGATATGGTTGGCGTTCTGGGCTGCATTCGCATGTTGCTGGGTCATGTTGAGCTTCTCATTTGCCAACACCCTCAAATCCTTCTCCTCAGGACTGTTCTCAATCTGTTCACCATCCAACATGCATTCATGCAACCCAGAGGTTGGACTTGTTGAACCTCATGCAGTTTACATAGGCCTGGTTCTCAAGAATGTTAAGGTCCCTCTGGATGGCCTTCCGTCCCTCCAGCATTTTGACCACACCACACAGCTTGGGGTCATTGGCAAACCTGCCAAGGCTGCACTCAGTGCCACTGTCCATATCACTGGCAAAGATGTTAAACAGTTCTGGGCCCAAAACAGACCCCTGAGGAACACCACTCACATCTGATCTCCACTGGGATGGGGAGTCATTGATCCTAACTTTTTGAATGTGACCATCTAGCCAGATCTGCTTCCCTACAAAGAGGCACAAATTTTCCTTTTTAAGGTTTGCAAAAGAATTTTCATTTGCAAAGAAATCGGCAGAGTTTACACCAGCAGGCGGTGCTGCCATTCAGAGTGACCTGGACAGGCTGGTGTGTTGGGTGGAGAGAAATTTAATGAACTATAATGAGGACAAGTGTAGAGTCTTGCATCTGAGCAGGAGCAACACCAAGTACCACTGAAGTTTGGGGACTGACCTGTTGGAGACCAGTGTAGGAGAAAGGGACCTGGGGTCCTGGTGGACAGCAGGATGACCATGAGCCAGCAGTGTGCTCTTGTGTTCAAGAAGGCCAATGGTATCCTGGGGTGGATCAGAAGGGGGTTGGTTAGTAGATTGAGAGAGGCTCTCCTCCCCCTCTATTCTGCCCTGGTGAGACCACATCTGGAGTACTGTGTCCAGTTCTGGGTCCCTCAGTTCAAGAAGGAAACAGAACTGCTGGAGAGAGTCCAGCACAGACCCATGAAGATGATGAAGGAAGTGGAACACCTCCCTTATGAGGAAAGGCTGAGGGAGCTGGGTCTCTTTAGCTTGGAGAAAAAGGAGACAGGGGACTGACCTCATTAATATTTATAAATATTTGAAGGGTGGGTGTCAGGAGGATGGAGCCAGGCTCTTCTCAATGTCATCTAGTGATAG
>JAOXOE010000698.1:7554238-7604522 GCA_028565055.1 Phoeniculus purpureus
GACATCTTCAAATCATGAAGAATTAATTTAAATTTAACAACATGCACTAAAAGTATAAACAGATAAACTTTATACACATTTTAAAAACAAATATGTGGGGTTTTACAAAAGGTTTTTTCCCCCCCAGTATATTTTTACTACTTTTAAAGTGTTACTATTCAGGAAGTTTCTGGGTCTGTTCCCAAATTCATTAATTATTGTTCTTATATATAAAGTTAGAGATGTTTGTTGAAACAAGATAAAAATAAATTAATATGGGTAAACTTATAATAATTATTCAATTTTTCAAAGAATATGAAGTTCCATCTATCCTAAGAATTGTGCTATAAGGATAAGCTGTATAGTTGGTGCTGAATATTTTATTCAAACTTACCAGCTTGTAAACCTTAATTTATATCATGGTTTAGCACCAGGTTAGCCTACAAGATTATGTTCTGCCCAACCGAGCAGATGGAAATGTCCTCCCACCCCCTGGGGTGGGGGGGAGAAAAGAGGTAAAGTAAACACACATCTGAAAACTGGAGTTATAAATATTAAACTTTATTAAAGACTTTAAGTAGAAAAAAAAAAAGCACAAAGTAGGGAATGGAAAAGGGGAAGAAGAAAAAAGTGTGTTCTTCCTGACTTCTCCCCCCACCCAGACCTGATAACCCCTGATTCCTAAGAGACGCTAAAAGCTGCAGACAAGGTGGGGGTAAAAAGAAAGAACTGGGAATCTCCTAGGCAAAACTTGAATATTCAATTTAAGCATTTTCCTAGGCTACAGTCTGAAATTGCAGGAAAGGATGGAGATAGGAGGAAGATAAAAGGAAGGATATAAAGGGAAGGAGAACAGGGTTTGGGGGGGTGACCAGAAGAGGGACAGACAGGCGGCAGTGTGCTATGAGCCAAAACGAAACTGAAACCAGACTCCCAAGACAGAAAACAGGAAGGGGGTATCAAGAAGAGGGGAAAAGGAATACCGTGTCCCCAGTGAAGGACCCCAAAATTTGTCAGGCCCACTCCACCTGCTCAACCTGTCCCCTGCAGCAGCCACCTCTCCCCTTCACTTCTGCACCCCACCGCCATGCGCATACTGCTGCTGTGCGCAGGAAGGAAAAGGAAACGTTCCCGCAGCTGGGATGAGTTAACTCCTTGTATGCTAGAAGAGAATTTGATGCTGGAATACCATGAGCAAACATGATTTCACCAAATCCATAACAATTTATAAAATGGATATTTTTGTTGATATTATTAATTTTCATGTATCAATATGTGTTCTGTTTATTGCTCTAATTTATTCAGTTGTTGGTGTATAAACTGTGGTACCTATTACAGCTTATGAAAAATTAATTTTCCAGTTATGGGCAGCCAACATATATGAGCAAAGATGCCCACCACAGAAAAGACTGAAAAAGTTTTCACTTTTAGTATGTGAATTGCATATGAAATGGGTTATTTATTGGGCATTTCATTTCAGTAGGCATGTCTACACTATAGTAAGTAGCAAGAAAACCCATGCTAATTACTTCCTATAAAAATTATCATCTTATTTGAGCTATAGAATCCTCAGGATATAGCTCTTGGGAATTTGGAATATTTGCCTGTTTGTGGTGTTTGTTTTGTTGGGATTTCTGGTTTTGGTTGGTGTTTCTCACTGGTGGACTTTACTAACTACTTCTACCTACTTAGTATCTTGCCTAATGGGAATGGCTTTAGTATAGCCTCTCTACTCATCATTATGGCTGAAAAGCTATGCTTGTTAGTAGAGATGGTTGCTTTCTCTTGTTCACAGAAGTAGTCTTATTTTTTCAGTGTAATACCTGATTATTTTACCAGTTTGTTTGTCTTGGTTTTCCCTGGTCATTTTAGTCTGAAGAAAAGGAGGCTGAGGGGAGACCTTATTGCTATCTACAGCTACCTGAAAGTGATATTGTAGAGAAGTGTGTGTTGGTCTCCTCTCACAAGAAACAAATAAGACAAGAAGAAATGGCCTCAGGTTGCACTAGGGGAAGTTAAGGTTAGACGTTATGAGAAATTTTTTCATTGAAAGTGTCATCAGGCCTTGGAATAGACTGTCCAGGGAGGTGGTCAAATCGCCACCCCTGGATGTGTTCAAAAGTCGTGTAGACCTGGAGTTTAGGGACATGGTTTAATGGCAGACTTGGTAGAGTTGGGTAAATGGCTGGACTAGATGATCTCTAAGGTCTTTTCCAACCTAAACGACTTTATGGTATTTGTAAGAGTCCATACATGACCAAGCAGCAAGCAGGATCCCTGCCTAGATGAATCTATTTCCTCTTTTCTACTTAAGAAACTGATAAATGTTACCTAGGATATATCATGAAAGTGTTATTTGTGTAATATACCGTGTAGACTTTTGAGTTCAAACTGCCCTTTCATGGTAAGCATTGTGTAGAGTTGAAGCATGACACAATGACAAGTAAACTTAGTTCTGAGCGCTGGTTATTTGGTTTGGTTTTTAACCTGCATTACTGCTAGCACTGCATAGCAATTGAACATTGAATAGAGTGTTCCTAAAGCATGCTGTGAACAACATAAAGGATAAGCTGAAGAGAACCAGCTACTTCATGTTTTCACTTTATATTTAAGTTGGTCCTGTATTAAATTTTACATGGCACTTGATTTTTAATGGAGCATTAGTACATTATTGGAATAAAAATTTTGCTTAGGTGTTGCTCACTGGCATTCACATTAATAACACATTAATTTATCATATTCAGTTGTTATAATAAATGTGCCATGAATAATTAATGATAGGGTGCTGCAATAAATTGCTGACACTCTTTAATAAGCTGCTTCATTTTAATAGTTTAGTTAGTATTCATTGCAAAATCATCAATTATAATTAATATACTTTCTCATGTTGTAGCACTGTGTTAATTTCCATTGAGATTGAAACATAAAGGGAAACTTTCTTAGCCTGAATAGCACTGGAGATTTCTGTGATGGTCTTGAGATCTGACATTCATTGTTTTTTTAAACTTCTCTGTAGCATAAAATTTGAATTTGTGTCACCTTTGAGGAGTCAGACTAAATCTGAAAGCTGCTATTCGTTTTTAGCTAATGTTTAGGCAGAGGTCTCTCGTAAGAGCGACTCAGGAAATCTTATATAACATCTGTAGCGGAATCTTTGAACGTCAAACGATAGTAAGGAGGTGCATATATCCAGGATCCACTGTATTTAAGAACTTACTATTTAAATGTAGTCACACTTGTCAGATCTTTAGATTGTTTTCTTTTTCATATAACATATTTATTAGAATTATTTAATAGAATCATAGAAAGGCTAGGGTTGGAAGGAACCTTGAAGATTATCTAGTTCCAACCCCTTGCATAGGCAGGGGCACCTTCACCAGATCAGGTTAATCAGGGGCCTGTGCAACCTGGCCTGCAACACTTCCAGGGATGGGGCAGCCACAACTTCCTTGGGCAACCTGTTCCAGCATCTCACCACCCTCACAGGAAAGAATTTGTTCCTAATGTCTAACCTCAATCTCCCCTCTTCAAGTTTGCAACTGTTTATTCAAATGTGTTACTGTTTGTCTGGAGACATCACATTGGGTTTTGGATGAAGGCTGCGCTATCCTGCCCTGCCCCATGACCTCACAGAGACCATCTGTAGAAGGAGGAATGGCTGGGGAGCAAACCTGTGAAAATCACACAAACCACAACCCAAAAAGAGCTAAAACTTCTCCTATGGTCCAACTAGGTGGCAAAAATCTAGAAAGCTTGTAGGCAGTGAGGGTAAGAACTTCTTGGCTGTGAAGGAGAGTGCTGTCCTCTCGATTCTCTGTGCCATCTTGACATCAACCCAAAAGTTGTCACCTTGGCCAATCCAGACAGCACAGGGCAGACAGGTCAGAAAGACTACTTCAGCTCCATCTTTATATTCTTTGCAAAAAACCTGTCAGGAACTACTCAGATTCCAGAAAAAACACCCAACTGACCATCACTATGAGCATCCCTTGTCCAGTGGCAGAGGATCTGCTGCTTCCAGCAACCCTAACGTATCAAACAATTTCTCTAGAACCCAAAAAACTCTCCTGAACTGAGATGCCCCAAGAGTTCCCTAGAAAAAAAAAATTATTATCACATGATCCCCACCTCCAAAATGACACATTTCCAATTATCACAAATACATGATGAGGTGTCCTTGGTTTCCTTGTTAATAAAGAGCCAATCCCTCTTTACTCAATGAGTGATGCTGTTCTTAATCAGTCAACTACTCAATGAGATTGTTGCCTCACGATGTGCAACTCCAAATGGATTTTCCCTTCATTGCTGGCCAATTTTCACTGTTCGAGCACCTCAAGGAAGATTTGTCAATCAACAGCTATTTCACTTGTTATTAACTGCACTATGAAGGGGACAGAATAATTACCCAGGACCAGTAACATACTGGAGATTCGTAACGAACATAAACATTGCTAGGACTTCTGTGCACCAAGAGGGGTGGGAGGGGAACTAACGAAAACTTGATTTATAAAACACAGCACACATTTCCAGATGCAGAAGGCAGAGGAGTTAATGACCCACAGGCCACCTGAAGAGCTGCACAATTAACCTAGCATGGGAAAGATTGAGATTTTACCCTGGTTACAATGCTCAGAGTCCACATGTTATCTCAGGAAGGTGCCTGCTCCCCCCAGCAGCATCCCCGCTGCAAAAGCTTTATCTAAAGCCCTGCAAGCAAACACCTGCCGCCCACATGGCACCAACGGAGGCACCTTGTTGAGGTAATTGACAGTAATGATGGGAACACAAGTATGGTCAGCGCTCTTCCATTAAGTGTCTCCTTCCTTGGCCCTACTGTCAGCACAAGCAGAACCAGTTTGTGAGACTAGAAATACTTGTCCCAGTTCACTGCCCTGCAACCACATCCATGGCACGTGAACACACACAGTGTCCCAAGGGAGGGCAACAAGGTTGGGGAAGCATTGGGAGAATAAATCTTGTGAGGAGTGGCTGAAGGAGCTGAGGCTGGTTAGTCTAAAGTAAAGGAGGCTGAGAAGAGACCTTATTGCTGTCTACAACTACCAGAAAGGAAGTTGTAGAGTGGTGGGGGTCGCTCTCTTCTCACAAGTAACAAGTGACAGGAAAAGAGCAAATGGCCTCAAGTTCTGCCAGGGAAATTTAGGTTAGTCATTAGGAAAAAATTCTTCATGGAAAGGGTCATCAGACCTTAGAACATGCTGTCCAGAGAGGGGGGTTGAATCACCATCCTTGGATGTGTTTCAAAGTCATAGAGATCTGGAACTTAGAGACAGGGTTTAGCAGTGGGCTTGGGACAGTTGGGTAAGTGGTTGGACTCAGTGATCCTCAAGGTCTTCTCCAGCCTAGAGGATTCTATGATTTGAGATATGCTGGAAGTGTAGAGACAAAAAAAGGATTAGAAATTTTCTCAAGCTAGTGATTTTTCAGGCTTCTTCCCCTTCTCTCTGGGCAACACTTTTTAAAAGAAAGTAAAATATCAGTGTGTGAGAAAACAAAGTTTATAAGCTTCAGAAAAAAATACAAGTGGGTTAAAGCTTCTAGATTAGACGAGCGCTTTCAGCCTACAAAGATCTCGAGATGCACCCAGTTCCTACAATTAGAGATTCGATATGTACTTGACAAAACGGAGAGAATTAAATGTACGCAATTTTGATAAATACCACCATTAATGCCATCTAGGAGACTTCCATGAATAAAAAATAAATCCTACACCCCCTTTTTCCCCTTTGAATAGACCAAGATCATTCCTGAAACCATAAGGTCTGAAACAAAGGCTGCTTCATGCTATTTCCCAGAATCGCAGAACACAGAGTGTTCCATGCTTGAACAGTCCCTCGCAGCGCTGCCGTTACAGGAGCAGAACGGAAATGTGTCATTTGAGAGCGCCCTAAACTCGATCCCTTTTAGCAGAGCCTCACCTCACAGAGATAAGAAGAAAAGGTATGTGGCAGGGCACAATTACACTCAGCAGAAGCCAGGACTTGGGTTTTATAAGCCCATGAGGCAGAAATCATTTAGCATTTCTACTTTTCTCCATTTTCTTTTTTAGGTGCAAACTCAAGATACAACATCATCAGTACATTTTGGACGAGGATAACACACAACCACTGGGTTATAGGACTTACTTAACCTCAAATACTGGCAGGGTGTCTTTGCCTTGTGTTTAACGGGTACTTCTTACCAGTAATCATTCCTGTCACAAAATTACAGCCTTGTGTTGCAGAACTTACCTGGGGAATCAGAGAGTTATCATAGAATCATTCAGGTTGGAAAAGACCCCTGGGATCATCAAGTCCAACCATCAACCCTACTCTACAAGTTCACCCCTAAACCAAATCCCCCAACGCTACATCTAAGTGTCTTTTAAACTCCCCCAGAAGGAGGATTTCCTGGCCAAGTTTTAGTCTTTGGGCTGTTTGGTTGGTTTTCTCCTTTATTTATTTTTTTTTTATTTTTTCTTTTTTTTTTTTCCTTTCCTATTTTCTTTGTGGACAAGTAACATAACATTTGGAACATGATAAAAGGAATGGGGCAATGACTGAAAGCATGTGGCGTTCTTACCACAGTTTTCCCTACAGGTAGGCAACGAAAGCCAAGGATTCTTTTTTTAAAAGATTACATTAAGAAGTTCAGCTACCTGGACCATAAAATAAATAACAAACTGATTTCCTCGAGCATCAAGGCTGGAAAATTCATCCTGGCTTCTTTCTAGCACATATCCAAAGTGGATGTACATCCCTCTTTCTAGGACACAAAGGCAGTTGTGAAACGCATACACCTCCTGCCACCGTGCTCTTCATTTCACAGAATCACTCTGATTGGAAAAGACCCCTGGGATCATAGAGTCCAACCATCTACTCTAACTTACAAGTTCACCCCTAAAACATATCCTTCCACACCTCATCCAAACGATCTTTAAACATATCCAGGGACGGCGACTCAACTACTTCCCTGGGAAGCCCATTCCAGTGCTTGACTACCCTTTCTGAGAAAAAATTTTTCCTAACAAATTTGTCCCAATTTGTCCTTTTCTGGAGTCTCCAGGAGAAGGAGGATGTGGAACTGCAGGAATGAGCCCACAGGAGGCCACAATGATGATCACGGGACTGGAGCACCTCTGCAATAGGTACGGCCTGATTGAATTCGAGCTGCTCAGCCTAGAGAAGAGAAGGCTCCAGGGAGATCTTATAGCAGCTTCCAGTACATGAAGGAGCTACAGAAAAGCTGGAGAGGGATTTTTATGAGGGACTCTAGTGACAGGACAGGGGTGATGTTTTCAAGCTAAAAGAGGGGAGACTTAGACTAGATCTTGGGAAGAAATTCCTCCCTGTGCAGGTGTTGAGGCACTGGAATAGGCTGCCCATGAGGTTGTGGCTACTTTATCGCTGTAAGTGTTCAAGGCCAGGCTGGACAGGGCTCTGGGCAACCTGGTCTGGTGAGAGGTCTCTCTGCTCATGGCAGGGGGTTGAGTCTGGATGATCTCTGGGTCTTTTCCAACTCAAACCATTGTATGAGTCTATGATCTGCGCACATTTTCAACCATTCCACAGCTGAGCAAAATGCTTAAATATTTGATGCTGAACCATATTGTAAGGTTGATGGGCTTCAAAGGAGACTGCATCTTCTGGCTAAACAGCAAATACAGTTTACACTACAGGAGTTATTTTTTAAGCAAAGCAGAACATAATACCAGATCATCTCAGTCATCTGATATAATAATCCCGAAAAGCAGCACAAAAACAATTACAAATCCTTTGTTAAAATTAGTCATTTGTTCTCCGCTTATGGGCAGGAAAAGCTCAGCAACATTTACATGGTCAAGAGCTGTCATCCATTTGGGGAACTAATCTCATTTAGGGCCTTCCTGATTTTTTTCAAAGTCATGAGCTGAAATAATTGGAGACAGAACTCCAAATGGGCCCCATTTTTCTTTATTGCTCGTCTTTTGTTTCCTGCCAGAAGAAGTCCTGACTAAGAATGGGAAGGCTCTATCTGGCAGACAAGCCCTTCAATTGATATAAATGCAGTGGCTGAGGGCACAGCAGAGCCAGAACCTCACAGAGAACATTCCTCCAGCACGTAGGGACAAGCAATTTGTTTCTGTGCATCTGCTGAGCTGATTGCACAGGCTGGCTCATGGATGGGGGACATGATTCTGAGGGGCAGCCTTCTCCTTCTCCTTTGTATTTTGATTTAAAACAAAGAGCTGTAGCTGTGAGGTCAATGGTGTGAAAGAGGTGGCATGACATACAGAGGTAGTGCCAGGGAAATATCACTAGTGATGGGTTGCACAGGTATTACTGCACCTCACCAAGGAACACTTTCAACTGTTCTTGCTCTGCTGCCCTGAAACAACTTACAACCAAGCAATTTGCCAACATCCAGGTATCAAAATTACGTCTGATCTCGTTTTTTTCTTGCTGAGAGCCAATCTTGTCAAAAGCAGCAAGGTACTGTCTTGGAGCCTCCAGGAACTTTTCCACTGACTTGGATCTCAACCCTAACGATCACCAGAGCAGCATTTCTCCACTTGCTTGGAAGGGGAAGTAGGAAAAGGGAGAGCTCGTTCAACCCCAGTCATTAGCTACTTGGTCTAGGTGATACTGCTGTGTCAGGGGGATTGGACTAGATGATCTTCCGAGGTCCCTTCCAATCCCTAATGTTCTGCAATTCTGTGATTAGCTAAATGATAAATGGATAGATGCTATGAGAGCCTTGAGTACATTGAGAGGCCAGGACCAGCCTGAGGGTGGGGTCTGGGTTGCTTTCTTTTTTTAAACCCTGCTCCTTCCTTATGGCATAAACCAGTAAATTATTGACTTACCAAGGGTGTTCTCACAGTTACATGAATATATCATAAACCTAGATAACCAACGCCATTTTATTCAATTTTTCACGTGAGCGTAACACTTGCTCTTCCCTTCCCAGACCATGTGGTTAGGACCGACTCCTGTTTACATAGAGGCCAAATCATCAAGCTGAGATGGAACAGAGCAGATAAAACCAAAGATGTTGTTAAACCGGGAAAAAAAAAAAAAATCATTGGAACTGAATAAAAATAGTGAGGAAAAGCAGAGTCCAAGGTAATCATGGCAGGAGCTCACACACTTCAGCCCTATGTTGCATGGAATGACATGGTGCTGGCCCTCTTATGCATAAGCACTGCTGTTCCCACACTGCTCTGACATTGCAGAAGCATGTCGGGACACCCACATGAGCTAGACTGATTAGGCTCTGAATGTCACCCAGCTGACCAACAGGGTCAATCAAATAACCGCTGCCAGGCAGAGAGAGCTGGGTGTCTGTGCGCAGCCTGGTGTTGCAAGAGCTTCTGAGTGCAGAATCACACAATCATTTCAGTTGGAAAAGACCTTTAGGATCATTGAGTCCAACTACAAACCCCACTGTCCCAAGGCCACCGCTAAACCATATCCCTGAGCAACAGATCCACACGACTTGAATCATGCCAATGTGACGGAATTTCATTCCTTAAGCTCTTGCTAGATGGTTTTAGTCCAGTGAGGATGACGACACTGAAACAGTGTGGTGAGAAGAAAAAAACCTCTCCTCAGCTTTAGCCTTTTTCTTTCTGACAAAGGAAAGGGAGAGGCAAGAGGAAGGTGTTAATCGCTGAAAACACAAGATTTATTTCCTCACTTCAAATTTTATCTAAAACCAGCCCAACTTCAAAACACAATCTCTACATAGACTTGGGCACAATATTTTTGGAGACGATGAGGTATATTTAGAAAGAGTAGGTCCTAGTCCCAAATTCTGTTTGCTCTTCTCTTCATGTATATAGTCTGCATGCCTTCAAGTTTCCATCATTTGAGCACCTTTTTGGTGCTTAATTCAAACACGCCCAAGTCAGAGCAAATCTTGGGTAAAAGACTGAGATACCTGTAGGAATAAAAAGAACTTACCAACAGTTACCAAAACCAAATCTTTTCTATTGGAGGAAGGAGCAGAGCAGATAAGGGCATGCAGGCCTGCAAGTGATTTGACATCAGGTCCCTCACACATCTTCTCTTTGCTGTCCATCTCTAAAACAAGGGTGTGGGTGTGTAACACAGCCCAGGAAAGCTGTGATTCACAGAATCTCTTTGGTTGGAAGAGACCTTTAAGGTCATCAAGTCCAACCCACTAACTTCCAGGTCACCACTAACCCATGTCCCTCATTCTATATCTACACATACTGTAAATCCCTCTAGGAATGGTGACTCCACCACTGCCCTGGGCAGCCTGTTCCAATGTCTGGTAAGCCTTTGGTTGAAGAAGGATTATTGTTATTACTATCCAATCTGAACCTTCCAGGCACAACTTGAGGCTGTTTCCTCTTGTTCTGTTGCTTATTACTTAGGAGGGAAGACCAACCTCCTGGCTTGCTCCAAGATCCTGTCAAGGAGTTACTGACAGTGAGAAGGTCTCATCTGAGCTTTCTTTTCTCCAGGCTAAAGTCCTCCAGTTCCCTCAGCTGTATCAGTCCCTTCCCCAGCTCCACTGCCCTTCTCTGGACACATTCCAGCCCCTCAGTGTCCTTCCTGTAGACCCTTCACAAGCTGTAGCATAGTTATTCCAATACTAAGTGCATCAATCAGTTTTTCAATCTCATTACAACAACTTAACACCAAATACTACCGTTCCTTGCACTACCTTTCTTTGCATTCCCTCAGCTGTCCAGAAATAAATTAGTTTATAAACTATGGTGCTTTGCATCAACTTTATTTAGACTGGTTTCGCAACTGGAGCTGCTGCTAATAGCACAGAATCTGATCTGGCAATTGCAGCACGGAAGTACCCAATTTGCCAGAAGATTCTTACCTGCCATGTTTACTCTCATTTCTTTGCAAAGCACACAAGAGCTCCATGGAAACACCTGGTTTAGCCTCTCAGACTAATAAACAGATTCTAAACTATTTTTAAAACCCCATTACCAGTTGTTTTCCTATACACAAAATGACATCCCTAACCTCCTCTCCAAAGGAGCCTCCCATGATTTTTTAAAGAGGCACCAATAGAATTGATCTGCAAGAGATGTTCTATTATTAAAACACACGCTGAAATCAACAGCACTCAAGGCTCTGTCGTGGCATTTTGTTCTTCACCGGTATTTACATTATTATGGTTCTTATGTATTGCCCTGGAAATCAGCTTTGAAGTGGAATGATGAATAAATGAAGATTTACTATGACTATCCTTATTAGAAGGATTTTGAAGTCATTAGAGACCAAGAAGACACAATAATCATGTTATATTCAATCTTCTCTAGAACATCTCCTTTAATAGACCCTGCTAACTCAATTATTTAAATATATATTACAGCAAAGCGCAGCCTTCTACGGGCTGACCTAAGATGGAAAATTTTTATTATTTGTTTTCAGCCAACAAGAACTCAAGGGTTTCGTGGTGGGTTTCAAATTTACAGTGAACACCTGGCTCAACGCATCTGCTCAATGGAAAACACAAGTGAAAAGCTGAGGAAGAAGTGAGGTGCTAAACTCATGGAAGTGATGATCTCTCAAACAGTCTGTTGACTTGGCTTCAACCAGCCCCACCAGTGAAAGAAGACAAAAAGCATCTAGAGGCTCTGAGGAAGAAGAAAAGCAGAAATGAGCAGTTCAGAAAACAGTCTCTGGATTCAAAGTGACACCTATAGCCGAGGGAAAAATAAAATCTCAAAATACTGTACACCTATAATCTTTTCTTCTAAAGAAGAATGGATGAACCAGAAGACAACCATCACAACCCCCCAATCATAGAATCATAGAATAATTAGGGATCGGAAGGGACCTCGAAAGATCATTTAGTCCAATCCCCCTGCCACAGAAAGCTTTGGGAATGGGAAATGGTCTCCTAGAGAGGCCACCTTCTTATAGACTGAAGAGAAGGCTGTGAGGCTTGGGGAATGACAACAAAAAGGCAGAGGACAAAGACACAGCCATGTCAGTGCTTGGACCTCCTGCACAGCTTCTTTGCCCATTTCTCCCCTGCAAGGAAGAGGAACAAGTGCTGAAGGACGAGAAGCATAGTCAGAGTTCTGACCACCTCTACAAGGTCAACAGAGAACTGTTATCCAAGGCACAGAGTAAAGAGGTCTTTGTTCTCTTAGGTACTTTCCATCCTTCTTTTACACATGAAGTCCTGCACCATGAGTTTACCCTAAATGAGAAGGTTGGAGACACCACCATTTGCAGACTTCTGAGAGCATCTCAGCGGTGGGATGTTTCAAAGTGTTTTTCCCTGACTCCACTACTGACCATCTAGTTCATTTCTCAATAGCTCTACTTGCTACTTGTGGAGATGAATTTATAGCAGTGGAGCAAAGTGGGAAAGCTCTTGAGGACCAATGACAGAGTTCGCAGAAACATCACAACCGTCTTCTTGCCAGGGCAATTACTTGTGGAAAAAGAGTGGTGTGTGGAAAAGCAAAGTCCATCAGGATTTCTTCCACTTGAAAACACCTTCAGCAATCTGCACTGAATTCCCTTTCCATTACCTCCTTGCTCCTCAACCATCCTGCCACCCACCTTGGTCTTGCTTTTGCCTAGTCATTCTGCAGTTAATTTTCGATCCCCGTAAGCTACAGAGAATCTCTGCTCTTGGCCACTAACTGATGAGACACGTCTATCCCTTCCCAGAAACATTTGGCAGCTCTTAGCATTTGGAATTGGACGAGCAAATGCATGATGGTCTCCTATGAAAGATCTCTGGGCATTTAGCAAGTCCAGAAGATTGTTAAGAAGGATAACAAATACGGTTTTAAAGAGTCGCTTTCCTGTCTTGGAAAATTGTGCTTAGGAGCAATCCCTGCTTGGAGGGTGTCCCTCAGCAGTAAAGAGAAAACAAGGCTGTTGTGCTCATCCCTGTTACTGTCCAACAAATTGTTTAAGTCACAGACTCCAACTGGTTGCTAAAAAAGGATCAGTCATTGATCTGGATCTTCAGCAATGACAGGCTGCCCACCTAAACTAAAGCACGTGCCAGAAAGTGGTTAACAACAGGTAGTACTGCTGACGTTTATATGTTTCTGTAAAACAGGGAATGATTAACTGCCCTCAGATGGATCCCAAAATAGCTAAATGATACTCCTGACACTGGTCCAGCTCTATGAAGTCACAGCGCTTTAGAATCCCTTCAGTCTTCTTGATCCTCTGCCTCCAGAAAGGACTTTAAGTCGCTTGTCATTAAAGTTAAGGTCTTTGAACACAAAAAAAGAAGCTGATACATGTACTGCCAAAAATGGCTCCCTCAATAAATATCAGCTAAAATATAATCTCTAACTACTTGGAGAAACTAAGGGAGCTGCTTGTTCACTGACAGCACAGATACTGTTGCTTTGGAAATGAAACAGAGATGGGGTTCTGCTGCTTGATGCTTCATTCCCACTGGTACATAAGCAACTGCTGTGAGAACCACCAGGGAAGAGAAGTTTGGGACGCTAGGTAATTTTAACAGCCTCACATTGGCTTATTCACAGCTGCCTTGACTTTCTGATGGATATTTGGGCAGACTTAGATGTTTCAGTTCTGAATAGTCCTCCAGGTAATTCCTAACACTTAAAATACCAAATTATGGGTTAGATTATTATCTAAAAATGTTACGAGAATCAGAGGGGCAAAACCCATGAAGCTGACTTTGCTGTTAATTTATCACCTTACCTTTCCTGATGCACAAGTGTCTGGGACGAGACCTGGATCACAGACCAGTCTTCCCACATGGTGAAACAGCAGTTTCCATCCCACATCCCATTGAATGCCTCACAGAAGGCTGTTCTAGCTCCATTCTACCTTCAAACCCTGTTTGCTATAGGATTTCAGAACACATTTCATTGCTTTACAGGACAGCAATACTGAGGAATTCTTTTTCTTACATAATAGATTTCTATTTTTAAGAAATGAGTCAACTCTTCTGGTACCTAATGACGAATAGATAACAGAGACACATACATAATTATGAGGAGGTTGTGCAACTCATTGTCTCTGAACTCTTCCAGGACGAGCACCCTACATCACACAGAATGTGCATTGTCCACTCTTCCAGCTGTCACAGTACCATCCCTCGGAGGTGCCACCTGCACTATAACTTATTTTAATATGACTTTTCGTTTATATTTTGTGAAAGTTTAAGGCTTGTGGTTATACCTCCCAGCATATTCATGATGCTGGGAGAGAGATGAGATCCTGCAACACTTACCACCAAACACATCTCCATTCTGGTAATTTTTTCCCTTCTGAGTTTCCTCTTCGTTTTGAACAGTAGAAACATGCTTGGCGGAGGCACAGCCCATAGCTTCATTCAGACAGCTCCTGCCGGACTGAGCCACAAACCATGTCTAGGGACACACGCTCATTGTTTGAAAAATAATCCACCTTCCTGCCAGGCTGCCACGTTACTTGGACCTAGAGATGGCAAAAGAGAGAGAAAAGTATTTAACTACCTGGGTCGACCAAACTTCACCTCTAAATGCAGAGCTGGAAGGAAAAAAACTGCAGTTTGTGGAGTCCAAGAGCACAGACTGTCTTCATCATCTTAGGTGCTTACAATCATATTCTGAGAGTAAAAACATGTGAAATCTGTAGAGTATAACACAGGCAGATCACAGAATCATTTCAATTGGAAAAGATCTTCAAGATCACTGAGTCCAATCACTAATCTGACTGTCCCAAGGCCACCACTAAACCCTGTCCTTAAGCTCCAGATTTCCATAACTTTGAAACATGTCCAGGGCTGGCAATTCCACCCCCTCTCTGAACAGCCTGTTCCAAGGTCTGATGACTCTTTCCATTGAGAGGTTTTTCCTCATATCCAGCCTAAACTTCCACTCGTGCAACTTGAAGCCATTACCAGATTTGGTCTCCAAGCCATTCCCTAACCTTGTTACCCTCCCTTGGGAGAGGAATGCAGTTGCTGAACTCAAAGTCTCTTCCAGCCTCGCTCTTGCAGTGGTGGTTTGAAGAAAGCAATGAGCTCACAAATGTTTCCCTACCCCTCACCCAGCAATCCCAACAGAACGTTGGGGTTTGGGAAAGACAATAAGAAAGTGGCAGTATCTGCTCCTTCTGTTCCTTTTATCAAGCTACCCATCAAGCCATGGTTCTTACAAAATGTTTTAGAGATGAATAGCTACTAACTACAAGTGTAGAGACAAAATAACCCCCATAAATCAATTAAAGCTCTTCTGTTAATAGATGTGGAAGAGGAGAACCAGCTGTATTATCTTTTTGCTGTGCTCATTACTGGATCCATTAAACCTCTCCTGCTCAGAAAGGCAACTATTCCCATCTGAAGATAGCATGACACTCCCTGAACAATCCAGGTGTCACATAATATATAAGAGGGAAGAAAAAGCCAGTTTAGAGCTGCAACATCTGGTGTCAGAATAAAATAAAAAATGAATCACAGAATGGCTCAGGTTGATAGGAGCCTTGGAGGTCATCCAATCCAAGCTCCCCGCCACAGGCAGCGATGCCTCTCAACTAGATTTGGTTGCTCAAGCCTAGCCCAACCTGGCTTTGAATATCTCCAGGGAAGGGGCAGCCACAATCTCTCCAGGCAATCAATTCCAGAGCCCCTCTACCCTTGTACTGAAGAGCTTCTCCCTAGTATCTAGTCCAAATCTACTCTCCTTCAGTTTCAAAAAATTTCCCCTTGACCCATCACCAGATGTCCTTGTGAAAAAAGTCTCCCTCCAGCCTTCCTGTAGGTTCCCTTCAGGGACTGGAAGGCAGCTATAAGATCCCCCCCCGGAGTCTTCTCTTCCCTAGTCTGAACAATCCCAGCTTCCTCAGCCTATATTCACAGCAATGGTACTGCAGTCCTTGGGTCATCTTTATGGCCTCCTCTGGACTCGCTCCAACATTTCTGGGTCCTTCTTATGGGACACCAGAACTGGATGCAATATTCTATGTCAGGTCTCACAAAAGAACACGAATTACATTAATGGTTTCATTACTAAATGGTCCCACACTTGAAAAAAAACAACTTGAACGGTGGTGGTGAACGACCTGGCTTGCTTTTCCAAAAGCACTTTATCTCATATGTTTCTACACTGGGTACCACAGTGTCCATTCCACCAGGAATGTGTAAAGCCAAAGAAAACCTTGAGTTTTGTTTTCCGTGCCAAGACCAAACTGACACATGTTCTTGGAGGGCTCCATGGCTGCTCTCAGAAGTACTTCCTGCCCGTCCCCAAAGTCACAGAAATGAGGATGATGCAGAAAGGCAACGGATAAGTGGACTGGAAATTAAATGGACTGATTTTCAAATGGACTTATAGACAGCGGCTTTTAATAGAGCAGCTGGAACAAATGAGGGGCTAAGAATGATCAAGTTTTTCCCCATGGAGTCACTGTTTCGGATTTCAGCTACCTCCAGGTAAGCAGATCCTGACAACACTGATTTCTGATTTAAAATACAAGGAGGGAAGAGGCTGTGGCCAGCTATGGGGCAAAGAGCATGGGGAGACTGACCACAACCCCAGGATGTCTGCAAGTGGGACCAGTAACAGGCTGTACAGGAGGGAAAACACTGCCCACCACAAAACCAGCATCTCCACCACAGAGCAGCCCTCACAGAAATACCTGTTGAGTGAATTACTGCTGTTGCCTTATTCAACTTTTTTCCCCCTCTATCTCTCAGCAGGGACCACTTAGGAAAAGGGAAATAGCAGCTCAGTCATAAACCCCAAATGTATCTCCTAGCATAGCAACAGGTTGGTCTTGGGGCAGAGGATTTTTGGTGAAGCCTTACAGTACAGCAAAATAAATTGCAAAATGCTTAATGCTTGATTAACACCCAGGAGGGCGATGGATGCCCAAAACCAGCAACCAGGAGCAAAGAAACTCAGAAGGGAAAAAATATCCTCTCCTGCAGCATCTTGGCCAACCTCACTAAAAACATGGTCACGTTTGATGTCAGGAACCAAACCTGAAAAAAACTACTCAGCTAATTCACAGAATCACAGAATATTAGGGATTGGAAGGGACCTCAAAAGATCATTTAGTCTAACTCTTGGATCACAGGGGAGATTTCACCTGGTGGCAATAAACTGGGCTGAGAAAGCTTTTCAAAAAGAACCTCCAAGAGAGAAGTCTAACACACATCTCCAGGAACATCTCCTGGACTGCTGTAAACACGGTTCAGAGAGACTGACAACACTGCAACACGGAGAACTGACACAGCCCAGAATTAGCAGAAGGTTTAAAACTAAAAAAAAAAAAAGTGAGAGAAGCAGCATTAATTTTTACTAGAGAGAAAAGCTGAGATAGGGATGCTGTGACTCTCCCCTGCCTCAGCGAAACCTCTCTTGCCCAAGGATCCAAGCCCATGATGCTGAGATTCAGAAAAGAGACGCTGGGTTTCCTTAAAGAGGTGCTAAGGTTCAGGAAGGAGGTGCTGAACATCAGGAAGGAGTAACTGAGGTTCCTGAAAGAGGTGCTAAGGTTCAGAAAGGAGGTGCTGAGGTTTGCGAAGCAGGTGCTGGTCCTCATTCAGAGTGATGCCTGCAGAAACATGCTGCGGCAAATGGCAGCAGCCCAACGCATCCATCCCACCTCTTCCCCTAGTTCTGCATAAACATCTTTCTCCCTTTTGTCTTCTTCTAGCTTTTGGGAGTGGGTCATAAGGATTCTATTGAAGGCAAAATACAAAGGAGCAAAAACTCAAACCATTCACCACTCGTGTTTGCCACCCACCATCATTAATTATCAACATGTGAGAAGGCAATTTGCAAGCCCCAATCTGCGAAATACTAGTGAGAAAAATCTCCGAGGCAGATCAAAGGGGGCTGCACCACTCCCAAATGAAAAGTGGCGGGTTTCAGATGAACATCTTAAGAGCAGGTCAAGAGAAGACTAGTGACCCTCTCAGACGCTGTACATCACACTCCGAGTGTCTTCTGAGCTAAAAACAGCGGAGCTCAATTTTTAGACTAGAACCAGTCTTTGGAAACCATGCAAAACTCAACTTTCTTTTTGGTTTTTTAAAACATTTTTCAAGGCATGTCTAGGGTGTGCTTCTTGTTCTAGCAGCTCTTTCAAGGCTCCATTAATCCACTTAACATCCTTTTGCCTCTTAGTTCTGGCGGTTGCCACATCCTTGATAAAACGTATTTTGCTTCCTCGACTGAAAACCAATCACTTTTACACCAGATGGATGTTAATTCTCCTACTACCAGAGGTTCCCATCTTTACTGCATTCAGATAACCAGTGTTTCCTCTTCCTTGGGATGCAGACACATCTACAATTTTACTTCTGGGGTTGACCACACAGGAAATGATGTTAACACTTCGCAAAGTTCAGGAGATCACAGAATCATTTCAGATGGAAAAGACCTTCAAGATTGCAGAGTCCAACCATTACCCAACTGGCCTGAGGCCAGTGCTAAACCCTATCCTCAAGCTCCACATCTTGTAAACATGCCCAGGGATGGCAATTCAAAACCCTCCCTGGAACAAAGTTTTCATGAAGTTACATGAGCTTCACGTAACCATGACGACAAAAAAAATCACCCTAAAGCTATACAGAAAAACCACAATGGCTCTTCCTATAATCTAGCCTAGTCCAGATAGAACCCAAGTGCTATCAGATTTATTTTCTGTATGGAATAGGCCTGTTTGATTTGATATTTTTACCCCCGAAGGAAGAAAGCAGCAGCATCTTTTGAATTTGTCCTCTGTGAGGGACACTGGAAGGTAGCACATGGGGTAGCTCACTGCAACATCCCTCTTCTTCAGCTACTCTGCCACTTCCACCAGCAGAAACAGCTGTTTTTTTCCATTGCCAAAAGGCATTTTGGAGCAAAAAAAGACGACGCTTTTGCCTTTGAAGTGTACCAATGGCCTAAGACGGGGAGGTAAAAATTTTTTAATAAATACAAGCTAAAGAGAGAAGCTCTGTTTCTCCTTCAAATTATTCAAGCCATCATTACTTGTGAACATTGAAAATTAACCCCAACATGCTACATGAACCCCTGTTCAAGGTGACAGCAGCAGGAGAGCTGCAAAAGCGCCAAGGCAGTGGCAAATAAAAAGCCCAAGGGATTATCAATGCTCTGTTCCTTTGAGCCCACAGACACCCTCTCCCCTCCACCCACTGATACAAACAGCCACAAAACGAAGCATTTTCTCTCTTTTCCACAAGGAAAATGCTGGGGAAAACACACCATGGTGCTACAGCACTATACTCAAGCCCCACTAAAAACACCACTGAAGAACTAAACCAGCCCTGTTGCCCAGCTGGGTGGTGGAAGAGCCGTCTATCTGCACATCTCTTCCTTTGGGAAGCTGCACTTGGCGTTTGGAACATTTCCTTTCCCAGGAGCCACCAAGAACACGGTGCTTTGATGGCTAAAGAGAGCCAACAGCAAACCAACAGCAGCTCGTCCTCCTTGTTTTTTCCCCAGCAGCCAGGGCCCAGTTTGAATTAAAGTTGCTAATTCAACTTGTCAGGCTGTTTGTCCTACGACAGGACAGGTTTTGCTCCGCTGAGGCTTCTATTAGCTTCTTTTCTTATCAGCAGAATTAGTTGCTTCTTTTCCTTCCTCTGCACTCAGCGTTTTTGCTTGATCCACCACGCAGGTCTGGATGTGCTAAAGCACAGAGTGGTTCCCAAACAGAACAGTTCTCACCAGCAACATGACACTCACGGTCACACGAGGAGAAAAATGACTGGTGAGTCCCCAGGAAAGCGATTCAGGACATCACACCAGAAAATACAAATGAGGAAGGGAAGGGGAATCATGAGTCCTCTTCATTCACACCAAGGGTGGGAAGCTCAGATCACACCTCTGTGAAAGCCCAGCAACCCAGGAGCACAATACGGCAGCCACAGCATCTACCTTCCTGGGCTGTTGCCAAAGACATCTCAGGACATTTTAGTCTGGGGCTTGGTTGGGGCTTTTTTCAAACATCAAATACTTCAGGGTTAGTGACTGGAAGAGCCATCTAATTTTTGTTTCCTCTTTGGGAGGGTTTATTCTCTTCTCTCAAGTAAACAGCGATGGGACAAGAGGAAATGGCCTCAAGTTGCACCAGGGGAAGTTTAGGTTGGACATGAGGAAAAGCCTTTTAATGGAAAGGGTCATGAGACCTTGGAACAGGCTGCCCAGAGAAGGGGGTTGAATTGCTATCCCTGGACATGTTGCAAAGTCATGGAGATCTGGAGCTTAGAGATATGGTTTAGCAGTGGCCTTGGGACAACTGGATTCATGGCTGGACTTGATGATACTGAAGGTCTTTTCCGTACAAGGATCTTTAATGCAATCACCTGTAATTGCACATTTTCAGGGTCTCATCCTCCTTTAGACCCACTGATCTATCTGAACAGCTTCACAATAAACAGCCCCTCAATCAGCGATGCCTAGAAAATCCTTCAAAACATACACAAAGGAGATGACAGACCCCACCATCTCCCCCATCTCCAGCTGCACCAATGAATGACAACTGCAAACGCAGCAACAATGAACATCTCTCCCCATACAACCATCTCCAGACATTCACCATGATACTATTCCACCTCACCTTGGGAAATGACTTTCAGACCCTCTAGCCTGCCCTGGACACACAGCATCACAGTACCAGGTTGGAAGGGACCTTGAGGATCATCTAATCCATCTCTTTAAGCTAAAGAAATACAGTTTAAATGAGAAGGCCTGGCACCCTGTCAAGCAGAGCCTTAAAACTGTCTAAAGTTGAGGAATTCACCACTTCCCTTCAAAGACCGTTTCGGTGTCTAATTGCTCTCACAGTGAAAAATTTTCTTCTGGAGTCCAACTGCAATCTCCCCAGGAGCAACTCAGATCCATCATCCCCTGTCTTTTCTATGAAATTTCTGGTGAAAAGGAAGTCTCCATCTTCTTGTTGGCCACCCTTTATGTACTGGTACATGGTGACAAGATCCCCCCCTAAGCCTTCTCTTCTCAAGGCTGAACAAACTCTGTTCTCTTGGCCTTTCTTCATATGGTCTTTCTTCTAGTGCTTTGATCATCCTCATGGCCCTTCTCTGGACCATCTCCAGCCTGTCTGCATCTTTTTAGTATGGCAGGGATGAAAACTGAACACAGTACTCAAAGTGTGGTCTGACCAGCAAAATAACTTCTTTAACTGTGCTAGTGATGCCCTTGTTAACGCAGTCCAGCATCCTGCTAGCTGTCTTTGCTGCTGCAGCACACTGTTCACTCATACTGAGCCCACTGTCCACCAAGACCCCCAGGTGGCTACTCTCCTGGCCTGGTGGATCCCAGCCTGAGATGCAGTCTCCAGTGAGGTTTTGTGCTTCCTACTTTCACACAGAGACCTCTCCATGCTCCTCAGTAAATTTGGCTAAGCAGAAGGTTTGGCTAGCTTCATGGCCACAGAGGGGTGCCACTGCAAGCTGGAGGAGGGCTGCAGTATATTTCTGTGGCAACAGAGAGCTCTGCTTCAGAGGCTGATTTTAATACAAAGAGCTTGTGGCAGGAGCTGCTCCGTGTGCCACTGAGGTTGAAATTAAAACAAAACAACTCAGCTATGCAGGAGCCAAGGGAGTGAGATTCCAGGGACCTGCTTCTAATGTGTCAGCAAGGAAACATTTGCTATATGCACCTCTGATCCTTCTGTGCAGTTAGGGCAGGAGACAATTTTAAGAGGTCTGCCTTTGCTCTTTTTGTTTGGAGATGAGCTACAGAAGGAAGAAATCTTTCTTCACTAACCTGATAGCACTGAAGAGACAGGGTAAGTGAGGAAATGCTGCTTGGAACCACAGGAGGTGGCTCATCCAGGCTGGCAAGGAGCAGCCCCAATTCCAAGCACGGCTGTCTCCATGACAGATGAAACAACAGCTACGGACTAGTTACAAACCACTGAAAATCAGGGATAAAAGCTAACAAAGTGGCTCGTTTCACTCCCAACTTTAGTTAGCAATCGTATAGGGATTTTCACATGTTCAGGATATCCTAACTGTAGTCCTGTGCATGTGGCACAAGTAGGAATGAAAGGGATGCCCAGCACAACCCCTCCAATCACACTACTGACTACTCCCTCCTGCACTGCAGGGTTAGTCCTCTAAATCAAGGACAAAATGGAAATTTTTGGTGCTGAAGCCCACAGTACCCCAACATTTGCATTGGGATGGTTTGATCTGACAACCTTGTGCAATATCCTATCTGGTATTGTAACCTATGGTGCAGGTCATCCCCTGGAAACCTGAGGTGGTAGGGCAGCTGAGAAAGCAGGTTGTGCTCAGGAGCAGAAGAGTTTCCAAAACCTCTGGCCAAGAACAGACAGCTGGAAAAACACAGGCTGAAAAAAAATACATCAGATGGGGAGAAGTGATGCGTCACTGGTCCTGTAAAACTTGTTGTGATCTATCCCCTTCTTTGATGGTATCTCCCCATGCAGAGCTGAGGCATGGGCACTCCTGGATATCCCTGCTGGAGGATCGGAGCTTGCAAAAAAAACTTTCCTTAATCCCTTATTTGTATTTCCGTACCTTTTCCAACCTTAATGATTCCATGATTCTTACATGCGCTGAATGGACTGTGGGATTGCCAAAGGTATTAAATAATACCAAGTCTTTGCAATGTGTCTGTGCCTCCACATCTCTTGAGGAACGGGGAAGACTACGAATTGCTCAGCGCTGTTCGTCATAAGAGAACTGAAACTGGAACTGACCCAAGGACCAAGAACAATCCAAAAATACTTGAGTACTGCTCACAACTTGTTCCACACAACTCATGGACCATCCCTCCCTGAGTGAGGAGCAGGGGGTCATATATCATAGAATCCTAGAACCATAAAGTTGTTTAGGATGGAAAAGACCATGAACCCAACAGTCTGAAGGCCACTGCTAAACCATGTCTCTAAGCCCCAGATCTCTGCAACTTTGAAACATGCCCAGGGATGGCAATTCAACTCCCTTCCTGGGCAGCCTGTTCCAAGTCCTGATGAGCTCATCTTGATGCAAAATGAGGTGTCTCTGGTCAGGGAGATGAACTGCTGGCTTGAGGTCCTGCAGTTGTGGAAGGTGTAGAACTGAGCATGAGCAAGCTGCAGGAAATAATTCTGGAAGGAAATGGCAAATGCTGTGTTCTCCCACGCCCCCTCCCAACCTCCTGACCACACAGTTCAGCTCTTGCTGAGATCTTTCTGCCAAACATGAACAGAAGGGAAAAGAAGCCTAGCTCCCAAGAGTCAAAGCAAGGAGAGAAAACTCAAAGCAAGGAGAGCAGGGAAAACTCAGGCATTCTGCTCATCTGTCGGGGCAGCGAAGAGACATGCGATAAATAATTGAAAAAGGATCCAAATGCTATTGAATACAACCGGCAGGAACTGAAGCTGAATCAGAATTTAAGAACTGTGCTGCCACAATGATACAAATGGCTACGGGATCATAACTCTGGTGGATAAGCCATGATAAAATACACCAGTGCAGGCATCCAAAAGTGCTGAAGCTCTGTGGATGTTCACTCAGGAGGAGAAAACTGATGGGAAGTGAAGTTAATGCAACCCCATTCAATTTGCAAGAGTGGTCAAAATAACACAGGTCCCCTGAACAGAATGGAAAGATGGATTATGAAAGACAAAGAAAAAGTCTTAGAAAAGCAAGAAGGATGTGAGTACAGGCACTGTTTGGGGGTTTTGAGAAGGTAATGGTACCAAGGATGTGAATGCATCACCCAGGCTAGTTCTCCACTGGTTACCACTGAGTCTCCAGCCCATACCTGACGGCAAGTATTGCTCTTTTTCCACTTCAGTGTCTACTGCACTAAGACCTTCGCAACCTTGGTTATTACCTGCTGTCGCTGGCATAATGAGCCAAGGAACAGTACATTCCTCTTCAGACTACTCCCGTAGCTGAAGCTATCTCAGTAGCCTTCAACCTTAAAATACTTTGACCTACTGCAGATATTTGTGCAGAAATTACATGAAAGGCATCCCATTTCAACAGACCTTACAGACAACAGCATTGCAGCATCACTGTGGGGTCTTTGATAATCTCCCTTCAAGCATGTTGTATGGCTGCATCGTCTTACTCAGGGACTTCTCAAAAGTTCCAGGGTCTGCAATTCCCTGTGATACCAAAACTTCGTTGCAGCTGCAGCCCAAGTTCAAAGGCAGCCAACCAAGAGCTGTACAAAGTTCAGCTCCTTGGCCCCTTTACTCCCACATTTTGCTTTTTCCACAAGAAAACAGCAGTTACTTTGCTGACAGCAGGTTCTGCAATATCCTCGCAGCCTTCCTCTCCCCCTTTCAGCTTCAAGAGCAAGACAATTTCTGTTCAAAAAAAAATCAGAAAAAGAAGCAAGTTTAGGAACTCCAATGCCAGGCAGGCTCACTTGAGTGTGTTTTTATCAAGCAAGGAAAGCAATACTGAGAAATTAATTCAAAAAACATTGAATTTGACGTTCATTAAGAATCACAGAATCATTAAGGGTGGAAGAGACCTCCAATGCCATCAAGTCCAACCATCAACTCAGTAGTACCATGTCCACTAAACCATGTTTTCAAGTGTCATATCTAGACATTTTCAGAACACCTCCAGGGTGTTAAGAAGAAGAAACAAAAGGGGAACAATGGAGGGGACAAACCATTGCAGGTTGTAGCACTTCTCCAAAAGCTAACCCTCAAACTTTGAGTTTACCAGAAGCTTAAAAGACATGAAACTGTCCATCAGAGCAGGGCAGGGCAGGCAAAGCACCTCGAGAAGCTGTTGGGGACATGGTTTAGTGGTGCCCTGGTAGTTCTTGGGGAATGGCTGGACTCAGTGGTCATAAAGTTCTTTCCCAGCAGAAATGACCCTGTGATTCTGTGATAAACCAGGGCTCCACAAATGGTCTAACTCCTTCCCTGGTCAATGAACGTGGATAGTCACAGCTGAGCTAGGAGCATCCAACTGGAAGGTCATTCAAAAGTTATTTGGAGAAAAAACATGTAAGTGGGTCCAGTTTCCTAGAAGAGCTTTTAACTCAAAACAACAGAACTGTAAATGCTGCTGTCATTTCCTTCTAAATCACTGACTGTCGGACAAGTGATAAACATGGGCTCATGAAAATCAGCTTCCAGAGCAAGAGGCACCCACACCACCATAAATCCTTCAGCCAGCGTGGCTGTATTTTTCCACCCCTGTGTCATATGCAAATTCTGTGCAACTGAATTACAATACTGGAGCCGAGCACTTACAATTATAAACAGACTGTTTAAAGGTGCCTGCAACCCACTGCAAAAAAATCCCCCCATCATTAAGATAGATGGCAGAAAGGCACCAACCCCAGAAGCTAATAGGAGGATCCTTCTCTCTTCACCTTGTTTCTCTTCTACTGCATCCTTATAATTGGGAAATTATGTGACAAATAGCCACTGTTTTGTCATCACCAGTGAATCACTTAATACATATGTCAGTGCTCGTAAATAAACCAGATTTCATCAAGGAGAGGTACAGATCTTCACGACTCCAACAAGTAAATCCAGAACATCAATACAAGAGCTTGAAGCTGGAAAAGAGCAAGGACAGAGATGGTATTTCTGGTTCATCAAGGCTTTATGAGCAATACCATGAGAAAAGAGCTGATCTGCGTTCAAAGACCTTTGCAGCTGCGTCTTCTTCTAGAGCAGCCCGATAAAGTACAAGCACCAGCATGGAAAATCCTCTTAGTGACCATCATCTGCTCAGAAGAGTGATAAGTTTAAAAATATATTGAAATAAAACCTAAAAGTTGCTGCCATGTCTTCCTTTTTAATTTTTTTTTGAAAAAAAAAAAAAAGGGAAGCAAAGCCTTAGTGCTTGGATTCACCAAATCCACTGTAGAGCTTAAAATCAAAAATAAAAGTAGCTGGACATTCTGCCCAGCAATCAGTTCACTTTCCTCTCATGTCCCCCAAAATAACAGGGGAAGAGAGAAATGCCAACAGCAAGAAGGAAAAAAGTGACTTAGCAACTCTCTTACAGCCCAGCTGGGTGAAAAGAATTAAAAGCTTAAGGGTGAACTGAAACTGTTTTCTGTGAGGTCCTCAGCTAATGTGGTCATACCGCTTGGATGACTTCTGTAGGGCTAAAGCAGCCCCTGCCAGCTGTGGCACAGCCATCAACAGCTGCCCAGTGAAGAGCTAAAGCAGCAAAAACCCTGGGGCATCCCAAAAAGAGAGTTTCTGAGCAAGCACCAGAGATTAAGCCTTTAAATACAACCAAGATACAAAAATGGGAACAGCAATTCCTTAGCCATTCACAGACGGTACCAGCTGGAACGGAAGCCGGAACCCTCTCGACTTGGTTTCTGCTCTTTTTAGGCAATAAAAAGATCTTCTGTGGGCCTCTGTATTCAAATGATTAACAGAATCACAGAATTCTTAACAGAGGCTGAGAAAACTCCTTCAAGCTCATCGAGTCCAACAACTAACTCAACTGTCCCAAGGCCATCGCTAAAACCCTGTCCCTAAGCTCCAGATCTCCATGACTTTGAAACATGGCCAGGCATGGTGATTCAACTCCCTCTCTTCGGCAGCCTGTTCCAAGTCCTCATGATATTGTTAAGCTCAAAAGTGACACACAGTCTGGACTTTAAAGCTAGGCTTAACCTATGGCTTCACATCTTCACCCTGGACAACCCACTTCCCCAGTTCACATGGGCCCCCAAAGACAGACTCACGAAAACACTGGGATTATTTAACATAAACAAGCATTTCTGCAGATAAACCAGTAGGAAAAAAAACAATCAGAAGTATTGATTTTTGCTGTTATTTGACCTAGCAGATCAATCTGCACGTGATCAGCACATTTTAGCCTATAAAGTAACTGATAAATGTGTAATGGAACATTAATCTTCGTTTAAGGCTGCTTACGTGCCTTATTAGAAAAAAATACATCTGATTTTACGTGAGCTAAAGTACAGACTCGGAGAAGAACATTAAGGGATCTTTTATCTGTGTAGAAAAGTCAGACCCGGTATTTCAGAGCACAGTGGACTTTTCCAGGAGGAGAGCAAGTAATTCAATTTTTACATGATAAGCCCCACTGCTTTTGTATTTCTACCATTTGTGAGCAAAAAGCCAGTGCAGGCTGGCGACTTCCCCCCAGAGCCCCAAGGATTTCACTCCCTGTGAGCGGCCACGCACCCTCATGGAATACCAATGACGTGGGATGGGACATCTGGGAGTTGGAACAAGGGGCTCCTACACAGCCCAGCTCACTGCAGGAATGAACTACTATGAGCAGGAGCAAATTCTGTTTATTTCAGCATATTGAATGCAGATATAAAATAATGCACTGCCCTGATCTTGAAAATTGCAGATGGATCAGCCTTACACATTGGTTGACATCAGAATGAAGGACATTGTTGGAAACCAAGCAGAAAACACATGAAATTAAAAAAACCCCACATATTGGCCTGGCTTCAGTCCCGGGAGTCATCATCCTCTGCTTCTTTGGATAAAGAAAAATGTCAGCATCTTCCAAAGCACCAAAATCAAAGCCCCAAGACCCACATCATCATTCTTCATTAAGCACCAAGATGGGCTTGAGCATATCTCCAGCAAAAAGCAGCCCCAGAGTCACTACCCACAATGGGTGGCACTAAACTGTGCGAATTAATCAAGACTAGAGAAAACTGCCAAATCCCCACGGCTCTGAGAAAAGCCAGACAATTAAGCTGCCTGAGAGTAAAATAAACTTATCTTGACCAGCACAAGGTAACACAGATTAGAAGGATAATGTACAAGTGTGACCCAGGCTTCACCGTAAACAGCTCAATGACAATGTACTGTTGTGATTCAGCAAACACTGTGAAAACACGATGGAGAATAATCTCTAAAGGTATGTAAGCCCTGCAGTATTTTATTTCTTGCTTTCATTCCGCTCTCTACCATATGAAGCTCTGCATGCCAAATGAAAGCAACAAAAAGATTAATTTCTAGTGATATGTGAAGCAAGATGAGCTACAACAGATACCTCACATTTTTTTTGGTGATCAGGATTATATCTCGTAACTAACCTCACACACATGGACAGTCAACCAGTCTTGACACCAAAAGGCTTCACCCTGACACATAGCAATTCAGTAGCTCTCTCACAGTTTCTACAAAACCCTCAGTAAGGCAACATCACCATTTAGCAGCAAGTTCTACTCTGCGGGAACACGCGGAAGAGCTATCATGATGTGGCATAATAACATGCAAGATAGTTCTCTCTTATTATGCCTCTCTCTTATATAATCCCTGATGAAAAACCCACAGGCGCCTTGTTGCTGTGAGCTATTAGTAGACTCACGAGCCGCAGTTTCTGTTCCCTGGTTTCTACAGACGGAGGCCGCACCTGGAATGCTGTGCCCAGTTCTGGTCTGCCCATTTCAAGAGAAAGATAATTGAGAGAGCTCAACACAGAGCTATGAGGATGACTGGGGGACTAACTGCCTTATGAGGAGAGATTGAGAAAATTGGGACTTTTTAGTTTGGACAAAAAAGGGTTATGAAGGGATTTAATTACTGTCTATAAATACATGAGAAAAAGAATACTCTTTTTTCAGTTGTGTCGGACAGGACAAGGGATAATGCTTGACCACAGGAAGTTCCACCTCGATATGAACTCAAAAACTTCTTTACAGTAAGGGCTATTAAATATTGGAACAGGTTGCCTACAGAGGTTGTGGAGTCCACTTCTCTGAAGATGTCTAAGATCCAACTGGATGTGGTTTTGTGTAGCTTGATTTAGGCTTTTTAGGTGGTTATGCTTTTCAGTAATTTGCATCCTGCTTGAGCAGAAGGGTTGGACCCAATGGACTTTGAAAGGTCTCTTCCAACTCTAATAAACTCTATAAACTGTGTATCTTGTTTAGCAAGATTCATTTGTCATGCCCAGTATGAGAGACTCCATGTGCAGGTTCAGATGTACTTCTTGAGAGGAAGGAATTGGGTGGGACCCTTCAACTGTGACATAGACAGCTTATGCTACCAGACAGCTCCTTGCTAACATCCCTCCATTATGTCTTCAACTCAGTATGAGGCTTCGCCATTCCACGTCTTGCCCTGTCAATAGATAATTTCCTAGTAAAAAGACATCGTATTTTGTACAAGGAGGCTCAATCTGAAAAACAGAGCAAGAAGGGCTGAGAAACAATCCTGACTCCTACACATTTATTCCCATTTCCCTTGACTGAGGACAGTATGTTCATTCTCCCTGGATCACCTTCTGTTGGTCCCACACCCCTAGCCCAAAGGTGGCTTTGGGTTGACAGTTGGACTTGATGGTCTTAAAGGTCTCTTTCAGCCAAAGAGTTGAAGTGATACTGTGAATTTCAACTCCCTCTTACTATCATAGAATCATTAAGGTTGGAAAAGACCTACAAGAGCATCAAGTCCAACAACCGGCCCTTTATTTGAGTGTTTCTTTTTCCTGATGCCATTTATGATTTGGTTTTAAAGTTTCTTCCAAACCACAGCTCTTGGAGAACCCTGACTACGTTCACTGTGATCCTTGCATTTCTCATGATCATAACTGAAAGAGATGCAAGTCACAGTATCGGTACTGTCAATATCAATTTGAGTTGTGTAAGCAGCTGATACAACTCAATTATTCTCTTGCACAGAGATGTCTCTGCAGCCTTTCTCAACAGAGTTCTTACCACAATCAAACTGTCCTCCGAGGAACATCCTCACAGGCACGTGACAGCCACCTTTAGAACAGTTATTACATGGTGGACTTTGCCTATAGAAGTCTGTACTCCCTGTAGAAATCACTCTTCTAACATATCATGGGCAAGAGAGTCATTCCACTAGAACTTCAGGATTCCTCTTAGAGAACTGTACTTTAGTAGCAAAAAATGCTGTAAATCATACAGTCATTCAGCCTGAAAAAGACCTTCAAGATCAGGTCCAACCATTAACCCAACTGTCCCACTACCCACCACTAAATCATGTCCATGAGTACTAACCTCTATAAACAGCCCCATCGTAAATCCTTGGTGTTTAATAGAGTTGTTTCAATGCTTAGCTCATCAAGTAGATGGGCTTTTAGCTTCTTGAGTCACTGAGCAGCCAAAGAGCTGCTTGACTTGAATGTTCAACGCTATCTGATACAGCTCAGGCAGAGCAGCGCAGAGGATGGTACATGTACAGTGTGACTGGGAGCAATGCTGCTCCTCTATGACTGTTCTCCCATGAAAACATCCTTCTTCCTCTGTGAATCCTGTAACAGCCTCCAAAATTTGCCATGCAAAAATGGAAATCTCCACTAATCCCTTGGATCAAAGAGAAGCTTAAAGCTTTAGGGATTTGGCTATCCTAGGAATGATGTTCTTACAGAATTACATCCATGTTGGACCCTTTGGCTTTAAACAGCATTGGAAATAAGAATAAAATTTTAAAAAGAAACCATACCAGATTTATTCTTTAAAATGGCAATATGCTGTGTTTGAAATCTGATCAGTTTAGAAAAAATTCTATAATTAGCACTTGGACAAAAAAAAAACCTTGTATATTTTTCATGATGTAAGTACAGATAACAATTTTTAAGAAAAAAACTGGGGTTCAGCCAAGAAACAAGCATGTAGTAAAAATGTAAAAATTCATTGCCATTCAGGGGTGAAGGATCATGTCCTGTCAGCTTGTAAAACCCCAGGTGGAGGTGAGCAAAGAGCTGGGGAGCACCACTTAAAGGTGTCAACGATGCCACAATGCAACGAGCAAACCACAAGAGCAGATGAACAAAACATTTGACCATAACATCCTTGGAAACGGTACCTGCCAGGCACCATGACAGCCCGAGTTATCCACTGTCCTTTAGAAATAATCTCCCCTGAGCCAAAAAGTCCAAGATTACACAGTTGACTGTGACTATAATGACCCAATAGGTTATCACTGCTGACGGGTGAGGGGGACAACCTTTTAATACAATAAGGAAGCACTTTTACTGGCAAACCCAATGATTTCGGAGCTGTGAATCTGCAGGGATTACCTGTCTACCCTATATACAGCCGGAGCTCCACGTGAGGCATCTTAAAGGGCTTTTCCAACCTAAACAATTCTACAATTCTAGACAAGAACTTTTTAGTATGTCCTCCACTTTTCAAAAAAATTTCTATCTCAGAAAGAAAACCCCAAACAAAACCAGTTCCACCCCCCTCCCTTAGGAAACAAAACTGCAGAGCAGGAGGTGCTCAAGCTGTGAACAGCAAATCAGTATGAGAAAGGCAGAGCAGAGAATAAAGTGCTCCTCTGGACAGACAACGATAAATTGAGATTGGAAATGAAAGGTCTTCTGGAATTCCTGAAGCTACCCCAAAAGCTGGAGCCCACTCGCGAGCTGCAACAGCAGTATTTGGACTCCAGGCACAAGCATGAAGGGTTGGCTGCCATAGGTAACAGAGTTTGGTGAACAAAAGGAGAAGGAGGAAAAAACTACTCATTTTCTTAAATAAATTATGATTTGGTGATATTCAGTAGTGTCTGCTGTATCCTAAATGCTCAGAGCCTCAGCTTCTCTTGAAAATATAGACTGCAAGTACAGGAGCTTATAAAATACAGGGAGCAGGATAGATATACAGCACATTACTCTATTTAATAGCTTCTTAAATGTTTATTCAGCAGAAGAAATAATGAAAATTACCCAGAATTGCCTTCAATTTTCTCAAACTTCTAAAATAATTCTTTTTAAAAGAAGAAAAAGTATGGTCTGGACTACATAAACACACATTATTGTATCTTAATACATCTGAAAAAGGATTACCTTAGCTTTCTGCCTCATCCAAAGCATTTTCCTGCAGAGTGTCCATGTTAAAAAGGATTATTTGAAATAGAGGAAGATTGCTCCAGGGGAGCTTTAAGCTGGACCCGAGGAAAAGCTTCTCCATGGAAAGGGTCATCAGGACTTAGAACAGTAGGGGGTTGAATCGCCATCCCTGGACATGTTTAAAAGTTGTGGAGATCTGGAGCTCAGGGATGGTTCAGCAGTGGCCCTCGGACAGCTGGGCTAATGATGAGACTCAATGAACTTGAAGGATTTTTCCAACTTGAATGATTCTATAATTCTATGATGCCTTACTTTGAGAGCGGTGGGCAGACCCCTTGTTAGATCCCTTACCAGCTTCTCATCCTCTTAGAGCGATCTTTTTAATCTAAGAAGTTCAGGTTTATGAGCTGTAAGTAACTCCAGACAAAGACACCCAGGTCACACTGACACACGTACCAGCCTGCACTGGGAAATGCGATCATAGTCAGGATCATGGATTCATGCTCTGAGCGTCCCATCTCTCACATAAATGAGAATAGTTTCTATGAACTACCTGCACTACACAGCTCCTGGCTTTGATAGAGCGAGGCAGCAAAGGGAAAACACATCCAGAGACAGGGAAATCTGCTCTTCCATGGGTCAGGAAGAAAAAGGCAGGGTGATTTCCACAGAGGACAATCTGACCTCAGTAAGTGGAATAAAATTCTGTTGTTTCCAATCAGAGGAGGAAAAAAAGTCAATAAAGCAAATTATCACTGCAAACTGTCTGCAGAAACAACATCCCCAGTGCCTGCTTAATTCTTGCACTCGAAACAGAGAAAATGGAGAGAAGAGACACCAGTAACAGGATGCGAGGATTTGCTGGGGAAAAGTTCTGATGTGAAACTGTTAATCAAATCATTGAATCAAAACTGTTAATGAAATCATCGAATCATGGACTGGCTTAGGTTGGAAGGGATGACATCAAACTTTTCCAGAAGCAGCAACAGAGGGAGAACACCCCTAATGCTGTTTTGTTTGTAAACAATATGAACACAGGGAATGAATGAGCAAACAAGCAAACACATACATATTTGTATTTATATAAACAAAAACTACCTTCCAAGGTTGGATCTAACTTTCTGACTTTGGATTCACCTGTTTCTTAAGCCCGTGTTCTGAGAATCACAGAATCACAGAACATTAGAGATTGGAAGGGACCTTGAAAGATCACCTAGTCCAATCCCCCTGCCAGAGCAGGATCAACATCTCTGCGAGTTTAAGACAAGAGATAAAATATTTCAGTGTTTAGAAGAAGGGAGCAAAGGGAAAAATACTTTTTCAAGTCTTCAAAACACAGAAAACACCTTCTGCTCCTGTTTAATATAAAGCATCTTCCAGCATGTAAGTAAAAAAAAAACTCAGAACAATTCTGGGCTCAAAATATTTCTAGGTTCAAACCAATTCTAGGCTTAAAGGAACTCTATGCTCCAAATAGTTATAAGCTCAAACCAGTTCTAGGCACAATTCAGGTGAAAGTAGGAGCAGAACAGTTTTGAGTGGTTTGTGTAGGAGAGGAGAGAAAGCCACACGTGATTTCATTAGTACTTAAATATCTGGGGTGTGTGGGAGTAGCATGGGAAAGAGTCCCATTGTGCTGGACACTGTGTACATAAGGAGCAAGAGCTGCCTCTTCCAAAAAAGCCTGTCATTAAAGGATAATATAGAATATAAACAAATCCTCGCCCAAGGTCAATAGGAAGACAATTTGTGTTTCCTATTAAAACTAATTTTACTTCTCTTGAACCCACCAGAAAGCTCAGAATGAGATTTAATGACTAACTCTAAAACTGCTGTTCACGCAGCCCTTAGAAAAGGCAGTTAATTTTTCAGGATCAGGGCCGGTTTTCAGAAGATGGAGGATACCAACCACTCAGAAGACGGCAGGTATGATTCCCGTTTTACATATGGGTTACCAGACAACTAACATCACTGCAGCAGATTAAAATAGATCAGCCTTCAGTCCCTCAACAAAATGAATCAGCCTCGGCTTGGAAGATGGTGTTAGCAAAGCAAATACAGCCAGTGGAGCTCTGTGCAGCGACTCTATAGCATCAGCTGAACATCCCAGATGGGTGCTCCTGGCACAAGCAGGTCTATGGGTGGAGTTTAATGGGAAAAAGGGAGATGCATCTGGATCGGGATGATTCTAATATTTTCAAACTGATAAGGAAAAAGGCGCAGTGATTGACACCGTATTTAATAAACCCAAGTAGTAAGAGTCTAGACAGGCTTTCAGTGAGCAAATATCAAATTATACAAAACATGCTGGAGGGGACTTGCAGCACCCTCTAATTTCAAGATTCTACCTGAAGTTTAAAAGAAAGGCAGAGTGATCCCCTCCCTGGCTGTTTCCCCACACAGATTCTTGCTGATTTGCCTAACCAGACAAATCAGATAAACACCTTTCAAGCTTATTCTGAATACGTAAATTGAGAAAAAAAATGTGGGTTTGGGGCTTTTCTGTCCTAAAGAAAAAGTTGGCGGAGGACGGAGTCCCTTTCCCCACCTTCAAAGCCAAGCTGTGCCCAGCACCATCACTGTCCTGCCCAGCACACACTGGATGGTTGTTTTTTCCCCTGAGAACATTGTGAAAACAGTTTCCCACTGCGTTGCTCCCAAACATATTTGCCTAAAGCATTAAAAAAAAAAAACCAAGTTAACTGCTTCCACCTCAACCCTTTTGCTCTGCAAACACTTTGCACAAAGCACAGCTGAAATGTTCATACTTTATCATCTGATTTCAACTGCTTTGCAAGAAGCAGCATGACTGGTGAAGCTCTTCTTGCTGATAGTCTAGAATCTGATCAAGCTGAAGACTAGAACCTATCAATAAAATTCAAAATGTAAGCAGAAGAAATGCCGCCTCTAGTATCATTCCATGTCGATAAATCACTGGTTTGGGGTCTTTTTTTCCACTAGAGAGGTGGGGGGGTTGGTCTCTGCTCCCAAGTAACAAGTGATAGAAGAAGAAACGGCCTCAAGCTGCAGCAGGGAAAGTTTAGATTTGACACGAGGCAAAACTTCTTCATGAAAAGAGTCATCAGACCTTGGAAGATGCTACACAGGGAAGGGTGTTAACTTGTTTCAAAGTCATGGAGATCTGGACCTGAGGGACACGGTTTAGTGGTGGTCTTGGGACAGCTGGGCTAATGATTGGACTTAATGATCTTAAAGGTCTCCTCCAACATAAACAATTCTATGATTCTATGACACAAACCCATTGGTTGGGACTCACCTCTCTCACAACGAGCCAACTCTGTGCCTGCATGTCTGTGATGCTCCAGCCATGGTCAGAAGTTAAGAATGTGGAAAAAACTAAACACTTCCCCATAAAACCTGCTATTTGGGTTGACTCACTCTGAAAATTTGCTTTCCTCTCACCCCTCTCTTCGTTTTCTCTCCTTAAGAGAAATCTTGGACAGTGAAGGTGTTAGCAGACCCATCTGGAAATGCTGGAATTGCTTTGGGTGCCCTGATGGAGAAACACCAGCATGACAGTGAGTTTTTAACAACTGGAAACAGCAAACTCGAATCTCACTATGGAAAGTTGTATTTAAAGCAACTTAATAACTTCAAAGCAACTTAATACCTTCAATCTGCTTATCAGCATAGGACTTGATTTTCTTCTCAGCCAAGACACTTCAATCCGCACACCTCAACCACAACCAGCCTGAGGGCTCAGAGCTACACATATGCTGAAAGGTTCTGGTGAAAGACAATGAAAACCACCAGCAAAGGCTTTTGCACCAGCAGCAAAACAGCCAGTTTGCTACAAGAGCTTTTGTGGAGTCTGGTGGCCCATGGTGGGCCAAAAGCAGTGTTATGTGTTTAGTTAATCAACAGCAAGTTCATTTATCTTCACTAAGTCTGACATTGCCATCATTCAACAGATGCTGCTCTCCAACTCTGGTCTCCTCGACTTCAAGCTCTAAGTAAAGCTTCCAGTAAAATAACTTCAGCTGGCAGGGAAATCTCAACACTGGAAGCCAAGAACACAAAGAACACAAAGAATGGAATCAAACCGAGTGCTACAAATTTGCCCAGAAACCACTTGTTCTGTAGGTCGTCGGCGGATGGCTTTGCTCTGTCACTGGATCTCGAGGCTACACAAATGTCTCAAAGCCCTGGCCAGACACCTCACCGCTTTCTCCCAGGACAAAACAAGGAAAAAAGTATCTTAAGACCTTCAAAACAACAATAAAAATGATGACAAGGTCAACAACAAGAAAAACACTGAAAAGAAGACAAGCCAAAACGTAATGACAACTCAATCCTCCTCCAAGGGACAGACTGATCCTGAGGTTGCCTTCAACTAGTAAGGACACAGCCCGAATCGTTACTAACAGTTTCTGCACAAAGTAGGATACGGTTATTTAAATTCTGAGCAAGGCAACCCTAATCTGCTCCATTTTTAGTAGCAGCTGTTTTACTCAAGAAAGCTCTTTGTAACATGTTGGTAACCACTGAATCACATTATTCTTCACATCTGTATGGTTTTGTCTTGGTAAATGCAGAGCTGCTTCTTGCAAACCCAGAGGATATGCTGTTCCAAATAAATAATCGTAGACCTTCCGATAGGTTTATGGTTACTCCCAATGGCTCACCCCTTTCTTGTGGAAAACACTTCTTATTTGGGATGTATTATGTTATTTTCATACATGTCCAACTGCAGTCGAATATACTTCACCCTAATTTCTGCCACAGTGCTTCTAAAATAAGCTCTGCCTGTAGCACTGTGCAGATCATTAGGAAAGGTCCTTCTGCATAGGACCAGGCCAACATCAAAAAACATAAGGGATCAATGTTGAGTGATAACTGGCTTTCCCATCCCGTGTTACGTTCTGTCATATAGTACAGTTCTATACTCCTAGCAATTCCATGGGGGGATATTATGGGGGGAAAGAAAAAGACACAACTACATTAATTTGCACACTATCTGGGGAATGATACAAGGCAAGAAAAGCAGCAGCTTTCACATGCAGAAGCACAACATGAAGGAGCCAGAGTCCCTTCTTCAATGACTAAGAAGCCTCCATCACCATCAATCACAGAATTTCAGTTTGGAAAAGAACTTTAAGATCATCGAGTGCAACTATTAACCTAATCATCACTTTCTTCTGTATGCAGACAAAACAGCAAGAAGCTTTGAAGGTAACTCATCCCATATATTCTGTGTAGGTGGTGTGTCAGATCACTAGTGACAGTTTTCAGTCTGTACAATGGGAATTCTTTTTACTTTGGCACATCCAAAGATGGTAGAAAAGAGGACACAGAAAAATTAGACAAGAGAGAAAACTTCATCTTCAGAAGTATTTTAAGTGGGGTCACCTCCAGTTTGTTTGTCCCCAGGAGCAAGGCTGCCGTCAGAATGCCGTTTCCTTTTGGCAGTGCTAACTCAGCGCTGCTGTATTCCCACACTTTATCACTCCCCTTTCCTGTTTTTGTACTCGTTGCTGCCTTTGGAGGACAGAGGCAAGAGGAAAAGCGAGACAGGAGCCTTTGGCTCGCTGAAGGACCACCTCAGGAAGTGAAGAACTTAAAAACATGATGAAACGCCGATGGTTAACAATGGGGTGAGCCAGGCAAAGGCAGGACTTACTGAAAGGAAGAAGTGATGTCCTAACAACCCCAGAGGTTTCAAAACCAACCATCCTGTCCATCTAGAAGCAGAAAATCATCCCTAGTACTTCTTCCTCTGTCCATACCACCCATTTCTTTCTCATACCACTCTCCTTTAAAACTCTAATGAAAAGTGAACAGGACTTGACTGCAGACACCTTTTGCCAGCAACATCCCAAGACTGCCTAAGGGCTTAGCATGTTCCAGTGCTTGAACTCATCATTGAACAGGACACTGCATTTCCTAGGTGGCTCTGAGACCTCTGCCAGGGGTTTTTTTCCTCCCCCATGTACTTATAGTGAAGCAGATGGATCCTTCTGGAGATGAGTCACTACTGAAACAACCGAATAATCTCCCCTGAATTGCTGTGGGATTTGTGTTTAATGTTCTACGGCTCCTTTTTGGGAGTATCTGGCTCTGGCAAAGGCTTCTCCCACAGAAAACAAGCAAAATAAATCTAGAAGTGCTTAAATATTCACTGCAAACACCATTTACCTTCCTGTGCTTCAAGCTTGCTCCCTCCTAAAGCTGACACAGAACAAAGGAAACCCACCATGAGCAGGGCAACTGCCAGCACCAAAAACACAAACAAGATGAGTTTGCAAAGCTTCAGACCAGAAGAGATGATCAAGTAGATTTGCTGCTGTGATCGCTTCACGCTCCTAAAGATCACTCTAGACTAAGTGCTTCAATACATGCAACATGTTCAACCCCCACCCAGAGAGGTTGAATCGCCATCTCTGTGCATGTTTAAAAGTCATGGAGATCTGGAGCTTAGGTACATGGTTTAGTAGTGAACTTGGGACAGCTAGGGTCATGGTTGGACTCTATGAGCTTAAAGGTCTTTCCCAACCTTAGATTCTATGATTCTATCTGCACTACACCCCCCTGCTTCTCCAAAACTCTTTACATACCTCTACATGCTTCCTTAAGCTCAGCCACCACAATAATCGCTGTGATCCAACTCCATTTGCAAATAAATCATTAACTTAGAACACGTTAAAGGTACCAAACCTCAAATCACAGGGAACATCCCTGTCTGTCACTGACACTAATCAAAGGGCCATCAGGAGACACTGGGCATAATCAACATTATTTTAATAATTTATTATTATTATTACTACAAGAAATATACCTTCAGGTATGACAACACCTGATGTTACAAACATTGGTGCCTCTGATCACGGTGACTTTTCAGCATCAAGTGCATTTCTGTCATCGCTGCTTTTCACATCTGCACTGAGGATACTATTTCCTTTGCGTCAGCGGATGCAGTGACTAAGGTGCATTAAGAGCAAATTGGGGATCGCAGCAATCGGTGCTTTGTGCAAGTCATTTCACACAATGGATTTTGTCCAGTCTTGTGGTAGAGGATTAGGAGCACCTACACGTGGGAGCTGCAGCCAGAAACCCCCATCCAAATGGTTGGATACCCACTCAAACCCCATTCCAGACTGCTGCCAAGTGACCTGCAGCGGATCCAGTGATGACAAATGTGTTTACATACATGGAACCACGGACTACCTTTGGTTGGAAGAGACCTTCAAGACCATCAAGTCCAACCTTTGACCCAGCACTGCCAGGTCACCATTAAACCATGTCTCTAAGCACCAGGTCCACCCCTAGAGGGATGGTGACTCCACTGTTGCCCTGGGCAGCCTGTCTGATTACCCTTTTGGGGAAGAAATTCTTCCTAACATGCAGGCTGAACCTTCCCTGGTGGAGCTTGCAGTCACTTTCTCTGGTCTTATCTCTTGCCACCAAGGTGAAGAAGCTGAAGCCCTCCTTATTGATTTCAAATAAAGAGCAAGAAGGTCTCCCCTGAGCCTCCCTTTCTCCAGAGTACACCCTACCAGTTCCCTCAGCCACTCTTCACAGGACTTGTGCTCCAGACCCTTCACAAGCCTCAGTGCCCTTCTCTGGACACACTCCAGCTCCTCAATGTCCTGCACACACAGAGAACTCACATAAGAAGAACTTTTATTACTTGTATTCTCTTCTGAGCTGCCAGCTAATCACTTTGGTCATTACACGCTGTCCTCGGCTAAGGGAGAAAGCTGGTGGAGAGCAGAAGACACTGTTACTCTACTGCAGAAGTTAGATTTTGATGAAAAAGGAGAGTATTCTGATTGTGGAGAATCATGTTTCCTGCACATGAGGAAAAACCATAGAAGTATTCAGGTCAGAAAAGACCCTTGAGGTCATCAACTCCAACCATTGCAAATGCTGCTGGCAGACTGGAGAGGGAAAACAAAACTTACCATCTCTAAGACTAAATGTAATTTTCCACTGGCTTAAAAGACACTAAAAATAAGAGGATCTTACAAAAAGAAAGATAATAAAAATAAGTTTCCCTACAATCCTATACCATAGTCACAACCCACAATGAGCAAGCATGCTCATCGTGGCTGCTCAAAATTCCCTATTTCAATTGGACAGTCCCTTAATGGGAAGATAATTCATCATTCCTTGGAGACTGCAAAAATACTAACTCTTCTTTCAGTTGCCATCTGAGAGGAAGATAAGGAAACACCATAAAAGAAGGGGCAGACAGGCAATTCCCTTCCTTACAACCCAACAGAGCAAGCTGGAACTTCTTTTAGCGTGGGTTGGGGTTTTTTTTTAAACCATCAGGTTTAAACTTTGTCCTGGCATCCTTCATCATCCCTAAGCAGCCTTTCATAGAATTATTGAAAAGTTTAGGTTGGAAAAGACCTTGAAGATCACTGAGTCCAACCATTTACCCAACTGTCCCAAGGTCACGATTAAGCCCTGTCCCTATGCTCCAGATCTCCATGACTTTGAAACACATCCAGGGATGGTGACTCAGTCTCCTCCCTGAGCAGCCTGTTTCAAGGCCTGATGACACTTCCTGTGAAGAAGCTTTGCCTCACATATAACACAAAACTTCCCCCGGTGCAACTTGAAGCCATCTCCTCTTGTCCTATCACTTCATTCCTGGGAGAAAAGACCAACATCCTGTCTAATGACTAACTAAACACTCAAACCTACCAGACATGTCAGCTAACAAGAAGGTAGGAATGAAGCAGAGTGTGGTGAGGTAGCTCACAATCCCAACCACCAAGAGGCGAACGGTACCTTGAGGGTAAAAGTCACTCCCATCTTTCTGTTTTCCATCTCTCCTTTGACATTCAAATCAAGACACTAAACCAGTTGTCCAAATCTGATGATACAGGAATGTCCCTGCATCTCCTTCAACACTGTAGGGATTTTTTTCCACCCCCCACTATCAGCATTCCCACAGCCCTGTTTCCACTTGAAAGAGACCTTAAAGCAAATGACAGGTGTGAAGAGAGTAAGAGCAGACTGACACCTACAACAGCACAGAGGCCATCCATTTACTCATTGAGAAACCCCGTAGGCAAACGGGATGGCATGATTCACCACATCACAGCAATCAAAATCAAACCAAAAGTCTCCAGGGCCACCTCCATCCTAACTTGTGGCTTTTACTCCTGATGTTATTAAGCCACGGCCAAGATCCAATGTGATCTCCCACGCCCAGAAAATCCACTGCAGATTTTTCTGGAGATAAGTTTCCTCAGTGTGGGCAGTTCTTCACCTGGGAACTCCCATCCTACCACTCACTATTACCGCATTGCAAGAGAACACATCTTGCGAAAGGGTTAACACCAATTAAAGCCAACAATGCACCTGTCAGGTGCATTCTCAAAGCACAAGGTAACAGAAGAACACCCCAGGATGGTGTTTAGCTTAAAGCAAAAGAACCCCAAACAACCCAGAAATGAAACAATTATCCACTAAAAGATAAGGGCTCTGATGGCAAGAAAAAGCAAATGGGTTCTTTACGCAGCAGTAGTTCTCAGGAAGACTGGGTGGGAGGGAAGGGAGATGCTGCTGGTTTCCATCACAATCCTTTGATGTCGGCAGGATCATTCCTGTATCTGAAACACAGCACTTTATTTCAACTTCAGGGTTTACCCTAGTGGGTTTCTTCAGCTTTTGGGGTTTCTTCTGGAGTTCAGGTAGGAGGGGAAAGCCAGCAGTGAAATATCCACTCACTTTCCCCTCATTAACCCAAAGAGGAGCAAAGAAAATTCCTCACTGCGTCCTGTAGGCAACATAAACCTCTGAAAAACTACGTCCTCAACCTGCCCCACTTAATGAATGTTCTCAGCAAACTTCACCTTTTTCTCTGTAGTCTCCTGCTGCCCAGCCTGTTCTGCCTGCACAGGTAAGGCCAGGGCAGGGCCTGGAAGGGTTTGGACCAATTTTTCACCCAACAGCAAGAGCACTAATGTGCTGATTCTACCAGATTGGTTATTGCTTCAACCTCAGCACCCTCAGAAGACCAAACCCCATGAGTTCTTCCCTGACTCAACAGGAACGTCGTCCAAATCTCCATGCTGGCATGCACCGGGCGTCTACTCGCAAGAGCAGCATCTCAGCAGTACAAGGATGGGGGAGGAAAGGCGACGGGTTTGTTTACATTCTCGGCAGCTGATGGGTGGGAAGGGAGCTTGGGAGGGACTGTGTGGGCAAAAGAACGGGGCCGCACGTCCTTAACTACCGCCTTCGGAGCAGCTGAATCAGCGCCGGGCGGATGGTTGTTTAGTGCTGACACAGAGCTGCAGTAAATCACCACCTTTCTGGAGCAATGAGGAAGTCGCAGGGATGAACTGAGTCATCCTCCATCCTGACGCCATCCCAGGAGCAGAGGAGCCATGGCCGTGTCCCCTCCCTGGCTCTGGGCTGTGCCCGTGGACCAAAAATAGCTTTTAAGCCAAATCCTGTAGCCATCACTTGGAGCTGAAATGCTTTTAACTGACACTCAGCAAGAACTCATGTATGCTTTTGACACTGCTCCAGAGTAACCTGCATTTAAATTATTTGCTTAACAAAGGAGCCCATTGAACTCCACAAGTTAGACCAAGCGCACACCAAGTCCTGAGCCACAGAGAAGCCAATAAGCTGCATTTTATGGAGCCGCTTTGCATAGACAACCCATTGTGATGGCCAACACCACGCTGCTACAGAATTAATTCATAATTGCAAAGCCGTCATCAGCGCTGCTATTTGTGTTGCAGGTAACCCACAAACCTCATGACAACCTAGTGTTAGAGTTCTAATGGCCTTCTGGAAAGCTGTTGGCCTCAAGAGTCAACATCACTTCTTCTGCCAAAGGGGGATTGGGCTGATGTCTTTGTGATTCTGACCTTGTGAACCAACCACATTTCCCCCAGCCACTGGCTTCTCTCACAAATTTCTGCCCTAAGGCCAGATTAATCCTACTTCATCCAATCCTCACACATCTAAGACGTTCCAGATTTTTCTTCCTCTCAAATCACTGGCTTTGAGAAACTGTTTTTCATCATTTCCTGTGGATGAAAAACAGTCTTGGAGACTACAGAAGTGTAAAGGTAAATAAAAATTAGACCACAAAGCCTGGGATTTTCATAATCTTAGGGAAATCAGGTCCCCTGAATCCCACTGCAGCTCAGTGAGGAGTCAGGTACATAGTTTTCCATTATGCTCATAAAATTCTCCTAATAAATGTACAACTAAACGCAGCTCCACAAGGCTGAGCATTTGTTATTCCCCTAAATGCTGTTACTAAGCCCAAGGCCTCTTACTCCAACCTTTTTTTTTTTTTTCAGGGAAATTTCTCACTCCTGCCAAAACATCAAAGATGCAGAATGCTGGTTCTAGGAAAATCCACCTCAGCGTCAGCTCCTGTTGTTGGGGAAGAACAACAAACAAACCCAATATTCCAAGCTGACAATCACCCCCTCCTGCCCATTCACGTTGCATCACTCTTGGCTGGTCTGTCAAGCTGATGGAGTCTGTCTGTTTGCCTTGGGGATGACAGTCGCTCCTCACTGACGTCTTTGCTCGGGGCTGTGCCATGGTCCCTGGGACACAATCTGCTCCCGAATGTGCACACTGGCTCCTGCTAGTTCAAAAAGCTTTTTCCTGGTGTATCTCTGCAGGCTGAAGCAGAAAGATTTTGAGCAGCCAGGGGACCGTATATCCCTGTACAAACACCACAGCAATCTGTTGGGTGGTTTAATTCGTATCCCCCACTGCAAAGCCCGAGTGCTCCTGTCCTCCCACGAGCATGGAGACTTTTTCCTCTCAACGACAGCCCTTATCTGGAGTGACCACAGCAAAGCTGGCACTGCTTCCTCCAATTTAGGGTTTTTTTGTTTAAAACTGAGGGAAAACACAGAGATTATTTCAGGACCTTGTACAGTGGGAGGTTCTGATTTTCACTTCAGTAGCACTGGCCAGACACTTCTAGATCACAGATTCCCTCGCCTGAGAGGTGAATTTGTGAAGTATGTATTTTAAAACAGAAATCAAAGGGAAAAAACAACTGTGTCTGTAAGAACTCTGAGTGGTAAAACTAGCCAGGGCAGTACTAGAAACCCCTTGTTGGCTTGTCTTTCCCCTGCTGATAAAACAAGTCCCTGAAGCACTCGTAGGAGTTTATCCTCATTGCGTTTCTGTCCCTGAAGCACTCATAGGAGTTTCTCCTCATTGCGTTTCTGTGGTGGGCAAAGGGGAGAGCTGCCAGATCTGCTCCCCTGGCTTCAGTCCAGCTTATTCAGCAGCTTTGATTCTGCTGTTTCAAGATTTCTGCAAAAAATAAAGGCTCAGAGGAGAAAGCTGAGCCTCCGGGCTCAGACCACAGCTACGGCACATCCACAACAAGCACATCCACACTGTGAGACAAGGAACCGGGCTGTGTCCTTCAGCATCGCACGGCTGACCATGACCAGCAGCGCAAACCACGTCTTCTAAACATCCTGCTGCTGGCAGCATCCAAGGGACCGAGTGCTGTGCAAATCCATCTGCCACAAAAGATCCTGCCCGATCTGCTGGGGTGTTTCTTGCCCATCTGCTGCGTCTCCTTTAGGTCCAGCAGAGGCAAGCAGGTCTGTGGACAAAATTAAGCAGCAGGATCCAAAGTGGGTATTGTCAGAAGAGAGAAATGGCTTAGTCATCCCTCAAAGTTGAAGCTGAATTAGGCTGAGAGCACGTTAGCAGCCGTTAAAAAGACATCATTTGATTTTTCTTATCAACTGGTTCTTCCCTCAGGTGATTTTCTAGTGGAGATGTGCAAATCAGCACTGGAGAGGTTCCACCTCAAGTCCCAGGGTCAGGTTTGGGACCCTCACTCACTGCCAGAAGGACACTGAGAGGCTGGACCATGTCCAGAGAAGGGCAACAGAACTGGGGAAGGGTCTGGAGCACAAGAGCTCTAAGGAGCAGCAGGTGGGTTTAACTGGAGAAAAGGAGGTCCAGAGGAGACCTCACTGTTGAATTTCCCAGAACAAGAGAAAACAGCCTCAAGTTGTTATAGTGGCGGTAGCTGCAGTGTAGCATTGTGGGGGTACTTGTCTCTGGAACCCTACGTGCCTAGGCTCACCACCAATGTCACGGGTCAGAGACCACAACCCTATTTCAATCAAGAGCTCCCACCTAAAGCATCAGACTCAAAGGGAGGGTTTAACCAAATTAACCAAATTGCCACAGATGCAGGCAATTAACAAACTATACAAACTTTTCTGCAGAAAATACTCAGATTAGCTAAAGCATTACAGTTGTGCCAGAGGTTTAGGTTGGCCCTGAGGAACAATTTCCACACCAGAAGGGTTCTCCAGGCTTGGCCCAGGCTGCCCAAGGCAGTGGTGGAGTCCCTGCTTCTAGAGGGGTTGCAAAGTTGTGGTGATGTGGGGTGAGGGACAGGGACCTGGGGTTAAGAGTTGGACTGGATGATCTTAAAGTTCTTTTCCAGTAAAAACCATCCTGTGATTCAGTGAAATACCAAACAACCAGAACTTTATAGAACAGCAATTTAAAAGGAATTCTCCAAACAGAAGGGTGAACTCCAACTCACCTGTTTCCCCAGGAACAGCAATGCCAACACCTACTCATCACCAAGAAACCCACAACCTTCACAGAAACTGGTGCTGCCACCAGAAGGACGTCAAAGAGGGCAGGTTGTTCCTCCCTCTGCATTTTCCTGTTGGAACAACCTCCCTGCCTGACATCCGGAATTGCAGCACTGGCTCCACAAATCGAGTTAACCATGGCTCCAATACATGGAGCAAACAGGCACTATCACATTATTTTCCTTTTATTACTAAAAACTCAGCATGGGATGAGATCAAAATCTGAAGGAGAAAAATCCAAAAGGTAGGTCCCTCGACTCAGCAAATAAAGCGGCATATTTGTGTGGATAGACTCCTCGACTGGGCAATGTGGACAAACTTTTCCTTGTTTATTATAAAAGCACAAGTTCAGCAAAGTCCTTTGATGTCCTGACGTACAGAACACATCCAGCTACATATCATTAGAAGCAATTGAAGGGGTGAGGCTACAGTATTTATAGACACGTTCAGGGCTGGAATTATGGTCAGCAACACACGCTTTTTGGGAAAATGCCCACCTGTATATATAGAACCTGGAAATGTGCTCCTGTAAAACCCAAGTTGACTGAAATGTGTTTTTATCTGTTTCCAAATTTTGATGGATAAAGTCTGTGGACTTTAGAGATACAGACAGAAGAAAAACAACCTGAGGCCAGTTCTATACTAAGAATAAAGCCCCTGATGTGACCCTGATACTTTCAGAACCTGCACTGGGTTTGGGGGTTTTATCAGCCAGATCACTCCCTTCCCTTAAGCAAGGCCTCAGGTTTCCTTGCACGTCGCAAGATGAATCTCTGCAAGCAACTCAAGACACGAGCAGAATTCTCAGTGGCAGAATCCTTATCCATATGCATGCGGTGCTGCTGTGTACGGCATCATTATGTAAGTGCCTCTATTTTTAAAAACAAACAGAAATCCTTTTGTCTGGTCACTCTCTGCTGTATGATCCCACCCGCAAACCAGGACACTGGGATTCCACCCACGTTAATTGTAAGTTTATGGGCACAAGGGTGGGACAACAGTAGAAATTACCAGATAAGAAGTTTCTCTCTGCTTTAAAGACAAGGAAAATTTCACCCTTGTTTGGTCAGTAAGATTTCTAAAGCAAACAGGTCAACTCACAGGCAAAAGATCCTACTTCCCTGCCACAGTAAGGAAAAGGGAAATTAACACGCTGCTTTTTCACCCTAACCTATTCCTAAAGCTCACTGGAATCTGCATTTCTTAAACTCAAGCTCTTTTCATACACTTCTGGAGACTAGGAACAATTTTTTCCCCAAAAGGTTTGCCCAGGCCTGGCCCAACCTGCCTAGAACTGCGGTGGAGTCTCCATGCCCAGAGGGGTTACAAAGACGTGAAGATGTGGGGTGAAGGACATGGGTTGGTGGGGATTTGGGGTTAATGGTTGGACTGGATGATCTACAAGTTATTTTGTAACCTAAACGATTCTGTGGTTCTGAAATTTTTAAGTTCTATTGCCCACATCCTCCCACATCTCCTAAAACATCACAGCCATTGCCTTGCAGAGATTTACTTTGGTTAGAACTTCAAACGCCACCACAGCTGAAGTCACTTCTTGACATACAGCAGCAGATACCTCCAGAAGGCAACTGTAAATGGGGCTGGGAACTCATCTACCTGTAAATATGGAGGAGCTACCTCTACAGGTATCTCTACATACATTCTACAACTTGTTAACATCCCACACACAGTACTTTTATGTGTCAGAACCTATAAAGGAAGATTATCCTTCCAGGATTGAGATAAAAATCACAGGATGAGCTCTTCAAATGGCAACCCATAAAATAAATACAATAAAACCTAAAATTCCTTCTATTATACCACTATACTAGAAGTTAACCAACGCAGCATGTTGTGAACACTAAGGCCACAATGTTTTTCAAAACCAGTGTAGACATTTTTCAATCCAACAGCAGCTCTTCAATTCAACAGACTCAACAGAACTGCCAGTCCAAAGATTTCCTCGAGCTAGAAGGGTTTACCAGGAGGACGGAAACACTGTAGTCACAGTTTTCCTATAAGGCACTGCGACAGACAGATCTCAAGATTAACTGCTCTTACTCAGTCCGTAGCATCAAAGACAACAAGATACCAACCTGCTAATAAACCTGAGCTGAAGCAAACTAAGAAATAGCCTTAAAATTCCTGACTGCACATCCTCTGCTCTGAACACCCCACAATAATATGGCCTCAGCACGATTCCCTATTCCCCAAAGAGAAAACCCAAAATGCATTTGTGTACGCTTGGTCACAAAGATGTTCTACAGCACCAAGATCAGCCAGGAGCAGAGCAATACAGATTTGATGGACTCCTCCCACTCCATCCTGCGCCCCAGCCACTCCCCCACATCCCAGGCTTCCACCTTCCCCTTTCCATATCAGCTCTTGTCTCTCCCGGCAGGGTCTCACCTCCCATGCTTCTACCAACCATACGTGCCCCGACCTTTGCCGCACAGCGCACGCGTCATCGCCTCCTCTCTGAACAGATTGAGGGAGACAAGCCTTCAAATAAAATTAAAAAACCCCCTCTCCTGCGGCATCTCTGCTTCCACGACAACAAGAAGAAAGAGCCAATTCATAATGGACCGGTTGAGGGGCTGCCAGCTTCAGCAGACGTGTCTGGAATTAGTGGTTTTATTTTTTTTTTTAATTTAAAGCCCTTCCAGTTAAGCGTTGCTCATCTTCCTAAATCCAACACCTGCACTAAGCCTGTGCCGCACCCCTGGGATGTTCGCTGGGGCCTTCACGTGTCCATGAAATGAAGCTGGAAGTTAAGTTTGCACAATCCTGGGGCGGCACCTAACGCCCCACGGAAGCTCCTGGAGGAACACGATCAATAGTAAGTGTGTTATGATGCCAAGAAGTTGACCACAAACTTATTTACTGCATCTGCCTGTCGGGATTTTGCCCAGTGTCTGTAATACGCTGAGTGCAGCACGACCCCGATGTAAACAGATGCCCCAATCCCCAAGTTTACACACACATACATATATATACAAATTCGTTTACTCTGAGTTGAATGATCATTCCAACCTTTGTTAATCCCATTGCATAACGAACTCCAGCAGCCGTAAATAACCAAGCTGCTCCCTCCCACACACATCAGCCCAAATCACTCATTTCAGCATCTCACTGCTTTTAAAAATCAGAACAAAGAAAGAGTGAGTGGATCATGGAGAAATAAATGAGAATAAAAGCCCTACAAGGTGTACAGCTGCACCGTAGTAACTTCTCACCTGGAGCAGGGGCTGCAAGGACAAGGTAGAGGGAAAAGGATTCCAAGTGTTGCGCAATTGGAAGCACATTCTGCTCGCAGCTCTGATTCACAGCTCCAGCACAGCCCATTATGCAAACGGGGAGGATCTTCCAAACAAGTAGTTGCACGCACATAAACAAAGGCCATCGTTTACATGGAGCCCAGTGAGGCTGATCTAGCGCGTGACGTCACGCCCGTAAATTACAACGTAAGGATGGGTGCCAACCTGCTTCCACTCCAAAAGAACAGAATGTGATTAACAGGAGATGCGGCTGATCCGTGCTGGTGCCTCTTGGAAACAAACACCCAGGAAGAACATCCTGAGACAGAGGAGGGTTTAAGGGTTCTTTAGCCAAATAGATTTATGGTTGTTATTGTGTTGCATCATCATGGAGTCTTAAAACAAATGGAGCTCCCTAATGATGCAGCACTGAAGATAATATAAGGTTAAGCAATGTTGTGCAGTATTGGGGTGCTGCGCTCACACCAAAGGGCAAATCCCTCTCGCCCCCGTAGGCAAGAGAGCATCGGAAACACACCGGCTCATGGCTGTGATAGAGAAGCCAAACCAAAATACACGTATTGCTTTGAAGGGGTTCACAACCACGGTTCTAACATCAAATCCCACCCAACCAGGGCACAGGGAAGGCAAAGGGCAGGCAAATGGGAAACCAAGCAAGGCGAGGAACACATTTGGCATGGCCTCATCGCTAGATGAGAGAAAGAAGAGGCACTAGCAGACAACTCTCCAACCAGCCCGCATCTGAATACCTTTGTGTGAGAAAGCAAGCTCAGGATCTCAGCTCCAGCCACAGCTATAGACTCCCTCCATGTCCCTAGTCACCCATGACCACGGAACAATTCTCCCTACAATGGCAAATGACCTAAGGAGCCAGCCCCACCACAGGGAAGGAAGCAGCTCCAGCCAGCGTGTCCCTAGCAGCTGGGAACGGGCCGTGTCCAGCCCCCTCAGCCCACAGCGAATCCACCGGATTTCTGCACATTATTACGACTCTGACACGACATCTACAGTTAACTGGGCGATGGTGGAAGTGCTGCCTGCCTCACAGGGAGCTGCTGCTGCAGCTGAACCCTTCAAAGAGAACATATAGATAGGTGTATCCGCACATATATCCACATATATACACGTACACAGACGCATATAAAAACAAACACGTACACATACATACGTGCATATATACACACACATACACACGTACATATACATCTAAACACATATATACACACAGACACACATGCATACCCATGTACACACACACAGACACATATGTGTGTACATATATGTATACACATGTTCATTTGCATAAACACGCATGTGTGTACATACATGTGTACACATGTTCACGCACACATGTAAACACATAAACACATACACATGTACACATGCATATATATACATATATACCCACATATATACCTATATACACACATCTGTATAAACACACACACATATACACATACACACAGACATGGACACACGTGTACATATAGATACACACATATATACATGCACACACACACACATATATGCATACAAACGTACATACACGAAGTATGTACACACATCTATATACAGACACACACACACACATACATATACAGACAAATACACAACCCTCAGCACAAAACGCCTCGCTGCTCCTTACTCTCTCCCGCGGGCCCTGCAGACCCGCAGCGAGTCCAGGGAGATGCAGCAGCAGCAGCCACCCCACACCCC
>JAOXOE010000698.1:7604622-7621706 GCA_028565055.1 Phoeniculus purpureus
TTCCAGCTTACACCCATTGCCCCTTGTCCTATCATTAGATGACACTGAGCAGAGCCTGGCTCCATCCTCCTGACACTTACCCTTCATGTATTTATAAACATGAATGAGGTCACCTCTCAGTCTCCTTTTTTCCAAGCTGAAGCGACCCAGCTCCCTCAGCCTTTCACTTCTTTTCTATGTTCTTTGAAGGACTGATACCTCTGTCCACACTTATTCTTGCAGACACCTTTATCATTGATTCTAAGGCTGGGAAAAAACAGTGAACAAACAACTGTTGGGAGATGGGTAAGAAGAAGTCAGTCCCGTACAAAAGTACCCTTAGCACTTGAGTAAGAATGCTGAGACCTTGAGCGGTAAAACAAACATGATCTTGGGAGAAGGAATGAGAGGCAGAAGGGAAATTAAGTGGATCTTGACACACAATCCTGACATTGACCTAAGACTTAGCATTTGGTTAACATTGGTAATATGCAGAAATCACCACAATAGGGTTACTGGTTACAAGCTCTAGAGACCCAGTTCCCTCAGCCTTTCCTCAGCAGGGAGATGTTCCACTCCATCATCTTTGTGGCTCTGCGCTGGACTCTCTCCAGTTCTGTGTCCTTCTGGAACTGAGGGGCTCTGTCCTACCAATAATGCCGCTTGTTTTCCACATACTGAATGCATTTCCCTGGCAAATAACAAATCACTAATCTAAAGCAGTTTAATCTCTCACGTAAAGCTTCTGCAGAACACGAAACTAGTCTGACAATCGTGTCAGTACTAAAACTGCTGGGTTAAGCCAAGGGTAACCAAAGGCCAGCAGCGTGCACCTAACACCTAGCCCCTTTCACTTAATTAATCTAAGTCTAAAACAGATGGAGGTTTATGAGGAAATAGCTTTCAAGCAGATACTTTCTAAATAATTTACACTCCAAATATTTGTCATATAGCCAGGAAAGTTGCAAAATTAATATAGCCGAAGCAAATATATCTGGAGATTACAAGGAGACTGCAAAGGCTGCAGGGCTGGGATCATCTTCTGTCTGTACTCTGAAATGCCTGCAAGGCTTTTGGGTGGTGTGAAAACACTAAGTATGAAGTACCATTTTCATGAGGCAAGTGCGGCACAAAGGTCGATCAATCAACCACATTTCTCAAACTATGTCACTCTGTTACGATGCGAACGCTGCTATTTCACACGAGTATTTCAAAAACAGCCCTTATTTTTAAAAGTCTGTGTTGTATTCTGATCAAATTCAACAAAAAAGCCAGGAAATCCCTGGAATTAGAAAAGCTATGCAGCTGTCCTCCTTACTGCTCATCCCTGCGACACAGAAACGCAGAGTGTAGCTGCATTGTGCAGATCTGAGTAGTGAATGCAGCCTCACAAGGTGCTTAGACTGAGTCTATCTCTTCTCACTTAAAGTTACATTATGCTAGACTTAAGGCATGATTTATTTACATGCATTCAATCTCTAGTGGGAGTTTATATACTGTGCACCGGATAATTCTCTAAGTGAACAACAGTCCGGCATCAAGAAGAGTTCCGTGCAGAATACAAATAGAAAGCATTAGATGACTACCTCCCAGGGACAGCGAGTTCCCTGGGCTTACGTTGGGGATGAGGGCTGGTCGATCTGTTCACCCTCAGGGGCTGTCTGGAATTATAGATCAGGGACCTTATTCTCATACCCCAGCTGCTGCACAAAGCCACTAGAAGAAAGGAGATTTACGAGTATTTCAGCAGCACTGAACAAGGGATACAGAAGCTGTGCAACTGGGAGTACAGTGGCTCTAAATCTGCAGGCATTATGCAAAAAGAAAATGCAGAGTTCGGTGTCAAGGGAGCTCTCCCGGAGCAATAGAACATCTTTGTAAATTCTCTAAAGAATAAATTTAACAGTTATTAAAAGAACAACACCCTGTTATTGCAGTCACTGAACTTTACATCACAAGGAAAGATGCAAGGGATTTTCAGAAAGGCATCTGTCATTTAACAGTGACAGTGACCTCAGCACTGACGAGCAATTCAACTCCCCAGTGAAGGAAACAAATTAACCCCTTGCTACACAGCGGGTTGAGAACTCCAGCATCAGTACAGCCCACAGAAGGTTTTGAGACGAGCAGTAGGTGGAAAGAGGTGCATTTAAAAGAACACTTGCTATACATACAAACCACTTATGCCAGTATTTAAAACCATGCTGTTGCCAGTATTGAAAAAGTGTAAAGGAATTTTAAGAGGAAAAACCAAATAGAATCACAGAACATTAGGGATTGGAAGAGACCTCAAAAAATCATCTAATCCAATCCCCCTGACACACCAGCAGTAGCACAGGAACATATCCAGGCAGGTTTTAAACGTCTCCAGACTCCACAACCACCCTGGGCAGCCCCTTTCAGTGCTCTGTCACCCTCACTGTGAAGAAGTTCCTTCTCATTTATGTGGAACCTATGTTCCAGCTGACACCCAGGGCCTCTTGTTCTATCATTGGGTGCCCCTTAGCAGAGCCTGGCTGCATCCTCCTGACACCCACCCTTCACATATTTATAAACATGACTGAGGTTATATAACATGACCTCAGGCTCCTTTTCTCCAACTCCCTTCATACCTGAGGCACATTATCAGCTGGTGATGAAGGACATGCATCTTACAAAACTTCCTGAAGCAAGAAGATTGAGAAGCACTGTACATTGACCAAGACGTTGTTTTTTAAAATGGAGTACATTGGAACTCGCTCTTCTCCTATGTCCACGCAGTGGTTCTGTTCCTAAAAACCTCTGACAAACATTCACATGAATATCCAATATGTTGTGCTTATTCACAGTATCTGCTTTCTTCCCGACACTGTATTATGCGTTCTTAGCTGTTTTGGTACCCCACAGAACACTGACTTACCTTCACAGCTTTGGGTATACACAGAACCCTACAAACATGGAAAGTTTGAAAACTACATGTTCCAGAGTTCATGAGGATGGTGTACATAGGAGGTTCCACATCAATATGAGAAGGAACTTCTTCACAGTGAGGGTGACAGAGCACTGGAAGGATCTGCTTCGAGAGGTTGTAGAGTCTCCTTCTCTGGAGATGTTTGAAACCCACCTGGATGCTACTTGATCTGCTGTGGCAGGGGGATTGGACTGGATGATCTTTCAAGGTCCCTTCCAATATCTAACGTTCTGTAGAGAAGTATGAAGATGGCAAATGTTCCTGAGAAGTACACACACCCTTGATACAAAGACTCAAATGTCTGACCTACAGAGAACCACAAAGTCAGAACAAGTTATTTATTCCTTGTTCTCCAATAACACTTAGTATTTTTCAATCCTGAAGAGAAAAATTTAAACAAGGGAAAACCCACCACACTTCTACATACAGGCAGAACTTTGTTTTAAACCAGAAACACAGGATAGAGCACAAGGTCTTCAGGTCTTGTTAGGAAAACTTCTCTTTTATGTTTTTGCCTCAGCAGATTTTGATGCTCCAGTACATCCTCTAGGAATTTATTCCTTTTCCTGTGGGCATCGCAGCTTTGAAGTACCAAAGGACAGGTTGAGGAAAGCTCAGATTTGTAGAATAAGATCAGAAGCTCTTTTGTTGCAATGTTGAACTTCAGTTCACACACATTTTTATCTATACAGAAAGGCTTATCCATTGGCTAGCTACACTCAAAAAAATCACTCCAATCTGTCAGCAGGCAGCTGACTTGAGCCACAGGATTTGGTACAAGTATATTTCTCTTTAAAGTGCATATTAGAAGCCTAGTAAACTTGTTTTAGAAATTAAAACCAAATTAAGCAGAAGAAATGTTATTTGTACTCTTAACTCAGAAGAAACCTTAAGAACGGAGCTGATGTAAAATTTCAATCCTCTCACCGTGACTTAAGGACTTCATGACAAGCTTTAGACCCAAGAGTACGTGGGTCCTATCAAGCCTTTCCTTGCTGCAAGGAGGGAGGAAACATCTGAGACCCAACTGTGATGGTTAAGCATTCACAGAATATTAGGGATTGGAAGTGACCTCGAAAGATCATCCCCCCACCACAGCAGGATCACCTAGATCAAGTCACACAGGAATGTGCCCAGGTGGGTCTTGAATGTCTCCAGAAAAGGAGATTCCACAAACTCCCTGGGCAGTACATTCCAGTGCTCCGTCACACTCACTGGAAGAAGTTCCTTCTCATATTGATATGGAACCTCTTGTGTTCCAGCTTACACCCTTGTCCTCTCATTAGATGACCTTACAATAAACTTTCCCCCTACTATCCTAGAAGCTGAGTAAGGGCTTCATTTAGTGAAACAATAACCAACTGAAGAAACACGCTGGAACCTCTATGTTAGTGCTGCTTAAAAACAGCAGGAGGCATTCCAGCACCTGACAAATACACTGGCATCTAAAGAAAACCTTTACTTTCTTTGGAAGTCTCTTGGCAGAAGACATCAATGAAGTGTATAGTTACTTCAGCAAGCTGAAACTGATTGAATTTATTCTTAACTGTAAGGAATACTGGAAAAACCACCAAATCTACAAGCTCATTTCAAGATTTCCTTCCTTTGCGTGGCACAAAGCAAGTTAATAACTGAAGTATGATGCAAATCATTCTAGTTATGCTGCATATCAAAAACTAATCATCTATCAAAAGCCTAGTACACGCACGAACAGTAACACCCCCGTACAGTAGTTACTTAGTATGTCTAAAGTGCAAGGATTAGTGTCCATATCTTCCTACTCTACCATATCCACTGCCTTGCAAGTTCAATCCTAAACAACACATAGAAACAAACCACCCCCCTCAAATATACTTTCTCAGATTTAGGTTCTAGGTCCAGAAAAGGAATTAGAACATAAGAAAAGCTGGATATATTTCTTCAGCGCAACTATGAACCAAGATACTATTCAGTAGTGTCCTGCAAAAGACTGCAAATGCAGCAAGGAGTTTCCAACAGAAATAAAACAGCAGTAGCATCACCATTCAAGTAAAATCCTTGCAATTCTAGAGCAAAGTAAATCCTCACCTGAGATGTTCCATGCAGTTTTGGTGACTGGTATCACACTTTATTGATTCCACTTGACACTACAACGAAATCTGCAGCTCATACACTGGAATGAAGATCTTGCCTTTAATCATGGACTTTATTCCTCCAGAAGATGTTTTCGAACAACCTGAAATATTTATCAACTGCCACTTTTTTTTTAGATCATCCTCTAAGTTGTTCATAAATTTTTCAACACTGGTTCCAGGACAGGACCTACACTCACCAGTTGCCCAAAAAAACCCAACAAAAGGCAAAAAACTCACCGCTTGCAGAACTTCAGGCTGCTCAGTTCTATTAACTACTGCAAGCCAGTTCTCACGCTCTCACCAGTTTCCAGCACACTGACATAGTTCCCGTTGCCGGGAAAAAGAGCAGCATCTTCCTCTTGTAGCAAGCAAGCAAGCACTATAATTGAGAGAACAGCTCGTAAGGCAGAAGAGGAGACTATACCTTAAAAAGTAATCAAATACAAAGCTTAATCCTAACCTCAAAGCTGAGAACATGAAAACAAATACTTAGAGATCTAAGCAGCAGGGAGTTACTTCAAGCTTACTTATCCGAAAGAGGTATCTTTCGACCAGCTGCAGGCTTAACCCATCTTTCTGCCAACCAATACTTTTAGTTGTACCTATAAGCAGGTTAGCTTGCGAGCAGTCTTTTTTTTTCAAATGGAAAATAGAAGGCACACAGAAAATAATGTTGTGCTTTCTAGTCTACAAGCTGCGCTAAAAGCAACAGCTAAACGACAATATGCAGAATTGACTGCTACTAGACTTCCTGATGGAAGTCTAATATGCAGAACTGACTGGTACTAGACTTCCTGATGGCCTCATCTAAGCCAAGATTTTCAACACAATACTTTCACACCATCTCCAATTCGACAATAGATCACTGAAAAGCAAATTGGTTTGCATTTGAGGATACAACTATTTTAATTCTATCCAGCCACTACCCATTCTCTGCTTGTACCTCCTCTATACAGTGATAGCTGTGAATTAATAGAGGTTCACCAACAGAAAGTTGCACAAACTACAGGCATGATGAAGTTTTGAAAAAAAAAATTCCCCCATACAAACCACAACACATTGCAGTTACTTCCATCAAGGCAAAGGCACCCAAATTTAGGGAAAAAGTTACCTAAATTACTTAATGGTACATGGAAATAAGGAAATCAGACATTTCTAATTCTTAATAGTCAAAAGGAACTGAGGAAAAGCCGCATATGTACTTAGATACAATTTCCAAGACAGCAGCACACAGCACGTAAATACATCTGCAAATATATCAATGACATGACTCCCCCAGGCACACTGAAGGCTAAAGTGCTCATCTATCCTAGTAGGTGGAGTCTGACTGCACTGAAAATCCGTAATAAATGACATAAGTCACTAAGATGCAACTATAAATTTTAAACAAATTCAATCATAAAGTCATTCAAGGTTTGATCTGAAACCAATTTGGTAGTCAGCACTGGGGAACATGTGAAAAGCTTAACTACAGACACTTTAAACAGTAACATTTCTGAGGTGTTTTATTTCTAGAAACTGGTACACTTTATCACAAAAAGCTACAAGGCTTTATAACACATACTCTATCATACAGAGTGCAAGGCAGTCCCCGGAACAGCCACGATCAACAGCACAATTGTTGAGCTACTCATTCTGTACGAAGAGGTAAATATGAGAAGCTTACGCCACACAGCATCTGGTATCTTTACCCCACAGGCCCACCTTCCTTTTCAACTCACTAGACCAAAAGTTATTATATCCAAATTTCCATACGCACACCAAAAAAATAGGATGCTTAAAAAAATATACAACACGATGTTTTAATCGGCTTTAACAGTCAGTTCTCTATAAAAAGCTAAACTAAAATAGTTTTTATTTCATTTTAAACAAAATCAAAACACAGAGGAATTGTATAAACAAGTTTTCCACTGAATGGAATGCATGCATGTGGTGGGGAATCGTCAGCAACTTCACTTGCGACTATTAAAAAGTCTCCGCCACTTCAGAGCTGAAATATAAAGCTGGTTTGCCCCCCCTTCCCCCCAATATACTTTCATCTTCTTGCATTTAGTTGTCTTCAGTGTGGTCTAAAGTGAAGTCAGTTTGTTCTTCAGTTTCTTCTTCCTCCTCCTCTTCCTCACCCTCAGCTGGCTCCTCAGTTTTATCTTCCTCTTCTGCCTGCTGCTCCTGTGCCTGATCATTGATCTCAAAAGGATTTTCCCCCTGAAGGAGAAAGTGGATGAAACATGTTGATATTTATTTCAAACATAAAATTAAGTAATCGCCATGATTTCATTGAATGAAAAGGGCAGCCACTAAGAAATCACAAAATGACAGAGCGTTAGGGATTGGAAAGGACATCAAAAGATCATCCGGTCCAAACACCCTGCCACACCAGGATTACCTAGATCAAGTCGCACAGGAACATCTCCAGGCAGGTTTTAAATATCTCCAGAGAAGGAGACTCCACAACCCCCTGGGCAGCCTGTTCTAGTGTTCCGTCATCCTCACTGTGAAGAGCTTCCTTCTCATATTGACGTGGAACCTCCTCTGTTCCAGCTCACACCCACTGCCCCATGTCCTGTCACTGGATGACACTGAGCCTGGCTCCATCCTCCTGAGAGCCACCCTTCACATATTTATCAACGTTAATGAGGTGCCACGGTATTTTACACAACTTTTTCATAGTTTCATTTGGGTTTACGAAACCTGGAAACAGTTGATTTAACATTATCAACAACTTTTTAAGCACACTGAAAGCTGAGATTCCAATCAAGTTTTAATGGAAGTCAAAATGACACCAAAAAAATGCCCAAGTATGCTACACACAAACTTCAGCTTAGCTTCAACATGCAGTAAATTTAAACTGCATGGTTACATTTCAACATGCTTTTACTTAGAAGTACAGCTGCTGCCTTTTTCTCCCCAATTACAATCAAATCTGAACAGAAAAGTTTTGTTCTGCTTGTCTTTATTTAGAATCTTTATTCACTGAATAATTCTACCAAAATTCAAAATCTTCAGTAAATGACAAAAGAAATGTAGAATAAATTACACTGACTAGCTTGAAATTCATTTCATTGCTAATCTAGAACCATTGTCAAGCAGATTTCTCAGGCACTATTTTAAGTATGTTGTTTGCATTCTAGGTTCACATTATTTCATGCAATAATTCAGGTACAAGGTATCGCAGAATGTTCTAGGCTGGAAGGGACTTCTAGAGGTCATCTAGCCCAAACTCCCCAGACAGAGGCAACTCCACTGAGGTCAGGCTGTAGAAGCCCTTTTAAGGAAAGATGAAAACCCATTCAAGTCTAAGACAGACGCGATGATGAACTACAGCTAACGAATGCACTTCTATAAAAGGCCTATTTCCACACTCCTACAGGCAGCTTCTAAATGCCCCTGACCCTTGGGGAGAAGCTACAAAAAACTGTTACACTTCGTTCCTGCCAACACAGCGTGTCACTTGTTAACTGATCTAGCAGAAACTGATTCAGCACCCCACTTGTGGCAGAACAGATTTCCAGATAACACCACCACCACAATGTTGCTTGCACCAACTGGTTTTTAAGAGAAAAGGGTACTTTTCAAGTTTTGAAACTAAGGAAAAAGTTATCGCCCTCAAGGGGAAGATCCTAACGACTCCTTTCCAAGGATGTAGCATCAGAGGCATCCAGCACAACACACAGAGCCCAGTTTGATGCTAGCTGATTTTGACAGCCACACCAGTCCCATCTTCCCAGATGGCTTTACAACACAAACCAAAAGTATCCCAGACAGCAAGAACACAGGCACTCCACCAAACTGCTGCAGAAAGACTTCATGATGCCTTATGATGCCCAAGAGCATAAAAACACAAGGAAATTGCTAGTTTTTTCCCCAAAAGATGCATTCTGAGGGTTGTCTCTAGAATACTTAGATTGCAGACAAAGCTTTAGACTGTTAATTGGTATTTAAAAATCAGAGCTTTGCAGTTCGAACATCTTCAGGAACTATTCTTTACATCAATTTATAACAGGTCTGACAAACGTGACTCAAAAAGATGCTGAAGCCTGCCTACCTCACCTGGTAAACTTCAGAACGCCATTGCTAATAGACATGATCAAGCAGTCCTGTGATGTAGTAACAGAAAACACCAGCCTCTACGATGCTTCTCTTGAAGAAAACCCATGCAACTTTTCTTTTAATCCTAGAAATTACTGCATCTAGGAAGTTCTAACAGTCCAAAATTAGAGACAGTCATGACTTAATGAAGTGATAACTTTTTGCCTAAGAAACAAAATGGTCTTTCCCCTTTGCTAGGAACTGCTACAGATTCATTAAATTTCTAAGATGATTTGTGTCAGAGCATCCTGTAGGTGGGTTGCAGAGGATTTCCCCTCCTTACCCCACTCTTTAGAGTATGGACACAGAAGAACAAGGAGAAATTAGTCATTTTTAAAAAGCATTCAAAGTCTATATTCTAAGCATCCAAAGATACCACATAGACCAACACTGGGAAACAAAGGACTTTCTAAAACAATGGTCATGGTAAAAACCAATCCTCTCAAGGTTCTTTGATTAAAGTATCACTGATACGTATGATTTTTACAATAATATCCTTGGATACAAAGGACAGGAGGCAAACAAGATGCTGTTAGTTTAAGCACTGAACTGGATTTTCAAACATAGGAATTGAAAACAGTCCCAAGGAGAAGGACCTAGTTGGCAGTTGAACCTAGGTGATCTCTGAGGTCCCTTCCAGTCTAAACCATTCTATGAACCCATGACATTAATTGCAAGTGGCTTGAAACATATGAGGGATTATCTCGAATTCCACTTTCAGTTGGCACCACAGGCACCTCTACAATGCTGAGAAAGTGTTACAAACAGCTTAACTCTAAAAACTACCGGGGTGATTTAACCTTCATACCTTTGTGACAAGCAACGTGCTCAAGTTTACAGAACTAGCTGACAGATTTAAGCACACATGAACTACCAAGTTTGAATTTCTTTGAAGATTCTATGACAAAACGTGAAAATCTAAAACTGATGTCATAATGAAATGTGAAGTATACACCTCATTAAGCAGGTGCTGCTGAAAGTGCATTAAATTCAATCAACTGCAGAACATATAAGCACTAGGCATTCTGGAAACGTCAGTGGTCTCCTGTCAAGATAAGATTTCTCTTCTTCGGTTTTCCAACTGATTAAAGACAAATTTCCATGTTCCCTTCTACCAGACCCCCACTAGGTGGCTGCACAGGACAAAGCACTCACATACCTGCCTGTAAGGATCATCAGAAGAGATCGCTGGCAATACATGCAGATATTCCAGGCTGCTAGATCTGAATATTTACTACCTATTCTGTATGTGTTAAGAAAGGTGTCTGAAACCAATTTACATATCTAACCACACATAATTTTGCAGTCTATGTCTAACTTGACATTTGAAAAAATCACAATTAACCTCTGCCCTGGCTCATGTATTGTCATTATCCTCCTGTGGCAGGGGGACTAGACGAGGTGATCTTTCAAGATCCCTTCCAATCCCTACTGTTCTGTGATCTGCAACTGAAATTATCCTTGGAGTCTACTGTTTAGGCACAGAAATCATTTATAAATAACTACCAGAAGTCGCTAACAATGGTACAACAGAAAAAAGTGCCTTCAAAAGACCCAGAAACCATATTTTGCTAAAATAAATTCATATATGCTCAGACTACATCTCTGCAACACGGGCTGCCAAGCCTTTTAAATTCTCAGCTCATGACAACTCAACTTCTACAAGCTTTGCTTTTATTCTATGCTACCGTCCGTCCTAAAAGGTCTGTGGAACACAAAGTAGCTGAGCTGTGTGTACTGTGCTTCAGTATAAAGCCACATGCTGGAGCCTTTGTTGCTAAATTTGAAGACTGACTCATTTTTGCAGCATTATGTGCATTAATTAGTATTAAATATAAAGACCCTGAGACACTGCTGCTGTTTTCATAAAGCTGCCTTTTTGCCGTAAGAGCATCAGATTAAAAATTGTCTAGATACACACATAAACGATAAATCAAAACCTGGTAACTCTGAAGGTGCTTATTTTTTAATGCAAAAGACAACAGGCAATCTGGAAATGGCAAAATGTTAAATATATGTGAAATCTGTGAACTATGTACAGGGCAGAAGAAAACAGACCGCTGAGGTTAAACTCAGCATAGAGGAGACAGCAGTACAGCAACGCGACAGATTACTTTTGTCCATTTGCATCTTACCTTCACATAGAGCTCGTATCGTGCCTTGACTATAGGATTATTCAAGATACTGGTGGCAGTAAGAACACTCTCCCTTTTTATTTGTTCTCTGTAGGCCTAAGAAACAAATTTTACAGTGGATTAGTACCATACACCTATTACAATTGCCACACAAACTTGAATTCACTATCAGCATGCTGTAATGAAAATAACAATCGTACTGCAGCATGAAATGCTCGATCTTCAGATTTAAGGTCAGACCACTGAGCTCAAAGAAGTTTGGGAGGAGCTCATCGCTTTAGGTTTATTAAAAGACACTCACATACTGCTGATACAATGACCCACCACAGACATATCTATAACCACAGTTACCTACCCTCATCTACAGATGACACTGTTTGCTATCACAGCCTAACATACTACTGAAGATGACCCTGCTCGTTGCTAGTGGAGTGGGACTAAATGGCCTTTAAAAGGCCCCTTAAAACAAGCAAACAAAAAAAAGACACCACATATATAATGTTTTGCTGTTTCAAGAACAACATCCTTCCAACTCTTAATGGCAGCAAAAAAAAATTCCCTGTAAAATAATGAAGTCATTCCTGGTAACTTTATCAGGACTTACTACTGTCAGCTAGTAAGTACCAACACTTCATTCACCAGAGCTGCCTAAATACTGTCTGCTTCACACATTGTGTTTATAAAGTGTAACGAGAACACTCTAGTTTTCCAGAGAAAAAGTAATATCAATAGGAACCTAGAAATTACATGCACCAAGGGCCACAACACTTTTCACCTATGAGGCTAAGCTCAACGTTTTTTTTTTAAATTATATGTCATATCTCACTTGTTTTCCTTTTGCGTGATCAGGAGATTTTAAGTGTTGCTGAACAGAACTGTGTAAAGCAGGAACATACACGCTGCAGGCACTGCAGTGAACAGTCTCAACTTTCATCATATGGTCGTCAGCAGTAACCCCTGGCAAAGAAAACAGATCATGAACACAAAACATGTTACTCTAGGGAGGTGGAGGAGAGGATACGTTGTTTTATAGTAGAAAAATAGAGCTCTCTGTTGTTAAACATATCAAACTTAACCACAAGGAAATACTCACCCAAATTTAGGCACCAAAAAATCCCCAAACTAAACAGAGATGAAGGAGAAAGTTTTTTGTTTGGATACTCCATCTCCTTCTCTCCATACTAGAGAAGTAAATTAAAATTCTACAACACTCAATTTGAAGTATTTAAAACATTTAAACTTTAAAATCTGAACTACAAAAAAACCTGCCGTTTCTGAAATCAACTAAAGGATAATAACTAAAGGGAAATAACATTCATGCTGAAATGCATCTTGGGTCACCAAACCAGCCCTCAAACTCACCCTTTGGTCAGTGACTCAAACTATACCTCTTACACCACCCAGCTCTTTGCTATATTTGACCTTATCACCTGACTAATCTATTACATTCTTGCTATCAGTCTATCTGCATCCACCTCTTGCCACTCCCCATGCCCTACACTCCAAGTACAGAGTAAGACTGTGGGGCAAAGCCCTGACAACTGTCAAGTACCTAGTACAAAGTTACCTTACTCCCTGACAAGGCCACCTGGGTAGCAAACATAATTAAGGTTTGCTGTCTCCCACTGTGCTTATGTTCCACGTCGTATCAGAAATGAAGTAAGGAATCCCAACCACGTAAGGAAAAGGTGTTGAAAACTAGTAATTTTAATCCCAACATTTTATCAATTCAAAGGAGAACAAGTGGTTTCAGAAAAGGACAAGGAGAGCTTTACAGGATGCACTTATAGCACAAAGTGCATTACTCACCTTCCATTATATCTTTTTCAGTAGCCTGAGCATTTTCTGTCTGATTACTTGTCTGTTGTTTACGCATAGCTGTCTTCTTGAATTTATTCACCATGCACTCCTAAAGAGAACCAGCAAAGAAAACAAAAGCTTTTTATGTAAGATGGTTTTATATTCCAGGGAGCTATATTTGAAACATTATTCAGAATAGCTCTGTATTAAATAGTAATTAATTGCCGTTACTGCCTACAGCACTGCTTCTAATTGTAAAAGTAATGTCACTTTCGACTCTGATTTTGCTTTTACTCATAGGTGCTGTGCCAAAAGTCATCTGCAAAAAACATACTAAAATAAGGACATTACAAAACTAAATGTTAACTGCAACTACACTCTAACTGTAGAAGTATTTGAAAGATCAAAATGCAATTCTCTTACATGAAGAAATTCCATCACGACTTTGTCAAATTTGGTTTGCTTCTGGATATGATCCAAGGTTTCCCGGTGAGCTGCACTGTCCAGATGAGCTTCGATTTCTTTTTCTTCAAATGTTCGAAATTTGCAAAATGAGCACGTAAATGCCATTCTGTCAAAAGAAATACATTAAGTAGTAAATCTATTTAAAGAAATATCCTTCTCTCCTTCAAACTATAAGGAATTGGCAAACCTAATCTGGAAAGGAATGGGAAAAGCATTTTAAACAAAGCTTAAAAGAAAAAAGAACTCCAGTATTCTACCATCATGAAGGGTTAACTCCTACAAGAAACAAATACAAATCAGGCCAGTCCAAGTAATGAACTATCTATGCAGAAGATGAAAACTGCTGAAATCAGAAGCTAGCCATTTAAAAGCCATGGAAAATCACATTATTCTGCGAGTGTATCTCTCGCAGCTCCCTAGTTTGTGCCAACTTTTGTAGTGTTTCTCACAGTCAAGACAAGTCGTGATTTCTCAAGTACAAACAGCAAAAGAACTCAAAGTTCACTTTCTGTACAAAAACTATAATTATACAGAAATGCAGCCTCCTCAGTAAAATGAGGAAGAGGCAGTAATGCTATGATCACATACTGCACTGACATAGAACAGTTTTGTACAGTGCTGGCCAGCAGCCTGCTTGGCTGCAGCGAGTCTAAGGAAAGCTACAGGATCATTTACTTACTTTTGCTACAAAATAGGTCTCCATTGATACAAAACCAAAAAAGTCAATTTCTAACAGCTTATTAGGTCAGTCTGAATAAATCTTTGAAACACTACCATTCCCAGTAACTTTAAGAGTGCAGTGGTACAGCTGTGACAGGGAACTGTACTTTCTGATGCAGTATAGGGTCATCAAAACTTTGGTTGCTGGGTTTTGCTTTGAGCGATTTTGTTTACATTAGCCTTTGGGGTTTTTTTTGGTGGGTAGGAGGAGTTTTTCTCCTTCCTTCATTGTGTTTATTCTCCTAAAATCAGTCCAAAGGGGCTCTATAAAGATAACATTTTTACACAAGGATAAAGGGAAATAAAAACACCACATGCAAGACAGAAGTTATGGCACTAACCTGTAACCATCACCGTATTTTTCACTGTTTTTCTCCCTTCTACGCCTTTGCTTCTCTCTTCTGGCCTCAATTCGCCGCTTTTCTTCTTCCTCACTTTTACCTTCTCCTTTACCTTCTTAACACAAAAGAGAAGGATTTTTAAATGTCACATAAAAAACAACCCCACCTGAGTTCAAGCAGACAACTTCCCAGTCTCAAACACCAAAATGCAGAGATAGACTCTATCACAAAGTAGTCCAATGGCTTTTTTTAAATGCCACCGAAGTTTCGCTTCTTTTCCTTTCCTCTAAAAGGCATTTAAACATTTGGTTCTAACAATGCAAACTCAGTAAGTGAGGAAGTTAGAGACTGGATTACACTTACAAAAGAGATTCAGAGAGTTAAAGCAAACCCTGTTGTGCCTTGTTAATAAAGGCCTCTTTGAGCAAGTGACCAGAAAAGGGCACATTATTTAAAATACTACTGCTATAGTTCTCTTTAATTAACAGAAAAAATACAAGCCCTATCTAAAGACATTATTTTCTGCTGAGAAGGCTGTTTCCAAAACCAAAGACGAGACAGTGCTTCAGTAAGTTACGGCACCAAATCTGAATTCAACAACTTTATTACTCTTGCCCTCTAGGCTTCAAAGATAAACGTTCCAAGGATTTTCAGATGACGAATTAAAGTAGCGAAGGAAAAGCCAGCTCGGGGCAGGATGTGGTCAGGTAACAAAAACACCACCACAATGGAAACCCAACCAAACCTTCAAAGAACAATCTACTATCACCTGGTAGGTAAGTAAAAGTGTGAAAAGATTACTAGAACTTAGTTTTGCAACATTAAAGACTTCTAAGGGGACTGACTTTTTGCACAAGTGTACTCATGTTTGCTTTTCCTATGTCTGCTTTAAAAGCCTATGGACAAAGGGAAACAACTAATCATTCAATGACCGGTTTTAATGCATGAAAATCACTACTTTCTTTTGCAGCTGAACTTTAGGAGAGATCATCTTTGGAGGTCCTTTCCAATCCCTAATGTTCTGTGAGATCAGCCTCCATGAAATCCGCCTACACCCAAGCAGCAACAGAAATGAAGCTACAGCAGCGTTATGAACTAAAAAAAGAAAGACTTGCAAAAAGCCCAGTGACTCTGGAAGTGCCACTTTCCAGTACTTTTAAGTACTGAGGAAGTTTCCACTGACTAACAGCTTACACATCATTCCAGACTACTCCAGGGTTTTTCATCTGGTAGCACAGAATTTTAAAAATTACTCTGATATGAAAAGGATTTTAGAAAACCATATCCAAAAGATTTTTTTTAAATTCAATTTGAAAATAAAGAAGCTCCACCAACCCACACAGGCAAGTTCAGTTACGGATCTCAGGGTTTAAATTCTGCTTAATGGCTTAACATCAACCTTGTGCAAAGGATCACTTGCTTTACTTAAGTAAAAACCGTCTGGTATGATATGAAATGGGCTATATCTTACCCCTCAAGCTCACAAATCTATATGCCCATCCTGTTACAAGCTGGGGAATAGGAGACTCAGCATAAACCAGGACTCATCAGTGTGTCCCACAAGCAAGTCATACAACAACATATGCAGATGATCAGAAATCAGAGATGATAAGCACGTAAAGAACAAAACAAGTGATAGATGGATGTTACAATCATCTTATCCACGGCTTAAATTTCTAACTTCTTTACACAAAAAAAGTAGTTATGCTGCTCTGTAACTAGAGATCGTACATAACAGGCTTACTAAATCCATTCACTCAAAATCACGCAAATACAGTACCTATGATACCTTACCTGACAAATCAAATCAACTCACCTCCAAAAGTCTGATATCCTAGATCATAGGCATCTCTCGTAAAGTCTTCATATATAACAACCGCACCACTTGTGTCCACTTCAATTTCCTAATAAAGTAAAATTGATTTTTTTTTTCAGTAAGAAAATACAATGCCAATCTAAACCTAGAAGTGTAATACAAATTAATTTCCAATTACCTATTACTTGCTGTTTTTGTTAAACATGACAACAGAAGAAAGTGAATTGTGTATCTGGATAGACTCTGTGTACAAACACTTTGAGTTATGCATTTCTCCTTAGCACCCTGAAGGCCTTCTGAATTAATTTCACAAGTCTATCTTCTACCTACTCTGACTTCCAATTCAGATGTATCCTGACACTATGTTATATCTCCACTCAAAAAGAAAGAAAATGTTGTAGTCTTTCTACATGGAAGCAGGGTATATGTGCACACTTAGCTTATTAATCACATCCTTAAATACTGCAGAAACTGCTGTTTCTTCAGGTGGGAACCAGTCTTTGTATTCTTACCAGAGAAGCACTGTTAACAGTGTGTTGTAATTTACCCTCTCTCCTTGCTGTGTCTCACAGAACATTAGGAATTGGAAGGGACCTTGAAAGATCATCTAGTCCAATCCCCCTGACACAGCAGGACCACCTAGACCAAGTCGCACAGGAACATGTCCAGGTGGGT
>JAOXOE010000698.1:7621806-7633360 GCA_028565055.1 Phoeniculus purpureus
AACTCCCCTGGGCAGCCCGTTCCAGTGCTCTGTCACCCTCACTGTGAAGAAGTTCCTTCTCATATTGATGTGGAACTTCCTCTGTTCCAGCTCACACCCACTGCCCCCTTGTCCAACCTCACGTCTTATCCATTTTTCCTCACTACTGTTCAGTAATCTCTCTCATTTTCTACTTTATTTCTCAACCCATCCAAGCAGTTCACAGCTGCACGAATGCAAGCCGACTACCCGTGATGAGATGTGTTCACATTGAAAGCTCTCCGTGCATTACATGAACAGGCCAGGTCTACAAATACACTTTAAAAGAAACTGTCCAGGCTATCAGCACAAGCTAGACACTGAAAATTGGTAAGGCTCAAACTACCACCAAGATAGGACAGTTTTAGATCAAGCGAAGAAACAAAATGTTCAGAAACACTTAAAAAACTAAGCACTTAACATAACTCTTGCTTATAAATTATTCTTCAGGTATACTATATACTCTTCTGAAAGAATCACAAACATTTTCCAGCTCTGGCAAGCTTTACCTCTCCAGCAGAATCCTGGAAAGATGTCTTCGTATCTACAAACATAAAACAAGGAAAAAATAAATAATGCAGAACTGCTGCCACTAACAATTCATTTTAAGGCAGTATTTAGGAAATAAAAATAAATCAGCTTGTTAGGCAGCTAGGACAGTCTGCACCTTTACTTTGCCATGTTTTAGTAATCATACTGCATGTAAAAATCAATTATTTTTAGAATTATAAAGTAAACAGTCTTCTAGAAGCATTTGCCTACTCCACAAAACAATTTAGTAAGGCATCACAGACCATTACGGACTGGAAGGGATCTCGAAAGATCATCTAGTCCAATTGCCCTGCCACAGCAGGATCACCTAGATCAAGTAGCACAGGAACATGTCCAGGCGGGTTTTAAACTTCTCCAGAGAAGGAGAGTCGCTCTACTTTTTACATCCAATCAAAATACATAGACACTAGGGCCCAGGCTTGTGCAAGGGCACAATTTAGTGTTTAAGTCCAAAATTTTTTTCAGTGGTAAGAATTTGTCTCCAGGAAGTATCATGACAAAGTCTGAATGAAGCACTCCTCATCAGTACGTATGTAAAACACTACAGAAAGTTCCATTTCATTCAGCAAATTAATTCTGCAGTACAGAAGTTTGAAGAGTAAATTCACAGTATCTGTTGTGAAGTATCTAAAGCAGAAAATTAAGTAGTATGAAACAGCACAGACATCTTTCTTACCACTGAAGCTTATTAATTCCTAAAGAATCATTTAAAACAACAGCAATTTTAACTTCAGGATTTTGACACTTGCTACTTACTAGGCGATTTTTTCTGGCTCAGCTTCAAAATGGGTTTTGTCATTTTGGGTTTCTTCATAAATGTTCCACCAGGTTTGTTATATGGCTGTGGCAACATTTTTCTTTTTATTCCTCTTGCAGCAACTGCTGCAGGACTGGGTTTGTTATGATAGTCCACAACAATTCCAGGTCTGTGCATTCCTCCAAAGTCTCCCATATGCTGAAAATGTGCGAAATCAAGAGAGAAGTGTTAGTATTTGTAACCATTGAAAATAAAACTTGGTATAATACAACTGTGAACTAAATAAAATCTGCATTCTAGAGCAAAACGCAGGGGAAATTTAAGCTCCAGGCCTGATGCTGTGTTGTGCAATGGTTTTGAGGGTGTTTGCCCAGTAGAATGACTACACGCGTCTAAATTGTGTTTCTGCTTATTCAGAACCATTGTCCAGAAAACGAACACAATCACAGGATTGTACATGACTACAAGAGTTCACATCTCACCCTAACATCTTGGCTCCTCTCTTCAGACTCTCTAGATGGTGAATGACTTCTCCCTCTGCACAGAAAAAGCTAACCAACCCAGTTCGACACTTTAGTTAGCAGACATCTAGAAAAACCCATCACTTCCATAAAGAAGTTGTAAGGCTTTTTTATAATTAGTGGTGGCTTCAAAATTTAGTAAAGAAATTTGGAATTTAAAAATTGTGCCTGGCAGGAAGGACACAAAAGCACTGCAGTAACAGCAATGAAAATGCAGTTGAAAGACTAAACCTTTCTATTGTCTCCAAAATGCTGTACAGTTGTTTGTGGACTTTGTTCATGAAAGTTACCTCTCTGAAATTAGCCATCTGAAGAGGGAGAATTTCTGTAGCTGCAGAATTTTCAGAAGTGCTAACGTAATTCATAGGATGTAACTAAACGATTTGATTAATAAAAGGAAGAAGAGGGCCCACTGACTGGATGAGTGACTTGGATAAGCAGAAATATTTGTATTGCTATGAGAAGAAAATTTGTATTACACTACCAAAGTTAAAGAACATAGTAACTTCAACATAGTTTGTTAGAAGTTTGATTTTTGTCATTTAAAATTTGCTTTAAAAAAATATGACCAACCAGGCACTTTTCTTAATCAGAAATCCATGCACAAAGTCTCCATGTTAAATTGATTGAGTTGAGATGGTTCTAGAACTACCTAGCATGTACATTTACACTGTACACATAAGTTTCACATGATGAACATGCACTTGTAAAATTTCAAGTGCTTTAAAAAAAACAACCAAAAACATACTATCTATTAAAGGTGCAATGCATTTTACATACGGTAATTAGTTTAGCCTTTACATTCTTCTTTACTCCTTAAGACACTAACAAGATAAAATTTCAAAAGCAAAACAAAAAAAGGGTACTTGGTTGCATCTCTGCACAAAACTTTCAGTTCCAAGCGAATTCTGAAAGGATGGCACCCAAGGCTAAGAACCTAACACTTTGAGCTTTACTAGTAGAGAAAGAAATGCTATAAAGCAGACTTTCTGGAATAAAACCACCACACAATTAGGCACTTGGAAAACCCAGTAAAAAGTGATTGTCCTCTACACTTCAAGCTACAAGTGGTACGGTTTCATAACAAAGACTTGCTTCCCAAACAAATATGGCATGTTTAAGGATTTTAAAATATAAGTTACACCTAGAGGCACAGGCAAGAAAAGCATTCGCTGAACTCTTAGTGCTTAGAAAGACAAACACATCGTAATCAGAATTGGGATTATAAAACCAAGCTGAAGGGACACCACCAACTTAAAGTTAGTACTTCTGTCATGGTTTATTTTTTTACTCTCTTCTAATAGAAATTCCTCCCCCCATCTCATTTAACATGAAACTGCTCTGACTGTGACCACACTATATTGTGTACAGTTAATCCTGCTGTTTCTTGGACATGAAAGTTTTACATCTTACACTGGAAAGGAATCCACTGAAAAGGAGTTAGAACCCGAGTCCTCAAAGAAGAACGAATATAAGTAACAGGACTAGGAACATCATCTGGGCATTAATGTCAGTTCTAAGAATGGACCTGATTTCAAGTTGAAGATGACCCTTCAACCAAGCTTGGATTTCATAAAAGAATCACTGTAACTACCAACCACCCACCTTTGCCATTTCCTCCCCACAGCTTTTCCAATACACAAGTCAGAGTTGGAATTAAGTTTAAAAAGATGACTTGATGATTGATAAAAGCAGGAGTTCGACATATAAAAACATTAGCTAAACCTTTACCTTCACAGCAAACAAAAAACTACTCTAGCATTCACAACCTGGGGTTTACTTTTTGCTTATACATTGCACCTTTAACCTACTCAAAACTTCAAAAAGCTTTTAATTAAACTTTTACAATATTAAGGAATTCCCCCACTAGCAAAGATGCTAGTGTTTACAAGGAAAAAAGCAAGTCCTTTTAATCCCTTTTAGACCAAACCTATTACTTTTATCTTCACCTTTGAAACAAAAGGAGAGATTTAACAAACCTTATCAACTAGTCTTCTATTACTCATTACTTTCAACAGAAAGAGGGACTGGGTTCTACTTGAAGACAGCTTCAAGGGGGTAAACAACATTTTCAACCATGATAGTTTACTTGGACAAAAAAAACCCCACACTGTCCTGAACAGTGCATTCATTTTAAAGCAGTGGTCTTGAAAGGGTTTAAAAGAGTGTCTAGTGAAAAGAATCTGAAAAGATTCTGTACTTACTCCTCGGCCTCGGCCTCTGCCTGTTGATGGTCCTCCAAAAGCATCATAGTTTCTGCTTCCAAATCCACTTTCAGGATAAGCAGGCGTTCCTCTCCCCCGAGAGCCTACAGGTGCAGGCTTCATATGGGGTGAAGAAAAACTGCTGTAGGAAGAGTAACTCTCTCTTCCTCTGTCCTCCATAAACCCAGGCCTCAATTTTGAACGGGAGTAAGGTGCTTCCCAGCTAGACCCGCCCTGGTTTCTACCTCCGAAAGAGTCAAGGCTATTCCGGTAGGAGTTGTCAAATCGACCACCATAACTACCTCCGAAGCGGCTTTGTTCGGGTTCATTATAACCATAGCCAGATCTGTACAGATCTCGCCCACCCAGAGAAGACCCGGAGTCGTAAGACTCATAAGGTCCAAACCTGGAAAAGTTGCACAGTGAGGAGAAAAAAAAGTAAGCTTACTAATGTTATACATTTCAACAGACAAGTTATCAGTTGACATTTATCAACTAAAATCAATGTATTACTATACTGGTCCGTACAGTTCTGTTATTGTTTAGACTTGATTAGGGCTGGGCAAAACATACACCATGACCAGACAGAAAGCTATCTGAGCCATTTTTGCTACAAACAATTCTAAAGTTCAGTATGCCTGAACTTTGTCAGCTTCAAATTTTCAGCAACGTTTATTTACCAAAACATTTCTAGAGCCCAGCCCTAGTCTCACAAAAATCATCACCTGCAGACATTCATAGGCTAGTCAAACTCTCCTTGGCTCAAAATCATGCCTTCATATTCTAACAGTTAAATAGCAGTTAAAAGGTGGCTTAGTTCTGAACTGATGAGGGGGAAAGATTTTGGTTTGTGGTACAGTTGTGAGTCAAACACCCAAGAGTTCTAATCTTAAAGGAAAAATACATGTGTATCTTCCATTCAAATTTGTACTTTTTAGAGATTTTCTTCCCTCTAAAATCAGTCTCCCAATCAAAAACTTCATGATCTTCAGTGTATGCATCTTTCACTTGCAGACCATTAAGTCTAGCAACTCAGGATTTTGAAAGTCTACCCAATGCATGCACAGCAGACACCAAAACAGTCCTTGGTATTTCAGAGAAGAGTAACAAGGAGCTGAAATCTTTAGCTACTTAGCAAGATTGCTTTGTTTGGGGGTGGGATCAGGCTAGAAATCATGAGTATTTGTAACCACTTGGAAGGGAAACACATTAGTGTCCCTGAAGGATTATAATGCAGTGATTCAGCAGAAGTTGGGAAAAACAACTCCTGGACTGATTAAAATATAAACTAGAACAGACTCAATACACTAACTGCATCTACAGTAAGCTGAATGCCTTCATTTTAAATATTTTAGTCTCAGGAGACTCACAGCTAGACAGAACATAACACTATCTGCAAAAAGAGCCCATGCACAACATTAACGTTACATGGCAAGAGACATTTTGGTGTTCAAGTCATCATTCAACCTCAATCATATGCAGATTACTGTATGGTAGGTACAGCTCATTCCTGAATCTCTGCTCAGACTTTTAAGTTGATCTTAAAGTTCATCATTAAAAAAGTTGTACTTAACTAAAATGTTTAGCAGAACCGTGCAGCAAAAACACACCACTTCTCCAGCCTCCCTACTTAGTACTGCCCAGTGGCATTGCAGTGACTAAAGCCAGACAAGAATTCAAGGGCGCACACAAGAAAACCATCAGATTATCCAAGTTTTCTTTACATTTTATTAACTCCAAGATAGATTCAGTACTCTGAAAAGCATGCTTCTTTGAATACAATATTAAGACCTAAAACAAATCAGCTGCTCCCTACTGTGTTATCTGAAAGAGCAACAGTAACAGGTTCTAACATTAAATACACAACTTTAAGACCACTGCATCAGAATTTATTTATAGACCAATCCATCTTACAAAGCAGCCCAGAACACACACGCAGTTTTGAGTGTAATCAGTACCTGCCAATGAAATAATCTGGACATGACTTTCAGATTCAATACCAAGATCATTTGAGCACTGCACATTCAAACCAAAGAACACATACCCTAAATGTTCCTTGAAAACGGGATGTTGATAGATTGAGTCCAAGGCAACAAATCAGTTCGGTCTAATCTGCTATGTCAGAAATGGTATGTAAAGCCAATTGCTAGCCATTACTGAAAAATAAAGCTTTTTCCATTTTCATCTAAAGACACAATGTTTCTTGGTCAAACTTTTCCACAAAAATGTTATTACAAGAATCTGTATCTTGCTGTTTAGTATTTGCCAGTATTCACCAAACATGAAGACTCAGAACAAAAGTGTTCATACAAAATCGTAACAACATGCCTCAGGAACACTTAAGTTAGAAAACAGGATGACTTAAACTTAAATTGGACTTGATCAATTTCTTGGGACAACTGAAGGATTATTTTACCTGTTACCACCACCACCTCCTCCGCCTCCACCTCCATGACTCTCCATCCCATAGGATTGGTTAAGGTAAGAGTCCATGGATCGTGGGCCACCATAGCCTCCATGCCCATAATCACGGTCCATGTCTAAAAAAAGAGCAGAAAATAGTTTATAAAGCAAGCAAGCAGTCTTATTACACAATATAGCTTAAACTCTCAAGTTAGAAGTTTACTCTTTGGCACAGTGCTTATAAAACAATACAAAACTGTCAGTTGCAAACCAGTTTTGACACTGTGCCTAAGGAAGCCGTGTCTGTCATCATCTGAGCGCCTCTTAACTGAAAACAAGTTCACATTTTTTCCCCTGTAGTGGGTAACTTTGGATTATCGTTCCATCGGCTGGAATTTGGACGCAAGTTAGGGGAATTAAACAAAGAAGCCTAATCTGTCAGACATTAGTGCAGAATTAAGACCACTTCTCACCCTTTAATAAAGCACACAGCTCACAAGTGTCTGCTTTCTATAATCCAACACCACAAGGAATCTTCACTCACATTGACAAGAGACCATGGATCAAGGTTAAAATCTGAAAAGTACTCCATATACAGGTACAATCAAATACAAGAATTCTCTCACACCCAGCACAAATAAAAACCCACAGAATATTAGGGTTTGGAAGGGACTTCGAAAGAGATCATCTAGTCCAATCCCCCAGCCACAGCAGGATCACCCAGATACCCGAATCAGCACCAAGCTGCAGATCACTAACTGCACTAAAACATCCGTATTTCGTAGCTGAACTGATGTCGCTCCATGACATCTTTGTATCTCATAATGAAGTCTGGCAAAAGAACCAACTTCTTCCTCAGCAGTGGAAGGCCCATGTAGAAGATCTGGTTAAATAACCACTCAAAATCAAAGTACCAAAATAGTGTCAAAGATCTGCACAGCAAATACAAATCACTGTCTTCCTGTAACATGCGCAATTTGCACTTCTAGTGCATCCCAGTGACCAAACTGCTTCCCAGCACCAACAACTCAACACTAACTTTTGGATATGACAAAGAAAAGCTGGCAAGTCAATCCTCAAATAAAAGGTAACAAATCATAGAGAAACAGAGTGAACACAGAAAGGATAAAAACAAAATCACTAAAAAGATTGCTCACTCCAACAAGAGAGCACAAATCATGTGTGTTTCAAAAACTCCACTGTAAACCACTGACTTTCCAGAATATAATGGGGCAGTAAGCAGACTCCAAGTAGTAAGAAATTCTACTGTTTAAAGAAACAATATATCTCTCTGTGCTTATCATTTCATTAAAACCACTGTAGTGATGAAAGTAAGTACCTAGACTATCTCCTGTTTGCACCTGCTTCTTGTTAGCACCACAAAGCCACTGTAATAGCCACTGTATTTACTTTGTTACATCTGTCAACAATAACAATTCAGCAAATGGCATTGAGCTATCACTTTTACACACATGTTCTTAGCATGCCCCACTAGAGACTCCAAAATACAAGGATCTCCTGCTGTTTTTTATTTCTAGTGATCAGAAACACTTTCTAAAAAATTAAAGACTACAATTCTGAAATGAACAGCTTTTAACGTGGAATTAACTGTACCTTTCTATATTGTGAACATGTAAGTAAGATTCTGCAGCAAGACACAAAGCTTTTCAAAATACTAATGCAGCACCACAGAGCATCAACTGCAATTGCAAAAGCTTCTAGACCCAATCTACCATATAATTCTGTAGAACACCCTCAAGACTACCTACACAAAAGATGAAGACCAGTAGTAAAACAAAGCAGTCAATAAAATAAATCACAGAATATTAGGGATTGGAAGGGATCTCAAAAGATCATCTAGTCCAATCCTCCTCGCCACAGCAGGATCACCTAGATCAAGTCACACAGGAACACATCCAGGGTTTTAAATGTCTCCAGAGAAGGAGACTCCATGCAGTTCCACAGAAATTAGGGTTAGATGATCCCACGGTCAATCTCAGATCCAAGGTTTGTTGGTTGGATTTTTTTCTTAAATACAGCACGTATTTAAGATCAAGAGACACCGACATTCTGAAAACTGAAACATCTGGCCTGAAAGCACACAACCATTTTCCTGTGTTTCACCTGTTCCCTGTTATCCACAGGCCTGGAGATGACACAAAAAGTTAAAATTTGAAGAGATCTATCACATCATTCAACAAGGAAAAGCATAACATACGTTTTGCCCCTGCAATCCAATCTGATTACAGCACAGTAAGTAGCAACCATCATTGTCTGTGTACCAGGATGTTATTGGTTGGAAAGAAATCAGAAATGTTCACACACAAAAGAAATCTTCCAAAAACCAGTTTAGTCTGCAAGTTTTAGCATTAAAAAAAAAGGTAAAAAAAATCTTAAAATCACAGGATTAATTCTGACATCCGCTTTTGGTCATCACTCCAGTTACTCATCCACAGTTCATGTTACCTAACATCAGCAGCCTTGCTGCAGAGTTGTCACTTCTCAAAGCTTCAAAGAGCCATCTTCAGGACATCATCACCTCCCCTCTAACATCCAACGACTTAGCCTTTCTACTGCACTGCGTTTACCTACGTTATGGCACACTAGTGTTTGACAATGTTTAAGGCACAAGAAGCGAAGAGGGAGATAACTCACATCATTTCCTCTACAAGAAACTGGAGACAGTAAGTGAAACGGACAAATCATAACTTGGAAAGTTAATCGGATCCCTTTTCATAAAGCACATACTTAGGCCCTGAAATGCTCCATGACAAGAAGTTACTAAAACTGTACATGGATTTATAAAAGAAATTGAATCAATCCACTGACAACAAATTCAAAGGGTGTTGAACACAAAGACTGTCTCTGGTTCAGGAAGTCCTCAAGCTAAAACCAGTGAAAGCTCACAAATACACAAAGGAGTACTGGTACTATTCCTTACATGTACAGGGTATTGATGAGGTGGGACCTACATATCTTTGACCCAACCTAATGAAGAATGATCTTACGAGTTCCTTCCAACCACTTCATTAACTGCTTCAGACTGCTGACAACCTGTAAGTCCAACCACTAGCCTCCTGGTTCCACCATTTTGTCAGCTGCAAACTCTACCAAAGATTTCATCTCACTTATTACTTGATCATACTTAAAAATCTAGTAAGGTAGGAGAGTGAGGACAACAGTTACGCCAAAGAGGGCAGAAATATTTACTTGAAAAATAAAAAAGAATGGGATACTAAAAGACAAGTACAATTTACAAATTTAAACATTAATGTATATATATTCTTTCAGATTTAAAAAAGCAAACTATACCAGGTAGAGAGATAATTTCAAAAGTAGATGCAAAATAAATGTCAATAGTGAGAAAATGTTTTAAAAAAATAATTTTTAAAATTTTAATTACATTTTAAACATTTTAAATAGAATTTTAATCTAATTAATGGAGTACATGGGACTCAGAAACCCCAGGTACAAAGGACTCTACTTTAAAGAAAAGAATTAGGATCAGAGAACAATTCAATCATATTCGCAGCACAAAGAAATAATTTTCAGTGGCATCCTCCAAGCCAAACTTTAGTATAATAAAAATAACTCCTAAACTACAGAAACGTAGAAATACTGATGTCAAACAAGCTATGTCTCCCTATGTTTGAAATCCATAAACCACGACTACAACAAGCTTAAGAACCCACCATGCAACACTTTTTACAAGCACAGTATGTTTTTCCTAACACTATGCCTGCCCTCAGATCACAACAATCTTGTCATTAGTTTTAACACATCACTGAGTCCCATGTAAAACAAAGAACGAATCCAGAGCAGGTATTAATTTTAGAAAGTCGCAACAAAGTAAGTTTCCCCTTCCAGATAAAAAAGGACAATAGTTACAGTAATTGAAGTATTAATGAGTATTTAATATTTATGTTAATAATTCTTTTAATAACATTAATGTAATTTATTCTACAGGCCACGTCATTTCTAGCTCTAACAAAAATCACCAGCAAGGGACAATGATGGAATCACAGGCATCCAATGAAAAGAGCTTCACACCAGCTAAAAGTTTCCAACGGAAAAAACTCTTGCAAGAACTCAAATAAAAACTGGGCAGATGAAAACTCTCAACATCCCTACTCTATTGCCATCTAGTGGAGCCCTCCAAAACAGCTTTCAGCCCACTATGCTGGGGAGGACAAAAGCTTTATGCATGCCTTACGGATACACGTACAACGTATAAACATTAACGTTAAATGTTTAAAGCTACTTACAATTATCTTGTTTAATAATTTTGAATTATAAAAATTCAGTCATCACAATGAAAACTATTATTAGAGGTAATGGAAGGAACAACGTCATTACACAATGTATACTTGGTTACTTGCCATAGGAGGAGCCTGGATTCACTTTTATACTACTGTCATCAAATCTTAGAAAAGAAAGTTGTTGCTACAATGAATATTCCAATTACATACATCAATTGCCACTTAAGAGTAATGTTTTCTACTAAAAATCTAAAGGACATAATGAATCAATATAACCCTAAGCTATTTACTATTAAGAAGTATAAATCCAAAATATCATCGCAAAAAAGAACCTTAATGATCATTCTCTGAGTTTTATCATACTGCAATCTAAGATGCAGCTGTATCCCAACAGCTAGCAAAAGAATCAAGAAATCCATCTGTAAACCCTTATTTGACAACGTCTGTAAATAAATCTTGAGTACATTTTATGGAAAAATTTTTACATTAATATCATTTTAGTACTTGCTTGCTGATAAGAAATGTTAAATCATTTCTTCAGTCTTACTGAACTCATAACCTTCAACATGTTACATAATCATGTACATTCCTTTCAGTTGTATCTACGCAGTATTCTCAATACTTAAAAACAAGAGCTTTTACTCTATCACATTGCTTACCAAACTGTTAAACTTAAAAATAAAGGAGTTCCAGTTCTGATTTTTTACATGTCTGTAGAAATGGGAGAAACATCCTCTTTTCAACTGAGGTAGTAAGAATCAAGTATAGTCCATAAGAAAATACTGATTTATAAAAAAAGCAGCAGCATGATATAATTTTCTAAAAAGGTCTGTAGCTGCC
>JAOXOE010000698.1:7642239-7666348 GCA_028565055.1 Phoeniculus purpureus
ACAGAGATCTGATTGAGAGTGTTCAGCAGAGGGCCACGAGGATTATTAGGGGACTGGAGCACTTGCCTTATGAGGAGAGATTGAGAGATTTGGGACTTTTCAGCTTGGAGAGGAGAAGGCTATGAGGGGACTTAATCAGTCTATAAATACATGAAGACTGGGTGTCAAGAAAAAAAGTGACAAACTCTTTTCACTTATGCCCTGTGATAGGACAAGGGACAATGAGTGCTGGAGCACATGAAGTTCCACTTCAATATGAGGAAAAACTTCTTTCCTGTAAGGGTTACTGAGCATTGAAATGGGCTGCCCAGGGAGGTTGTAGAGTCTTCTTCTCTGGAGACTTTTAAGACCTGTCTGGATGCATTTTTGTGTAACCTATCTTAGGTTTTATGATCCTGCTCAAGCAGGGGGGTTGGACTCAATGACCCCTGGGGGGTCCCTTCCAAACCCTAATGATCTGTGTGTACCTGTGTATGAGAGCATTGCTAGCTGGATCTCCTCTCGAGGCTTCAGCAAAACACACAAAGTGAACTGTTTGCTCTTAACATGCATCAGACAGTAAAAATCAATAAAGGCAGTTTCACTTGCAGGAGTTTGCCCAGTAAATACATAAAGTTCTTCACTGCTAAAGAGACCTTCACCAGAGTAAAATATTGCAAGTACTTCTCCTGATCTTAGAGCTTGTAACAAGATAGTCTTACAGAAGCCGTAGGGCTAGATTGTACAACCCTAACAGCACTGAGCACTTCACTTGTACAACCACTTTATTGAGAAGGTCTGGCACAGAAGTGTTCTCCACAAGTCTGGGGCTTCAATAAACCAGCAAATTAGTTAATGAAGGACAGCAGCACCTCCAAAATGGTTGAGGTCTCAACCCTGAATTGTAGAGGGGGCCTTTTTCTGACAAAGTTAGCATAAATGTGCAGTAAAATCCTTTCACAAAGTGGTCCCCACAGACTGATAGGGCGCTGCAGTAGAACTATTACTCCAAACAAGGAGGAAGAATTCAGCCAGACTTTTTATTCTTTGTTTATACCCAAAGCAAACCATTTCAGCAGCTGAAGAACAGCCTGTAATTTCTTACAGAGGGTTAACTGGGATTCAGAAACATATGTGGTGTGGTTGACAAGCTGAAGGGAAGGGAGCCCATCCAGAGGGATCTTGGCAGGCTTGAGAACTGGGCCCATGCAAACTACATGAGGTTCAACAAGTCCAAGTGCAAGGCCCTACATCTGGGTTGGGGCAATCCCAAGCACAAATACATGCTAGGTAGGTGAATTGATTGAGAGCAGCTCTGAGGAGAAGGACTTGGGGGAGTTGGTAGACAAGAATCACAAATCACAGAACATTACGGATTGAAAGGGACCTCGAAAGATCATCTAGTCCAATCCCCCTGACAGACAAGTCGCAGAGGAACATATCCAGAGAAGCTCAACATGAGCCAGCAGTGTGTGAAGGCAGCCCAGAAGGCCATCCAGATCCTGAGCTGTATCAAAAGAAGTGTCACCAGCAGCTCAAGGGAAGTGACCCTCCCCCTCTGCTCTTGTGAGACCTCAACGTTAAGTACTGCATCCAGTTCTGGAGCCCCCAGTACAAAAAGGACATAGAATTGTTGGAATGGGACCAGAGGAGGGCCACGGGGAGGATCAGATGGCTTGAGCACCTCTCTTACAAGGATACTCTAAAGGAATTGGGGCTGTTCAGCCTGAAGAAGAGAAGGCTCTAAGGAGAAGACTCCAAGGGAGTCTAGCGATAGGACAACGAAGAATGGTTTCAAGCTAAAAGAGGGTAGATTTAGATTAGATCTTAGGAATAAATTCCTCACTATGAGGCAGGTGAGGCACTGGAACAAGTTGCTGTGGATGCCCTCTCCTTGGAAGCGTTCAAGGCCAGGTTTTATGGGCTCCGAGCAGCCTCCAAGATGTGCCCTTGCCTAAGGTAGGGGGGTTGGAACTAGATGATCTCTCAGGTCCCTTCCAACCTAAACCATTCCATGATTCTATATAAAAGACCACTCCAAATGCCTTGTGTCTTTTAAACCAACAATGATGTTGTAGGGCACTGCGACAAAGAAATTTTTGCCAGAAACCACCCCCCCCAAAAAAAAACCCCAAAAAACCCCAGGACACAGGGAACAGGAAATGGAGCTGCCATGCACAATGGCTCAAGTGTCTGGCATTCAGAAGCGGCACCTGGGAAACAACAAGCTTTTAATCAGTTTGGACATGAAGCCAAAGGAATTGAGAATAAACATCTTGGGAACAGAAAAAAGTCTGTTAGGTTCAGGACAGAAACAGTTGACCTCTACACCAGCTAGTGATGAAGCTCTGAGAAGCATCTCAGGTTTATTGCAGGATGGCTGCACCGAAGCTCATTTAACCTTGTCCTCTATAGGACAGAGCTTTAGATACCCTTTGTAGGACAGAGCTTTGGAGTTTTGGTCTGGAGAGGCAGACCAGTTTCAAACTCTACCTAGTCATTTTATTAATCTCATAAGCTATGTCTGACTTTAACTCTGCCACATTAGAAACAGGAGGTTTCCACCAGCCCAGCCTCTGACAGACAGTTAGTCACTGCCCTTGTTTGAGAACTCACAGAGGGAGACAAGAGCTATGTCTCCAAATGTGACAACTGATCCTGAAGTTTTTTTCCAACCAGAACAATCCTATGATTGTGTGCTCTGGGAGAGAGTGAGTGCCACCCTGCTCTGCTCAGCCTGGAAATACCTTTGCATTTAAAACTCATCTCCAAAATGTGCAGCTCGCTCTGTACTGAAATATAGCACACCCCAGCAACCCCAGGACAGAGTCAAGGAGCCCCACCTGGGGCATGCTCTGGAGAGACTCAGTCAGCAAAAGCCAGCCATTCGTCCCTTCCATTTCTCCAGGTGTCAGACCAGAGGCATATTGCCTGTCTGGCACAAACCTGGGAGGGCAGGGATGTCTGGCAGACATTCACCTGCTGCGTGAACAGCTGTGGGACTCAAATACCCTCTGTCAGCAGTGCCAGAAGCTCCTTCCCTGCTCCTGTACAGAAGCCCATGCTGTGATCAGTCTCTGAAGGAAGTACACACTCAGACTCCCCAGGAACTAGCACATCACAGAGCATGGGACAGAAAGGACAAGGGCTGCTGCCAGTGAGGAGCTCTGAAAACCAGGCAATGGCAAGCAGCTGGTGGTCTGAGCCTGCCTCCAGGACACAACTAAAGAAGTATCTCTAGAAGGCTACAGCTTACAACAGGCAGTAACATCTCTTCTGTTCCCTCCAGACAACATTGCAGGCCATCCCAGAAAAAACAAGAGTGGTCTGAAGGATGGACAGAAGCGAGGCAGACAAATTACTTTTCTAGGGCAGTAAGTCACCCCAAGCAGCCTGTAATACAGCTGTCATGATGAAAGAATCAAAGTAATGCCCTTGGCTGCTACATGCTCCTATGCTCTAGGACATGAGCAGATAACTAGCTGCAGCACATCCTGAGTGGAGGAAGCAGGCTTGCACAGCATGCAGTGGTCATTTGGCCATTTGCTCTCCACCAGGCCACTTTGTCAGAGAGCCACCTGTTCTGACAGCAGCCAAAGGAAGTGCTGCAGGTAACAAGAAAATCAGGGTAAAAGCCAGGACCATACCACGGCAGAGGTGGTTTCCATATACTCCACAATCCTCCCTATGGAATTTTCCCCCAACTTCCTTTGCATTCTTTTAAGACTACAGAAACCCACAGCATCCCTGACATCCTGTGGTGAGTAGTTTTCACAGCAGCACGCTTCCAAACAGCACCACAGCAAAATACTTAATGTACTAAACAAAGTGTTTAGGGTTGATTTTCTTTACTACGATGTGCAGTTCAAAGTTACTGATGGGAACAAAGCAGATCCTGCTGGTGGTGGGGGCTGCCGACAGCCAATGGCCTTGGGGGTCAGGGAGTTTTCCCCTTAAGTCTTCATAAACCTATTCAGCCCCACTGTACATCCCAGCATGGGGAATCTTTCCTGTTCAACCCAGCCCATGCTGCTCTGCTACACCTAGGAGCAGTAGCTCACACTGAGGTCTGATAGCGGCTTAGTGCTGGAGAAGTGCTGCAATCAGCAGGATAACAAGTGGAGAACCAGCACCTAAACACATTTTCCCACATCACATAAGACTATCAAAGTGTTATACTACACAGCTCCCAAGTCCAGCCTGTGGCTGTTCATCTATTAAGCTTTTCTATACTTACATCTTATACAGAGCTAATTGCACTGCCAATATTTTGCTAGCAATAGAAGAAACCCTTCAGGCTTTAAGCAACACTGACTGCAACCTAACAAAACTGCAGCAATGCTGGATGTCTGAGGTCTCCTCCAAGCCAGCCCTTTCTCACAGCAGCAGACTGTAAAGCTAAACCCCTTATTTTGGGTCCCTCTGAGCCCTACTCAGGCTATTCACAGTTGTTTCACACCCCACACTGTCTTCTGCCAGGCTCCTCTCAGGGAGTCAGCAATTAGCAGCCCCACAATGAATGTTAAAAGCATTTAATTAAAACAAATATATTCTGAGTTAAACACGATGCTAAGGCTGATCGATGCAAAAAAAGGAATTTAATACAGGGTGGAGGACAAAAAATTCAAGAAACGAGGAACTCACTGCAGAAGGAGCTGGGACAATCATCAGGTGCTCTCTGCACCCTTTAGGAGCAGAGTAAGAAACAACCCACACACAACTCCCTTCCCAACAAAGACAGGGAAGGCTGTTAGGACATACAACAATTGTGAGGGTGCCTATAGAAAGTGCAGCTTAAAAATGTTATGGAAAAACCTTTCCTCAGAGGGCTGCAAGAAGAGCACAGTTGCCCTAGCTGTTCCAAAGCTCAGCTAGACAGGACCCCATCATCTTTAGCATCATCTGCTCTGCAGCACCTTCATGCAGCAGCCTGGAAACTGAGAGGGCGCTTCAGACAGCTGCTGCTGGCAGAGTTCTACTCCACTTGGGTATCGCCCATTACCCCAGAGAACTGAGAATCCCTTCATGAAGGAAAGCTGCAGCTCCAAGATTAGACTTTGGCCCTTGATAGCGCCTGAGTTTTCCCACAGAGCCTGCCAAGCACCCAGCCAGGGCAGGGGTCACCCCAGGTATGGCCATGCTAGGATAAGTCCTAACAGTTCTGCAGGGGCGAGCTTATCACAGATACCCGCAGGCAAAGAAGAGCAAACATGAAGCGGCTATGCTGGTACTCTAAGGCCCTGTCTGAGACACCAGGGTAGAACAAAAGTAAACAAAGAAGGAAAAAACAAACAAAAAAAAGGGCCAAGAATCAAAGGGAGTCCTGAGGACTTGAGCTTGGCTCTAGACAGGAACAGTTGTAGTTTGCACTCCAAATTTTACACTGTATTTTTAACACTTTTGAATTTCAAGCTGGGCGTGGTGGGGAGAGCTCTGAGTCCTCTCACGATTGTTTGTATTCCCCAACCCTGTTCTCCATATTCTCCCTGTATTTCAGACACGTCACTTGGCAATAGGTAGCATCCAACTGCATTCAATTTTGTAGCTAAGGACACATCTCACTAGGCATCTCTCAGAGGTTGCCTCACAAGGAATAAGATGAATCTGAATGCTGTAGCACAGGGTAGTCCCCACTGGGTGCTGGCAGCAGCCATGGCACCCAGTTCTTCTCCCAGCCCAGGTCTGCTGGGGTGTTGCTCAAGTAATACCCTACAGGTCAAGCCAACCTGCTTCAGGCCAGCAACACAGGCTCCAGAGACACCACATAAGTCTTAAAATCCACTTTTACGAACCACCTGAAGCAACAAAACTACCCAGAGCTGGTTAGCAGAACAGCAATGTGTTCATACTTTTATTCCTAATGGACTGTATAACCCAGTTCTGACTCAGAATTGTGCTGTTTATGGGCACATGATGTTCATTTTATGAGAACAGACCTGCTCTGTGCTGGAAGATTTCCTGCAAGCAACTGCGCTGTTAATTCAGAAGACGGCATTCTTCCCAAACAGGCATTATTAAACCAATAACCCTACATTACCTCCAGCATCAAGGGGCAACATGCTGTTAGGAGGCAAGACAGAACAGTTACTGGCCGTAGTAATTGCAAAAGGGCCCAAGGGCTGTTCTCTTCAGCAAAGGGAGAGAGATGCAGCCTGGCCAGACTGCAGTGCATGTGGTTTGAAAAATCCTCACTCGGGTTGTATTGTGTTGATGTGCAGCATTAAAGAGCTGCCACTTCTGCACCAGGCTTGGCTGGTTTACAGGAACTATTTTCAGCATCTCTGCCAAAAATCAAGATCTCTCATGGCTTCTATCCTGAAATGGGTGCATGTTTGTAATCAGCTTGGAAAATCTGCCTGAGCCTAATTCTAAAGCCTCATCTTTGCTACAGAAAACACTGTACTCAGTAACCTCAGTAATGCAGCCTTTCCTCCCTTTAGCAGCTTGGGGAATGATTTGCTGTCCTGGGAAATTGGTCACAGAGTAAGCCCACAGGGCTTGCAACAACGTTTGAAGCCTTCAGTTTAAGTGCTGAACACACAGTACAAACATCAATGGGCAGACTGAACTGGGAACTCTTGTGTAGTAATAAAATTGCCTATCATCTAGAGAGCCCTGTAAGCCCACAAGTAAGTAGCTCACGCAGCAGTTTTATCAGTTCACAGTGAAATGCAGGAGGTTAATGCCTACAGAATTTGTCTCAATTCTTTAGAATTCTTAAGGATCACCTTGCAAACATGCTCGAGAAACATTTAAATTAAATGCCTTCACAAAACTTTTGGATGTCAACCACCAGTCTAAGACGAGGCAGACCAACCATGACTGTGTTGTATGGAGACAGCCAGCCTTGCTGTCATTGCACAACGTGGTTTTGTACTGTCTGTTACTGAACTGATGCTAACCTTGTCATCTTTTCAAAGGAATCCCAAACCTGTCTTCCCAAGCTGCTGATCTCTTATCGCTGTTTAATCAGCTCCTACATCTCTCTGAACACGAATGCAGCAGGAGTTAGGGTATCTTATGAGTTAGGGTGGCAGGTTTCAAGACATGCTGAAATATCTCTTCTAGTTCTGCCTATGATGGCTTGTTGTCAGAATCAAATTCTTCTGGGATCACACATTAGAAACGCATTAATAGGGTGCTGCCATGCAGCTAATGCTTGCCTGTGCCTCTTCAATCCTTCTACATGACCTCATTTCTACAGGATTTGTGTTTTTCATGATCATTCACGCATTTTACCTCTATTAAAGAACCCCTAGCTTATAGACAGGAAATGTCTATCATTTTCGTGTCCTTTTTCCATGTGAGAAAGTTGGGCCAAAAGCAAAGTAGGTCTCAAGTCACAGGTTTAGCCTCTCTTCTTGCTTTGGACTGAAAAGCAATGCCATACACCATGTTATCTTTGAGGCCAGTTGTTGTGCAGGCAATAATTCCATCACAGTGGGCAACAGCAGTCCAGATAAGCTACCTTCAGTGCACTGCCACTGTGCCCTGTGGCTCTGCCATCAGCACTGTGCTGCCTCAGCAAATTCAAGGCTTTGTTCTCATCTTTGCAAATTCACATCCCAGAGACCAAACAGAAGCCTCAGTTTTAGTGTTCATAAGCAAACTCTTACACCTTGATGTCTGCTTAAAACAGCTCTGTTTATATCACAGGAGGGATCTTCCAAAAGAACAATTTATTGGAAAACAGAAGGATCTTCAGAAATGTGTTACAGTGGCACAACTGACTCCCTGCTTCCTCTTATTTGAATGAGCACAGTAAGTATTTCTTCTGGGGCCACACATCACAGAACCACAGACCATCAGGGATTGGAAGGGACCTGGAAAGATCATCTAGTCCCCACCACAGCAGGATCACCTAGATCAAATCGCACAGGAACACGTCCAGGCAGGCTTTAAACCTCTCCAGAGAAGGGAACTCCACAACCCCCACCCCGGGCAGCCCATTCCAGAGCTGTCACCCTCACTGTGAAGAAGTTCCTTCTCATATTTATGTGGAACCTCCTCTGTTGCAGCTCACACCCATTGCCCCTTGTCCTATCATTGGATGACAGTGAGCACAATGAGCAGAGCCTGGCTCTATCCTCCTGACAACCACCCTTCACATATTGATCAACATTAATGAGGTCATCCCTCAGTCTCCTTTTCTCCAAGCTCAAGAGAACCCAGCTCCCTCAGCCTTTCCTCATCAGGGAGATGTTCCACTCCATCATCTTTGTGGTTCTGCACTGGACTCTGTCCAGCAGTTGTGACCTCCTTGAACTGGGGGGCCCAGAACTGGACACGATATTCCAGATGCTGTCTCACCAGGGCCAAGTAACAAAACTCTATTAGTCAAATGAAAACAGTAGATTATTTAGATTATGTATATAGGGGAAAAAAGGGGCAAAGACCTATCCTGAAGTGCTGTATGATCATTAGAAACCCTATCTACAAGATTGGCCAGGAGCAGCAACTCATGTCTCTTCCTTCTAGATTACAGGCACCCCAGAACAGGTTAAGCATAAGATACCTGAAATTAGAAATTACACTATGCAACCACACTTTCTCCCATTAAAAAAATAGATTAGAGGAAGATACAAACATCTTATTTATTAAATCAAATAGAAATGCAAAATATATTTCACATGCCTTACATGGAAAAGAGATGAACTTCCAAGACTTTAAATGCAGACTGTGTCAGTTGACACACAGGAAACAGGAACATTATAAACAGTCACAAAGAGGAGGAAGGACTCGGTGGGGGAGCCAACATGGGGATGATGGGCAGTTCCTCCCCACTCTGAGAAAGCTCTCCTAAAAGCAAGAAGGGCATTTATGTTGAGCAAGCATCATAACATAGACTTATTTTGGAGGAAGTTGTCTAAAGAAGTACAATTAACTAGTAACTAGTCAAGACAGTAGCCTAAATCAGGTATACCGTACTCATTAAGTGGACACGGGTTTATTTTCAGGGCATCAAGACAATCAGAAACACCAAAAAATGCTTTTAAAAGATGGATCAAACCACAGCCGTACTCTCTACAATTAAAATAAGGGAGGGAAAATGATGAAAAATAGAACTATTGTCTAAATACTTTCATTCTTTCATCATCCTTCAACTCTTCCTCTGTCCTACACACAGTTTCTTGGAAGCTGAAATGACACTCAACAGCAACTACAAAGCGTACACTGGTAATATATTCCACAGTTTTTCTAAAGAGTCAATAGTCCAGCAATTTTAAAGTGATCTATGTGCAAAAAAGAAACACATGAAAAGAGTTTCTTTAATAAAAAAAATCCACGGCAGCCTTAACTTCTACTTTAAAAGTCTTTCTGAGGATTATCACTGAATTCCTCTGTGGAGGACAGATCAGTAACTGCAAATATTCTGACAGACCTGTGACTTGGTGTTGCAGAACTGTCAATATCCCAAGTGTACAACCTGCTGACAACTGAAAAACACACGATCTCCAAAAGAAGTGGGAAAACAACTGCTCATAAAGTGGTCTCCTGACATAGAAAAATGTATAATGCAGGTGTGTATTCGGAGACTGCTACCTACAGCTGAGAACAGTCCTCCCAGCATGACTAACAGTGAACTATTAACAATAAAAATCATAATCATATGAGCAGTGTTTGAAATGGTCCTGACTGCTCAATGCCCCTAGGCCTAAACTATACTCTCATTAATAGTGGTGTAAGTCAGGGCAGCTCTGGTGAAGTTACAGTAGAAATTGCTGTGCATGAGGATTTCTATGTGAGAACAACGGTCCCTTGAACTACAGACTAGTTCAGTCCTGACCACACTACAATAGGGAATTGTGTTTAAAGCATGAGTAATCATGTAATCATCTCCCAGCATAGTACTTCTTTTCTGCACAAACAGAATGTAAATGGCAAGATTTACAACTGATGATTTTGCAGATTTAATGGATTATATTTCTTTAATGATTCTGGCAATGCAAACTCTGTTAAAAAAGCAACACCAAAGAAAACAACCCAAAAAAAATCCCACACTTACTGCCATCTGCTTTTTCCTTTATTTGATGACTTATCTGGCACAGAGTTCGGATTTTCTAACAGTGTGGAAATGTTCAGAAACATCAAATTGCTTGGGCTGGGGGGAAGGGTGGTCCTACAGTTAAAAGTCCAGGTGTGGAAGACACATCACAACAGGTGATAAAGAAATCACACCTGGGTAAAGCATCCCTCTGACACCTCTGCCATTGGTCTAACACCAGCACCTAAGCAAGGTCTATGAAACAAAATCACCAACTCATTAAACGCCTTGAATTTCCCTGATGAAAACTCAAAAGAGGAGCAAAAAAGATGAGTGGTAAAGTCACTTGGTGTTTAATGGCTTTCAAAGTGACCTTGCAAAACAGTTCAAATATCAAAGCTATCCCCATCTTGAAAGCCAAGGGGCAGTATTCTCCCTTTTACCACCCACTGCTGTGTGGGATGGGGGAGACAAGCAGCGGGAATGTGATCAGTCATTGCCGGTGTGAGGAGAAGTACACTGGACCACAGAATAAATCTCACCCAACATCATCAGGCCTTGGAGGATGAAGAATGAAGGCAAACACACTTGGCCTGATGCAAATCTCATACCTTAATGCAGGAAAATGGTGGTTCTGGTGCAGTTCAAAGCACAGCCAAACTGGTTTCATTTGCTGAGGATGGCTACTCTCTAACACCGCACATCCACACGTGCTTCTCAGGTGCTGTTAAAACCATATGCTAATCCTTGCTTTTCCCCCCCATAATGCACTAAAGTAAATCCAGACCCTACGGAATAACTTGCATAGTAAGAAAAGGTCATCAATTTAATCATTTACTTTAAGCAGGCAAGCAAATTTGTAAACATTCAAAAGCGGCAGCATCCAAGTTACAAACAATTTAAGGAAAAAAACCAAAAAGGAATTGAGATTATTAAGGTTCTTTATCCTCCCGGAAATTTTGGAAATGATCTTTTAAAACATTGCAAACATTGAACACTTGGTTACACCTCTTTTAATCCTGCTAGTAGCCCTGCCTTCCAAGGACTTATGCTTTCTAAAGTACACGGCAACTGCCAGACTTTCGCATTTACTATTTGGAGGTCAGCTATCGACTCTAAATCCCGTTAGCGAAGGGAATGCTCGTGTCTTGATTCAACACCTCTTTCACTTCTGAGGGCAAAGTATCAAAGAGGTGATCTTCCACCACGAGCCCGCTTTTCCTGAGAAGCTGACACTGCCTCAGTGTGGCTGGCAGATGATCCAAGCAATTTCCCTTCAGTTCCAGATGAGTCAGCTGCAACAGTTGGCTAATTTTATCTGGGATTGAGGTAATATAGTTTTGCCCCAGACACAAAGTCCTCAGTTTAACACATTTAAACAACTGTTTTGGCAAAGTGTCAACTTTGTTTGCCGTGATGTAGAAATGCTGCAGATTTTGAAGCAAACCTATATCTGCTGGAATCAAGGAGATTGAGTTGTAGCTTACGTCTAAACACCTAAGTTTCTGTAAACTGAACACTGCAGCTGGTAAGGATTCAAGTTTGTTGTTGGAGAGATAAAGAGACTCCAGATTCTTTATGTGGCTAATGGAGGAAGGAATGTTGACTATTTTATTGTGCCACAACTTTAAACACGTCAGTCTTTTTAAGTGCTGGAAACTGATGATTTCTTCAATTGTGCGTATGCTGTTTGACTTTAAATCCAGTTCCTGTAAGTTTGAGAGGCTGAATATGGCGTGAGGAATTCTCTCCAGTTCACAGTTTTGTAGTTCTAACTCTGCAACATTAGTCATTTTCTTAAGGCTATTGAGTACCACAAGCTTAGTGCCATCGTTAAGAATGACGAGCTTAGTCAGATGTGGTGCCACATCTGTGATATTGGGGGGGATTTTGGTCAGGTTGCTCTTCACATAGAGAATTTTAAGGTGTCTCAACTCTCTGAGAGATTCAAGCCCTATCATCTTATTGTTTTCAGAGTTCAAGTTGCCTATCAAGTACAATTCACGGAGGTTTTTGAGCAGATAAACCCATGCAGGAATTTCTGCAACATCTGTGAATTTCACATGAAGGCATCTCAGGTGGTCCCGGAGAAAGCTGAAGGCAGTTTGCTCAACCTTTGCAGGGCAGTGGCACAGATGAAGCTCCTGAAGATTGGTCATCTGGGAAATTTTTGCTGGGATTTTTGCTTCAGGAATCAGCTCCAGTTTCAAAACATCTAGGTCTGTCAGATCAAACACTGCATCAGGGACCCCCGATAGCATAAAGAGATGCAGTTCTTGCTTGTCCTGGGCATTACGGGAAACATGCTGCCGCAGCTTTTCAAAAGTCCACTCGTGGTTTAAGCTAATTTCCCGTAGTTTGTTCTCACTTACCTCAGACAAAAAGACACCAAAGCGCTTCGAATACAGCTGGTCATACTGATCTACCATATGTAAGAGAAATGCAAAATCATTCTTGACATCAGGGATATCACTGAAGCTACTCTCTTCCCTGACCTTTTCAAAGGAATATTCTTTTAAAGGTATTCGGAACAGCCAGAACAGCGTGTAGAGGCAGATAAAACCATAGACACAAATGAGGGAAATGTAGCTGATGAGCAGCTTCTTCAACATGTAAGCCATGTTGTGCGTACATTCGAACTGCGTGTAGCCAATCAGGTGTTCCACTTTCGGGTTGCAGATGTGCTCGAAACTAATGGTGTTGACAAAGTTTGCGGTATAGCAGAGAATAAATATGAACTTGACAGTCTTGATGACTGTCTGGCCAACATAGAGCTTGTAAATCAGATCGCTGTCCTCTACGTGAGCCCGGAACTTACGGACTTTCTCAAAGAGCGCCTTGGCTTGTTCTCCGTCTTTCTTATCTAAAATAGTGACACTGGGAACCTCAATCATGGGCTTGTCAGCTGAAAATTTGAAGCCAGACTTTGTTATCATGGGAGTATTGGCACTTGGGCTTCCTTCATCACTGCTAGTGGAAACATACTTGGGAAGGGACTGGGCACCAGTTAACCTCTGTTTGTTCTCCTCCGAGTCCTCACATGCTGTTTCAGACAAAGCTTTTGTAGTCCAAGGGGACTCAAAGCACTTCCCTAATATAGACACAAAATGCTCGATTTTTGAGCAAGTCTTGGGATACTTGAACCAAAAATTGCTACTGACTATTAAAATGATAGTATGGATGAGAACAAGATAGGGAAAATACTTGGAATACCAAGGAAGAGCCAAATGATAGCACATCTGGTTAATAAATACATATTGCTGAAAATCCAGATTGGTTTTACGGCCTGAAGAATCTTTCTGCTCCTTCACCTCCCGTCCTGACTCAGTGGGTTGATTCTGAGAAGAGGTAGCTCCGCTCAGAGGTACGCCGGGTGTTACAGTAGGGGCACTTCCAAAAGAAACCGTTCTCATTGATGAAGCTTCTCCTTGACCAGTGGTTGTTTCAACAGTGGTAAACTCAGCCTTCCCCGATATGCTGGGCTGTGCTTTTGAATTTACAGTAGACTGCAGAACTGGCAAGCAGACGACCTGGTCTTTGGTCAGTTGCATGGTACCAGCAAAAATGGCAACCATTAACATAACAACAGCTAGATAATCCATAAACACATCCCACCATGGTTTCAAGATACGATAAGTTGGCTGGATGTCATTGAGCGAGGCAACTTCTGCAAGGGTAAACATTCCTACAAGAGAACAAAGACAAAATCAATATTGTTGACTAGCGAACAGGTTATTTTGCCATTTAACAACAATCACACTTAATAACAATCACTCCACTCAACACTGTGGAAGCTGGTTAGTCCAGGTAGCACAGGACATAGAATTACAGAACATTAGGGATCGGAAGGGACCTTGAAAAATCATCTAAGTCCAATCCCTCTGCCGCAGCAGGATCACCTAGATCCAGTCACACAGGAACATGGCCAGGCAGGTTTTAAATGTCTTCAGAGAAGGAGACTCCACAACACCCCTGGGCAGCCCGTTCCAGCGCTCTGTCACCCTCAGCAAGAAGTAGTTCTTACTCAGATTTATGTGGAACCTCCTATGTTCCAGCTTACACCCACTGCCCTTGTCCATGCTGCAAGGCTTCCCCTTTACATTAATACATACACAGAGTAAGACAAGCTGATCCTGTGCAAATCCAAACCTCTGCAGCTTTAAAAAGCTTCCTTTGCTTTTTGTTTTGACAACAACTAGGGGCGTCAACTTATCAGCTTTTTAAAAAACTAGCTTCCTGTGCAAGCAGGATGTGGCAAAATCATCTTAACTGCTCAACTTCGGTAGAAATGGCAAAATTGGGTCACAAAAGTACAGAGCTTCACACAGAGTGAAGGGGACAGAATGTGCACAGAGTCTGGCTCCCCTTATTTGGGGGAACAGCTGAGCAGGGCACAGGGTGCTCAAAGCAGACAGTATAAAGATGCATCAGATGTATTATTTTTAACTTGTAGCATTTTAACTTTACAGACTGTAAACATCTGTACATTACAAATCCTAACAGACAGTGTCACAGGCAATGACTATACAAGACATTCATTTGATTATTTCAAGTCTACAGACACTTCTGTAAACAAAACCAAATATCACCTACTACCTATATGGTCAAAAGTATGTGTTAGCCTCTCTTTCCCCACAGCAGCACAAGTAGCTCCCATGATCTTGATGCGTGGGAAAGGCCAGCAGTTGCTGTTACAAAGGCCAGCATGGAGCTCACGATGAAAGCGTCTCCACCACCACAGGAAAGGATTCAACCGCTGGCCTCCCACATTCTCCTCCCAGAAGCTTTTACCAGTTTTGCATATCTGGCCTTGGATTTGGTGGAGGCAGAAAAGGGTTTTTATCTCACTGCAGCAGTTATCTTGGTGCTCTTAGCACAGTTGTCAAAACAGAAAAATTCAGGCTCAGTTTCTCAGGGAATGGGTAGCAGGACCTTCCAGTTTCTCCCCCCTGCCCACCACCATTTATTTTCCAGTGAGCAAATGAAAGTCAAATATTCCTCCCTCATCAGTAACACAAACCATTGAGGTTTTGCTCTTCTCCCAGCTCCACAAGAGCCTCCCTCAGCAGCAGTTCCCAAGCCTTTCCTCACACACCTCCGTAGGGCTGCAGTTGCTACAGAAAGTGCTGAAGGACACGGCCCAATAACACACCCCACAGCTATCAAAACCTCACAGCTACGAACTCCCATTTTCTTTAATGTGTCCTTTTGCTTACCTGACCAAGTCACAGTACGATTGCCTGCCCCAGAACTACAGCAGCCATATGCAAAAGAACAGCATTAGTCACCTGTACTCATTTAACAGACACATATCCGGTATGTTCTATTCCATATGCAAACACTACTTCCTCCAAGCTCAAGATCAGTACATCCTTGTGAGTAGGAAAGCAAAGAGGGGAAGTGGAAGACCTACATGGACACGTGTGGATCTTCTGGAAAACCTCAGAAGGAAAAAAAAAACTAGTAGAAAACACAATTAGTCACTTGGGAGGAATCTAGGGACATTGTCAGAGAATGCAGGGATGCGACTAGAAGAAATGAGGCTGATGCGGAATTTAATCTGGCAAGGGCTATCAAAGATAGCAACAAGGGATTTTTAATATATCTGTAGAAAGTCTAGGGAAAACATGGGCCTTATGACAAATGACACAAGCACCTTAGAGGAGATGACACACAAAAGACTAAGTCCTTGAAAGCCTTTTTTGCTTTGGTCTTCACTGCTCAAGACAGCCCTCATGAAGCCCAAGCCCTGGATGGAGGTGTAGGCAACATGCTTTAGGCAGTCTTGTTCTGGTAGGGGGGCTGGACTTCATGATCTGTTGAGGTCCCTTCCATCTCTGACAATTTTGACCCTCCTTACTGCTAAGGGACACCTGCCACTTACCCAAGACAGAACTGGCAAACAGCAGCAGATGAGGGTTGTTTTGCATTTGTTTTCCTGCATGGATTTTTATCTGGGAAGCTGTTGGGAAGGGATGCACTCCTGGATCTCCAGGCTGTTTTCATTCAGGTCTCACTCACTTTGGCAGCCACAACAATATCTTGTCCGCTCAGTTACTACAGCAATAGTTCAACAGGAGAGCACAGAGCCAAATCCTTAGCAAGGACAAGTCGTGCACACTTAACTACACCCGTGCGCCTCTGCACTCCGCTATGCAATGTTGAGGGAGGAGGCAACGAGCAGAATGGGAAGGAGGAATGAGATGCCTGCTGTAACAAACATGAGTAGCTGCTACTACTTGCTCCTCTGGGGCTAGCCATTCACTCAATTATGCACTAGCTAATTACATAGGAAGACACTCTATTGTGGTTTGGGGCACCAACTGCAGAACTCCTTTAACATAATAGAGGTGATTTTTAGCTTCTGCCAGGAGAAACATGTGGATAACAGACCAAAACCCAAGTGCTGCAGACATGGCTGCTCTAAGCAGCCTAAATAATGGAAAAGAAATGAAAGAGCACAAAGTGGTTTCAGACAGGGACTTACAAGGAACCTTAAAAAAAGTTGAAGGTGAAAAAAAAAAATAATCACTTCTACCAGACCTCTTGTCTTGCACAGACTTTGTTACAAAAAAGATCAGGAGACAAAACAGAGCCTGTGTAATCAGCCCTCTTTGTAAGGCTGCAGGCAGTGTAGTGTAATGAGCTTTACAGCGAGAAGTACCACATTCAATGCTCTGAACATGTCTTTCCTTTCAAGTTCCTGATGCTTATAGAAGAGCTGCTGTTTTGGCAGAGATTAGCAGTTATAAAGCACAAGAAATCTCTCTATGGTGTTACTATCTAACACTGCGTCTCATAAAAGAGAAGTAGATTGTTTTCTAGCTAGCAAGAAAATCAATTCCAGGAGTCGAAAACAGGTTCGTGTCCTCAGAGATATTTAAATGTTTCGAGACTTGAAAAACAAAACGAAAAACTATCAACCTAAACAGAGGTTAAGATGCATTCTGACTGAGAGGCTGCAAATAAAGCCAGCACTTTCTGTCAAGTCCACCATTACATCTACTGGTGTTTCCTTTCACTAAACTAATAACCATAGAAGTTAACTATTCTATGTTAGCTGATGCTAACAAATCCAACTATGAAGAGGTACCTATTACAACAGATCTCTACAGCATTGTAATACTTTGGTGTTTTCTTTATCCCATAGTTTAAATAAAAGCTATTTAAAGCTTTTAAAGCCTGCTTTTTAAGCCTACGTTCCACATTATTCCTTGGAGTGTGTGGATAGCATCAAATTTTTACGTCTTTTTAAGGATGCCAGCCTGGGGGGTTTTCCTGATAAGCTACAGTACAAGAAAAGGTAACTGCCAGTCTGTGAATGGCAGGCAGAGCCTGCAACTGTGCCTTAGGTATTCTCTCTGCAAGACCAGTGCATACTGTATATTCAAAACTGCAGTGAGTCTATAGGGAAGTGGGTCAAACTGAACAACCAGGCAGTATGCACCTGAAAAAACAAGATACTTTTACCATGAGAAATAAGCTATTTGTTTCTTTCAGCCCATTTCAGGCCATCAAATGGACCTTCAGGTTCATCAGAACATGGGGTTTTGACACACCAAGACCTAGACCCAAACCAGAAAACTGATGTTCTGCGAGAGAAATAATTTGTAATTCACAATATGGAATTTCAGTACAGCTGCCTTTTTAAAAATCATCAATTTTACTGTTAACAAGTAGATTTTAAATCTGCAATATTCCAGCATGATCTCTAGGGCTGCACAGGGACACAAAATAAGGAAGATCTTTAATTTTAACAAATAATCTTTATTCCTCCCACACCCTTTGTCTCCAGCGCTTATCTGGGATGATAGTCTAGGACTGTGTTAACCTCTCCCAGCCTCACTTATTACCTCCGGCTATCTACCGGCTGCATTCTTTCTCTGCAAAAAAAAAAAAAATATAATTCTTTAACTTAAACAAAAGGCCACCTCTCTCAACACAACTCCTTTTGGCTACTTCTAAGGAAAAACTTCAGGATCAGAAGGCATAGTACTTCCTCCCTTTTCATTGCTAATATAATATGGAGCTCTAGAAATAAAACCACTCTGTTGACTTTCCAGTTCTATTGGTCACAGTGAAAACACAGCATAAAAAGAAAAACCCGACAGTAACAATGCGATTGTCAACATTACAGGCCCGTGTTAAGTCATTACGTGTAACAGCTAATTCAGTCAGTCATAATCCTTATTGAACTCTAATCTTTTCAGACACTTTAAAATATCTCAGTATGATTAACCTGGTGATTTTTTTTCCAGACATATTTCAGGCTGTAAAATGCTGAAATATAGAGTGGATTTTTCTCCTAAGAAAGTGTTCCGAAGCTTAAATGAAGAAACTAGAGGAAAAGGAAGCAGCAGCTTGGTATGTCACTAATGTTTATTTTCATCCTACTTCTTCCTGTACTCACTGATAAAAATTCATCTTTCTGCCCCTGTAACTCACTGGCCCTCCTGTTTTAGCAAAGCATAATTCAGTGTTAAAGCAAATTCAAAGTTACAACAAACAAATGAAAACAGAATTGTATCCCACAAACATCTCATTTTACTTTCAAGTTCCCATGACTCTGAACAAGCCCACTTTGTTTAGGAGAAAAAAAAAAAAAAAGATGCTTGAATTAGCCTTGTCACCACAACTGGTCAAGAATGAAACAAAACCAAACAACAAAAACAACCAAACCCCACCATTTTCTAGCTGAAAAGACAAAGTGTGACCATGAACAGAAGTGTTTTCTCCCTTCCCACAGGAAAGTAAAGAGAAGAAAAAAGTTTTCCCATAACTCAAAGTCTTTGATCCTTTGCTTTTCATCATGTAACCATAGGTTGACATTTATTTTTGCTGTATATTTTACTCTTCACCACTCATTTCTACTTTGTTTTTCTACTTCTTCAGTATTGTATTCAGGCAATTGGACCTTAATGTGATTAAGGATGAATTAGGAGATTCCTCTTAGCTGGGATGCTGTGAAAATCATTTGTTCCACAGACAATCTGCAAGGACCAAACTGATGGCATCCTTGAGGTTTTTTTAATTTCCTTCCCCACAGAACAAACCGTGACAATTCCCAGAGCCCTTACAAAACAGTACAAAGACACTCAGAAAAAGAGCCTGTGGATGAGTTTACATGTTCTGAGCACAGACACATTCACGGCGCACAGAGGTTATTCAGTTCCTGAAATTAAGAGGAGTTTAAAAGAAAATCAAGGAGGTTTAACTGAAACACCAGTAGTCTTTGGGCTCCAGCCCATACTACTGTAGCTGAGAATATTACTGTTCTCAGCCCAGTTTGCAGCTCACAGAATGTTGGCTAAGGCATTGCCTGGAGTTAGCTGTGGAAATTTGGAAAAAAAAGAAGAGGCATTAAGTCTCTGCTGGCTTTATTCCACACAGGATTTATTGTGCTTTGCTCTACCTTTCCTGACTCAAGTTACAAAACCAGTTTCAGGTACAACTGTGACTATGGCTTCTCAAGCATCCTGCAAATCAACCCCCACTATTCAGCTAAGAGTGGACTTGCACACTGAATGCCCCTGTTGCTTGAAAAATCCAGGAATAACACACAATGTTGGTATTTTTAAATAAGCATTTTTACAGCAATGCCCTACAATGTGAAATGGTTTTCTACAGCTTCATGAGCTAAAAATACTGCAGAACATTAACATCAGAGTGCGAGGATTACAGCAATGACTTGAAATTTCAGAGATAAATATCCCGAATAGTGCTTTTGTTTCATGAAGATCAGCAACAAATTTAGCCTAAAAGAACACGCAGGGAAAAGATCTTTTTCCCAACAAATTAAAATGATCAGTTCCCACTTACTATTTCTTCCCTAAACATCTGACAGCAACCAAATCTACCAGGAACAATCAAATCACACAGGAACACATCCAGATGGGTTTTAAATGTCTCCAGAGAAGGAGACTCCACAACCCCCCCTGGGCAGCCCCTTCCAGGGCTTTGTCACCCTCACCATGAAGAATTTCCTTCTCATATTGATGGGGAACCTCCTCTGTTCCAGCTTACACCCATTGCCCCTTGTCCTATCATTAGATGGCACTGAGCAGAGCCTGGCTCCATCCTCCTGACAACCACCCTTCACATAGTTATCCACATTAAGGAGGTCACCCCTCAGTCTTCCTTTTTTCCAAGCTGAAGAGACCCAGCTCCCTCAGGCTTTCCTCATCAGGGAGATGTTCCACTCCCTTCATCATCTTTGTGGCTCTGCACTGGACTCTCTCCAGCAGTTCCATGTCCTTCTTGAACTGAGAGGCCCAGAACTGGACACAATACTCTAGATGTGACCTCACCAGGGCAGAGTAGATGGGGAGGAGAACCTCTCTTGATCTGCTAATCACTCCACTTGGCCACCAGGGCCCATTGCTGGCTCATGGTCATCCATCCTGCTGTCCACCAGGACACCCAGGTCCCTTTCTCCTACACTGCTCTCCAACAGGTCAGTCTCCAACCTATACTGGTGCTTGGAGTCAGTCAACCTGGTAAGAAATGAGTTGGCTTATTTTTAACTATCCCATGAGTGACCAAGCTTGCTTGTTTGGGCTCCTTGATATTTCAGGCTAAGCAAAGGGTATATATCGGCATGATTTGACTTTCTTAAAATTAATTGCACATCACCCTGAAGGCAGCATTTTAGAGATGGTCTACCACAAGATGCTCCAGAAGCACAGTGGATGACAACTGAATAAGGAGAAGGCAAGGAACACAAAGCTGAAAAGATGTCCTACAGAGAAAAACATTCCAACTAAGGAACAAGTGACCAACAACAGCTTTTAATTATAACCAAATCTCTTTATATAAATATATACGATGATGTTATGTGATAACTTACTTACATGGAGGATTAATTAGTACCTCTCATACACATTACTTGAGGAAAAAAACCCCAATCAACACCCCCCCCATTAATCCATCTCCCCAGTTTGCCCATCCCACTGCCCCAACTTCACAGTTGTATGTCCCCAAAAGGGACTATATAATGTCTGATTTAGACTATAAATAAATTCTCCAACTAAGACATCATCACCTTTATAAACAATGTTAATCTGACAGTAATTTGATAAAAATTATTGAAATGTAGTATCTCTGCATACAGAGGTATTAGGCTTCAGTAAGTTGAGATGAAAGTAAGGTTGTTGCTGTATTATACAATCAATGTGGAATTAGTCCGCATTTACTAAAATCTATAAAAACACTACAGAAGCTTCACAAACTCTGCCCTTTGAAGCTGGGCTTTTTCAGGTTGTATAACACTCTAACCTACTTTTGGATGCTGCTATTTAAGTGTTTACACTGAATCTTCCTTGTTTACCAGCTCTTTGAAGGTCTAGTGCTATACACCACTCCTACACACATGGTTTTGTAATCAATGTGATATTTAAAAAAGAGTATCAGCGGCCATAATTTCCCTAACAATAAATTCTTGAATCATCCTCATTCTTGCCTTGCTGTAAATGACTAGAACCATCTGTTTAATGACGACTTTCAAAACAGAAGCCTAAAGTTGTTCTGATTAACTCCACAAAACACCCACAATTATCAATACAATTAACTCTGTGTTTGCCACGTCCAGAGAGCACAAAAAACAAGCAACTGCCTGCTTTACCTACTGCAACACTTTCTGAGCCGTGTTCTTATGATAAGGCTGCTATGACCAAAAGTAAAAGCTCCAGGTTTTATTCACATTTATCCCCAGACTCCAGAGTGCAAGGCAGGTGCTCAGTGTCTTTCAGAACACGATTGTCAGTTTGACCTTGAAAAGCTCAGACAGATCCTAAGCTAATATTCAGCAACACCACACTGACCTCTCTGTGCAGGTTAGTAGCACTGGAGACCATAAACATTGTGAGAGAAAAGACAGGAAGGAAACTAGAGCAGAGAGGACAGCAGTCTTTCAGCATCACTCTGCATTGGTCTCTGTGGTCAGTAAAGAGCTCTGTATTGTAAGTTATGGTTCAAGTCACTTAACCACAAAGACATTTTGTAGTTATAAAACAAATCACTCAGCAAGGCAACATGCAGGAAACCAAGAGAGGACTAATGAGGCTAGACCCCAGCAGGGGTAAATGCTGACCTTCTGCTTTCATACCTGTAAACGACAGTCCATGAATGCACAAGCTTCTGACAGGCATTTTATCTCAGGAAGAGCATGAATCTTGCCTGAACAGAAATCCTACAGCAGAGTGACAAGGACCTCGTAGATGAAGGCAAAGAACGTGCCTCTGTGTACCCTGGGACAAGATCTTACATTGTGAAGTATTACGATGCCGTTAAAACCACCAGTATTTACACAATATTGATTCCCTCTTCTTTTTTCCAAGGCAGCACATCACCAGTGATGGAAACAGCGATGCCAAGGCTGAGTGCTCATAAGTCCACCAGCTTTTTCTGTTTTACCCAGCCAGACTAGAACAAGGATACTTATCGTATTTCACAGAATTCCTAAACAATACTTAAACTAGTGACCTTGAAAAGCAGCCTAACTTGCGTGTGCAAGACCCCACTAAATGCTCTAACACAAAACATTCTGACTCAAGTACAGACACAATTCAAAGTTCCTGCAGTTAATTTAACCTGAGCTAACGTGGATGGACGTACACTGCAATTAAAAAGTTACACCGTTCAATAAACTCTAACAGCTGCTTGTGCTCAAGCGTTAAACATTTAATCCCTTTGCCATTTCAAAATCTGCTACTCCCCTATGTTTAGCCCGTGATGTTCTTCAGTGTTTTCATGACTGCTGTGAGTAGTAAACATCTGGCACATCTCCTGACTAGAATACTTTGGGAATTTATAGATGCAAAAGCAAGATGCACCAAAATAAAACCACATCTGGTAACTCTAGCCCCTAGAGGCTGGTTTTTTAATCATTAAAAAAACCCCCAGTGATAGAACTCTTAAAAGATTACTTAAAAGATTAAAATTATTGTAAGAAAAAGGAAAAAACCCCACAAAATTATTTCAGTTTTAGTTCAGAAATCTGAAAACTGGAAGAGTTAGAAATAGTTTGGACTCAGATGTTCAGTGGTTTAAATCTGCTTTAATGTAAGCAAGTCCATGTGAGTATGAAATTTATTATATGAAATAGCTTGATCTCAGGTAGAGGTGGCACTCAGCAGCTCATGCAATTCCTCTGAAAAATCCTCTATGATCCATAGCCGCACAAGCTGCCAGTCTTTGTCTCATCTTGTTCTGGATTCCCTTGGAACTGGGGCAACTTCAAAAGCAGTAAGAAATTGAACTTGGCATGGAGCTGCTACTTTAGTGATTTCAAGCCACAGAATGTAAAGATATAAATCTTACAGGATATATTAGTACCTTTAACTACACACCTTAAACATACTCAGAGAACAGGAAGGAATGCCTAGCAAAACAAAAGTGTCACTTAAGTTCATGCTGCTGTAGGTAGGTTTTAATAGCCCCTCTAAGGGCAAAATGACCTAACTCATAGTGCTAAGGTCTGGGTATACTTACTTTTTAAACTGTGTTCTCTTCAGAATGAGATGAGGGTTTACTGAGTAACCAAAGTAAGCTACTTTCACTGAGTACTTTCCTTCTTTTTATATTTAATCGACCTGACAACAACCTTGCAATTTAACATTAACAGCATCCTCAACGAGGCCTAGGGTCAAGAGCAGACAAAGTTTCTTTCACAGGTTCCACTGTTCCCTGCCTGAGCTGATTCATCTCTTCAGACAGATCAGCAAATCTAGTAACTCTCACCAGGTAAAACACATTAAACAGAATTTTCACACATAAGATTTGCACACAAGTGAGCAACTGTATTTTCAAGTACCTGCAGTGACATTTCCACTGCATCAATTAGCTAAGAGTAATCTAGCAAGAGTCACACTTAAATTAAAAAAGCAACAAGAAGCAAAAAGCACACACAAAAGCCCACTGCCAGGAAGCACCCAGCAACGCAAGAAGCTGCATGTAAACTCCAGCCTCCTATTCACACAGCTCTACTTCAAAGATCTTTTTAGTGGCAAGGGTAGTAGAAAGGTACATCAAGTGCAGCAGAGAATCAGGAAGATAACAGGAGTAGAATACTTCCCTTATGAGGAAAGGCTGAGGGAGCTGGGTCTCTTTAGCTTGGAAAAAAGGAGACTGAGGGGTGACCTCATTAAT
>JAOXOE010000698.1:7666448-7677750 GCA_028565055.1 Phoeniculus purpureus
TAAACATCTCCAGAGGAGGAGACTCCACAACCCCCCTGGGCAGCCCGTTCCAGTGCTCTGTCACCCTCACTGTGAAGGAGTTCCTTCTCATATTGATGTGGACGTGATAGAAAACTCCGAGCAGATGCTTTCCATTCAGAATTTGCAGAAGTTGTTGGGATGCAAATGTCACAGAATCACAGAGCAGTAGGGATTGGAAGGGACCTCGAAAGATCTTCTAGTCCAACCCCCTTGCCAGAGCAGGATCAGCATCCTAATATCCATCCTAATTTTGACAAAGAGGGAGATGCACTTCTCCAGGGTGACCACAGAATCACACAGCACAGTCACAGAACAATCGGGATTGGAAGGGACCTCAAAAGATCATCCAGTGCAATCCCCCTGCCAGAGCACCCAACGCAGATTGTCTTTTCAGGTTTAAAGAACTACTGTCTATGAACCCTCTGTCCTCTCTGCTTCCATCACCAAGGACCACCTGTATTATTTTCAAGCAATAATGTCCAATGCCTTGCTTGTACTCTGGAAATGTCACGCTTGTTAGGCACCTGACTAATACAAGTAGTTGTATAAACTCTTTGTGTACGTAGAAACCACAGCGAAGGGACCATCCACGTAACGTCCATCCATCCTAGGTCAACAGCGGAGGCCGCAGAACAGTCTCGTGTGGGCTGCGTACGGATACGCATGGATCACGGAGTGAATATGGCACTTCTGCATCGCCTCCTGATGTCACACAGAACCAGGAAACAATCTTCAATCAGCGTTTCTAAAATACTGGAAGAAGGGTTTGGGAAACAGAGCCACAGACTAGAGAGTAGAAAAGTCGACAGCGCGGCTACCTGAGTTTGTTTCATTACGTTTATGCAATTAACAGTAATGTGATATTTAACCATTCACTGCAAGCCTGAGGGTTGTCCACCCACAAAAGCCATGCTGCCCAACCCTGACACAGATAAACCAGCACAGCTCTCTGAGCGTGTGGCTTGGCAAGATGAACTGACCTGGCAGCTCTGCACCTTCACAGTGACACCTGACTCGTCCCAGCATCTCCTTGCACAGAGCTGTTGCCTTGCTGCTCCCACCCGCATGTCTGTCCAATCCGTTACAAAGCTGATCCAGCAGAAAGTTAGTCACAGAATCACAGACCATTAGGGGTTGGAAGGGACCTCGAAAGGTCCAACCCCCCTGCCAGAGCAGATCACCTAGATCAAGTCACAGAATCACAACATTAGGGACTGGAAGGGCCCTCCAAAGACCATCCAGTCCAATCCCCCTGCCACAGCAGGATCACCTAGACCAAGTCGTGCAGGAACATGGCCAGATGGGTTTTAAACGTCCCCCCTTTTTTTTGCTGCCTTAGAAAGTGGGTTAGACCTGTGGAGGGATCAGCCCAGCACCGCACCAGTAAAGGTACAAGACAAGCAACTGGAACACATTGGTAGGAATAAGGAACGTGGCTGGAGGAGGAGGGAAATGCCCCTTTTCAGCAGCAGTGAGCTGTCGCATTGGCTAAGCTGTGTCAGCAGCCCAAGCCCTTGGAGAAGACACCGTTGTTAGTGTGAAAGTCCTTAGACCGGTGTAGTTTATTCCTGTCCAAGGGAATAAAGAAATGCCAGCACAAGGCACTTGATATTCAGGGAGCTGCGTCCACGCAAGGGGTTGCACTGCTAGAAGGATCATCAGTAACAAAGGAAAATCCTTCCTTCCCCAAGCGACGTGTTTACAAACCCAGTGTAAAACAAGCCTCTGACTTTGAGCTCTGCAGCTCAGCAAACGGACCACAGCCTACGCGTGGAGCTACCACATATGAGACACAAGTCAGTTAACAACGTTGGATGCAAAATAAATTAGGGATTCAAAATGCCACATCTAGAAATAGAAAGACTTCTTTAAAAAACTTGAACTGTAACCCTGTATTTCGAGTCTAAGGAAGAGAACTGTATGGCCCCACCGATTGACTCGGACACTTGAAACTGCTTCCATTCATCCGGGCCAACAGCGCTTTGGTTTACATCGTTAGGTTCATGTGAGCGTGCAATGTCTCTCTCCCTCAGGTCACATCAAAGTGAAACACATGTGGGACACAGACACCGCCAGGCTGTTCCAACACGTGCAGTCCGCAAACACCTAAGAGCAGCTCTCACCACAGCTACGCTGGTTACAGGGGTGAACTTGCAGAGAAGGGTTGATGGTTGGACTCGATGATCCCAAGGGTCTTTTCCAACCTGAATGAGTCACAGAATCACAGAACATTAGGGATTGGAAGGGACCTCGAAAGATCATCTAGTCCAATCCCCCCCATCACAACAGGATCCCTTAGATCCAGTCACACAGGAACACATCCAGGTGGGTTTTAAACGTGTCCAGAGAAGGAGACTCCACGATCTTCAACATGAGTCACTGTGTCCCAACTCGTCTGTGGACTGTGACCTCACTCCTCCTGTACCAGAGAGGAAACAGCAGTCAGTGCCTCCCGCTCAGCGCAGTCTGTGAACAGTCAACTGGATCGAACTTGCCACGAGGAGCTTTGCACGCGCCCTCAGACCCATTCAAACACGTAAAGAACCTGTTCTATTTGCTCTGACCGTCCGATAAAACCATGTCGTAAGCAAAAAGGGATGGTCAACCCAAATTTGATCTTGTTGGGTGCTGAACACCTCCTGTGCCACTGAAGAGAACGGGAAACGAGGCACTCAGCACCTGCAGCAGCACCCACTGAAGACGTGTCCTAAGGGATTAGCAATAAACAGGAAGACAAGACAAGAATCCATTCCAACCGATGAACCCAAAGCGCAGAGCTCAAACAGCTCCCCTGTGGGAATTAGGCAAAAGGAAACGGAAAGAGCAGATAAACCCATTTAAAAATTAACTTACAAATCGCCTTGTTGCTCAGGGCAAAGCAAACTTAAAAAATACCTTAAACCAGTGAAAAAATACGAGACCATTTTATTTAAAAATAGACGTAGTCCTTACTCCAAATTCGTTTGTACAGAAAGGGGTTGTTTAAAAAAAGAAAGAAGTAAGGGCGAACGGAACGCGTCCTCCCCGTAGGCCCTGTCAAAGCGAGCGAGCAAAGAGAGCTACTCGGCTTTCATTTGTTCCCTGACGTCGGAAGGCAACGTTTCAAACAAGGCGTCCTCGACAGTGAAGCCAGTCCTCTTCAGAGCTCGGCATTCACCGAGCTCCGGCGGGAGGATTTCGAAGTGGTTGCCTTTAATATCCAGGCAGGAGAGGAAAACCAAATTCCCGATTTTAGGCGAAAGGACCGACAAGTTGTTTTTCCCGATTTTGAGAGTCTTGAGTTTTTTGCAGAAGTACAGCTCGTCGGGCACGCTCTCCACTTTGTTGCAGGTGATGGAAAAGTACTGCAAGCTCTGCAGGACCCCTATTTCGGGCGGGATGAAGCGGATGTCGTTGTACGACAAATCCAAGTATCTGATTTTGTTGCACAGGAAGAGATGGGATGGAAGAACCTCTATCTTGTTATGGCTGAAGGAAAGCCGCTCCAGACTAGTGAGCTTCTTTATGTGCTCCGGGATGTAAGTGATGCTGTTGTACCACAGCTTGAGGATGGTCAGCTTCCGTAAATGCTGAAAGCTGACTATTTCTTCAATGGATTTGAGGTTGTTTTCCTTCAGGTCCAGTTCCTGAAGGCTGAGAAGGCTGAAGACCGCGTGAGGTATGCGCTCTAAATCGCAGTGGACCAATTCCAGCTGCGTCAGGTTGACCATCTTCTTCAGGTTGTTGAGCATCACCAACTTAGTGCCGTCGTTGTGGATGCACAGTTTTTGCAAGTGACTCGAAACGTCGACTGCAGACTGAGGGATTTTGGACAAATTGCTTTTTATATAAAGAACTTTAAGGCTTTTAAGTTCCCGAAAAGACTCCAGGGTAATGTTTTTGGAAATATCGTGACTTAGGGAGCCAATCAAATAGAGCTCTTCCAAATTTCTGAGGCCGTACATCCAGTGCGGAAGTTCTCTGGTGTCATCAAACTTGACGCTCAAGATCTTGAGACTCTCCTTCAGAAAGGTCAAGGCGGCACTGTGGATCTTCACAGAGCACTGGTGCAGCGAGAGCTCCTGGAGATTGTCCAACTGCGCAATGGTTGCTGGTATCATCACGTTATTAATTATTTCAAGTTTTAACGACTGCAGCTCAGTAATTTCAAAGACTGTATCTGGTAGCCCAGAGAGCATGAAAAGCTGTAGCTCCAGATGGCCGTGGGAGTTCGTCTGCAGCCTCTGCCGCAGTTTGTCTGCGGTCCACTCGTTGTTTAGGTTCAACTGTTTCAGCTTGTTTTCGCTGACTTCAGACAGGAAGACAGCGAACCGCTTGGAATAGAGAGGATCATACTGGTCAATCATATGAAGCATAAAAGCAAAGTCATTCTTGACATCTGGGATGTCATCAATCCCTGTCTCTTGCCGAACGTACTCGAAGGAGTATTCTTTCAGCGACCGGTAGAACAACCAGTACAGAGTGTAAAGGCACGTGAGGCCGTAGATGCTCACAAAGCACAGGTAGCAGTAAGACAGCTTAGAGAACAGGTGCGCCATGGTGTGATTGCAGCAAAAGTTCTTGTATCCCGTCATGTCTTCGATATCGACGTTACAGACCACTGTGAAGTTCACCTCGGAAACCAGTGCTGTGTTGTAAGCGATGATGATGAGGAATTTAATGACCTTCAGCACGGTCTGGCGAACGTACATGACGTAGAGGATGTCACCCTCCTCGACGTGTAGCCTAAATTTCTTCACCTTTTCAAACAGTGCTTTGGCCTGTTCACCTTCTTTCTTATCTAACGCCCCAGGGGTTCCCTTATCCACGACAAACTTCTCCGGGATTGACTTTAAAGACTGCGTCTTGACCAAAGTGCCTTCGGCGCCTGGCTGGGGAGCGTGAGCCTTGTTTATGTTGTTCTTCCTGTTATCTTTCTCTTCTGAGTCTTCTCCTGACACTTCAGATAAGGCTCTTGTCGTCCAGGGAGAATCAAAACATTTCCCAAGAATGGAAATGAAGTGTTCGATTTTGGAGCTGGATCCGGGGAATTTGAACCAGAAGTTACTACACAGCATGAAGACCAGCGTGTGTATAAGGACGAGGTACGGGAAGTACTTGGCGTACCAGTGCAGAGCCCGCTCGTAGCACACCTGGTTTATAAAGCTGTACTGCTGAAGGTCCAGATCAGTCTTCAGGCCTTTCATTTCCACTGTAGCTGGCGGGGTCGACGGCTTGGGTGGAGGAAGGGGAGTTGTATCGGGGATCGTGTTAAATACATTCGAACTATTAGACTGGTTCTGGCAAGGCTGGAGGCGCTTTGGAAGGCATATTATCTTGTCTTGCATGACCTGAAACACACAAAAAGGTACCTTTGAAACTGACAGAACGGTGGCAGTACCAAGGGGCAGCTGTCCTTGGAGCTCCTCCAGCTGCTAGGCATTCCTCCCCGCAGCCTGGCGTTTGGCCTCAGAGGCCACGCTATTATTACTACTATTATCATCATTCCCATCAAGACACTTGTTCTACATGCGCCAAGAACTAGGTCAACCCTTTCTCTCTACGGTTAGCTTCCCCTTATGCTAAGAGGGCACTGAGACAACTCAGAAAAAGGAGAAGTGCGGTAACCCTAAAACCTCCAGAAAAGATCAGGGGTCTCCTACACCGCTCACCCCGAGGCAGACCGCTCCTACCAGGTGTACTCACCCTGGCAACACAGCCGAGCCAGCTGAAGCTTGAAAGCAGCACTACTGCACCGACGTGGTTGCACGCTCACGCCGTGATGCCTGATCGTACTGAAACTGGCTGGCAAAGAGCTAGCTCGGGTGTATCCGTGCCGCGACGTTCTTGACCCTCAGTCTCAGTAAAGGCAGATAGGGATCACAGAGAACTGATGGCCACTGTGTGCTTGTGCACATGGACACCATCTTTGTTCATACATCACAGAGCATCAGTGATTGGAAGGGACCTCCAAAGATCATCTAGTCCAATCCCCCTGCCACAGCAGGACTACCTAGACCAAGTCACACAGGAACACATCCAAGTGAGTTAGATTTCTCACAACACACAACTTTGGAGGTGGGGGAAGTACCTCTGTCCTTGAGTCTGTCCGTAATGCAAAAAGAAAGCACCTTCTTAACTTGGGCTGGCCATCTGTGTTGAGAAACTGATGTCAGAGTGCCTTTAAGGAACCATCATCTTTGGTTTAACCTTAGACTCAAGTCAAACTGTTATCCCAGGACCCCTTTAGGTCTGAATTTAAAAAGATAAACCATGGAGCTCTTTATGTGACCTGAATGACTAACTGCGACTGGCCCAAGCCACGGATGTGTGTGTTGCGTACTCATACTCTCTGACAGGACGGCGGCTGGAAGCATTCAATACAGGCTACGCAACTACCAAGGCCAGATCGTCCTTGATGAACCACCCTGGTGCATGGAGACGCTGAGATGAAATGACTTGTGTTTTGACCAGCATCAGTGCCATAAGTGCTGGCACCTCAAAAACTCCTGCAGTTAATCTTTGTCTCAGTAGTGCTGATAAGTATGTGAAGGATGGAGCCAGGCTCTGCTCACTGTCATCCAACGATAGGACAAGGGGCAGTGGGTGTCAGCTGGAACACAGGAGGTTCCACATCAGTATGGGAAGGAGAGAGATACTGGAACACGGACAGATCTTTTCAGCTGAAACTACCTGAAAACAGAAAGCAGAGGCAAAACTGCAGCCGATTTGATGTGAACTTCTGAGCACAGTACGTGCAAATCTTCGGGTACTGAAGTGAGCACTTCCCCTGAAATAAGAGTTCTGCCAGCGTACAGCCTGCGCAGAGGGAGAGAGCCGGTGCCGGTCCCCGAACACCGCTACTTCTTGAGGTTTTTGAGGTGGTTGGGGAGTTTCCTGAACAAGGGAAGCTCGAGGGAGGAAAGAGGGATCCGACAGGTGTCGGAACCTCTCGTGAGTGAAGCTGAGAAAGGATGTGGCTGGGCAGGAGACCTGAACGCACTGAAACTAGAAGCGGCGCTCAGAGGGAGCGGGGACTAGATGATCTTTGAGGTCTCTTCCAACCCCTAATGTCCTGTGGGTTCAGCTGCATTCCCAAGTCATGCCAAGAAACATGAGAGTCATGTCTGAACTAGTACCACAGCTTTCTGTGTTCGTGGAGACCCTCCCAAGCAGCACTTCGCACTTCTTTCGGCTCCTCAGCAAAACATAAGCAACAGTGACCGACAGCAACGTCGCGCCCTCAGAGGTATTTTGGAATGGAAGAAGCACAATGTTAGTTGTGTTACCACAACAAGCGCAGTCATCTCACGTGTCTTTGAGGCGTAACAACAGAAAGACTACTAGCATCTGCCAAGCAAACACAGCAGTGACCAAGTGGTAGTGTTCAAACTTTCAAACAGAAAAGAGATGACCTGCAAGCACTTGGGTTGACCGTCTGTTTTGTCACGGCAGACTGCAGCCCGGCACAAGCCAAACCAACAGCTCTTATCTGGCACCGCTCCATCGCCTACTGCAGCTCTGCTGATTTACGGCTGAGTTACGTCGGGGCTGTGCTATCTGAAGCTGCTACCCAGACAGCTTCAATCACGGGACCCACCTGCGAATTTTGGGTTGGTTCAAGGCAAACCCAAGGGGTCAAACAAGACCTGGCACCATCCTTCCAAGGACCTTCCTCACTTGTGATGGCCTCTCAGTACCCACCCCGAAAGCACCCACTTTGCTTCTGTCCCGCTCGATTTACCTGCAGCGTGCACCCGAACACGCCGATCATCAGCATGGCGACGGAGAGGTAATCCGTGAACACATCCCACCAGGGCTTCAGCACTCTGAACGCCGGCTGCTGCTCCGAGAACTGGCGAAACTCCGTGACGGGAATCATCGTCCTGCAAAAGAGCAAGGCCAGCACTCAGCCTCCCAAAGGATAAACCCCTCAGCAGTCTGTACCAGCAAGTACTTCTGAGAGGGCTGGAAAGACCTGCTGTGGAAATGAAACTTCTGGGATGTGGCATAAAACTTCCCAGCTACCACACAAGCAGTCGCCCTGACAGCCTCACAAGAGGGTGCTCATGCTGCTCCCCTGCAGCTCTGGAGAGGAAGGAGGAGCAGGACCACCGTACAGGTCACACAGGCAGGCAAATCCCTCCTGCTGTATCTGATGGGTTAGCAGGGCCTTCTGAATCCCTGAACATCAGCCCACTCTGCGGATGTGTTCAGCTTTATACACACCAGCCTTGACCTCAAAGGTCTGGCTAAACCCCTTCTGCACTCAGCTTTCAGAGGCCTCCCCATCTATCATGTTTCATTCATTTTCATTCTATGCACAGCACTTCCAGGGATGTTTGGGAGTATTTGCATGCATCCCCACAGCAGATTTAAATCTATTACGCTTTGAGAGCAAGCTGGCAAAGTGCTTGTGCTACCCACAGCTACAGGCAGACCAGGGGCTTTGGCTGCACTTAGATACCCAGGCCGACTTCATCACTTCTTCTGAAAAATCAGCTAAGACACGAGCACGTACAGGCAAAGCAACTGATTTTATGGCTATGGCAGTTTCTGTAACTGGATCCCCAAAATCAAGCCAGTACTTTGTCCAGTTCTGGGCCCCTCAGTTCAAGAAGGACATGGAACTGCTGGAGAGAGTTCAGCACAGAGCTGAGGAAACGCTGAGGGAGCTGGGGCTCTTGAGCTTGGAGAGAAGGAGACTGAGGGGTGACCTCACTAATGTGAGGACATGTTCCTGTATGACTAGATCACAGAATCATTAGGGATTGGAAGGGACCTCAAAAGATCATCCAGTCCAATCCCCCTGCCACAGCAGGATCATCCAGACCAAGTCACACAAGATGACACTGAGCAGAGCCTGGCTCCATCCTCCTGACACTCACCCTTCACATATTTATCAACATTAATGTGGTCACCCCTCAGCCTCTTCTTCTCCAAGCTCAAGAGCCCCAGCTCCCTCAGCCTTTCCTCATCAGGGAGATGCTCCTCTCCCTTCACCGTCTCCATGGCTCTTGAAGGTTAGTATTAATTGTGCCTTTCACATACGTATGCAGTAGAAGCAAGAGCGTCGAGTCGAGGATCACATTTAAAAATAAGAGTAATGTTTGCGATGCCTCTGAGGGAAAAGAAGGTAAACTCCACTGAATGTTAAATTACTTCGTTGGGCTGAATCTTTCTTCTCATGTTTCAATGTTACTGCAACCTTTGAAAAACTCACATCCGAAAGATTTGCAATTAGAGATCTTCCAAACCCCGGGTAAATAATTAAAGCAGTGTCTACTGGTGCTGCATGGTTTCTTACAACAGATAATAACTAAGTACCCTTCGTCACACTTCTGCTGTCCCTTTCTCTTAAGTTCTTGGGCACAACGTGAGGCTGGTGAGAATTCCTTAGCAACAAGAAAATTCTCTCTGGCTATAGGCTGTTTAGCACTTCTGCTTTGGTTCATCCTCCCTTCACGCTAGAACAGGAAGGTGAGTGTTGGCAAAAAATGTCGTGTTCTGCTCAGTAAAAATAAGGTTTCAAAAGTTTATTGTTCTTAACGGGATGAGATGGAAGTAGATGTGTTTAGTTGAGTAAGAGACGTTGAAAACCTGCCTGGGTAGGTTCCTGTGTGACCTGATCTAGGGGATCCTGCTGTGGCAGGAGGATTGGACTGGACGATCTTTTGAGGTCCCTTCCCATCCCTAAAGATATATATTTTTTAAGCAAGCCCAGGGAGGGGTGGAGTCTCCTTCTCTGGAGACCTTTAAAACCTGCCTGGATGGGTTCATGTGTCATGACTTGGTCTAGGTGGTCCTGCTCTGGCAGGGGGATTGGACTGGATGATCTTTCAAGGTCCCTTCCAATCTCTGATGTTCTGTGATTTTGTGAGTGATGGTATTAAAGGAGATGTTAATCTTCTCTAAATATAAGTAGCTTAAGCTAGGAAACGCAACAGCTGTTTCAAGCCTTCCTTTCCTCTCCCCATATGTAAAACTGGAGTCACATATGGCCAGCTAGAGCTGCGTGTGACACTGCACAGGATTTCTACTGCTATGGCATAGGTGAAGCCACAGAAGATGCTTCTCACTGTTTAGTAAAGCTAATGGAGTGTTTCCAGAGGAGGATTATCACTGAATCGCAGACTTGTAGGACGTTAGGGATTGGAAGGGACCTCGAAAGACCATCTAGCCCAATAGCAGGATCACCTAGACCAAGTCACACAGGAACATGTCCAGGTGAGTTTTAAATGTCTCCAAAGAAGGAGACTCCACAACCCCCCTGGGCAGCCCCTTCCAGGGCTCTGTCGCCCTCCTGGCAGTCTGATTCTCAGCCACAATGAGCTCCTGTGAACAACACCAGGAGTTGGAGCAGTACGTGCCCTGCGCCACAGACAGGTATCTTACTACTGTTTTTTGATGAGAGACGAGCACAGGCATATGGACCATCTAGGTGTTAGTTGCTACGGTAACCATAACATCACATCCCCCAAAACCTTTCTATTTAATTATATACATCACTGACTCTCCAGAGGAGTAAATTTTCTTTACAACTCCGGAGTGTAAATGAAAAAAAGCCTGTTCATCGCAGTTTCACCTTTCCTTTGTCAAAGATATTCTTGGAAGGAAAAATCTTTTCCTTTCTTTTTTACAGGCATTTTTTGCTGATGTTCCGTCCAATGTTATTGACATCGTAAATTATTGTCGTGGGCTGTAGTGGTGAGCAGCTACGGGTTAGAGGTTTGTCATTGTTTCTGTGTATTTATAGCCTAATTCTGCAGACTTCTCCACGATAGACATTATTTATTCCCAGCCTGCCTGCTGCTGAGGTTGTATTTCACCTTTGTTAATACCTGCATCATGCCTGCTTGAAAACTACATAAAAAACACTACCTGTGTACAGAAACTTTGTGCCTTGCAATTGAAAACAAAGCCAAGACCATCAAATCAAAACTGGGTTTGCACAATGACTCAGGTGCACTTTCCAGAGCAGGAGTATCCCTGAATCGCAGAATCACAGAGCATTAGGGATTGGAAGGGACCTTGAAAGATCATCCAGTCCAATCCCCTGCCACAGCAGGATCCCCTAGAGCCAGTCATTAGGGATTGGAAGGGACCTCAACAGTCACCTAGGTCCAGTCGCACAGGAACATGTCCAGGTGGGTTTTAAACATCTCCAGAGAAGGAGACTCCACAAACTACCCGAGCAGCCACTTCCAGTGCTCTGTCACCCTCACTGGGAAGAAGTTCCTTCTCAGATTGATGTGGAACCTCCTGTGTTCCAGCTGACACTCATTGCCCCTTGTCCTATCAT
>JAOXOE010000698.1:7682406-7710286 GCA_028565055.1 Phoeniculus purpureus
GGTGTTTTCTCGTGGAAAACCCCGCCACGGGCTCCCCTCGGGCCGCCCCGCTCCGCGGCCGCCGGCTCTTCCCTCGCGGGCCGCCGCCGCCGCCCAGGGCGGGCGACTCCCGGGGCCGCCCGAGTGCTGCGGCCCGGCCGGGGAAGGGCGGAGGGGAAATGGAACGGGGCGGGGGGGCCGGGACCGCTTCCCGCCGGGGACGGCGGCAGTAGCAGGTAAGGGTTGGCTGCCCCGGGGCTGCCCCGGGACGGGGCAGCGCGGTGCCCCTGCCGAGGCCGTGCTCCCCGCGGCGGCTCCATCCCCCTCCCTCCCCGTCGTCGGGACCCTCCCGCGGCGATGCGCAGGCGGGACCTTCCCGCGGCGCGGGTAGGGACGGGCGGGACGCGGCCGCGGCTCCTACCGTGGTGCGTGTCCGGGCAGGGGTGCGGGGTCACGGGCGGCGGCTGGGCGGGACCCCGCTCATGCCGCGGTGCGGTGCGGTGCGGGGCTAAGCACAGGCGGACGGGGCGGTGCCCGCAGCCGCGCTCCGCCTCCACCGTCGCGGGGCCACGTCTCGGTGCCCCCCCCCCCACCCCCCCGCGCTGAGCAGCCCCGGCGGTGCTGACGAGTCGCCCCGCAAGGCCTGGCCGCGCCCCGCACGCTGCCCCAGAGGCCGGCCGGGAGCGGTCACTAACGGTACTCGACGGCCGAGGCCTCCGGGAGGGCCCGCGGCATCCCCGGGCGGAGCCGTGACGGGGGGCACCGGCTGGAGAAAAGGGGCACAAACCGCGCTCGGGTTGTGTTTCCTCCCCGGCGCAGCCCCGCGGGAGGTGATGAGGGGCGGGGAGCGGCGAGTGGCCGCCCTGGCAAGAGGCTGCGGAGGGCGCCTGGAGCACGACGGCGGCGGTTGCTGGGGAAAGACCAGGACTGGAGTCCCCGCGCAGGGACTATAAACGGCCCTTTACAGGGGCTGCGGAGCGCCCCGGGTTGCACTGACTACAGAAAAGCGTCTCGAAAGTCGTACAATTGGAAACACAAACTTCTGGCCCAGCCACTGAAAAGGAGCCCAGACTGAAAACTGCTGCTGACAGAAACCGTATGGTGGAGGGGACTTCGGTCCAGCAGTTCCCAGAAAGATTTACGTCTGCTGTCAGAACGAAGAGATGGGACCAATTACGCATCAGAGGGAGACGGTTGCCCCGGACTCACCCCCAGCCGTAGGGACAGCACAAATATGTCAACACAGAAACACAAATACATAAGCCCGCTGGGGGGGAGATAACGGAAACAAATACGACATGAGGCATCACAGCTGTTTTTCCACAAAAATATGAAGTAGAGCAGGATGCAGGCCAAAGGTCTGCTGCGGGTAGCTGGGGCTTGGTGCGCTTTCTGACCCATCTGTTTCTGGGACTGCTGAAGGCAGGCTTCAGGTTCCTCGCTCGGGAATCCCTGATGGGATTTACAGCTGTGGGAGTCCAGCTCCTCATTTGGTGGAAGTGTTTGCTTAAGTGCTTCACCACGCAGAGCTGCTTTCTTCAGCTGAATCATAACAGATTGGAAGGGACCTCAAAAGATCATCTAGTCCTATCCGCCTGCCACAGCAGGATCACCTAGACCAAGTCACACAGGAACTCATCCAGGCGGGTCCTGAATATCTCCAGCATTTGGACTTTCTGAAGCACCTCAAAAAATGAGGCAGGAGCTGGAGGAAGGTGGTGATATTGCTCCTCACAGCCCTTCAGAACTGCCAGCCTAGGTGGTTTCAGCAATATTGTACCACTATGTAATTTTAAGCATTAGCCCTGTGTGTTCACAGAATCACAGAACATTAGGGACAGGAAGGGACCTTCAAAGATCGTGCAATCCCCCCACCAGAGCAGGATCACCTAGATTAAGTTGCACAGGAATACATCCGGGTGGGTTTGTTTTAAACATCTCCAGAGAAGGAGACTCCACAACCCCCCTGGGCAGTCCCTTCCAGTGCTCTGTCACCCTCAGGAGAAAGAGGTTCATCTCATATTGATGTGGAACCTCCTGTGTTCCAGCTCACACCCACTGCCCCTTGTGTTGGGGAATACAGAGGAAAAACAAAACAGGACAAGTGAGCAAGGTTTCCATACGGACAGAAGCACTGGGTTTTGCCTTTGAGCTAAATAAATGGTTATGGGGACTGCTGTGTTCATTTTGGTGGTTTGTTTCCACCCCTCTTAACTCTCAGCAGCAGCTTAGAGAATTCTTCCCTGGACTGGACAGTTCAGCAGGCACTTGTTCTGTTCACCCTTTAATCGCTGCTTAGCTCATTTAATCTTTTCTCATAAGTCAGTCCCCCCTCGTCCCCCCCATTACCTAATTGTGCTGTTTTTCCCTGAACTCCCTCACAGTTGCTCATTTATTTCATGGTGACACAGTGGCCAGTAATCCTGCCATTGTTAACATTTCCTGTTGTGGACTTTTGGGTTATTTTTGTTCAGAGCTGCTGCAGTACTCAGAGGACTGAGCTAAGCATCCCCTCTCCTCTGAAGAGTACACACAAGGTCACTGATACTGCAACAGAAAACACCGTTGATGGATAATTATAGCTGATGGGCTAGAGGATGGAGGATTAGCACAATTTTGGTGTTTGAGCTTCTGTAAGAAGGCCCAAAAATTCAGGATTGGTATTAAACACACACCTGGGGCTTCAGATATCCTTGCTCTGCTGGAAAAATTTTGCTCTTTACAGAAAATTGTAACTTATTTGTGAATGTTTGGGTCACCTTCTTTAAGGCCATCTAGGCAGGTAAAGTCTGAAGTCATTTTGCCCTATGTAATTTCAGTAAAAGTATTGCTCCAGGGGGGTTGTGGAGTCTCCTTCTCTGGAGATGTTTAAAACCCGCCGGGATAAGTTCCTGGGCGACTTGGTCTAGGTGATCCTGCTGTGGCAGAGGGATTGGACTAGATGATCTTTTGATGTCCCTTCCAACCCCTACCTAGTGTTCCATGATTCTACCATAATGACAGGCAACAGAAACCGGATTCAACCATCTATATGACTGCAAGTTTTTGCATCCTCTGATTTCAGGTTGCCTCTTTGTTTTCCACTGAATCCAGGGTTACACTGGACCGGTCACACAAGTGATGCCATTATCGCAAACTCAGTGCAGTTGCCTTTACTGCCACTCACAAACTCCAGAAGCTTTACTGCTACTCTTGAACACTTACACTACACCAGAACCAAGAGCAGTAGTGGTTTGCACCCGAGTTAGATCTGACATACACCTCAAACCCAACGGGACATGGGGACAGGCTACACTCTCTGTACTTATGTGACCTGTTCAAGTACCTGCGAGCTGGTTCCTGAGTGTGATCCAGGGTCAGGACACCTGATCCTGAAGCCCTTGTCCAGCAACAACATAGCATCTACCAGGATAGAGTTTCTACTGTATTATATCATCTACTTATTCCAGCTCAGGGGTTTATTTTAATTTTTAAAAGTTTCTCTACAGTCTCTTGATAATTTGAAGATGGGCTCTGAAAAAAAGCTACCCCATACTCAAAATTCCAGGGTCCCAAGAATATCCCTGAAACTGAGGCTGAGAGTATAGTGCTGTGCAGAGCTCAACAGACCTCTCGGCTGCAGGAGAGATCACGGCAAGACAATGGGTTTGAATGCGAGGGCTTTGTCTATCCTTGGAAACATACCCACAATGAAAATGCTTCTCATCACTCATTTCTCCAACAACTGTTGAAAACAGCATAACCCGCTAACATAGAAACACTAAATTGCTTTCAGACAAAGGACTGGAAAACTGCCTCTGATTTGACTCAGCTCAAATCCATACTGTGTGATTTGACAGCTCTAGTGCTTTGGAGCTGCCTGAAGTTTCACTCAGAGCTTATCTTTTCCCCTAGGTCGCTGTTCCCTAGTCCTACATTTTAACCCCTCTCCTCCCCTGATTAGTGATTTTTAAAATATGAAGTGTAAGCGCACCAGATGTTCAAATAGCAGAGTGTGGGAAATACGAGGCTTCAGAATAAATTGCATGGATGAACTGAGTCTGGGCAGGACAAGCAAAGCTTCGGAGCAAGGTGAAGACTATGCCATCGCTTCTTAACCCTGCAGCACCTTCTGTGTACTACAGCCCAGTTAATTCAGGAGAACAGTGGAAAGATGTTTGATCTCATGAGCTCTTAGAAGCTGCATTCATCACAGGAATGATTACAATGAACACGGTGCAACTGCACCAGGGAAGAAGTTGACTCAGCCAGTTCCCTGTAGAGAAGCTATTGGCAGCTATCCCCACACACCTCCTATCTTTGAGAAAATAAAGCTAAAGACATGCCTAAAGAAACAGGACTGACTGACTCTTATTTTCTGACTTGTAGCTGAAGTAGATCTCCTCGATATGATTGATACTTCACACCTCTGATCATCACTGGGGGTTTTTTTTCAGTGATCCGAGAACATCCTTGTAACTGGGGAGCCACACAGCTTATGCCTGGTACAGTTCAATCTATTCATTCTATCCATCCATTCCTGTGCAACTTGGTCCGGGTGATCCCTGCTGTGGCAGGGGGATTGGACTAGATGATCTTTTGATGTCCCTTCCAATCCCTAATGATTCTGTGATACAGTTACTGCAGGTCTGAGCCTCAGGGGACACAGCAACTCGGATAATTTCAGTGATGCAGTGAGTGAGGGTAGTACACAAGGCAGGAAAGATGATGCCCAGCCCAGAACAAGCACTCTGTAATTCCTAAATGCTATTTTCAAAATAACAGAGGATTTTTTTACTGCTAGTGCACTTTTATGGATGTGATTGAATCAATAAGTGGTAGCAAGGACAAACACTTCTGGCGGAGGACATCAGAATAGGATTCTATCACCAGGTTTCCTGTCCTCAGGTAGTAGCTGAGTCTGCCCAGGTCCTGCCTTCCCCCCACTCTCTGGCCCTCTGATGTTCTACTGGAATGCTGCAGCTCATCTGACATGCATTCAGGCTTTTTTCTACATGGACACCATTGCCTATCTGCGTTGAAGCGCTCACAGAGAGATGGCTTCATTCAACTGTTTGGTTTTCCTTCATACTTAGTTCTCTCAAGAGTCTTCTGCTCCTGTGCAAAAACCAGACTCTGATAGTGCAGAGCCAGTCTGCTCGTAAACACACACAGGATCTATAATGAATACAAAGCAGCTGTACTTCTAGGGAAGTCTCTGCTTGACAGAGCAGTGACCTGTCCTGATCCATATCCTGGCTCCAGTGCTGTGCTGGACTGAATCAGTGGCTGCCTGGCATGTTCCCGCGGCTGACATCCTGCTCAGAGCTAACAGGCTGTCAGTGGTGGCCCACATTGCATCATGCTTTGGGCTTGGACGTTTCAAGTTGGATTCAAGTCTTTCACTGTCATCAGATCTCAGCTTAGCATATTTTTCCCTAGTTCCACCCTCCCCCAAAAGTTCCACTATTGAATTGCCAACCTTTTTCCCTGCTCTCTTTAAAACAGTTCTCTGCAGATCTTTTATTGACACAGTGAGCCCGTGTCAATAAATCACAACTTAGAAACACAAACAGCACGTTATTAAGGAAAATATCCTTTTACACATCTAAGTCATAAAGTAAAAGTTTGAGAAACAGGTCCCTCTGTTTTTTTTGGTGGCATTTTAAAAGTCATCTCAAAATAAACAAAAAAAAATGTTTGTTAATCATCTGGAGTTTTTAATTTCCTATGCTGCATGGGAACCTGAGTTATCAGCCATGTGGTATGCTTGTTAGCTGGGAAAGGGTCAGGATTAAAATAGATTATCAATGTTGGGAGCACTAATATATAGCAACAGTCCTGGCTGCCTAAACTTAAAACCACAGAGCATTAGGGATTGGAAGGGACCTCAAAAGATCATCCAGTCCAATCCCCCCGCCACAGGAACATGTCAGTTGTGGAGTCTCCTTCACTGGAGACGTTTAAAACTCACCTATGTGTCCCTGTGTGACTTGGTCTAGGTGATCCTGCTGTGGCAGGGGGATTGGACTGGATGATCTTTTGAGGTCCCTTCCAATCCCTAATGATTCTATGTCCAGTCGGGTTTTAAATGTCTCCAGAGAAGGCGACTCCACAATCCCCTGGGTAGCCTGTTCCAGTGCTCTGTCACCCTCACTGTGAAGAAGTTCCTTCTCACATCATCATTCCAGTTTGGCACCACTGTGATTCTTCAAATCACTAGTGCAACAGCAGAAGCCAGCTCCAAACCTTTTACTGCGTCATTAGGTGAGGCCCACACAGAGGATGAACTGATGCAGATCTTGCTGCTTATTCATGACACAGGTCCAGGCCACACTGCTTCTGACAGCGGAAGTTGGCCAGAATCCTGCGCTGTGCTTTGTGCTGTTCATCAGCCGACAGTCACTTACGTGGAATGTGTCTGACCCTGCTGCAATTACAACTGCTCTGTTCAGACTTGCTCCCCCATTTACATGACCACAGATAAAAGGGTGTTTTTCCTTTCACAAGCAGTCTTGCACTTCACGAGGAATCAGTCTGAAACTAGGTACTGGGAAAAAACCCAACTCAAACCACCAAAAAACCCTGGAGATAATTGAAAATGTCAACTCTGACTGCTTTGGTAGTGACCATGTACTTCACCGCTCCAGGACTCCTGTGGTACAAAGACCATGGTGGATGTGGCCTCTGACAGAGGTAACCTCACAGGAGACAGAGCAGTGTTCACAAAGACCGTTCAGGACTATCTTCTGCAGTGAGTTGGTACAAATAGCAGCAATCTGTGGCCTACACTAATTGTCAGTCCAACCCCTCAGGCATCACACATACAGCATGGACCTGACTCATTCTTACTTTCTCCTTTCCTAGGCTGCCAGTGGTTGGCTTCCCCCCTGGCACTACACTCAATCCAGCCAGGTCAGTGACTCCACATTTACAAGCCTGTGTCATTGCTTCTAGACACTGTTTGTATCGTCCAAGCTCTGGCTGTGAAAGATCATAGTCTGAGGGTTTCATTTTTCCCTTCTCACAGCTCTAGGTGTTTCCGGTGGCTGTGACTTTCAGAGCTGTCCAAGCAGCCCAGGCTGCATCACCGTAAGTTTCCATCTATACGGACAACGATCACGCTAAAGCATTGAGAACAAAAGCCGTGCATATTTGCATGCACACACACACACACACGTGCTCACATGCTAGAACAAGCCTGCATGCGTGGAACATCCATACAAGCTGCTTGGGTCTAGCTGGTGGTTGGACTGCATGTCACAGAATGACAGAGTCATTTTGGTTGCAAGAGACATTCAAGATCAAGTCCAACCATTGACCCAGCACTGCCAGGTCATCACTAAATCACATCCCTCAGCATTACATGTGTCTATCTTTTAAACACCTCCAGGGCTAGTAACTCCACCACCTCCCTGGGCGGCCTGTTCCAATATTTGATACTTCTTTCAGTGAAGAAATTGTTCCTAATACCCAACCTGAACCTCCCCTGGCACAGTACGTTGTACATAGCACTGTTCAGTGAGAAGATTATATACCTACACTTGAGACCTTTAAGACTCAGACTATGTGACAGACAGCTTTCTCTTCAGAGCTGCTAACAATAAGAGACTGAACTGTGCAGTTTTGGTGCCATTTTTAGAGCACTGTATATGACAAACCTTCAAGGAATCCTAAACACAAATGGAAGTTCCACAGAATCACTTGAAGCAGTTGAAGAACATCATCACTGAGGCCAAACAACTGCATGGAATGCGATGAGCTGCCAGGAATAGGAGTATTTCCCGGAGATTACTGTGTGTAAAACACTAGTAGATAGAGGGAACAAAGGTAACACTGACCAGCTCTGCACTAGGCTATTTTAGTTTGTGAAAAGAAGAATGAAGCAAGCAGACATGTTAGAAGACATGCTTGGCTAACAGGAAGCCTGTATGTCAAGAGCAAGCCCTGAAACAAAACAGCACAAAGTTCTCTCAGCATAAAACGTAGCAGCTCCATGATTTTATCTCGTGAAGCCAAACCCACTTTTAGCTTGAATGCAGCGCTAATGGAGAGGTTCAGAGCTCTATGCAGATAATTCCCTCCAGCAATAATAAAGGAATGACTAGGTAAAAGGCAATATATAGAAACAGGTGAACTCTGCAGTTCTAAGGTGAAAGGAGAGCAGCACATTTTGGGGTTCCAAAAGCAATAGGAAACCTTCCCCATCAGGTTTATTAATAAAAATCAGGTTTGCTGACAATAGCCTACTCTGAAGCAGTGGTTATGCAGAAGACTTACAAAGTAAAGTGCTGCACAGCATGTGCAAAAGTTTGGCCTCTGAATATACCGAAACTGATCTAGTAGAGCCTTCTGCTCTCTTCCTTCAGGAAACCTCTGTGCCGACACACTGGACAAAAACCTTTTTTTAAAGAATTTGACTCTTAGAGGTGGAAATTCTAGTATGGATTCAGCCCTAGAAATGTTTGATTCTCAACTTTATCAAGCATAGCTCAGGTCATGGAATCACAGAACATTAGGGATTGGAAGGGACCCTGAAAGATCGGCTAGTCCAATCCACCCGCCACAGCAGCATCACCTAGATCAAGTTGCACAGGAACATGTCCAGGTGGGGGGTTTTAAACGTCTCCAGAGAAGGAGACTCCACAACGCCCCTGGACAGCCCGTTCCATCACCGTGAAGAAGTTCCATCTCACTGGCTATTACTAAGTAAAGACTGCAAATACCTTTCAGCCCAGAAGCAGTCAAGCTGCAGTAGCCAAAAAGGAGAGACCAATGAACAGCACGGACAGCAGTCTGCACTCCTAGTACTGACAAGTCTCCTGATAGCAAATGAGAAGACAGCGCCTATAGGGAGAAAAAAGGTCTGTAAGTGTGACATGAACAGTCTTTATGAAAAATCAGGAGGTCAGGAAGTTATGAGCAACTACCCAGTGGAATCAACAGAAATAATGAAAATCCTGACTAGTTAAAGCCTTGATAGTTACACCCAGGATCACACCATCAGTGTTATTCTGTGCCTCTGGATAGGTCCATCTTCTCTTCCTGTCCTCCATCTTCAGTGTTCCTCTCAGACCTAGCAGATAAAGCTGTAAGGAGACTTGGTATATACAGATGCACACTTAAAAAATCTGACCCTTGCTCTCCCTAAATTGCTGCTTCCAAAGGTCATTGAATGCAGAGTGGCTGTTTAAGCCCAGAGAGTACTGCATTCATAGTAACAGACGTGGTTACTGCAGATTTCTTAGGACAAGTAATATTTACATCATATACCCACAGGAAATTAGGTAAGGAGTAAACATTAATGATGTGATCTGAGTCATTCCCCCTCATGAATACTGAGCACTCCAGTTGATTTCAAACAAGTCTAACACAAGAATAGAAGTCTTGGACAAATGGGAGTTCCTTGTGCTGCATGAAAATAGGATACGCAACAGGATACTTGGGAGAAGATGATCCTGCCAAGAAAAAGCCTGGAAGATTAACTTAATGATCAAAAATCTGTAGGAGGGAGGTCTCTTTTAAATATCCAAACTATGAGGAAATCTTCAGGGATGCTGCTCTGTAGGTCAGGCTTCTGTCCTTCAGCTGCTTATGAAATAATGCTGTGTTTGGCTCTTCTTCCCTGGTTTCAGTTTTCTTAGCTCACATCCACTTAAGTAACAGTTCATCAGAGAATTCAGATAGACCATCACAGTGAGAAACAGCAAAAAGAACCTCCAAGGGATCTCTTGGCATCCCCTAGAGTTGTGATGCTGTCAAAGCGCTTGTTGTACTGACAAGAGTCCCGGGCTGCACACACCTGAAAGATCTACAACTCTAACACACAGCAGTGGTTCCTGAGAAGTTCTCTGTTGCTCCACACTGTTGGCTTCACCACTGTTTCCCCGAATCAACAGCAACGTTAGGCACAAAAGGCTTGATTTTGCTGTTACTACAAATGAGGATAGAAGACTTAAAACGGGGATGTTTCTTGCCGCGTGGGCCTCTTGCTCCTGGTACCTTTAAAAAGCCAACACCGTAAGAAACAAACTCCTGTTTTAAGTCTCCTGCCTTCATAACCTCTGACAGTGACAGGATTAGTAACAACCCACCATGAACATTTAAAGCATTTAGACATATTAAATGCTACAAGCAAGAGACTGTCCTTTAATTACATGGTACTTAGTGTGTATTACAAGATGGTGATGTTGACCTCTAGTGACTAGTCTGGGGATACCTGGTGGCATGATCACAGCAGAACACTTCTGGCCTCATAATTTCACTGAAATTGAGACATGAGAGCAGTCATCCGCCTCATGGAGGCCAGTAATTGCACATCTTTCATGAAAGAGAAGCCGCCAGCCGAAACAAAGACCCCCATAAAGGCTTTATGTAGCCTGATACACACAGAGGTAGCTTTAAAGATCCAGACTGAGTGAAAGGGCTGCACAAGGCAACCCATGGTACAATCCCAGGAGAAAACCAGAAGGCAAAGAGTCTGTTAGGGAAGGATCTGAGTTGGAAGCCATGAATAGATTTCCAAAAGCACAGAAATTAAGCGAGAAGAGATGAGTATGATTCATTGTGAATAAGCGTAACAGCAGAGGAACGCTCCAATCCACTGTCTATGTAATAGCTGACACAACACTTAGGGAGATCATTAGTAATGGAAAATGTCATTAGACGTTTAAATACTGACCAGTCAGTTACACATTTGATTTTTAAATCTCAGCCATTCTAGAAAATGAAATTATTTATTCAATGATGTCTGAATATCACGTAGAGTACCTTTATGCACAGGTGCACATTCACAGAATAAAACTCAAACATCATATGATGCCTTAGCAAGTTACTCAGGCGATACCTACAGATTCAAAATAACAAGCATTTTGTTTTCCCACTAATTAAAAAGAAATTAATAAAAACCTCTTCCCAGCAGAGCCACTGAAGACATATGCAGAAAATAACAGACACTCAGGAAAAGATGAAAGAATGAAAATTACTCTAGAACTGGAGAGGAGAGTATGTTCCCAACTAGTGACATAGGCCAAGTGATGCAGTGACTACAGTGATCCATGCAGAGAAATCCCTGCAAGAGATCACAGAATCATAAGGGATCTCGAAAGATCATCTAGTCCAATCCCCCTCACACAGCAGGATCATCTATATGTTCCTGTGTGACTTGGTCTAGGTGATCCTGCTGTGGTGGGGGGGATTGGACTAGATGATCTTCCAGGGTCCCTTCCAATCCCTAATGTTCTCCGATTCTGTGATCTAGACCAAGTCGCACAGGAACATATCCAGGTGGGTTTTGAACATCTCCAGAGATTTTACCTCACTATCACTACTTACTTCTCAGCTTGGACTGATCAGCACCAAACTAGACTAAGCCATCCTGGCAGCAAAAGAGTAAACCGATAATGTGTATTTTACCACCGGAATACAAAGATGAACATAAAGAATTCACTTAGCTTTCTGCTATTTGTGTGGTGCACTTGCTTTGCACACAGTGAATAACTGGCAGAGGGAAGAGCTCCCCCCACCCCGATAAGAGCCCCGTTCCTGTTTTCCAGAGCTTTGCTCCACACGCTGCAGTGACTGGAAGTCGACGGGGTGTTTACAATGAAGTCTCAGAGAGCTTAAGTTATGATTTACTGCATTAACGTATTCTTTTAAGCTATAGTTTCCAAGAAATTGCCAATATCTGCAAGGCTGCAGTACCCTTTAGTCAGGCAACAGAGGGCAATGAAGAGTAAAACATGGCTAAAGCTGCACGGTAGAAAAGCCTTGAACAGGGGTCTTGGAGCGTTTTAAGAGCAGGTATCAAAACCAGAATTTAAATAGGAGATTTGAAAAGTAAAACAAATTAAAACCAATAAATTAAGAAGCAAGAGGACAAGGTAAATATTGTCTAAGAACACTTGGCTTAGTTTTCTGGGTATAGCTGATTATTTCTGAACAGTTACCCGATAGCTTGATTTTTGAATCTTTAATAAACACACACACGTACCTTGCATATTTTTGCTACTGTACATGACTGCAATCCTCCTTTCAGCAGTTCTCAGCACATGTTCCTTTACTCTCAGCTGGAGAGGTTGTCAGGACACACATCACTTGGGGAGGGAAGGTACATTCATTGGCATGTCCAAGTGTCCCCAGCCACAAAGGAAGCATTTCCCCTGCTTTACTGGCAATCAGATTCAATATCAGAATGTACAGCTTACACTAAAAAAGATCTCAGTTTTTTTAGGCTAATTCTTTGGCTGAAAAAGAATTAAGGCAAATGCTACGTCCTCCCCACTGACCAATGGACTTTAACTGTCAAAGACTACAATGGCTTAACTCTATGAAGGTGGCAAAACCACAATGGGTAGCTAAATGAATGCTAAGGTTGCAAACAGAAATGCTGATACTGGAAGCTATTCAGCCCTACAACCAAAGCTTTCTCCTTTTCCAACTCCTGAGTACTCTTTGCCAACTCAGTTCTTTCAACAAATAGCAGGGACAGCCTCCAGAGAATTACTGAGTTTGTCTCCCAATCAGAATGTTTCTTACTCCATGTTCTATGCTTGGATGTGGACACTGTGTAGGCCACATTTTTATCTATAAACAATCACAACTGGCACAGCTGATGAACTAATCAGCTCTGTTTGGCCCTTCCCAGCTCTTTCCCTCATGTCAGCACAAGCACACATTCTTCTACATACCATTCTTCTACATACCCAGCTGCAGTTTTGTCAACAGCTGGATTCTAAGGGGGAGGCAGCATCCACAGTGATACAGCATCTCCCTGCCCTCAATACAGAAACCAAGAGAATGTTTACCTAGACACAAAGGAGATCACTTCCACTGTTATCTGGAAGCTGTAGGGGACTCCTTTGCCCTATGGAAATATTACTGTGATTAACATTCACTTGAGGACAGGCTATTGATAAGAAATGGCAGAAATAAAAACAGCTGGCACACAACCTTCCTGAGAGAGAGAGAAGCTTCTAAAAAATTCAAGAGGTATATTGCAACTTAAAAGGAGCTCAAAGCCTTATTAATTTCTGCAGCATGACTCTGTTATTTCCCTTAAAAACTCAGCAGCTTTTTTTTTTTTTTTCAGAAGAAAAAAAAAAAAAAATCTCTGAACCTCAACTCGTCCTCTGCTCCAGTTCTGTTTTCTTGAGTCTGCAAGGTCCTGGAACAATAATCCAGTGGAAGCAAATGACTGAGATGTGAACTGATTAAGCCTGAAGTCTTAAAAGACAGCTTGTCATGCACTATTTGCTTCTTCACTGCTGACTCGGGAACATTCAGCTCATCTGCACATTCCACTTTCCCATCTGCCCAGTGCTTTAGCTTCTCACCAGCAGTTGCACATTTCCAGCATAAACATCTTTGAATTATTAAGAACTAAGATCAGGGCAGCAGAAAACACGCAGGGCTTTTCATCAGAGTATCAGAAGTACTACTCTATTGACTGTTACTCTTTATTTGTGAGCTCAACTGATTAAAAGTCTCCATTTTAACACAATAAATCATCTATGTATTGTAGCCTACTGCAACTACTGACTTGATGTAGAATTCCAGACTGCTTTGCTATACAAGATGAAGCTTTTTTGTACTCTTGATGGATCTGTGTAAACCTACAGCAATGAGAACCAATCCTTCTTCATAAGCTGCTAGAGATCCAGAAAAGTCAGGCAGCAATAGCTACAAACAAGTCTCGGTAAATTTAAAACTTTGTTTAAAATTTATCAGTTTTCTCTGAACCAATGCAGGAAACAATAAATTACCAGTTCAGACCGTTCAGTGCATTCATTTCTCAAGCTAGCAAAACTACCTACTCTCCTCATAAAAGCGGTTTTAAATCAAGTAAGCTTCCTATGTCCTTGCCTTTGACATTGCTGCTTGTCTCTAGCAATTTTTTAAAGCAACAAACTGTTATCCATTTCCTTTTATGCATATAATTTACATTCTCAGAACAGAAAGAAAACAAATCATTGTTTTCTAAGTTCCTTTTATCAAGACATATTTAAGAATAAAGAGAGTTATTTCTAACTGTATTAACAACCTGAACTCTCACTGGCTTTGGGTGGCAGTTCATTCACTAAGCAGTTACTCAAAAACTTACAGCATTGACTTGATCTAGGTGATCCTGCTGTGGCGGGGGGAATTGGACTAGATGATCTGTCGAGGTCCCTTCCAATCCCTAATGTTCTGTGATTCTGTGATCAGTTCCTGCACAGCCTTCGAGTCACTTCATGAGTTTTCTGTAATGAGACAAACTGCTTTAGAGAAAAACTAGTGGTATAGCTCATCAACCAGATTCAAGAAGTGATTTGGGAGTGAAAACATCCTGCTCCACACACAGCTCCTGCCCCAGCTTCTCTCTCCTCTCCAACTCCATTGCAGGAGCAGTTCTGTTGCTTTGACATGGTTGCTCAACTTTTGCCTACTTCACAAAATGCAGTGCCATTAACTTGGCGTTACCTTAATAACCCAGACTAAAACTCAGCAGGTTCTCCAGCAGCAGCTGCTGACCTGGTTCAACAGTCAGTAGCAGAAAACTCTCAAAGGAGCACAGAAACTGCTATCACTGATCCATAATCAGAGCACCAATCTAGATAAAACATAAACAACCTAAAGAAAGCTGACCATGTTAGAGAGTAATGAGCTCACTAAAGAACTCACATAGAAATCACTTATCATGTGTCATGCATGTTCAAAGGTCCATCAGTTTCCCTCTGACCCCTCAATTTTTAGGCAATCATTGCAGCTAAGGTACCCAAGTACATCTACTATCCATCAAGACCAGTCCAAGACATGCTACTTGTGAACTCGGGAATTACTCTCTCTATTCTTACGCTTTCCACTTCACTAATACTTCGAGACAAACACCTTCAGTGTATTAATGTTCTAGACCCGTTCAATGCGAGATCCAGATTCAATACCAATTTAAGGTCAGGCTTGATTAGGCTCTGAGCAGCCTGACCTAGACGGAGTTGTCCTTGTGTAGGGAAGTTGGACTAGATGACCTCTAGAGGTCCCTTCCAGGCTAGAACATTCTATGATTCTATGCGCACATACATATATGAAGCCCATGTAAAGAAGTCTCAACCATTTGGTTGTAATAATGCATTTAATCCTGATTTAGGAAGTTTTCAATCTGAACTGGCAGGGAAATTGCAGTGACTAACATTTCCATGTATCTCCCACCGCAGTTCTCATTCCTGCATGCTTTTTAACTGTTAATCACATTAGCTGCTGGAGATAAGTATATGGGTTCTGCAATACATACACATGCAAGTGAGAGGAAAGATAGTTTCATTTAGTTTGAGTTTTACAAATGGTAGCAGATTTATTATCAGCATTTTTAAGAGGAAGAGAAACGATAGCAACTAATACATTCACCTATTTAACAGCCCGCCTGCAAGCAATCTAGACTAATACCTCATTGTGTTAAGCATCGTGCTGTCAATAACTGCCTACTAGCAAGTAACATGACCCAAAAGCTCCCTAATAGCCGTGCTGGGCTAAGTACTAATAACAATCTCTCAGACAGCTCCCCTGGTACTTCAAGCAATTATTCCTCTCCCCTCTCTCTGCAGGTTGACCAATTTTCATCCTCTGTTTCTCACCTCTCTGTGTTAAATGCATATCAACACCACCCACAAGTCTTCTAGCCAGCTGCCACCATGCAGAGAACACGCTTGCACAAGGTAATAAAAGTGGATTCTAAACTGCTAGAGGTTGGACAAAAAGAGAACAGACATCCACATAAATGGAGGAACATAAGGAAGCAACAAGACAAGAACAAGATGGTTCATTTACCAAACACACTAGACTGATTTAACACCTAAACCCTTTCAAATCACTCTCTACAACTACCTGAAGGGAAGCTACAGTCAGGTGGGAGTTGAGTTGGGCTCTTCTCGCAGGCAACTAGCGACAGGATGAGAGGGCATCTCCACCAGAGGAAGGTTAGGCTGGGTGTTAGGAAGCACTTACTGACAGAAACAATGATCAGACACTGGAATGGACTGCCTAGGGCAGTGGTGGAGTCACCATTTCTGGAGGTCATCCTAAGACTGGATGTGGGACTTAGTGACATGTCTAGCCAGTGTGGTGATGTTAGGTCATAGGCTGGATGTGATGATCTCAGGGGTGTTTTCCAGCCTCAGTAATTCCGTGAAATGCCAGTTCAGCCCAGGACTGGGTTGCTACTGCCCTCAACATCACCTGCATCCCAGCACTGTAGGACTGGGATAAACTCTTCATGTAATACCAGGATGGTGACTTCTCTGGACAGGAATTCCTGAGACACTGCTGTATTCTACAAGTATATAGGGCAGCAGTCTTGCAGCACTGTTCTTGCTCCTCTGTTGTCATAGCCTAACATTAGCTGTCAGCTCCATCATGACAACAAGTAAAACGTGTGGTCTCTGCATTCCCTCTGGGAAACGCGTTACTATCCTTGCACATTGGAGGAATTCACCTAACCAAGACGACCAAATAAAGCTTGATCAATTCCTAACATCCAAAAACACACCAGGTTCCATAAAACCCTTGATTTAAACAGTCCACAGGTTGGTATGCACTACATGCTGCTTTCAGCAGTTGCAGCCATGTATTTGCTAGCTGAAGTTTTTAGTTGCTCCTATATTGTTGCCTATAATAATGGCATTAAATGCCGTGAAAAGGGAAAAGGCAGAGAGTAATCTATCAGAAGTGATTACAGAATGAACTTCTGGTCATATGCTTGAAGAAGAAAAAGGCTACATACCAAGGAAGTCTGTTACCATGATATGAATTTCCTGGTTAAGAAAAACCAATTAGGACTACAATATGCTGCCATGAAAACACAATAGATGGATCTGTAGAAGCATGGAACCACAGCTTTAAGAAGTATCTGACCTATTTTACTAACACTAAAACCTCAAGACATGTAAACTGCAAGTTTATTAGTTATTTCAGCTTCAAGAAAGGGTCACAGTTCTATAAAACTTGCTAGGAAGGTTCTTGCCCTGAAAGAAACCAGCACTTGAGTAAGTTACATTACTTGCACATCTGTGTGTTTTTTCCTCATCCTACCTCTTACCTTCAAAAGATGAAGCCAAACCCAGGTTCCCACAAGAAGCCATCAGATATCATCTCACCTTTAAAGAAAAAAGGGAGCTAACACGAAGTACAACATTTGAAACACATTTATGATTTACTATGAGCAGCACTATTTTGGGCAGTTTAGCTGTATGTGCCAAGCTGGGAAAGAAAACCCTTGCCTTCTCTTCTCCCAGTACAATTCCAGGGTGCATTCAAAGTTCACCCAGCTCACAAGAACTAAAGCTCTCAGCAGACCTAAGAAAGGCTCTTCAAGTAATGGTTACGCTGGAAGCATATTCCTACTCAACACAACGCGAGAACTGCTTTGGTATGGATGGTAATGAGCACAGCGTTCATTACCATCACGCTTTCCTGTGGAAGATATACCCACTAGCACATCTGTGCAGAGGGCTGAAGCAGACGTCTGAGCTTTGCATTAAAAGCAGCAACTCTTACGGAAAATAAAGAACAGTTCATAGAATTGTAAAGCAAAACAAAAATTTAATTCTCCAAGCAAATGTTCACGATACGGAAGGTCACAGTACAAAGTTCAGAAACACAACACAAACAAGCTGAAAAGCCTTTTCTGATCAGCAGTGATTGTTTAATACAAAGACCGGAAACCAACAATACTCATCCAACAAAGTTTATGACAGTAAATTCATATCCTGATTCCCTGAAAGAAGTCTAATTTTGAAGACATAGTCAATATTAAGGTCATGGCTGAAGTGAACTTGAGAAATTCAGTTATACTTGTCTTCACCCTCCACTCTAAGCACACCAGATAATAAAGGCACACTGTGGTTTGAAAGCAAAGGCTAGAGATTCTAGACTTTAAACCTCCTGGCTTTTGTCTGGGTTTATGAACTCTTCAATATGCAGTAAAAGAAAAATCCAACCCTTGTGCAGAGTGAAAAAATATTAAAAGGCTGCAAAATACGGTAACCCATTTAACTTATAACACAGTGTGTACTCTTATGCCCTTCTTTGGTTTCCTCAACGAGTTTGAGGTTAGACTTATTAGAGATGAAGTCTATTTAGTACCTTTTTCCAAGTTATTTCAATCTTAGAGAACTATCTGCAAAATGCACACTTCAGGTTATTGTTCACCTCCACTTTCGTTGATCATGGAAGGGGCAGATGCACTGATAAAACATTGACGTTATTGGCAAGTTACTTCCTTGTTTAACTTACTCAATACAGCTTTCTGTTTCAGAAAACAGGTTTAAAGAAAATGCTTGCTTAGTCTTTTAAAGATTACTAGACTGCAAGCCTTGCGTGTCAAATTCTGGCATTAAGTGCTCTTCGATGTTAAATTCAACTCCTGACAGACCTACAGCAATTATTAACAGGACTCTTGCCGCAGAGAGTAAGTACTCTAGCTGCATCACATCTACCACAACTAGCTCTTTGTGAACGATGTGAATTCCAATGGAAATGTTTTACAACTCAAAGATAGTTGAAAGAGTATGGAAAAGATTATACAGACTCTTTGAAAGTCTGTTCTAGCAGCACTAAAACATAAAACTAATCAGTTTACACTAGACACTTCTACAACCACATAAAAATTAATAGTTTCACCACGTTTTGATTCCCTGAGAAGAAAAGTTTTCTACTTACAACTGTCTTTGGAATGTCATCAGTACAGTGAATAAACATGCACCTCTTGAAAGGCTTCGGCAGAAACATCTCCTACTTCCAAACTGAACAGACTTTGTTTCGGCATTTTCCTTCAAAATAAATCTCACACTCCACAAAAGCGGAGCTGAAATAGGAGAAAGAGTTGACTGAAAGTAGTCTAGAACTACGCCTGGGACGCCTGGGATTTGTTATTACAACCTGGAATGCACAGTAAGCACACAAAGTCATTAAGGGCAAAGTTTACCTCATCTCTTTAACCATAATTAATAGTGGTTTTGAAAACTTGTTGTGTTAAAATTTTCAAATGTGTTTTTGGAAAGCGTACTTTTCCCCCCGCCGGGCGTAACTTATGTGTTTAGTCAACACAATAAACATCGTGGCAATTAAAGACTTCAAATACAATAAAACAGCGTACAGCAGAAGAATGAAGTCAGGAACCATTTTATTTCCATCCAGTTTCGCAGGTACTAAGGATGGCATAAAAGCTCATTCCACCACTAGAACTTAAGAAATTACTACATCCCTACAAGAGGCAAAGCTTATAATGCTTCCTGTTTTCCCAAGTGTTTATAAGCTGAGTGATTATTTTGTTTGTTTTCATTGTGTCTCTGTCCTTATCGAGTTACAAACCTCCTTCGTCCTCTCTCCAGCCACCAAAATACAGCAACTGGATGTGGAGAAGAAGCGCTGAGGCAGTCAGTAGTAAGTTCTTAAAATGTTAAACAGCAACATACACTACACTAAGACCCGCAACGCTCACAACATGCAGAAGACAACTTTGCAACTATATCATGTTCCGTTTCCCGTTATTATCCGCGAAGATCAGTACTGCAAGCTTTATTGCGTAGTACAGGTGCACAACTGTAACTTAGATTCTTCCGATTCCTCCTATTTTTAGGCAAGAATTAAATTCTCTATTTGCTACTTTAAGACAAAATACTGGAGCTGGATTCAGGTAGTTTAGTCCAACCAGTTTTAATAGCAAGATTGTAACTGGCATCTTCCACAATTTATAGAATTAATGCTCAGTTACTTGTCAAAAGCTTTAAAAATTAAGGTATGTTGAAAAATTGCTTCCAGTGTATCCCATGCAAGTCAACTGCTTTAATAGTTTAAACTCTGAATTTAAACACATTCTAAGTTAGTGAAGAGTTTGTATTTTGAAAGTATTTCCAGACAGTTCTTAGACCTTGTATGGCAAGAGATGAAACTGTTCAGAGTTAGCACTAACGACAGAAACAAAATCCCCACAGGAAAAGAAGTATTTACATTCTCAGTGTAGCCAGGCAATCAGCATTTTGACTTCAATACTATCATGAATTATTTCAATCAGCAGAGCCCAAACAACAAGTAATGTTTCATATTTTTGTTAAACACCATTACCTGTCAAAGGCAATTTTTTTTTCCTCGAATCTAAGTCAATGTTTCTCTTCCAACATCACCAACTCAGTTCGATGCATTAAAGTTTAAGACTGACTTGTAAACTGTTGTCACCCCTTCACTTCTCTCCACCTATATAGATCTTTGGAGAGGTATTAGGCAGAAGGCTTACAGAGTGCAGCGGCACAGTTTCATTTTGAATTTAGCCCTTATCTGAGGAGGCCTGCAAATGCTCTCTTACGTGAGCTGGAAGTGTTTTTAACAACCTTTCTTCTACAATTAGACTATTTCGCTTTAAGAATTGACATTCTTCCAGTTCAGCAGGAAGAGATTCAAGATAGTTTCCAATGAGCTCTAATTGAACAAGATTCAGTAGCTGACCCACACAAGGAGACAAATCCATCAGGCTGTTATTTCCCAAAAGAAGGAATTGCAGCTTTTTGCACTGGAATAATCCATCAGGCAACGTTTCAATCTAGAAAAAAAAAAGATGACAAAAATAACGTACATTAGAAGCTGTTGGCCTACAGGCAACTACAAGCTTTGACATTTCTCTTTTACTTTAGGATAAAAATCAACCCCTCTCCTAGTTTATGGCTCTTAGTTTATGGACAAATAAGGAAAGGGAATATTGTCGTGTTAAGATTTTAATGCTTCTAACATTGAGATAAAACGCGTGAAAACAACAATGGTTTTTATACAGGTGTTTTGTTATGAAGACATTTAGCTCCTGGCACAAGTCAAGATGTGATTATGGCAGTGGGGGACACATACGTGCATGCCACGTGCGGAATGGCATACAAACACGTACACACGGCAGGACTGTTAAACAGGCTACTAGCTCCTGAGAATCATTTAGTGAACAGAGATTCTGGAGAGACGTCAGCAGCTCCTGTGTTTTACCCCATAAAAGCAGTTATCTGTGCAGCACAATAGTAACTTAGTCCTGGTCAAAGAATCACAGAACATTAGGGATTGGAAGGGATCGCAAAAGATTGTCTAGTCCAATCCCCCTGCCAGAGCAGGACCCCCACTATTGCATCCCAAAACAACCTCACCAATGAAAACAACTGTAAACCCCGAATGAAATCTTAAGTCACAAACCCGGACCTCATACTAATAAGCCAGACAGTTTAGCACTGCTGCTGAGGTTACCAGCTATTAACTAGCTGTTGACTCACTCCAGCCTTCTGTTTGGCATAGTAATGTAAACATTTAACACACCTCACTTTCATTACAATGATAGAGAGCTGCAGGGAAAGGGGAGATACATTTCTGCAGCCTATATCATCTCTAAATGAGTTAAAGGTTTTGGACTCTATGATCTTGAAGGTCTTTTCCAGCCCAGGCAATTTTGTTGCTGACTCAGAGCCCTTAAACTACTGTGAAACTACTACACACCAGGTACTTACTCAGTACTACATAAGCTTTGATGACACCAAAGTTTTAGTAATTAACCAATCACCACCCTTTTCCCGCTCCTTTACCATGTTTACTGCATTCATGAACAGCCCTAAAGCATTTTAGAGCAAAGACTGTCCATAAGAAACGGTAGGTGAAGTCAACATTCAGTTTTGGATTGTTTCACAAACAGTAGTTCAAAATTGTACTTACATGGTTCTTTGTCAAAGCCAAGTACTGCAGGTTGGTCAGATAACCAATTTCTTCAGGGATGGAGGTCAGCTTATTATAGCTAAGATCCAAGTACTGTAACTTTTTACAAAGAAATAGCTGCAATGGAACATGTTTAATATTATTATAGTTTAGATATAATTGTTCCAGGTTTGATAATGCACCAATCTGCACTGGGATGTAGGAAATACTGTTGTGCCACAATTTTAAGCAAGAAAGGTTCTTCAGATGTTGAAAACTAATGATTTCTTCCACTGTTCTGAGGTTGTTTTCTTTTAAGTCGATTTCACGCAAATTGTTTAGGGTGAAAATGGAGTGGGGAATGCGCTCTAGATCGCAGCAGATTAATTCCAAGGTTCTCAGGTTTACCAGCTTCTTCAGATTATTTAGCACTATCAGTTTATTTCCCTCATTGTTGATAGACAAGTGTTGTAAAGAAGGCAGAAGGTCTGTAACCACTTGAGGTATACGCGAAAGATTGTTTTTTAGATGAATCGATCTCAGATTTTTCAGCCCCTGAAAACTTTCATTGTAAATGGAGTTGTGATGATCTAGCATGAAATATCCTGTTAAGCAGAGTTCTTGGAGGTTTTTCAGATGAAAGACCCAAAATGGAATTATTCCCATCTCACTGGATTTCAGGCGCAATGTTTTCAGGTTTTCTTCTAAAAAGCTGACTGCTGGATAATCCATAGTTAGAGACGAATGGTAAACATTGAGTTCTTTGAGATTGACTAGCTGGCTCACAGCTGAAGGAAGTTTGGCCTCAGGAATAAGTTCCAGGCTTAAGACTTCTATTTCTGTCAGTTCGAAGACACTGTCTGGAAGACCATTTAACATGAAAAGGTGAAGCTCAATCTTGTCTTGGGGATTTCTTGCTAGTTTATTTTTCAGTTTTTCCACTGACCACTCATTGTTAAGGTTTATCTGTTTCAGTTTGTTTTCACTCAGATCAGACAGAAATATTGAGAATCGTTGGGAATAAAGAGGATCATACTGATCTGCCAAGTGGAGAATAAATGCAAAGTCATTCTTCACATCGGGTATGTCGCTGTAATTACTCTTCTCTCTCAGCTTCTCAAAAGAATATTGCTTAAGTGAACTTCTTAACATCCACCACAAACTGTAAGTACAGGTTAAGCCATAGAAGATCACTAAAACAACATAAAATGAAGCCAAGACTTTAAAAATTTCTGCTAGCGAATAAACACATTGGTACCTTTTGTAGCCTGTAAAGGCTTGAACATTGACGACACAATCAATTTCAAGTGTAATAAATGATAAATAGTAGGGGACATAAGTTAATATTATTACAAAGACAATGACTTTCACTATAATCTGTTTCATGTACACTTTATATATGACATCTTTCTCTTCAACGTGAACTCTGAATTTCTTCACTCTTTCAAATATAGCTTTAGCTTGTTCCCCTTCTTTTTTGTCAAGAACACTTGAGGAATTTTCTCTTCCAGTTGTTTCCAAGCCAGGTTGCGAATATGGCAGGGACTGTCTGCTGGCCCCTATATCTACTGAACTCCCAGGTGATGGAATCGCTGCTTTTGATTTGGCTATTGGCAGCTTTCTCACAGACTGTTCAGCAACTGTTTCTGAGAGGGCTCGTGTTGTCCACGGAGAATCAAAACACTTCTGAAGAATGGCTACAAAGTGCTCAAGCCTAGAGCTTGTACTAGGGTAGTAAAGCCAGAAATTACTGCAAGCTGCAAAAATAAAGGTATGCAGAAGCACTAGGTATGGAAAAAACTTGGCAAACCAGTGAAGCTCTCTCTCATAACACACTGCATCGATGTAGGAATACTGCTGCCGATGGAGATAATTCTGGATTTTAAGCGGGACGATTATCTGTGCTGTAGAGCTAGCCGACAGGTTAAGGTTGGCTTTAACTAAATCCCAAGGCACGGCACAATGATTGTCAAATTCTAGCTTGCAAGGAAGACAACACAACACTCTGGTTTGAGTAAGCTGGAGAGCCCCAGCAAGCACAGCAACTAGCAGCATTATCATGGTGAGGTAATACCAGAAGACATCCCACCATGGTTTTAGTATGTTGTAGGATGACTGGGCATCTGCTAAGTATTTGAGTTCTGTTAGCGTGATCATGACTTTCACCTATGAGAGAACAGAAGCTGGCAGAGGAAAAAAGGAAGACATTTTTAGACACTTCTAAAAACAATTTCTCTCACCATTAAACACTTGAAGCTCGTTATGCATTATTTAAAACTCTGAAAACAGTAACATTTGGGCTAGCAAACAGATCCAGGAACTCCTGGTATCTAACTTTAGCCACCTTATTTAGTTAAAGAAAATTACTTGGAATGCAAAAAATCACAGCATTAGAGATTGGGAGAAAGTATATTTTGTCCAAATGTTTGGGTACTGCTCAAGCAGAAGCAATGAGCAGGTCTAAGTAAGTGTTGGACATACCACTATCAGGCCTTCAACACTGCCCTAAGCTTACATAGCAGAAGTGATTTCTTGTTTATTAAGAATTTTTTAAAAACAGATATATTAGCGTGATTTTTCTCATTAATTCAGAATTTTCTACTGGATTATATAATTGTGAAGGGTGGGTGTCAGGAAGATTTAGCCAGTGACAGGACACGGGACAATGGGTGCAAGCTGGAACATAGGAGGCTCCACATCTATACGAGAAGGAACTTCACCACAGTGAGGGTGACAGAGCACTGGAAGAAGCTGCCCAGGAGGGTTGTGGAGTCTCCTTCTCTGGAGAAGTTTAAAACCCGCCTGGGTATGTTCCTGTGCAGCTTGGTCTAAGTGATCCTGCTGTGGCAGGGGGGTTGGACCAGCTGATCTTTTGAGGTCCCTTCCAACCCCTACTGTTCTGTGATTCTGTTAGCATTCTATCTAATTTAATAGCGCTAAAAAAATTCACAAAAGACCATTTTTGCATTACGTATTCGTACATATCATTCCCTCTCTCTCACCAAGAGGGCTAGACAAACTGAATCAATGAAAATTTAAGTTAGCACAACCTGTTACTGTCCAGTGAAAATTTAAGTTAGCACAACCCATTACTGTCCAGTATTGCCAGACATATAAAAATGACACAACTCACAGCAGTATAGGTTTGATTCATACTTACTTTAGTAATTGAAGAGAATAAAAGAGACAGCACTGCTCAGTCAGGAGGTCTACACCTTTTAAAATTCCTTGGACATGCCATCTTTACATTTGTCTTCATTCTGGATGGAGAAAACATTGAATGTACTTTATTTTTAACAGCTTCACCTAAATAAAAAGCAAACATTTTAGCTTTCATTAGAACTATTGCTTCATTGCAGACATAATGCTCTGCTTTGCTACAGCTACATAAAAGGGAACAGAACACACTTGTATAACACAGAATATTAAGTCACAGTTTTGCACAGCCAGTCCTGTTTCAAATGGGAAGGTTTTTTTGTTTTGCTATTTTTCCCACCAAATAACTATGTGAAAATACACAACATGCAACGTTTCCAGTAGAGTTCTGTCAGTTTTGATACACCGAGGTTCAGCAGAAAGGCAGGTTTCTCACAGACTCCCATACTTTACATCCTGAAACAAATTAATCAACTTTCCAGTGCCGATGGCAATACCACAGACACTATCTTCAGAGAAAATTTGTATAAAGTTTTTTAAGCAGTACAGACACAATGAAATGGGAATGTTCTGTATTTTTTTTAACCAGACTCATTTAGGTTGGAAAGCACCTTAAAAATTTGAGAGTCCAACTCTTAACACTACAAAGTCCAGCATGTAGTTCCTGAGTGCCTGGGGTTGGGGATTCCACCACTTCCCTGGCAGCCTGTACTAATGCTTGATAACCCTTTCAAGTGAGGAAATTTTTCATACTGTCCAACCTAAAACTCCCCAGTGCAACTTGAGCCCATCTCCTCTTGTCTATTGCTTGTGACTTGTGAGAACAGACTGTGGTGGTAGTCATAGTAGTGTTGTGGGCTAGATACCCAACTGTATCTTCACCAAGAACTTTTATCTAAAATGTCAAGCACAAAGGGAGGCTTTAACAAAACTATTTATGAATATACAGGCAATGAAACAACTCAAATTGGGGAAGAAAAGCATCAAGACATTTTAATTCATTCCCCACTACCACACATCAGAAAAAAATCCCACACAAGATCATCAGAGGAGGACAAGATGGGGGGAAGACACTTCTTTTCAACTTTTAAAATCCAAACTTTAAACTTTTCTGCAGAAAACACACGAATTAAACCTCCAGATTCTGTTCAACTTTTGAAGTTTAACACAGACCAATCCCCACATCATTACAAACTCCTTTCAGGTAGCTGTAAAGGGCGATCAGGTCTTCCCCCTCAGCCTTCTTTTCTCCAGGCTGAACACCTCAGCCACTCCTCATATGACCTGTGCTCTAGACTTTTCATCAGCTTTTCTGCCCTTCCATGTACATGCTCAACACCTCAAATTCCTTCTTGTAGTGAGGGGCCCAAAGTATTCAAGCTGTGGCCTTAACAGTGCTGTCCTAGACCAGCTGGACACACTATTTCTAACACAAGCCAGGATGCTACTGGCCTTGGCCACCTGGGCAGAACACCAGCTCATATTTATAAATATAGCAGTACTGGAAGTTTCAATTTCCAAGAGTTGACAAGCTGTTACAAGAAGACAAACAACATCAGAATTAAGGCAGAAGAACCTTATTCGTCATATTCACACTTGAAGGGAGAAGAAAGGCTGAGAGTAAGTTAACTCTTCTTGCATTGACATGGCTATTTTTAAAAGAATGTACAAACTTACCAGGCCCACTTAAGGGAAAGCAGCTGAAGAATGACAGGATGGTTACAAAGAGCCCTGGAGAGAAAAATAAATTGTCATCAGATCACAAAAATATTTGGACTCCAACAACTGTGAGTACTAGGACAGCAGCTCATTACTCCTTCCACATCTACTTAGAACTACGTAAGATGCCATCCCCACCAAATTATTTACTCGGTCACAATCTGAAAGCTGCTCCTTTTTAGAGACACAGTAATTAATGGCCCTTGCTATTGTCCCCTTCCTAAGTGGTAAAAGCCATGTAAACGCAACAGTTTTTGTATTATGTAAAGATTCTAGTCCTGCAGCTGAGATCGTTTAACCTCATTTAAGAAAGGGCAATTTCTTCAATCATTCCAGCTCAACTTGCAAACACTACAACTGAATCTCCCGTCCTCAAATTCAAGAACTTTTTCCCCCCTGTCCAGCCTCAGTCTGCCCTTTTCCAGCTTCAAACCATGACCCCTTACCCTATCGTTCCCTGCCCTTGTGAACAGTCTTCCCCAGCCTTCTGAAAGCCCCCTTCAGGGATTGGAAGGTCAATTAGCATGAGCACAGGAACAAGTCTTTTTCTGACAAACACTTAAACCCTACCAGGGTCTTTGACAGGCATTAACATTTTAAGAACAATGTTAAGAAAATGCTTATTTTCTTAAGTGACAAGTGACAGTTTAATAATGCACATACAGACTTTGGACTTCTATACAAAACCCATCAGTCTCCTGGTAAGATATTTTGGGGACTACTCAAGGCTCTTACTATCAGGGGCAGAATTCAGAGTACAATAAAGTAGTTAACACTTTGATGAAATATTTCCTTGAAACGTTGCATTAAAAAAAAAAAAAACAAACAAACCCAAACCCTAAAAGTGAAACTAAGGCAATTCTATTAAAAACGTATCAGTAAACATGAGAGCATGCATAAGCCAATGCACCTTCTTCAATGCCACGATGCTTCAACAAAAAGGGGTTTTATGCACATTTGTAGACCAAGATATTACCCCAAAAAAAAGTCACATATGTCAGGCTTGCTTTGGGTTTTAAAAGGCTTAACTTGTTGCCTCCCTACTCTGAACTGCAAAGTCATTCTTCCCTACCAGATACCGCAGAACATTAGGGACTGGAAGGGACCTCAAAAGATCAGCTAGTCCAATACCCCTACAGCAGGGCCATCTAGATCCAGTCACACAGGAACATATTCAGGTGAGTTTTAAACATCTCTGGGCAGCCCTTTCCAGTGTTCTGTCACCCTCACTGGGAAGAGCTTCCTTCTCATATTGATGTGGAACCTCCTATGTTCCAGCTGACACACATTGCCCCTTGTCCTGTCATTAGATGACACTGAGCAGAGCCTGGCTCCATCCTCCTGACACCCACCCTTCACATAT